>JAWNPA010000032.1:4382500-4982500 GCA_035045345.1 Drosophila hamatofila
ATGTATGTGAAAGAACGCCCTTCTATTCAATTCTCATGATACTCAGCAATGCTCGTCCATTGTTTAGTCTAATTTTCTTGTCCTTATATTTTATTTTCAGAAACTTCTTGACACGGAGGAGTTTTAAGTTGATTTATAATGTTTGAAAAATGATTTTCTCTACAATTTTAATCATATGATATGATATGATATGATTCATATCATGTTGTATGTCGACCTTCATTGTTTTTTCTTTTTTTTTCTTACTCATTCACATTCTCTTTTATGGTCTCTCTTTCTCTATTTTTCTTTTCCTTTCACTACCCCTCTTTTCTCCCCCCCTCTCTCTCTCTCTCTCTCTCTGCTTTTATTTGTCGCCATAATCTATAAACCACCATATTGATTATATGTCATAAAACAGCTTTAATTATTTCACCACTTTTTGCCACTCTTGGCACCACTGTGCAATGTCTTAACAAGGAAACTGGCTGATAGACAGCTAAGCAGAAAGCCAGACAGGCAGACAGACAGTGAGACAAATGTCAGAGAGTCAAGGCGAAACGACGGCGTCGTTGATGATTAGTGCTTGGGTTGGGCTTGGGTCCAAGTCCGGGCCTGAGCCAGCCTCTACTTGGGCGCAGCGGAAACGACGGCTGTCAAGTCAAGAGGAAATTCACAAGACAGCAACACACACACACACACACACAGTCACCAGACGGAGACAAGAGACAGACGACGACGACGACACGCTGGCGAATGACGCAAAATCTGAAAGAGAGAAGAGGAGAGGAGAGGAGAGGCGGCGACTCACCAAGTGGGTGTGGCAAGGAAACGAACCCCAAAAAGCGAAAGGGATGCGCATTAATGTGAAGGCGGGCGAGGCATAATCAACAAAGCAATTGCCTACAGAAGTTGAGTGTGTGTGTGTGGGTGTGTGGGTGTGTATGCGTGTGTGTGTGTGATTGTGGTTAGTTCACAAGTTGACTGTGGTATGGCTGTTGGCCACTCGCACACTCACACTTACACACACTTGAGCGCGCGTGTGAAAGTTGAGTCAAACTTTTGACACTTTTTGTTATTTTGTTTCTTTTTGGGCTTAGCTGCGCCACAGGCTGTGCTTTCGGCGGCTGCTGACGTAACAGGCACCACAGCCATAACAGCAACACCTAATGGACTGGGCAAAAGCCGCTACACAGCAAATGGCTAAGCGGGTCACAAAAAGCGGGAGAGATGTGTAGACAACGCCCATAAGTAGGCTACAGTTGAGCTTAGCTCTAGATACTTGATATCTTATGAGGATATGCCATTAGCCATTAGCCATTAGACAACTCAAATTACCATAGATATTATTTTAGGATCAAGATAAAGTGTAGTCTTATTTATAGTTGGGCGATGAAAGAACTGAGATAATGGTGGTGTATCAAGTAGATAAACACAGGTGTTACTGTGGTAGTTAGTTAGACATTGTTAGAGGACGATTGCAATTGATGAAAAGGTGGGTGAGAGTAATGGGAGAAGACAGAGATATGTATATAGATATAACAAATATAGAATGTAATGACCAAGGTCGTACTACATGAAAAAGGATATGAAAAGAAATAGAATTGTTAGTTAGCGTGTTAAAAAAGCAAATGGTATTGGTTTATATTTAACAAAAGACTAAAAATCCTCTGTCTACATAAATGGGTTTTGGCTATAACTAATTTTTATTCTTTGTATTTAAAAAGTATAAATTTGATGTACAGACTTTACATTTTTTAATAAGTTGCCCAGCATCTTATTCCTTTTTCCTCTTTTCATCTATTCTTTTTCGCATTTTCCTGTAGTGTAAAAAGTATAGTCTTCAGTTCAGTCTTCATCTGCAGCTGTTTCTTCATAGCTGATATGCAATTTGGCTTCCATGTGCAGTGTCGCTCAATTAGCTCAGCAATTGTGGAGTTCCTTACGAAACCATTTCAACAAAGAAACGGAAACACATAGCTAACTAAATTCAACTCATCAGGAATGCCGCCTGCTGTCTTTTGCATTCCCACAAGCACATAGCAACGCTCTTAGACTAATTCATAGAGCAAATTTGAGTTAAATTGCGTGAAAATTGTAACTTTGTACAATTTGTACAAAAATATACCACATATAGCACATTTTGAGTTAAACATTGCTCATACGACCTGTTGGCCCTTACAAATAGTAATACAACAACAACAACAAAAAACTTGCACATTCCCAGACAACATTTGCATATGGAAAACTCAGTTAGCTAACAGTAAATTAACTAAATATACCCCAAAAATACACGAAACTTTCCACATTTTTCAATATTTGTTAAATTCCAGAAGAAAATCGAAACAAAAAGAATGTTCTAAAGCAAAAATATGTGTATATCTCTGTCTCGGTCTGTGTGTGTGTCTGTGTGTGTGTGTGTGTGTAGGCATGTGTATGTGCAACCCAAGGGAGAAGCAGCAGCAGCAGAAGCTTTGGTCCACATAGCAGCAGTAAAAATATGAAACGCACATGGCACATAAATTTGGAGCTTAGACGACGTCGCCCCAACTCGACGCCAAAAAGCAAGCGAAAAGCTGCAACACACAAAAACCGACCACTGGAAAGTGGGCGGGGCAGAGGACACGCGGGACGGTGTAGCATGGAGTGTATGTGGCAGGAATAAAACCAAAAGCAGACAAAAGCAACAAAAGCGCCAAATACCAAAAACAAAAAAAAAAAATTAAACAGAAAAAAAAGGAAACTTTTCTGGGCAAAACGAGCACACGAACCAAAGCACCAGCAGCTGAAACGAAAGTGAGCAAAGTCGGGTGGGGCTGGATGCTTCGGCTTGGAGATGTGCCATGCGGAACATGCGACAGGCAGGTTGCGACAAGGCGAGGCACAATGCGGGCAGCGTTATGCGACCAGCGGCTGACTGCCTGACTGCCTGACTGCCTGCCTCCTGGCTGACTGCCTGACTGCCAACTTTAAGCGCCAACAAAAAATATATGGCAACAAATACAACAACTGAAGTGCGCCAGGCGAGCATGCTAGGCAAGCGCATGACTTATTCTGGTATTTCATTAGATGCTGCTAGTGGGAAAATGCCTCAAATACCTTTAGAAACTCGTTCGATATTTATCGATTTTCTACTAAGCTATTGAATATGTTCTGAAAATACTAGTCTAGCGTTTGATGGTGATTGTATGTTTGTGCATTTTAAGACTATGCTAAACAAAACTATTAATATATTTTTATATATTAATAAGTTATTGAATACAGTGTAGAAAAGAAAATTAGATCTGCAGCTGACTTACATTGCCGTGTACAATAAGATTTTGCTGAGAAAACTGCTTAAATATCTTTAAAAAGAGAGAGATACGTACATTTCAATACCTATCGGTTTTTAATAAATGAACGACTTACTTAACGACCGTACTTTTAAATAAGAGAAAAAAGCTCAGCTCAGACGTTCTTTTAAGGAATCTAACAATCTTGCAGTCTAATGCATGTGCGAAAAACAGCATTAGACATATTTCGATATTTATCGATTTAACGAAAATTGATTCAAGTGAATATAAATATTCACTGAATTCTAGTTAACTCTAACAGACCCCGTGTACATAGTTTTACAAATCTATGTTTTCGTTGATGCAACAAATTAATGACATTTATCGATTTTTATATCGAAATTTGTAATTAATAGTAAATAATAATTAAAGTAAATGTAATTTCTCATTAGCCAAAATATCAAAATATGATAACAGTTCGTAAACATAGCCAACATATTTGTATATTGTCATAGCAATTTCATAAAAATAGCTATCGATATTTATCGATTTAATAATTCTTATAAAAAGCAACACAAACCTCAGTTATACTCTAAAAACAACCTGAGATAATGTGAAATATATGTATTGAATACTATTTCATGCTATCCTCTTTAAAATTCTGCTTGCGTATAGGGTATGACAGCGAAAAGGAAAAATTTTAGCAAACAATTCACGAACCGAAAATCCACACGGGCCACGCAGACGGCTGTCTGCTGCTGCTGCTGCTGCTGCTGCGCTCGACAGTAACGACAATAAAACGAAATGAATGGCTGAAAGTTCTATATACACAGAGCACACACACACACAGATATATATATATGTATATACCTTATATACAAACATTGGTTCGTATATAAAGAAGCAAGAACATTTTTCGTTTAAATGCAGCTAAATATATAAGAAACAGCGAGCCATCTGCCGGCAGCAGGCGGTACTAGCTAAGCATGAAGAGAGTGTATGAGAAAAGGAGAAAGAGAGAGCTAGTCAGTGTTAGAGAGTAGAATGGGGCTAAAGGAAGGCGCGAAAATGCTGGCAAAAATAAAAGTAAAATAAAATAAAAATGGCATAAAAACTGGTTCATGTCTAACCAAATTGTGTAGCTGGGGTGCGGCTGACTGTGTGTGTGTGTGTGTGTGTATCTCTTAGTCAGTGTGTGTGTGTGTGTCTGAATTGGGCTGAATGTCTGTTGGTAACGGGGCTTTTAATGCTACGGCTGTGGCTGTGGCTGCTGTTTTCTAACGAGCGCCGACGATGTTGTTATTGTTGTTGTTGCTCTGTCTGCCTGTCTGCCAGTTAGTTTATATATGTGTGTGTATGGGTATGCTTGTGTGTGTGTGTGTGTATGTGTGTTAACGCTGAGCCGCAGTCAGCCAAGCTATAAACGTTCGTCGCTCTGTCGTTTGCGCCAGCGACCTAAAAATCAGTTAGTCCTCGCCCAAATGTGTTTGCAGCTGTGTGTGGGTGTGTGTGTGTGTGAGGATACAGCTGTGTGTGGCTGTGTGTGCAAAAGGAGTGTCTGCTCTAGAGACGAGACAACAATAATAATAATAACAACAATAGCAGCAGCCGCAGCAGAGGCAACAGAGGCAGCAGCAGCTGCGCTCAACCCAAAAAAAAGTATAGCATACATTTTGGGGCACATGCATATACGCAGTTTTAACGATGCTAAACAAGGGCTCATATACATACACACGTATATGTGTGTGTATGTGTGTGTATGTGGATTATGGCTGCCATTATATATGTGTAGCCAGACAGACAGCAGCCAAGTTTAATACAAACAGCAGCGGCGACAGTTGAAGTTGGAGTAGAGGAGATCAGATTTTTATAGGTGCTCCAAATAGACTGAGCTCTGGCTAAACAACAACTAGCAACTGCCACGCCCACAGGGTTTTGGTTCATTACGACTAAACTGCAAGTGGCGAGAATTGTGGAAATGCATGTGAAATGGATTATAAACTTTATGAATACTTAAATAAGACAAGATATATTAATATATCACTTATCATATATTTGATAAGATTGAGTTTAATAGACGACGAGATGAAGTTTAATATATGTTTTATTTGTGTGACTTTACGATTGTTTTTACTGTTTGAAAATTAACCTTTTGTTGATCGCCGATAAAAAAGAAACTTGATGTGTCTATTTCATAAATATTTACGATTGTAACGGGAGATCTTGAAGAATAACTGTATTCATTGAGAAGTCACGTTGACAACTGAATCCATATGGGTACTCAATCATTTATACAGCTTGCTTCGTTTTATTATTATCATAAGCTGTACACTATACACTATATATTATAGAACTATCTTGCTTTTTAGGCTTTCAATCAGCTAGGAAATGTCTGAAAGTATAGTCTCTTATCTAAGACAGAAATAACTTTTAAGGAAAATTTTAACAGTTTTAATTATAAACTAATTTTTTTCAACAATATTTCCAGTTTCAATCAACAGTTTCTTAAGAAACTAAGTCTAGTTGCTAATGGCTATCATTCTGATGCAGATGTAAATGATCAGGTATCTAAGAAATATTATATATATATATATATTATATTATTATATGTCATTTAACTTCACCCAATATCTATATCTATGCTCCACTCATTTAACAATTTAAACCAAAAAGCCTTTGCACTTTGTCTAAAAAGCATAGCATACTTTCAAGCGCAGTGCCTAAGCTGCAGCTAACAGCTGCCCAAATATATATATATATTATATATCAGCTAGCCTATATAAGTGACACTATATGGGTTATATAAGTGGAGCAGTCGCTGGAATAGGGCGCTGCCCTGTTAATTGGGCGTGGAAGCAAACTGAGAGCAGACAAGCTGGCGGCGGCGGCTGCCAATCGACCATGGCCCACCGCCCCCCACTCCCCGCACACCAACACCTACACACACAAGAGCAATTCAGCTGCCCAATCAGCCTGCCCCCTCCCGCCCTGTCTGATCGATGGCGTTGTGGTCACGCGAATGCCAACCGCAACGACATCAACTGCTCTCTGTCTACATGTCAGAGTGTGTGTGTGTGTGTGTGTGTGTGTGTGTGTGTGTGTGTGTGTGTGTCAGTGTGTGTGTGGAGGGGCCCGACCTACATTCAATTTGCTGGCAACCGCAAATGCGTCTGACAGATGACGATTAACATGATGAAGCCAGCTGATGAGCTAGCTGATGATCGAGTTATTGTTGATGATGATGATGATGATGATGATGATGATGCCGAACTATCTCTACCTAGCTGGCAGCTGACGAGCGTCAAGTGGGTAATGGGCGAGGGCGACAAAAACGGAAATATGATTTGACGGCATGTGCAACAACAACATGCAACATGCTGCTGTGTGCTGTGTGATTGTGTGTGTGTGTGTGTGTGTGGCTATGTGGGGTAGGTCTGTTGCCTCTGTGACTGCCCGTTGCGGGCAGTGTCAGTGGGTCAGGTGGGTCGTTCTCGCTGTCACTGCTGCTGCTGCTGCTGCTGCTGTCGATGTCGTTCAGCTTCTCATTGTTATTCGTGGCTGACTGCGAAAACCGGGTGCATGGAAAATTGTCGCTGTGTCGAGGGCTTTTTTCGCTACGTGTGAGGCATGCCACCTCTGCCAGGGGGCATTTTTGCCCGCTCTGAACTACTCCGTTAAACGAAAGCATTTCAGATTCGAAATTATTATTTAAATTTTGGATTGAAGAATTTAAATGCAAATGAGATGAAGACATCAAATCATATAATGCTGTCTAATGATTTAGATAATACAGATAGTTAACTAATACAAATGTTTGCAAAATCTTAAACTGACTTTGGGAAACAGTTTTATTTGAGAATTACTTGAGAAGTCTATTTATCTTTTAGTCTCCCCCTCACTAACTCTCCACTCTCTCCTCTATCTTTCGGTCTCTTCGTTTCTTCTCTCTCTCTTTCCATCTCTATCTCTATTGCTATCTCTGTCTCTTACGATCTCTCTGTTTCTTCATTTCTGTCTCTTTACCTGTCTTTATCTTTATATTTCTCTCTCTCTCTCTCTCTCTCTCTCTCTCTATCTCTCTCTCTCTCTCTCTCTCGATCTCTTTCTTTATATCCGTCTCTTTATCTCTCTTTTTCTTCATCACTCTCTATATCTCCTTTTAGTTTTTTCTTATTTTCTCTCTGCCACTCCCACTATCTTTCTTCTTTATCAGAGTGATCTGATCCTTTATCAGAGTGATCTGTCTTATGCTCTAGCTCTCCTCTCTTCAGTCTTTCTTCTTCACGCTCCTTCACACTTTTCTTCTTCGCTCCTTTTCTTTTCTCTTCCTCCCTCTTGTCTCTCTCTGTTATACTATTTTCACTACTTCTCTTGTTCTTCCTCTTCATAGGATACAAGCCCCATTCCTACTTGTTATACATGACTAAATTACTTAGACAGCTGCAGTTGTTAGAAATCGCATTTTTATAATTTTAAAGTTAACTAAATGTCAGCTGAAATATAAATCTATACATATGTATATATATTTAGATTTACATCCATGGTTTTGGCTATCAAACACTATCTATCTATCTATGTATATATATATATATTATATGTATATATATGTCAATTAACGTGTCAGTTGCTAATGGGCTAGACATGTCTTTAAGCGTCTCTACCTCTATATATGTATATGTATATATCTGTCTCTCTCTCTCTGTCTCCGCCCTCTACATCCATCTCTCTCTTCTAAATTTGCTTCACTCACTGTGTGTCACTCTATCTCTATCGCTCTATCTTTCTCCGCCCTCTCTACCCATCTCTCTCTTCCTAATTTATTACCCTTTAATATCGATATTACGTATACGCCATGCAGTTCGTCTATCTATCACATTTTTCTATAAAAAATACAGTTAAAACTAAGAACATTTAGACAATTGAATTGAGTGCTTCACTCTTCTCTTATCTATGGACAACATTTTACCACACCACAGAAAAAGAAAAAAAAATAGATTTTTTTTTTTTTTTTTTGTCATTCCAATGTTGCAGTTAGGAAAATTCGACAGCTGTTCGACGTAGAGAAACAGCTCTCAATGCAACCACTTGCATGTGGTTGCTTGGCTAGCTATTGTGCTTGTATGTGTGTGTGTGTGTGGGTGTGGGTGTGTGTGTATGTGTGTGTGTGCTAAATGTATTTGCTCTGCTTCTAAATGCCAAATGCGACATGCACACAGAACTCACTTGCCTCGACCATACAAAGTTGTTGGTTACAATTTGGTTCTTTTTTTTTTTTTTTTTTTGCTCTGTTTTTGCTTCTGCTTTGCCACGCCCCGCAGCTGGCAATGCCCGCATGACCTGATTCTGCACTTCTTTTGCCCGCTGGCGTGGGGCGTGGACATGGGCATGGGCATGGGCGTGGGCGTGAGCGTGGGCGTGGGCGTGTTGGGAACCCTAACTGAAGGTCGTTTGCTTGTAATGAAAAAAAGCAACTGCAGAAATAGTACAGCAAAAAGCAAACCAGCAGCTCGCAGGCTGTAAAACCCGCTGGCAGAGCCTAAAAGAGTCCACTAGCGCAGCACTTTGTACCACTTTGCACAACCACACCCAGCTCTGTACACACACACACACACACACATGGGGACAAGGCTCTTGGCTAAACTGGAGATGCGGGGGAAACATACACACACACACACACACACACACACACATACACACATTTTTGACGTACGCCACATAATGGAGAAGCAAGCAAATGCAGCAAAGCTACTATATATACATATATATATATATGTGTGTGTATATTTGAGTGTGTGTGGGTGTGCGTGTGCTTACATGTTGAGTGCTCTGACTATTTACAATGGCAGTTGCAGTTGCCAGTTCTCGATTTGTTGCTGTTGTTGTCGACGAGCTGGCCGCTCTTTAATCTCTATCATCGATGACACAATATGATTGACCCCGCCCCTACCCCGCCAGTTTTATTTTTTTTTTCGCTTAATATAGACTTTTCAAAATGGCTGCCAGGCATTCGATTCATCAATTTTTTTTTCGGTTTTTTTTTTTTTTTTGCAAGTTTATTTGCGCCACAGCCGCTGCTCATGGCTCGCCGGACACGTAATTCGAGCGGAACGCGTCGCCAGCAACCATAAAAGCCAAGTGCTGAGCGCCAGCATAACAGAAACAAAACAGAAAACCCCAATGGGCCGAACAAAAAAAAAAATGCTAGGGACACCAAAAAAAAAAAAAAGTAAAAGAGAAAAAGGCAAGGAAGAAGGATGTGAGTAAGGACGAAAAGTAAAAATGGTCTCAAATGGCGCACGAGCAGGGACAACATAACAAGAGCGCAAATGATCATCCGACAGTTACTGCTATACCCTGTGGGCATGTGGAAAGGAGGAGTAGTATAGGATTATGAGCTTAGAGCTGCTAGAGAGGGATACATATACAATATCTGTAGATCATTTTCAATGACTGTACTCCAAAATTCCTAGATTACAGTCCTGCATTTGCATGCAATGCAGTCTTGACCTTAATCTAGACTAGATCTAGATCATACTAAGTACTACCTACTTTATAGTCGCAAGTCTGTTCTTCATATAGTAAGTAATTCCTCAAGCATGATAAAACTCATGCTTTGTTTTGAACAATAAATCCTAAGCTCTTAGATACATCTGTTGTAGATATCTTCTAATAATTTCTTTCCACTGTTTATACCATGATTACAGTCCATGGCCTTCAGGTTGTAATTGTTTCTCTCTTATCCTTACTCTATTATTGCTTAGCTTCTAATTAATTCAATTCAATTTCCATTATGATACATCCTCTATATTTATTCGTACTCCTATCTTCATTATTCTATCTTATCCTAACCTGACTCTATAATTTATTAGCTCGCCAGGTTATGGTCACTAATTTATTATTTATGTTGTCCTTACTCTATCATCCTATCTTAACCTACCCTGACTCTATTAGTTATTAGCTTCCAATCACTAGACTATAGGCATTAGTTCCGTATCCATTGCGGTATATTCTCAGTGTCTTTTTTATGCAAAGTTCTATATGTTAAGTTCTTTGTCTACAGTTCCTACTTCTTACTCTAGACTCTAGATTTTCCAAAGCCTCGAAACTTACTTGCAAGTCTCCAGTCTTCTGTCCATAGCTCTTACTCCCAATAGTCCCAAGTACATACGTTGCCCCAAATTCCTACTTCATACTTTAGACTCTAAATTTAGTAGCTCTGAGCTCTGAGACATTCCAAAGTCTCCTCTTTTTAGAACTTAGTCAATGTTTCTAGTCCCAAATCTGTACTTCGTCCTATATTATCAGTCGTTCCCTATGTTCTTAGTCTTTAATCCTCTTTAATCTACTAGGTACAAGATATCTTCTAGTTCATCACACGTTACTGGCTGGTTTTCCGCCGTTCTGTTTTTGTTATTTGTGTCCTTTTCGTCCCGCCATGTCATAAAAACTTGTCCGTATAGCGGCCACCCACACACACACACACACCCACACACACACACACACACACACACACACACACACACACACACACATTTGGTAACTGCGTCGCGTCTGGGTTTTCATTTATTTTGCCGTCTCTTTTTCTTCGTTTCTTTTTTTTTTTTGTGTTCGTCGCTTCGTGCTTCGCTTTTGGCCGACATAATTTGCTAACTGAAATGGAAAACATTTTCGACAGGCGCTGCCGGGCGACGGCGTTGGCCAGGACGCGGCAGACACGCGCACCAATACACACGCACACACGGCCACACAGACATGGCACACAGACACACAAACAGGAAAAAGGATGTCGTCGCCGACTCTATAGACTCTATATAGCAATGGCTATAGCTGTGTGTCCGTGCCGTGTCCGTGTCCGTGTCCTTTACGTCCTGTTGCTGGGTCAGCCCATTGTCCATTGTGGCTGTTTCATTCCTTATCGATGTTGTTGTCAGCCCAACCCCAACAACAACCCCAACACCAACCCCGACCCCAATCCAGTCCTCAGTCGCAGTCACAGCAATGAACCTACGGCCTAGTCCACAACTCATCCTTTTTTGTCCTTTTTTTTGACTCGCCTGGTGGCTCGTTCGTTCGTTTGTTTGTTTTACTTTCCTTTTGTGCCATTAAAAGCAAATGCTGCTGCTGTTGCTGCTGCTGCTGTTGCTGTGTCCTTCACGACATGTCATAAAAGCGACAACAACAGCAACAACAACAGAAAGTACAACAAATGATCCTTGTCTGACCTCACAAAACTTTAATACGCTTTATCAGAGCTTTCATTTTCAAAAAACTTTTATGAACAAAATTGAAAAAAAAAAATTGTTTTTAATGAATGCAAAATTTATAGATGTGGAGAGCTTACGAATGCAGAAAATAGTAAGAGAAAATAACTATAGTCAAAATTTATATGAAAAGCAAGTCGATAAGGACACCCAATGAGTAGGATCTGCCAGTAAAACGTTTAAAAAATGCAGACTAAAAACGAATTTGAATTTAACTCTACACACAACAAATTAAGAAGTTGGATTAAGAACTGAAAAGCTGTAATAAAAAGAGACAACAAGCATGAAACCCATATGAAAGAATCAGCAAGTAATAAATTAATAAATTCTACAGAGAGAATGTTTGTATGTGAAACGCGAAATAGAAATTGGAAGAGAAATATTAATGCCAGGAAAAGTTAAGGTAAGCATAGAGAGGGAGAGAGAATGCGACAATAAATGTTAGAACGATAGAGAGAAAGAGATACAGAGAGGAAGAGGTTGTAAAAGAGAGAGAGGGAGAAAAAAATACCTAGCAAAGACAGAAAGATGGGGAGGATGAGAAAATAAATGCTTAACAAATGAATATAATGAAAGAGAGGTAGAAAGAGAGAGAATAACAAAAGATAAAATAAATATCTGGAGATAAAATAGAAGAAAAGAAAAAGATGAATATTGAGAGTATGGCAAAATAATTTCCAGAGAGAGAGAGAGAAAGAGCCCAGAAGGCGTACTCTAACAATAAAGAAAAGTCTGTAACAGATATGATAAGAAAGAGAATTAGAATTAGAGAGAGAGAGAAAGAGAAAGAAAGAAATAATTATCCCAATTCGGAAATTACAGAAAAAGCATTCCAACAATTAAAGTAAAGAATAGAATGTGTTAGGTTTCTTTAACTTGAGCTAGAGTTTAGCAAATATCGATGGTTATCTTAGATCTTCCAGCTGAGATACCGCAAATGCTATACACTATGTTATTATAATGACCAGCAGAAATGGCTGCGTGTGTAAATTGTTTAGTTCGGAGCGAGCTCCCTTGCTGAGTTTGAGCTGGGGCCTGGGTCTGGGTCGACGTCTGGGTCTGGGACTGGGTCTGGGTCTGGGTCTGAGCCTGGGCTGGGGTCTGAGTCTGAATGTCGTTAGGACCCACCGTGGTGACAATTTCGCTTGTTGTTGTTCCTTGGCTGTTGTGACCAACGTTCTAGAAAGGAAGGCGCTGTCCAGCTGTCACTGTTGCTGTCGCTGTCCAGGCGACGTAATCTATAAAATGTAACAGCTGAGGGCAGCAAAACAGAACAGCAGAGCAGCAGGACAGCCACGGATACGCAAGGACATAAGGACACAACATGAAATGAAACTTTTGCCCTTTGTCCCATTACATTGTCGATAATTTTTAGGCGCTCGACACACCAAATGTCTAGCCAGAAGAGAGACGCCCACTGTGCGTGGCTCTGGAGGACTCATTAACAATTCAAGAGGACATTGCGTCAGACTCAAATCAAATCCTTATCAAACTTTTAACGTCTGGACGTCAATTAACCCAAAAAGATGAAGAGAAAACAAAACAAAAATGAAACGAAATTAAATGAAATGAAATGAATTGAATTGTGGGCAAATAATTCGCGTGGAATTAACAGCGAATCGCTAAATAATCGAATCAATCATTTATGAGCGAAATCAAAACAAATCTCAGCCAATCCCAACTAATCCAAAGCGATTCGAATCGAGCTGCTAATGAGAGGAGACAGGAAAAGTACAGCTCACGTGAAGGGAGACAAAAAAGAGAGAAAGATTGAGCTTAATGAATATGAGTTAATCTAAGATGATTATTTTTATGACGATCTATTTACACTTCGGTTTATAAGCTGAAATATGTTGATGAAATCCGTTAATAAACGGACCTTAGAGTGAGCTGTAAACTGGTGTGAACTGGTTCGTATTTGGCATTGAACTGGTGTTTTAATTTGTTGCTAACTATACGAGTAAACGAACTATTTCACAACTGAAAAATTTAGGAAAGGAACTAAGTGAAAACTGAACTGGTTCGTATCTGGAAAATTAAAAATAAAACTGTTAATAGTTAATATTAACTATATTTTGTTGAATACGAAATAGTAGAAGAGCTTAAATAGCTCTTATCTAAAAATATTGAAAAAAAAAAATGAAAACTTCAACAAAATACAAAAAAAAAAAAAAAAAAATTAAATAAAATTAAAAAATTAATAAAATTAGCTGCACCGGCTAGTGAAGTTAATATTTTAAGGGATTTAAACTCTAAATGACTCAAACTCTAAATGGAACTGAACTAGTTATATATAGTAAATATTTTAAAAAATAACTGAACTGATGCAACAATTAATCTAACATAAACAGATTTAATGCTTTATAAAGTGTTTAGAGTTTATTTCTGAATCAATCACTCAGACATAAGCTGTATACTAAATCACTTCGACTCCAATTAGTATTCATATCCAAATATTCTATACCTGGAAACATATTCAAAAGCTTTACCCATTAAAAAGAGTATCAAGTTTTTAGTGCGCTCTTATGACACTGAGTCCAATAAGAAACTACACATAATTCTAATAAGAAATTAGCTAGTCATGGCTAGTTGGATGCGCCTGCGGGCTGCGCCCCAATAGGTGGCACAGCAACTGCAACTGCAGCAGCAGCAGCTCGATCTACGAGTCTTCAAGTCTTTCAGTCTCTCAGTCTTGGAGTCTTGGAGTCTTAACAAGGTCTGCTGTGCAGCGACCCAAAGGAAGTCGAGGTCTCCATATCTAGCGTCTGTTGTGGCACAAGGTTTTGCACTGTCTGCTGTGGATGGAGGCAGCAGCAGTGGCAGTGGCACTGGGTGGGGGCAGCTGAGCCGTTGAGCCGTTGAGCTGTTGGGCGCTGTTGACGTTGCCAGGTGATGAATGGTAATGAAAATGTTGCTGTGGCAGTTTGTTGCAATGCCGCGTTGTCTGCCGCTGCGAGCCTCAGCTTCAGCCAACTGCCTCAATAAAAACTAATGCAGTGGCAGTTGTTGTTGTTGCTGTTGTTGTTGTTGCATTTGTTGTCGGTCTGTACGATAATCATCTGCTGCTGCTGCGGTTGTGGCCATGGCTCTTGCTGCTGGCCCACTTGTTGCCAACGTCAAGTAGCAGAAAAACATAAAATTTTATGCATTCGTATTTCTTGTGAAGCGCAGCAAACACTATGCGCTCCATAGGCCCCCCCCCCGCCCCCCTACAGCCAAACGCCTGCCCGCCCTCGCCTATCCAGCCCCACTCTTTTGGCTACCTTGGCTGCCTGCCTCTTGGCCAAACAATTGTCGGTTTTCTCTAACGTTTTGTATACCTTACAGTTACTCAAAGGCGGGTGTATCGGTTATCTAATTAATGTATGCGTATATGTGTTTAGTGTTTATATAATGTATTTATGCTTGTTCCATACGTAGAGTGGACTCATTCTAACCTTACTCATCTAGTATTTTTATACTAGAAATACAACTTTTTCATAAACAATTTTATATCATTACATCAACAATATCCCTACATAAAAGTTTGTTGAATATCGATTTTGTAACATATTAATATATAACTTATATATTCGATATTTTCATATATATATTATTGTCCATCTATATAAGAAAAAGTTAAAAATTGTCTATAATATTTATAAAAAACCTCCTTTTCTTCTCTCCATCTATATTTGAAATATCGATAATTATCGATTTAAGAAACTTTTTTTTAAATTTATCTCAGCATTATTTATCTTTATTATTAAGAGCTAAGTAGATTTATAAAGAGCTCTTTAAGCCTACTGCACTGTGATATATAATCGATACTTATCGATAATAGTAGCAAAGACAAAACTCTGAAGGGCATCAGCGAATTGTGCAATTATGCGCCTTTCTCATCTTCTTTTGCCTTATCTACAGGGTATCCACCAGCCAGTGTTGAGCCATGATTTTTTAGTAGCTTTTGCCGCTGCCTCGTTTTGATTAATCTGACATTGTAATGCAAAAATTCATTTGGCAGCTCAACAGCAGCGCAAAAAAAGCACAAAACAAGTTATTACCAAGCAAATGTTTTTTTTCTGTTTTCTGCTTCTTTTTTTTTTGGCGTTTTACAACAAGGCTCGTGTTCAACCCAGTTCGAATGAGCCAAACTTGACCTAGCCGCTGGAATTTAGACATAGCAGCTGGCCTGAGCTGGCGAAATGAAGGAGTTATGAACGCTTAGAGACGCCTCCGCAGCGCATTTTCTACTTAGGGCGATGACGGGAGACGCCTCCACGTTACACGTTCCAATGGCACGAGCTGTCGAGCCAATAAAATTGCGGAAATGATTTCAACAAATTGATAGGCATCGCAGCAGCGCTTGATGCTCGCTTCGGCTACCAGAAAGTAATTGCTGAACGTGCTTCGAAAATTGAAGAGCAGAAAACGCTGGCGAAACGCCAGCAAATCGCTAAAGAAACGCAGAGAAATGTGAGTAGTCTAGGGAAGCATAAAAAGAACTAACTCCTTACTGGAGTCGAAATACTAGAGTCGAAAAATACACTAAGTGAATTGAGTTAACACCGAACAATGAACTAGGCTTAAATGAATAAAATGTAGTTTGGAATATCAAAAAATTCGTCCATAACAAACCAAGTAAATCATAAATCAAAAAGCTAGTTCTCAATGCATTAAAAGAATCCCTAGAACTACACAAAGGTAATTCCTAAGGAACCCAAACAAAGCTTTGCAAAGGAAATCATAAAAGGGAATAAGAGAAAAACAAAAATAAAGCATTAAAGAACTAGTACTTGTAATGGTAAAACTTAAAACTTAACAACAAACTCAACTTTGAATGATAACCATTAAGATTTTAAGCACGGAACTAGTTCCATGGAAAAGGGATCTTCAGCTAGATTTTAATAGCTTTAGCTCTTAAGCTGACTGCAAATGAGCAAAATTTCAACTTTTGATTTGGGATAAGTGACGAATATTAACCCAACCCCACCCCACTTGAGGGAAACTAATGTACGCACTCAATAAAGCCACAAACTACGAAGATACTGAAAATTAGGCAATCCACCTCCTCCCCCCCCCCACAAAAAGGGTCTCTTATCTAAATGATGCACTTAAACTCGTGGAATTTGGGTGCTTTAAGCGTAGCTTTAATGTGTGTAGGAAATAAAGGAGGAAGAGCGGAAGAGTGGCTGAGGAATAGGGCAAATGAATGAGAAGGCGACAAACAGGACGAGCTGGTGGAACGTAAAACATGTCTGCCAACGCCCACAGTGCCACGCCCAAACACAACGGCAACAACAGCAACAACAACGACATAAACTTGGAATGTTTGAATGTGCCTCAAACTTTTGCTGACATGACTGTCACTAATGCCAAACACGCGCCAAAGTTTCAGACACAGACGCACACACACACACACACACACACACAGATAAACACGCACACACTCATACATACACACATACATACTTGTACGAGCACGCAGCGACCGACATTTGGCACAGAAAAGTACACAACAAAGTTTTAGATGAACACGCACACACACACTCTCGCACTCACACACACACACAAACACATATACAAGTCAGCACATAAAACTGTGTCGCAGCGCAGACGTTGAACCAATCTAAAAGGCAACCAGGAGCAAGAGTTAGAGCGAGAGCGCGCATGCAAGTAAAGCTGGCAAAGGCAGACAGCGTCAGACACACACAAACACACACACACAGGCACACAACGGGCGCCGCCTATGTAAAAGCGTGCGACCGACCAAGCGACCGACATACGAAGCGCAGCCGAGCGTTCGGCTTACAGCTTTGCCGAAAAAAAAGTGAAAAAAAAAAACACCACAAGCAATTTCCCATCGACTGCGTCTCGGCAGACGCTGCCCAGCCACCCAATTAAGCCATGAGTTGACCCACCACCACCATCGCCGTCGCTGTCGCCGTCGCCGTCACCGTCACCGTCGCCTCTGCTGCTGCCGCCTGCTTGTCTGTGTAACGAAGCAAACTCCAAAAGCAGGCGACACACAGTTGCCCACCACAACCTACAGCAACAAAATACGTCTGAGGGCGCGACGCCTTCGACTATTGCTATCTCCGTTGCACCAGCGGTGCTGGGCAAGCAAAGCTCGCCCTTTTGCCCAGCACACATAACAGTCAGACGCCTGGGCAGACAAAATAAAAGGAAAAACCGTTGAAAGTTCTGTGTATTTGCGCCGCTCGCTCTCTCTCACGAGCGAGAGTGTAAGTGAGTAAATGTGTGTGAGTGTGAGTGTGAGTGTGTGTATATTTTGTTTAAAAGTTTTTTGCCTGCTTTTGCGCTGCTGCTGCTAAGTTTTTGCTGTTTCCTACGCTCTTTGTTGTTGGTATTTTTGTTCTAGCGACATTTCTGTTGTCATATTTTGTTTATCAGCATCCGCGCTATGTCTATATGTATGAATTGGTCTGTATGTATGTATGTCTTTGTGTGTGTATTTTTGTCTCAAGGGTGTTTTACTTTTGTAGACGCTGCTTCTGCTGCCTGCTGTTTTTTTTTCTTGCTGCCTCTGCCAATATTCTGCTTCTTCTTGTTTCTTTCTTTTCTCTGTAATTTCATTGCTTTTGTGCCGCCAGCCCTGAAACTAGGCTGCATCTGCTTCTTCTTACATTTCTTTTTTCGTAGTTTTGCTGCCTTCCATGCTTCCTGCGCGTCTCAATATTAAATTTATTGGTAGCCCAGGGGCAGTGGAGAGCGAGAGGGAGAGTAAGAGGATTGGGTCAGGGCTTTGCATACATATTTGACTGCTGACCTGCCGACGGCCATTTGTTTGCTCTTTCTTTGCGCTGGTAGCTTTTGCTGCCGTCTCAAGTGTCGCTCAGCTAAAAATGGTGTCAATTTTTTTTTGCTAGCTTTTCAATTTCAATACAATGAATTGTAAGACTTGAAAGACCAAGTTTTATATTTATACATATATAGACATATAAGCTCACGTGGGCTTTAAAATTGTTGTTCTTGTTGTAACTGTAGCAATTACAATTGTCGGTGCTGTTGTTGGTGTTGCTGTCTCCAGCAGACAACGACACGTGTTGCTGTCAATTCAGTTTTGTTTTTTTTTTCATTTTGGCTGCTTAATGATTTACGGTTACACACACACACACAGACACGCAAGCGCAAATAAAGCGTGTAAACAGGTGCCAAAACAAAAAGCAACAACAGTAACAACAGCACAAAAGCCGAAACTAGTTTGCACATGACAGAGTCACAGAGAGAGAGAGAGAGAGTGAGATGGAGAGAGTCATTTCAATTGAAGCCTGAAGTAAAAAAAAAAAAAAATTTTCAATTACGCATAAGTTGCTCTAATTGTTTGTAATATGACAGCCAAAAGAGAGCGATAAAAAATAACATAAAATTAATACCCATTGATTGACATTCTGGCCTGTTATACTGCTTTTTAATTTAATTATTCATCGCACAACAAATTGAGGGCGTATAACAAATGAATTGCGTAACTAAGCGCCGGACAAAATAATCGCCTAAAAGCTGCATTAACCTTAAATATGAAATGAAATCGCGTTGTTTTCTATGGAAGATATGATATACTAAATACATATATATATAACATATGTATATAAAAAGCTGCTCATATGAAAAAGCAGAAAAGCAAAAATTAAGTCTTGATAGCGAATACCCTAGGTATTTAAAAGGAATACACGGTAATTATGTGAAAATCTTGAAAAAATGCAATACATTAATTAAATTTAATCACATTTTTAAATATATAAATTATATTTATATTAAATGTATATATGCAAATAACATTACAGGTCAACTCATAGTCAATCATTGTTGCTTAACTTACGATGCGTGAATAACTGTTAAAGTTGCTGTTGCTATTCATATTGAGATCGATAGCCAATCGCAGCGCTTCAAACTTACCTAAAATGAAAGAGAGCAGAAAAAAAGAGCGTAAGAAATAAGAGAGCGAAATTAAATTATTTGAGGAGCTTTTGGATGCGTTTTGTTTGCTCTTTAATATTAATTTCTTGTTTTTGTTTTTATTCTCGTTGTTTGCTTTTCAGTTTGCAATTTTAATTGCCGCATTGCCTGCAATTAATTTGTCAATAAAATTCATTTGGCTTTTAGTGAAAGAGCAACCGAAATGCACATAAAAATTGCATTAGACAGTGGTGGGGCAGGGGCAGGGGCGCGAGGAGTGTGGAGGATCGTAGAGGGGGCCTTAGCTTGTGCTAAGGGATTCTGCATTATAGCAAATGCATTTTTGCTGGGCTCGCCGTTCGCTTGTCTTGTGTGTGCCAAGATTTATGCTGTGCCGCTTGCCAAAAATGCAGACCACGCCCCCACCCAGCTCCTTTTCCATTACACTGCCAATTCGCTCCCCTTTTAGACATGCGGCCCCCTTCTCTTAGATTGTTTGACTCGTGGCAAATCATTTTTCATTTTCATTTTAATTTAGATTTTTTTTTCTTTTGCGATTTGTTCTGTTTTTCTAAGTGAGAGATATAGAGGAATAAAGGGGTGTTCGTTGACTTTAACGTATTCGTTTAAAAATATAAGATTCTTTCAAAATATAAACAGGATTTTGTTCATGTATCATGATCTTTAATATAACCTTAAGTGTATCTCAGAGATCTGTCTATTTAGGCCTATTCTGCTTGAACAATATAAAAATATATCTGAAAAATATTTCAACTTACTGATCTAATCTGAACTGTTCTCATTGACGTTTTAGCTCTAGCCCATCAATTACTTTTTAAGTAATCTAATTATTCGCTACGAAATTACATCAAATACTAACAACTTTTGTTTTCTAACTAAATAATACCCTAAGCTTTGCTTGTGGGTATGTTTGTGGGGGGTATTAGTGAGTAGAGGCTAGAAATAAATTATGGAAATATATTGCAATAAAATGCAAATGCAAAATGCTCTAAAACACAATAAATTAATGCAATAAATTCTATGGGGAAACGACAAACAAATGAAAATGAAAATCGAATAGAAGGGCGTTAGTGGAGGCTGTGGGCGGGGAGAGAGAGAGAGAGAGAGAGAGAGAGAGAGAGAGAGAGAGAGAGAGAGCGCGAAATAGGTTTATAGGGTATAGCTGGAGCTTAGTTGAAACTCAGCTAAAAATTGGCGTCAGCCTTTGTTTGTGTCGCCGGCGAGACGAAAAAAAGTTGCTGTTATTGTTGTTGTTGTTGTTGTTGTATTGTCCTTTGCGTGCGACGGCGACAGCGTCAAAATGGCGTCGCCAATTTGTCGCCGCGGCATTGGTATATGGCGACAGCGTCTATGCCAAACACAACGCACAACAACAACAACAACAAAAAAAACTATGTGCCACACGTTGTGGCAAGTTGTTGTTGTTGCTGCTGTTGCTGTTGCTGTGGTTGCTGCTGCTGCTCGTCGACTGGGCGCGTTAATTGCCCCCTTTGAGTCTGACTGACAGCAAACGATAAACGAGCAAACAGTTGGCTGGGGCATGTGGGGCATGCCACATGCGTTCTTTTTTTTTTCTACTGCTCCCCCAAACAGCCTTTTGGCGTACACTAATGCGTCTCTAATGCTGCTCAAATGTTGTCTCCCTCTGTGTGCGTGTGTGTGCAACATGATGTTGCTGTTGGCAATGTTGCTGTTGCTGTTGCTGTTGCCGTTGTTGCTGCCTCGCTTTCGCTTCTTCTTTTCTCTTCTTTTTTTTTTTTTTTGCCATTTTTAATTTAGCAAATGTTGTAAATTTACGCTAATTTATTGCGTGTCGCCTGTGCCGCCAGTCGTGGCAGCCACACACACACACACACACACACACACACGCACGCACACACAGGCATTAGTCACTTGCTTGCTTGGCCAGCTAATTGCCACGCCTGAAAAAAACGGAGAGACGAAGGCATTTGTGGAAAGGACAGTTCTGTGTGGCATGTGGCAGCAGCAGCTTGAAATACCCTTGCAGCAATAAATATCCTCAGCACATGAATTCCTATAAATATACTTGCATATATATGTCTAAGAATCTGATCTTAAGTTAGATAATTTATCTGCATGCGAGGTGTGTCCAAAAAATTTAAAATACCGAGGGTTTACTTTAAATAAAATAGTAATTAGATGATCCATGAAAGAAGATCAGAGATTGGTCTAAAATATAAAACTCAGATCAAAGGCGATAGATAATTGAAATTTATAAGAACTTCTTGGTAACTACATATTCTAATAGACAAATTTAACAGATTACTATATAGATAAGATATATAACCAAAACATATCTAAACCAATTTTAATGCAAATATCTCTTCTAAAGACAGAGTTACGTTAAGTCAAGATAGATTGAGATCTATATAATAAACCGATCCTGGCTCAAATAATTCTGGTTGACTGTCTACAATAAGTCAAGATAGTTCTAGCTCCCTAATACATATTTTCTTTGCATGTATATATATATATATATATATATATATATATATATATCTTGACTTATTCTAGCCGACAGTCAGGCAGCCCCATTCGAGCCAGGATATCCGAAAACCTCACTAAAAAAAAAGAGGAAACAAACTTTTGATTTACAATAGAGATAAATGCTGAAGTGTGAACAATATTTAATAATGTGCAGCTTTATAAATAATGTGCGCAACTTCAAAACTTTTGGCTAAGAAAGAGTAAGAGAGACAGAAGGAGAGAGAGAGAGAAACAACTACAGGCTAAGGCAGTTTAAGAGGCGGGCGCCATAAATCTCAAGCTGCGGTAAAAATGATGCAACAAATGCAGCTGCAGGTGCAAAAGTTTCAACTGTTCTACTCTGCCTACCTCACTCATCCCCCCTCTCTCTCTCCCGCTCTCTCTCTTTTCCTTCTCTCACTATCTTCAAGCTAATTATTAGCGTTATGCAGTGACAAAACGAGCCACAAGCCACAAGCCGCACAGATAGCCAGATAGATAGATAGATAGGTCGACAGGGTTGCCAAGTACATCAAAGGCAACTCTGGCTAGAAAATGGCTTCTAATTACCACAGTTTTCGTGGCTGTCAACTTGCTTGCCTTGTTTTTGCATAATTTATTCAAATGAGTTCGCGCAGTTGGCCGCGAGGCATTAAGACAGAGGGAGAGAAACAGGAAAAGAGAAAGAGGGAGGGAGACAGTGATAGAATTAGCCAAAGATATGGACCAACTATCCGCCCTTTCCTATTTTTGTTCGACAAATGAGAACACAGTGTTATGTATAAGTTTAACTCCAATAAATATATAGCCCGCAGCATTTTGTATTACGGCATAAAATGGTATAAGCTACTGTTATCAATTAGTTATCGATTGGTTTAACTTTAACAATATGTTTATGATATATGTTGACAATACAATCATAGTTAGACAACAAAAAAAAAAAAAACAAAAAAAAAATCAGTTATAGAACGCAGAAAAGAAGACGAGAAAGAAAATACAGAGGAAAATAGAGTTTCTGAACAATCGATAAATTATAAAAATATATAACTATACATCTATCGTTAGATAAACATTCCATAAAAAAAAAAACCATTTGATCTTAAAAAGGAAAACATCTTAAGGCTTTGAATAAATTATCGATATATATCGAATCATTTATAAATATTTATTTTTTGGGCATTTTTTATAATTAAAACGAGCTGATTGATAAATCAGGAACTCCATTAATGCGAATTCGATAAATTATTGAAAACCTAGAAACCTTTATCTAAATTAAAAAGATTGATTGATTATAGTAAGAACTTAAAGCAAACAGTAAAATGATTATGGGCAACAATTATCGATAACTAAAATTTAACATATAAAATTTAAAAAAATCCATTTATTATATAATTGAAACTAGAAAAGGAACGGACACTACTTTCTATCGCTAAATATCTCGAGAGCAGTTGAAGAAATTTATTCAAAAAAAAATAAAATAAAAATTATAATAATATTTAAATAAAGTGTTCCATCTTCTAGGTTTCCTCTCACTCGAAACATGCCCATCGTACGCTGCTCGCAATTATAAATTAACATTTTCTTGAGCTTTCCCGACGCCATTTTAACCTTCTTTCACTTTAGCTGCTTCATCCTCACAGCTTGTCTGTTTTTTCTTTATTTTTTTCATTTCTTTCCTTGTTGCCCTTTCTTATGCTCTCCTGCCCTCGTCTTAAGCATGATTGGAATTTATGATTGCGTCCCTTTTTAATGTGCTTGCCACAAAGTGCCGTTAAAATGAAGCGACGTGATTAATTTAAATTAATGCGTCTCGACTCGACGCCAAAATAAATAAAGCGCAGGAAAACCCTTTCAATGTGACAAAAAAGTGAAAAAGAAAAACCAAATTCAAAAAAGAAAAACAAACGTTGCAAAAAGAAATAAAAATATTTCATTAAGTGGCAGAAAATTGTGAAAAACCCAGCAACAAAACCAGAAAAACCAACAAACAAAACGTCAAATGGAAAATGCTAAGAACAACAACAAAAGTTAAGCAGTCGAACACAACCGACTGTCTAATACTCTTTCTCAGCTAACTGTATTGAAATGTTATCAAGTTATCCATATGTCTCGCCCGATAGGTCCCATAGTATAAATAATATAATATATGTAATATAATAAAAGTATATGTACATAAACTATAACTGAAGTCGGCCATGCATATATACTCTTTGCCAATTTATGAACGAGTATGAAAATCGTAGGAAAACAAACACAAATAGGAATTTCGGTTTCTGTTTGCATTTTTTGCAAATGCGGAAAAAAAATTTTCAATTAATGCATGCCGCGAGTGCAATTGAGAAGCTCGCAAGGAAAAATTCTTAATGCCACTCAAAACAAACATCAAATGTGGCAAATGCTACAGCGCGTGAGTGAGCTGCTTAGAGATGGGTACGGGCCCGAAACCCATTTGTTAGAGACTCAATCAAACGTCAAGAACTGAAGAATTGCTTTCAATTTGACAAACATTGCAAAAAATTATGACACTTGTATGACACTTATGAACTATCGATAACAATACCGATAAATTAGTATCGTTTTTTAAGCCATATTCAAAAGCATATTAAATAGTATGTTACTTAATGGATAAATTACAGTTTTGCTTTTATTTTAGTCTACAGTAAAAATAATATATATATGTTATCAAAAACGATAAATATCAAAATACGTTAGTATTCGTTAGCATTATAAATATTCTAGAGCGTAACACTCAGAAATATTTTATTGTTATGCAAGACATTCGTATTATGCCCTTTTCCACATTTCAATGATATATTATTAAAAAGTTATCGATATTATAAAACATATAGATTTAACTAAACTTTGATTCTAGTTAAAAATACATATAAATTTCAAATATGCATTCGAATTTGCAAAAAAAAATTATCGATAACATAAAATATCGATGCACTAATAGTGCATTATAATTAATCTGGACCTTAACATTAAGAAATATTTTATTGTTTTGCAAGACATTCGTATTGTGGTGTTTTCCCCATTTCAGTGATATATTATTAAAAAGTTATCGATATCATAAAAAATATCGATTTAACAAAACTTTGATTCTAGTTAAAAATATATATAAATTTAAAATATTCATTCAATATTGCTAAAATATTTTCGATAACATAAAATATCGATACATTAATAGTGCTTCATACGCATAACTTTTTGATTCGCATTGCTCGCAATGTTCTTCTGTTCGTGTCACGACCCGCAGTTATCTTTACCGCTTGCTCACACCCAGCCACGCCCACTGGCTCCACAGATTTCTGCTACCCCCAGTCATTCCTTGGCGCCCATCAGCCCCGCTGATTGTTTTTGTTTGTTCAGCGACTGCAGTGAAATATTAATTAGCGCCCAAGTCAAATAAAAACGCGGCGCACTAAAAATAGGCGGGCAAAATGTTGCAGAAAAAAACTATGAGTAGGTCATAGGGGTCTAAGGAGGGGGAGAAAAGGGGGCGCGAAAGAGTGCAATCAGACTGCTGAGCTGCTCAGGCAGTTGCCCAAAAAGTCGACATGTTAATCTCAATAGCAGCCGCTGCAGCAAGGACATCAGCCCGCAGCAATTAAGGACAACTGCAAACGGGAATGCACAGACATGCCATGCAGTGCCACGCCCCTGCCCGCCTCGCAGCTCAACCACATAACTGTGGGAAATTCTGTGAAAATCTGTGCCACAGTTTTCCACACAGCAGCAAAGTGGACAACAACTTGGGCCCAAAGGAGTGCAAGCCGACTGCCGTCAACTGCCCACAAAGTGAGTCAAAATTATAAACACGTTATCATGCAAATGGCACAGGGACACGCAGAGCGAGGGAGATGGGGAGACTGAGAGAGAGAGTGAGAGAGGTAGAGTGGGGTGAGTGACAACTGCTGATGAGTGCAGACACAGAGGCTGCCATAGAAATTATCCTGGCGAGGCGAGGCAAACAGCAAACTGAAAACAGAAAACAACAACAACAACAGCAGCTAAGTTATGTGTTTTGTTTTCCAATGCCAATGCTCTGGCTGTTGTTGTTGCTGCTGCCAGTTGGCCGCAGGACATGCCAAAACTGTGGCATGTTCGCCATGTCCTGCCCGACCCAACCAACCCAACCGCCCCAGCCGCTCCCTCAAAAATCGCATATCCCATTGACAATCGAAATTTGTGTCTGGCTATGAAACCAAATGCTGTCCACCTTACTAAATCACTCAACTTCAATTAGGTAATAGCCATTTGAGCTACATACTTTAAGGCAATGTTTCAATTAGAAGCTCTAATGAAAAGCAGACCAAAGAGAAAGTATCTCAAATTGTTCAGTAAGAAATATCTCAAGTACTTAAAAAGATCTTAGAAATATGACAAGCTTTTATATGTCCATTAAATTATTTATATAAATAGTATCTCAAACTGTGCTGAAGCGCTAACAAAGTATTTCAAACTGTCTTAAACTTTCAATAAGATATTCAAAGTATTTCAAGGCATTTAACATATCATACAAATAATCAAGTATCTATGAACTACAGACTATCAAATTTGTATATAAAATGTAGCTCAAACTGATCTGCAAAATATCTCAAGATCTCAAAAATAGTTTAAATTTTCGTATACAAAGGGTATCTCAACCTGTACAGGTAAACTAACAAGTTTGTTTATGAAAGTGTCTTAGTCTTAGTTAATAAATGGCATCTACAGAAGTATCTCCATCCTTAACACCCCAAAAATATTCTGATACAGAAGTATCTATGAATTCTCCCAAATAAAATATAAAAACTATCTCAAGTCCTGGAAAAGATCTTAAAAGTATCTTAAAACCTTTAAAATAACCTAAATTTACCTATATTAAAAATATCTCAAAAAGTACTTTCCGAAAATATATTATATTTGCTTCTTTAGAGGTATCTCAAACAGTGTAAAATACTAAAGATTTGTATACATATATTTAAATGTATCTTGAGCTTCAAACAAAAATTTCTCATGCTCTTGAAATCATCCTAAAAGCATTTCAAGTTCATAAAAGGTTCCGAAATATACTTATACAAAATGTATCTCAAAAAGTATCCTCTAAAAAAAAAATAATAAAAATATTCATATTTATATCAAAGTATCTCAAGTATCGAATAAGTATCTCACGCTCTCAACAAAATCTAATTTCATCACACAAAAAACTATCTCAAGCGCTTGGCAAAGACCTTGAATTACTTTTGACCACCTGGAAAGTTGAGCTAGAGCAGACATATCAGCCAACGCCAATTAGACATACAGCTGGAGGGGGCTTGGCCAGCTGGGCGTGGCTAAGCCAATGCGCATCGCTGACCAACAACAGCAACAACAACAACCATCGAGCAAACAACTATTAACCAGCCAGACAACAATTTGATTG
This sequence comes from Drosophila hamatofila, assembly GCA_035045345.1. Taxonomy (NCBI): domain Eukaryota; kingdom Metazoa; phylum Arthropoda; class Insecta; order Diptera; family Drosophilidae; genus Drosophila; species Drosophila hamatofila. Next base: position 4,409,824 of record JAWNPA010000032.1, read on the forward strand.
ATGTAAATGGCCGCACAATTCGCACAATAAAACAAGTTGTAATTGCGGTATCTGGCAGATACATTTCTATCTTTTATTTGTATCTGCGATACATGAATGTGTGTATGTGTGCACGTCTGTATATAGTGCATAAATATTTTCATTGCGTGCGCAATGCCAAGTGCAAGTGCAATTCCAAATGCCTTATACTTGAGCTTCACTGTAATTAAAGCAAATTTACAAATTGCGTGCGCAGACATTTGCCGCCCTCTCTTTCTTCACTCCTCTTTCGCACTCGCTCACTCTCCCTCCCACTCTCTTCGTCGTCTTCGTTTGCTACTTTTTAGGATTAACCATTTTTTCCGTTGAATCCATTTAAGATGCAAACTTTAATTAAATGATTAAAATCTTTGATCATTCAGTCAGTCTGTCAATCACACCGTCCGTTCATCAGTCTTTCAATCATGTGCTTCTTGGAAAACTTTTCTCACAGAATTTTCGCGCGCTTTTCGTTTCAATTTGCTCCGGAAATGGAAAAAACTTCACACAAATTGGCCACAGTTTGCAGTTTGCAGTTTGCAGATTGTTGAGCGTTGCAGTTGCAGTTTCAGTTGCAGTTGCATTTGCCGCAACTTGTGGCATTTGGCTATATTGATGCTCATTCGTCACACAATTCTTCAACATTCTCAGCGCGCATCTAGAGAGTACAAAATAAAAAATAAAAAACAAAACTGGAAAAACATCGAGTAAGAGTTAAGCTCCAGTCGGCAATGCTCGACTTGCAGATACCTGGGACATTTAGGATAGTTGTTTTTTTCAATGAAGATTTGACTTCTGAATATCTTTGTATAGCTCCCACTTCATAAGAAATTAGTTATTTTAATAGGTGCTAGATATACTAGTAATTTTGATAACCAAAAGTGTGGAGATCCCAAGAAACCAAAGAGTCTAATATGTGTAATAAGATTTGTTGGGAAAATAAATAAAATTTAGCGATAATCTCAAATGGCATATTACGAGCTACTCCAGACTACTTCCATATCGATGGATAATAATTCTCATAATTCTACTTCTATCTGGAGTTATCTATTCATTCTTCTCTTTCTATCTTATAAAGTCTTAGAAGAATTAGGTCAAAATATATAGTTTTATCGAATATAAGAAAATGGCGAACAGGTCTATATGGGCCCAGCATGAGCTATTTAAGATTAAATAGACATTTCTTAGTATTCGGGCACGCCCTCTTCTACCTCTCACATTCATTTTCACCAAACCAATCTACCCTTCTTACCCAGCAAGTTCAGGGCATACTAATCAAAGTCAATTCTCTTGCATATATGGAAAGCTACTTAAAGAGACAAGCAGATAGAGATAGAGAAAGAGAGAGAGAGATAGAGAGAGAGAGATAGAGAGAGAGGGGATCATTCCAGAGGGAGGGTCATTCAAATATTTGCAATGTGGCATATTGTGACATGTGGCCAGGCTTGCAGTCGCTTAGGCCTTCAATCTTTCAATCAATCCTTCAATGCTTGTCTTCCTCTTCTCTTAGAGCCAGCCAAGTTTTACTTAATTGCCAGCTCACGTTTTGGCTTGGGCTGCGGCTTTTGGCTTGATTTGCTCTGCTCAGCCTGTCTGTCGCATTGACATTTGCGCTTGCCATTGTGCAGACAAATCGATCTGGCTCTGAAGACAACAGCAACAATTGCAATTGCAGCAATGGCATTGAATCCGATAATCAACTAAGTCGGCCCAACTCCAAATGTAATGCCAATGCAAATGCCAATGCGACACACACACACACATAGACACACCGACACACACACACACACTTGAGAGAGTTATGTGCATACAAAACTGTGAGCTGGCATCTTAGGGATGAGCACGTGAGCGAGTCGTGTAATATCAATATCTGAATAAATATAAAAGTATCTAATGATGTATTGGCTAAGAACTACACTGAGCGAATAGAATTAGACATTGAACGAATACACTTGACTATGATGTTGTTTAGTTACGTATTAATCTTTATTTTTCTGAGCGCGGGTTTATATATCCAGACTCATGCATATTTTCATTTTCATTCATTGCTGAAGGGCTTAGCTTTAGTCTATTACATATTATAAGACTCCGCGTTGATCTATTAGCTATTCGTATCCTCTCGCTGAGTTTGTAAGCCTCAGCGCTCGTCTCTTACATATTCTTGTCGCTAAGGGCCAGGATCATATTTTATGTCTAAGTTTGACAGTTTACACTTGTCCCATATGTTATACATAGTAGAGTACATAGAGCCTATGTCCCATACATATGATATTTCTATGTTCATGCATGTTTATGAACAGACATTTTCAGCTTAAATTAACTTGATTAAACTGATTTCTTATTTCAAATAGAGAAAACCTCTATCTAATCTCAACTATATATCATTTTAATCTTATTCTTATCTCAGCTTTCATTACATCTCATCTCAATCATATTGTATCATATTGTAGTACTATTTTAACGAATGTCCACTTTAGTCCTGCAATAAAATAAAAGTACTCACAGAGTACTGAAGACATAACAGCTACACTGAGCGAAAAGAACTAGACATTTTATGCTTAACTTGATTATATATAATATTTACTTTATATTAAGCTTCTCTTCATATTACCTCAATTTTATTCCATGCTTACTGAAGTTTAACTTTAAGCCTGTCTCATTTTTTCTAAACTAACTAATATTTCAACGAATCTCCACAGATATTTTTTTAAATATCTCAATTTTATTTAATTCTTTTTTAAAGCTTATCTTCGTTTTTTTAAATGCATGCGAATCTGAGACTACTATTTTCACGAATATCCACAAATATTTCTTTCTCTGTCTTATCTCAATTTTCTCCACAATATTTCTTGTTCCCTCTTATCTCAATTCTATTTCATTCTCATTGAAGTCCTATTTGAAGTACATAAACTATGTCATCTCAATTTTATTTCATTTCTATCGCAGTCTTATTTTAAGCCTATCATAATTTTTTCAAGGCATTCGAACTAGTCTGATTATTCAAATGAATCTTCACAGATATTAGGCTTTTGTCACAATCCACAGGCGCTCATCTCTAGCTACAACGAGAGAGCCTGGTACAGACGTCTGTCTGGCTTATGGCATCTTTTTGGCCGTATTCATGTGCGGCTCATAGTTGCAGCACGTGTTGTTGGCCTTGGCTACATATGATGTGGCAGCAACAGCAATAGCAACAGCACGATGCCTGCCGCAGAGCCTTGGTGGGTGGGCCGACAAACGTGTTTGGTTTTTAATTGCAAATCAGCTAATGTGCAAGTGCCAAAGAGCGAGAGGGAGTGAATCAGAGAGAGATGGCAAACAAAGTTCAAACAAAAAGCGAACGATTGACTGACTGACTGAGTGAATGAGTGAGTGAGTGAGTGAGTGAGTGAGTGAGTGAGTGAGTGAGTGAGTGAGTGAATGACAGGCGAGGCATGCCACATCAATTCCACATGAGTTGAGGCCGCGTTGTCCATGTTGCATGCAGCAGCGTGCCGCTTGCCACAAATTTTTATGACCGCCGTTTGCATTCGTACATTGTTGCTGCAGTTGTTGTTGCTGCTGCTGTTGCAGTTGTTGTTGTCGCTGCTGCTACCGCTGCTGCTGCTGTTGCTGTTGCTGCTGTTGCAGTTGCTTTAAATGTAGCGTGCAAAACTTCAGTTTTAATTGCCAACGCATGCATTGGACCGCCACCTGGTCGAAAGAAGCGCTGCAGTTGCTGACACATCGAGTTCTTGTTGTTGTTGCAGTTGCAGTTGCAGTTGCAGTTGTTGCTGTTGTTGCAATTGTTGCTGTTATATTCATAAATATTGTCACACAAAAAAAAAACAGCCTCTAGCTAGTCCTGCGTGAATGCTTGACTAAATTTCAGCTATTTCTCTCCCTCCCTCAATTACTGCCATCTCTTTTGCTCCTACAAAAGTTGATCGAGAATTTTTGTATATATTTATTTATATTTTTATTAATTTCTTTTCTTTTGATTTTTGGAATTTTTGCACATTGCATAAATCGTGATCATAAATTTACATCAACTGTTGATGGACATGCCTGGCGTATACGTAATATTTGCACGAATATGAATAGTTGAATATAAATAGATTTATGTTTCAAGGTTTGTCAATTCGAAAAACGTTTCAGCTAAATAAAAACCGATGCTTGATTATTAAATTTTGTATCTGATTTTTTGCTCAAATTCTCAATGAAATTATAAGATATATCATATATGCTTATAAATATGAACATTCTTAGCCATTATACAGCTCATTCATATCCAAACACTAACAAAAACTACGAATAGATTTTATCATAGCAAACAGCAAAAGGAATCAAACGTTAAGCACAAAGCTCATTAGAGATTAGAGAGAATGGTAGAGTCATGTTGATAGGGTAAACATGAATGCATAAGTAGATACAAAGCTATACAGATATACATACATATATACGTATATACGTACATACATACATAGATATGTATGTATCTGATGTATGCTTAAGATAAGCTCAGTGATTACATTTTAACGACATTATTATTGTGTCGTTTTTTTGTGGTGGAGGCATGAGCAGCAATTGGGCTTGATGGCAGAAATTATGCACAGGTGATAAATTAATTGAATTATTGATTGATTGATTGGTTGAATGAATAAAAGATTGGTTAGATAAATGAGTTGAAGCGTACTTTATTTCAGAAGCCATGAATGTTTCAATAACTAGCTGATTGAGAAATTGTGAGCATAATCACATAATTATCTATCGGATTGACGCTGATTGACTAAATTATGTGTGAAGTGAAACTTAGTAATTTGGAGTCTTTAAAGCAAAATAAGATTGACTGACTGATTAGGGCAGTGAGTAACTGATGATTGACTGATTGATTGATAGACAAACGGAATATACGTAACAGAATAAATGTAAATATAAAAACAGTTTATTAATAAATTTATATATAAGTAAGCTCTATCTTACATAATAAAATGAAGTCATATATATAGGTGTGACTAACTACTTGATTAACTGTCTAACAGATTGATTAGATGAACTAATGATTGACAGAAAATCTCACTTCAAATTTCTCTTTTGATATTTTGTAGCGCCGTTCATGTCATACCATTTAACTGATTGAATGATGAAGTTACTGATTTTGATTGACATAAAATTTTTAAAATTTTTGTGAACTATGTTTTTTTCATCTGTGTATCTCTGTCTTTCGATCTATATGTTGTTCTCTCTTTCTATCTCTATTTATATAAATCTCTCTTTCTCTCTCTCTCTCTCTCTCTGCCTCCCTCTCTTTCTCTCTCTCTCTCTCTCTCTCTCTCTCTCTCTCTCTCTATCTTTCTCTGTCTCTCTCTCTCTCTCTCTCTCTCTTTCTCTTTCTGTCTTTCTATGTCTCTGTCTCTCGCTCTCCCTCTGTATCTTTCCCACTGTCTCTGTCTTTCCCATTATCTGTTTATATATTTTAGCTTAACTCTTAGTATTTAATATTCTTACTCTATTTGATTGACCAACTGAATAACCAAATGTCTAACCGACAGAGCTTAATGCAATTACTATTTTAGTCTCTATAGCTAACATATGCCCTTTGACCCTCTTTGACCCTTTGACGCTCTCTCTCTCTCGCTCTCTCTCTCCATATAGTATTCCCTTTGTTCAGTCTTTGCTCTATTATCAGTTCGCTGACTGACTAGCTGATTGATTGACTGACTAAGCGACTGACTGACTAACTGAGCAAGCACTACGCACAACTCTTTGTATTTTAGTCTCTTTGTCTTTGACATTGTTTGATTTGCTTTGCTTTGCTTTGCTTTGGTTGGCTTTGGTTTATTGTGATTGGTTGTTTGTTGGCCACGTTTGTTGGCCCCGTTTGTTGGCCTGTTGCTTTGACTTTACACGTGTTTGCACAGCCAATGGCCGCAGTTGCCGCAATTGCTTAATGCCGACTGCCGTTTTGTTGCATGCCACCTGCTGCCGTTGCTGCCACTGCTGCCACCGCCGCTTTGCGGGCCAAATTTGTTTGCTTGGCTGACACCTTTGAAAGTCGTTAAGCCTTTTGCAACCACAAAACTTTGGCCAGCCAAAAGGCTCAAAGCAAGTATGGCCTTTAATGTATTTGTTCTAGCGTTTCCCCCTACTCAGTTTTTTCCCTGTTCCCCTTCTGATTATAATTTATTATACTGTGGCAAGTATGTGTCTAGGGATGCCAGAGCATCCTCTAGAGCAATGCTAGCAACAAAAAGTTTTTCCGACCTAAACGAAAAATTCTATTGAAATTCAGAATTTCATTAGAAAATTTATTGTGAAAACTTTTGCTTTAAAAATATTTAGTATATAAGACGATTTGCTATATTTTTGATATATGAAATGAAATTTGAAAAAAATTACATAAATTCTAGAATATTTTTCTTTTTTTATTTTATTTGACTTTTAAAACTTTGGGAATATTTGAATTTTTGATGCCCAATGGAAAATTGTAACCATTTTTATGTTCAACGTAAATTATGAAATTCTTAAGTTTTAAAATTAAAAAAAAAAAAAGTGATATAAAATTGTTGTTGGATTATTTTAGGCTCGACATATACCCTGGATCTTGATGAATAATGGAGCATATGGGCGTATATACTTTCGACTCTGTAAGTTTAAGTTTGTTTCTTTTTCCATTTTTTTATTGCCATTTTTTCATGATTTCATAATAGATTTTCATTGGCTATAACCCGGCAATTTGAGCCATATTATCTCACTCATGCAATTTATTGCTTAGTTTTTATTTCTTTTATTTCTTTTTTTTTAGTTTAGTTTTGTTTGCCATTTAAGCTAAATGCAATAGCAACTGCTGCATAGCGCCATACAAATAATCGCATAGACTCAAGTCTAAAGTTCTTAACATATTGCTAAACTGTTCGCTGACTCAGCCAGCAGCAACAACAACGACAGCAACAGCAACAACAACGACAGCAACAGCAACAGCAGCAGCAACAACAACAACGACGACTGCAACTAGGGAAAAGTTCGTTGTCAAACATTTGCATTTCGCTTGAATTTCTGATTGCAGCAAGAGTGAAAGAGCAAAAGAAAGACAGTGACAGAGAAAGGGAGGGCATGAGGTGTGAGCGGGACAGGAGGAGTTTGGTGCCCGCTGGCCACTGGCAAAAATTGCAGACGGCAAATTAATGCCAGCGCATTTATTTTTGTCACAAATGCAAACAACAGCAACAGCAGCAACAGCAGCAACAAGAGCGACGTTGGCGTCTGGCGCTGCCAAAAGCGAAAGCAGCGCCAAGAAATAAATAACGCAAATAAATAAGAAAAGTGCCCCAGGGCACAAATACACACAAGCACACACACACACACACATGGGCACACACACACACAGGCACACACACACACACAGGCACAGAGACAAACAGCGAGAGTGTGAAAGAGCGATAGAGCAATGGCAACAACGGCAGATGCATCAATGTTGCAGCTGCCAGGGCAGCAGTGCTGGCAACATGCTGATGAGCATTGCGAGTAACCAGGTATATCAGCCCAATAGATACCCTCTTCTCTCATGTCATACGAATTACTTGCCCTATATATAATGATGACTAAAAATAATATTTGAGCTAGAATAGCTGCTATTAGAATGATTTATAAATGTATCCGACTACCGCATACCCTACAAACGGACATGAGTTAATCTCAGTTCCATTGCTAATTATTAGAGAGACCACCTCAGCTGCAATAATTGCTTTTCCGCTACTTAAACTGAAAAATATTCGACTAGCAAATACCCTATATCATATAAGCAGCCATAAGTTAAACTCAATTGCATTCTTATCATTAAAAACGCGCTGATGGCCGCAGTAACTGTCACTCCTCTGCCCCACAGTACTCTACACCATTTATAAATCGGTAAATATCGATAACAAGCATACATATTACTTTTTTAAATTTCTAAAAAAATTCTATTGCTATTGACTAATTTAAATTAGTTTTCGTAGCCTCTGTTTCAGCAGTATTATACCCGATGGGCACTAATACACTCTACAGGGTATAAAATGTGTGCAAATTGGTGATAAATGTTGAGCCACCCACGCCTCTTAAATGCCAAAAGGCAAAATAACTCTGTACTGTTATATAAAACTGCTATATACCCCATATCTGATTATAACGCGGTATAAAAAAAACCCCTTAGAGACTCACCGTTTTTGATTTAAAAAAATTGCTATTCTATTGTATATACCCAATTAGAACAATCCACACTACTTGCAGGGTATACAGTATGCAAAAATAATGGATTTTTTGTGGCCAGCCACGCCTCTTTTATGCCTAATGACAATAAAGCTGTCGTGTTGCCAGCACATTTGCCAATTAATTAATGTAAGGGAGCGATAGCAGCAGCAGCAGCAGCAACTGCAGCAGCATCACAGTTACTGCCATCAGTTAACGCTGCTCAGTTGCTGTTGTTGCAGGCTGCAGGCAGCGCATAACAAAATACATGAAATGCTGAACAAATAAATAAAGCGACAGGCAGCAGCAGCAATCGCAACAACAATGCACTGCAATGGGGGAGCAGTTTTTGACAAGCCAATGCCATGACAAAAAGAAAAACAAAAACAAAAACAGAAACGAAAAACTCTACTGAAAGCAGCAACTAAGCGATACCACTGCCGCTTTCTCTATCTCTCCCCGTCTGTCTCTATCTCTCTTCCGCCGCCACAGCGCCACAATCTGTAAATTGCAAAAGTTGCGCGCGTTTCCCTTCATTTTGCATACGTTTCATATTCATGTCGAGGAGCCGCAGCAACAGAAGCAGCAGCAACAACAACTGAGTTCGTTGCCCGCCCCCCGCATGCCACGCCTCTCCCCGCTTCCACACGCTCGCGCTCTTCTTCTCTTTCACTCTGTGTGTGTTCTCACAGCTAGGCCAGACATGACGACGCTGTCGCTGACGAGTCGTGTTTACAGTTAGAACGACTGCAAATTGAATGTGCGTGCAAAAAAGGGGGAGGGTTAGCAAAATTGCAATAGCAACAACAAAAATATCAAGACGGAGGCCATTGCAATTTTCAAATTAGACAAATACTCAGTTGCAAAAAAAAAAAAAACTACAACTACAACACGAACAACAAATGTTAAAGTTGCTGCCATATCAATTAGCATATCAAGCTGAAAAGTCAAAACAAAGTCTAGACAAAAGCGCCAGCGCCACCTAGCGTGCACTTTTCGCGCACGCTTGACCCCAGCAACTGTTTCCTCTCCGTCTCCGTCTCCGTCGCCGTCTCCTTCTCGTTTTCCTGCTCTCTCCCGCTCACTCTTTCTCTTTAACTGCGGCACTGCAGTAGCAGCCATGACGTCATCGTCACTTGCATGCCATTGTTATTGTCGCCTGTTGATTGATTATCGCACATTGCATCAAGATAACAAAAACAAAAACGCAGCACAGTCACCGTGTGGCAAGAGTCATGGATAATGCTATGAAAATTTATTGCTAGACTTTAAAGTGTGAGCTAGGTAAAATTATTTAATCTAGATTTTTGTTAATAAACATAATCTTATTAAAAATATGTTGAAGCTAGAGATGTTTTCCTTTATTATATATATATTCATATGCTATATTCAAGTTAAAGATTCTTTCTTTATAAGTTATATTTATGTTAAAGTTTCTTTTAAGTTAACAACTCTTTAATTAAATGCTATATTTAAACTTAATTTTCTTTAACTAAATGTTATACTCCAGTTAAAGATTCTCTTTTTGAAAACCGTTCTACTGCTCTACTTTTTTATCATTAAACCGTCGCTATCTAAAATAATTTACCAAAATTCGCAAAATTTTCATCATTCTACCTTCTTACCTCACCTGCTCCACTTTTGCCCCCATCCCAACTTCTTAGCTTGGTTTTGTCCACGCGTTGACTGCATGTCTGCAGCGTCTGTTGGAAACGTGTCATTCATTAGCGCCATTGTTAGCACCTGGGACCTCGGGTCGCATTATGATTTTTTTTTCTTTGGTGCTAATGGCGGAAAAGTACCCGCAAAATAAGTTTCAGACAAAAGGCCGACAAATTCACAAAACAAATACAAGAAAAGTATTAGAATAAAAGAATATGATTGAGTTATCGGTCAACGCGTCGTATGAGCACTTTTTTTTTACTAAATCTAATCTTGTTTAGAGCTAGCTGTCTCGCGCTCTCTCCCTATATCTATATCTCCCTCTGTTCCTTGTCTCGTTCATTCATTCTTCGACTGTCAAAGTTTTTGCCTTTTGGTTTGTTGTTTATTTTAAAAGCTCTACATCATATTCGAAAATAAATTAGCAAAGCAAACAAGCAACCTATATCTCCCTCTCTCTCTCTCTCTTCCTCTCTCTTTCTCTGAGTCTGACTCTTTCTCTATTGGTCTTTGTTTATTTTTGCACTTTGCTGGAAAATTGCGTAAAGGCAGCTACAAATCAAATCAAGTAGCGAAAGAAAAAAAAATAAATTAAATGAATTTCAAGTTGAGCTGTCGATCAGACAACGAGGCAGCCGTCCAGACAATTTGCTTTGATGTTTACATAGAGCGACGTCTGTTTGTCCAACTGTCTGAACTACAAGTAGCTGTACATATGTATATACATACAGCCAAATATCTAATCATTTATCTATATACATATTTATAATTAAAATACATTTAACTTTTTGTTAATTTTCAGCAAACAAATTTTATTTTTATTTTTATGTTAGCGTCTGGGCCAGACAAGCTTGTAAATTAGTTGACTGACTGACTGACTGACTAACTGACTAAACGACTGTACCTCTTAAACACTTTTGCACACGCGCACAATATGTCTATGCCCTATTGATATGTAAGCTGAGATAAACGGGTAAGAGGCATATTTCAAAGCAACTTGTCAAATGCACTTAGTTGAGGTATAACAAATAATAATTAATAAACTATTTTAATTTAATATGCATATTCATGTAAGACATAAGCATTTACAATGTGCTTGGAAGCTCATTGTAAGTCTTTGATATGAAGCTGACTGTCTTATATTTATTATATATATATACATACTATCCGATACATTAAATCTTTTAAGTTGTTAACAAAAATTTACAATGTACTTGTAAGCACCTTTTAAATATTTATTGTGAAGATGTATATTTACTTCATTTTATTTTAGCATATATATATATATATATATATATAATATATAATAATTCACATACATATCAGCCAATTTTAGTCTTTATTTAGTAAAATTTATAATCTGCTTGTAAATATTTACCATGCAGCTACGGCTATTTACGCACTATCCATTTGTACGGCTCTCATATATAGCGGTGTTTATATATTCCCAGTATTTGTCTGGTCTTTTATACTTTTATTATTGCTCAAATATTGCTGAAATGTTTTTTGTCTTAATTAGATCCACGTATTATACACACTTTTATGGCGTATCATTCATGGAGCTATTAAACAGAATCATAAATGTGACCAAAAATAGATAAAGCTACAGTTATATAGCTAATATAGTTATATGGATGTATTAGACTAAATTATTTGCGTATATTTCTGCTATATCTGGCCTTTAGGGTTTTTGGAAGTTGTATAAATAAATCTATTATCTATAATCAATACTATAATTCATACTATCTAAATTTTAATCTTTTAGAGATTTCAAGGTTTTCTTCTCATTTTATATTTTTTATAGTGTATATAGGTAGTCGACTTTCATTTCATTTTCGCGCCACCACTTGTCGCACTGCTGATTGATGATCAACTGAACTTGAAAATGTTTTTTTTTGTTGCAAAAAAAATCAATGAATTGCTTTGATTTTCGCAACCGCGACACAGGCGAACGAATCGAGTCGAGTCAAGTCAGATTGAGTTATGTCAAGTCGACTCGAGTCGCAGTCGATGCTGAGTTCCATTTGAGTCTTAAGATCTGTTTGCAAATATATATAATATATATATGTATATATATAACCGTCTACATGTTAGATAAATGTGCTGCGAGACAGTCGCACGCGTCGGTTTGCCACAATGCGAAGGCCATTTATCAAGAGCTGCCTCTAAAGTAAAGGCGAATGATTGATTGACTGACTGACGGACTGACTGACGAACTTACTGACTGACTGAGCGACTGACGTAGTGAATGACTTAAGCATTTGGCTCAGCTGGCAGCTGTCAGGCGTATCACTGATAATTGTAACGCTAATTTCCAAGCATACTCTCAAAAGTATCTGAAACTTGAATGTGTCTGTAGGTGAAGATTTAACTGAACCTGTAACTGTAACTAGCCTGAGCTGTATCTCTGTGGATAGAGATCTCTATTTTTATTTATATCTGTATCTGTATCTGTATCTGTATCTGTATCTGTATCTGTATCTGTATCTGTATCTGTATCTGTATCTGTATCTGTATCTGTATCTGTATCTGTATCTGTATCTGTATCTGTATCTGTATCTGTATCTGTATCTGTATCTGTATCTGTATCTGTATCTGTATCTGTATCTGTATCTGTATCTGTATCTGTATCTGTATCTGTATCTGTATCTGTATCTGTATCTGTATCTGTATCTGTATCTGTATCTGTATCTGTATCTGTATCTGTATCTGTATCTGTATCTGTATCTGTATCTGTATCTGTATCTGTATCTGTATCTGTATCTGTATCTGTATCTGTATCTGTATCTGTATCTGTATCTGTATCTGTATCTGCATCTGTATCTGTATCTGTATCTGTATCTGTATCTGTATCTGTATCTGTATCTGTATCTGTATCTGTATCTGTATCTGTATCTGTATCTGTATCTGTATCTGTATCTGTATCTGCATCTGTATCTGTATCTGTATCTGTATCTGTATGTATATGGAACTCAATATCAAGCTGTATCTGTGTGTCTATTCTTACCCATCTCAAGCTGTATCTAGACTTATATCTATATCTGTATCTGCATCTTAGCCTCTGCATCTTTCTTTGCATCTTTATCTGCATCTCAAGCTCGATATCCGTGTCTGCAGTTGACTGCCTATGCGCCTGATTGTGATGTCTTGTTGCTTTTGATTTGTTAATTGTATTCTACGAGACTTGTTTTTTCTCTACACACAAATAGTTATGCGCTACAGATACTCTATATATATATGAAAATACATATATATTAGCTGTGTGCACTTCAAGTGCAGGCTTTGATTGACTCGCAGAGTTGTTGTTGTAAATATTTTAATTACCCATTTGCCATTTTGCCATTTGCATTGTGTTGCGGAAACTCAAATCAATGTCAAATGGAAAAACTACAAATGGTCCGAAACTACAGCTTTTATGGCCAACAGCCTAGCTGCATTTAACTAGTAGTAATATTAATAATTCTTATGCTGACCATAAATCAATTGTTTAACATTTGTTTTGGGCGTCCAACTCCAACTTCAAACTTTCCGCTCTCGACATTTGTCGTCAGCGTTGCTGTGTGTCACCTTCTTCTCCTTGTCCTCTTCCATTTCTTCTTCGGCTTCCACTTCTTTTTCTGCTTCTTCACCTTCTTCTTCTTCTTGTTAATGTGTGCAAAACTTTTGTCGCGCGGCCAATGACCAGACAATGACCCAACAAACGAACGAGCCATTAGCATTATCATCGGCCCTGCCGACAGCAACAAGAACAACAACAACATCAACGCCGACAATAAAAATTATTAACATTTAAACGTTGCTTTGAGAGAGCAGCCACACGCAGCGACCGCCAAATGCCGTCGCCAATTGACCAAGCTCCACAGTGCGCACAGTGGTGCCAAGCCTATTAACAAAGGCTCAAGCCTAATAGTAGTTAGTACTAGCCTAATAGTAGTAGTAGTAGTTAAATATATATTAGTTAGCGAGTTATTCTAACACTCCAATCAACTCAATAGGTAACAGCTAACTAAATAAGTTCAAATTCAAGTTCAGTTCATTTGAACTAGTTCTGCATAATATGATACAAATCTAACTGTAATTTACATATTCTAAAAAATAAAAAAATAATTCAAAAATTAATAAATAAAATACAATAAAAATGATATATATTTTAGCATTCAATAATAATCACTTCACATTCAATCAACTCCAATCACTGTGCGTCGTCATAAACATGATGTTGATGATCATTAGCATAAACTATCTAGCGCGTTTGGTACTTTAAGACACATGCGGCTAGCCGCAGGCCTAAGCTCAGTTAACAAATAAAAAATAGCAACAATAACAACAGACAGGTGAAGAAGAAGAAGCGGACGAAAAATAGTATAAAAAATAATAATAACATTTGGGTTACTAAAACAGCAAACGATGAAGTGTTCGTAAGAGCCGAAACTGTAACCGAAACCGAAACCGAAACCGAATCCGAAACCCGAAGCCAAAAAGCGGAACTTGTAATTTAATTTCGTGTATTTCACGTTTTTATATTTTAGCGCTAGGTGTCGCTTTTGTTGTTGTTGTTGTTGTTGTGGCTTAATGAGCTGTAGGCTTTTGGCGCTAGTCTCACGGCCCAATTGCAAACTAATTGCAAACGCGTTGAGCTAAATGTGTGAGAGAGACTGACAGAGATAGAGCGATAGAGAGAGGGAAGGGGGAGAGTGAGAGCGACAGCGGGGTACAGTTAGAGACTATGCACAGTGAGACGAGCTTTGAGCTGACAGCTGAGTTGCACTTGAGCGCAAATAATGGCACACGACATGTCCAGATCTCTGACTGGATTTTTATTTGGTATATGCTGAACCCATTGAAACTGAGTGAAATAGAGGGTATATTGTAAGTATAACAAAAGGCGTGGCAGAATCTATATAAAATATATAAATATGATCCATCGGAATGATACTTAATTACTACGTCTATTCGAGCGTCTTTTTATTATATTTGTCAATTCTTATATATATATATATATATATTTCCATCAGAATTTTTTGTTTTCGATACCGTATCATATTTCTTTATTTCTGTTCAAAATCGTTACTTGAACCAAGTTTTTAAGAAATAACATGAAGAACTATACTAGCTAAAGGCAACTAGCTTGATATGAGATGTTCTATGATGATTACAAAATACAGAGTGAATACGGAGTTTGTTAGAATATAATCAGTACGATCTGAAATACGGTTGCACATATGGAACCCAAGTAATACAATAATAATAACAACTGTATGTTCTTATGAGTCATGAATATATTCAAGCTTATCAGTTTTTCTTGCCAAACCTTTGTATTATTTCTTCATTATCGATCGTTACTTGGACAAAATTTATAAAGCATAATTTAAGGACTATAAAAGCTAAAGGCGACTAGCTCGATATACTGGTTTCTATGATGCATAAAGAATACAGAAAGAATGCAGAGTTTGGTTTATATAAAAATAAGGATGTCATTATGACGATCTGGACATAGAATCCAAGTAATACAAAAACAAATCTCATTATACGCAACTATGAATTAAACTATGAACTATGAATCACAAGCATCTTTGAAAAGGAGGTATCTGCTGGTCGAGCATTGCCGTCTAGAGAACTGTAGCTCGTTTTTTTCTTTTTTGGTCAAGCTGTGGCAGCCTCATGTGGCAAGGTATTGCGGCTCATTTGTTTTTGTTGTTGTTTTTAATGTCAACATAACAATTTCTGCTTATCTAATTGCAACATTTTGCATGCAACAGGCAGATGAGCAGGTGTTTTGCAGTAAGTGCCAGGCATGTCACAGAGACTGGAGACCAGAGACAGGGACACATGCAGATGTGGCTGCAACATGTTGCACGCTGTGACTTGAGACGACTCTGGCGACTCGCGACTTTTATCTTTCACTTGTCCGAGAAGCAGAAAACGTTGGCAAACGAAGTTTGCCTTAATTTGACTAGACTTACGCATTTAGAACCGGAAATGTACGAGGCAACTGTCATTTGTGTGCAAATGACACAAAAGACGACAGCGCGCCGCAGTGGCATGCCACATGCTGCACATGCAGCGCTGAAATGGAGCTGCAAAGCCCAAAACATTGGCATAGATGAATGGCTTGCAACAAGCTACAAAGTTGCAGCAGTGCAACAGAATGGGGCAAGTAGGTGGGGGCTGAGGGGGGCCTCTTCATATTCTTCACCTTCTATACACTTATACCTTATGGCAAGACAAATGTCTTGTGCTCGGAGGCTGTAATTGAAGTGGTGCACATACCTGGAAATAGAATGAGAAAACACAAAATTAGTTGCGAGTTTTGCAATTTATAAATCAATTATGGAAGCAAATTTAAAGTAAAGTTTTGATTTGATTCTCTGACGTACGATGTACATATATATATATATATATATATATATATATATATATATATATATATATATATATATATATATATATATTTAAAGTGCAAAGGAATTGAAATTAAGTTAGCTTGTGAATAGATATTAAATGTAAACTACCTCTGGACTATGAATACCAGTGAGGTATTATGAATATATTACTATTTTCACTATATTCCTCTACTATCTGAAGCATCTTTCGTCACACTAATAATTTTTCAGATACTAAATACTTTAAATATTAAAATAATAAATATATTTTGTATATATCTATAAAAAAATATATATATAGATTTATATATATACATATAATGATAATATATCATATATATATTCTTCATATATATTCATCATTTATCATAAATCTTTTACATTATTACTATTATCATTTTGTTTCTCCTTTTGCGTCTCAAATTCATAAAAACAACTTCACATAAATTATAAAAACCATTAAAATAATCAACTAAAAATAAATACAAATTTGTCTAGACAACTTAAAATAAATAGAACTAGTACCATTCGGGAATTAAAAATCAACTAAAGTTGCAAGTTGCAAGTCATAAAAAAAATTAGATTTTATTATATATATGATAATGTAGTGTCTGCAAACATATATACGTATATATAAACTCTATATGAACTTCAAAATATTTACATATTAAGATTAAGATCAAATTGCATAAAACAATTTCTATTTTCGATGAGTTAGTGCTATAGATTAACGAATCAAAACTGACATACGTTCTAGTTTCTTGACACTGATAACTCTCTCCTTGAAGAGCGCCACGTGTGACCCATTAAAAACTAATATTTAACACAAACATTTGCCTATGAAATAACCCTGATATTTTAAATATATAGTCCAAAATATGAGAGAATAACAACAAAAATTAATCTCAATCGAAGCGAATTTCAAAGTGCGTGCGATAAGCAGCGCAATTCACAATTGGCTGTAAACAAATAACAAAATAAAGCTACTGAAATCCAAATACACAACAACAGCATAATCTCATTATCTCATTATCGAGCCCCAAAACTTAAATCGAAACGATGAAAAAACTCAAGTTGATCTAATGTGAAGTTCAAAGCGTTTGACACACTCCTTGACATGCACAATTAACCCGGGGGTTACCACAGTGCCATGACAAAGCAGCTAGATCACGATGATGATGATGATGACGATAATGATGATGATTATGATGATGATGATGCGGCCCATTTGGTGTCAGCCGCTGACATCTCGCACTGACCTTCACTCGCGAGGGGTAGCACAGCTTTCCCCATCAGTTTTTTCAATGAAATATGGATGGATTATATATACATATATATATTTATTTATATATATAAATATACATGGCACAGTATTTAGACGCCACTATAGACGCTGACGTCTTTTCGTCAAGTGAATGTTATCAGCTGCTCGAGCAAGAAGCAGAAATACAAGCTCCAAGATATGGCGCTTAATATTCTTATCAAGCAATAACAAAAAAAAAATAATAATAGTAGAATGAGAGCAAAAAAAAATAGAAATAGAAAAACAAAAAAATTGTCCACCAACTAGACAAAAATAAAACTGAGCGATAAGCGAAAAGCAAAGCAAAAAAAAAAAAAAAAAGCAAAAACAAAAGTGAAAACGAAAATTGTAAAAACAACAAATAGAACCGTGAACAAGAGAGAGAGAGAGATAGAAAGAGAGAGGGAGCGAGAGGGAGAGATAGAGAGAGGGAAATATATAATAGAAGCAAATGCAAATGATCTATAAGAGAGGATTCTTTTGACTAGCATATATCCTGTAAAAAAATATGTGATATACATATAATATAATTGCTGCTATATATACTTATATCTATATTATACGAGCTACGCTGCACTCCGATTATTGAGCTACATCGATCTTTGCTAAAGCGACGCCTTTTATTTCAAAGTCTCATCTATGATCCATACTTATATCTATTGCTGATGTTTCTCCAGGCATCTTATTCGACACAAGTTAAGACAAAAGCTTTTGTTTCGATGTTGTTGATATTTATGCTTCAACTATATAATACAAACAACACTTAGATATAGAAATGTTTAGTTCAACGATCATAAATGGTTCTTAGTACTCTTTTAGTGAGTATGATGCAGTTGGTGAGGCCTGACTGCAGCATGCGTACTTGTATAAGATATATATTTATATGTTTTATTTCTTTCTACAGCTAAATATATATATTAATATTTATGAAAATATTGGAAATATTAATAAAAGATGGGTGGAAAACAATAAAAGAGAAAAATGGCGCACGTTGAGAGTGAAATAAGCAAAAGGCAATGACAGTTGGAAAATATGTATAAAAATCATTGGCGCTTGGCCAATTGTCAGCGACAACAAAAACAATAACAACAACAACAACAGCGACTGGCGACAGCAAAGTGTAAGAAGAAGAAGATATATATTCTTATATATACATACATATATTTATATATATCTATCATAAAAGCAGCAGCAGCAAGTGCCCTGAAGACAAGGCACATTTTATTTATTTTTTTCAACTAGAGCAAATCACATGCAATGCTCTCCCTCTCTCACTCTCTCTCTCTCTCTCTCTATCTGTCTGTATTTTGACTGGGGGGCAAATATGAAAAGCCCAACGAAATGTTTTAATTAAAATTGTCTTAATTTATAATTTATGTTGGCGGCATTAATTCGCAGGCAACGACGTCGTCGTCGCCGTCGTCGTCGTTGAGCGATGCGCGGCACTAATTCACAGCTGGTCCAAGTATCTAACAGATACACACATACACATACACACATACACATACACACACACGCACGCACAACAAATAAACAACAATGTCTAGTAATCGCAAAGCATTTACGCAGCATTTGTACTTTAGGCGCGATGTCTGCACTACAACAAAGGAAACAAAAAAAATAAAACAAAAATAATAATTTTTATGAAGATTCAATAGGAAACTTGGCACAATTCAAAATAGGAAATTTTATTAACATCTATTAATTTAGCAGAATTTATGTGTTATCTCTATACATCTTATTCTATATGTAACTAACTAACAGCATACATAGATATGTAAGTATCTATTTACCTATATATCTATCTATCTATATGTATCTGTCCATCTATATAACTATTTAACTACATATCTTTCCACTTAAATATATATCTATCTATATATACAATTATAAGTATATATCTTTTATTTTATCAATGAATCCAATATATATTTACCTAAACATCATATGTATATAGTGTAATTCATTTATTACTATTATTATCAATATACTTGATTATTTATTATCAATATATTTCTATTCCATTCACCTTTCTCTCACTTATCTCAATCTTGTTTGTTTAAACTATCTATATCCATCCGATCTTCTATTCAACTGTTTATTAATCTTCTAAACATAACAGCTATTACCATATAACAACTATTATTCTCTCAATCTACCTATCTGCATATCTATTTATCTGTTTATTTATCTATATTTCCCTCTATCTGTCTGTATATCTCCACAAATATCTGTCTTTCTATCTATACAAATTCTTGCTAAATCTCCCTCTTTCACACCCTCTATCTCTCTCTCTCTCTCTCTCTCTCTTTCTAACTCTCTCTATCTCTTTCACATATCTACTTGAAAATTATAAATTATATATGACAACTGAATCACTAAATAGTCGCATTCAAAATAGGTTTACAAAATTAAACCCATGATTCACAACTAAAATATTTCACACCATAAATTTAATTAAGAAAATTGACTTAAGAGATAAGAAAATCGAATAAAAAATAAGCATCGCAAACAGATTAATTTTAGTTGAGAAAAAAACAAATTTTTAAAAACTGTTGGAATATTTCAATATTTAATCAAGAATTTCTTTATTGGATTCACGCAGTTTCCACTGCTCCAAGTAAATTTGTTGATATTGAAATCTTTTTTCAAATGCAGATGAATCAATGCAATCTATAAGTTAATCTCCGCTTAAATAATGGCACAGCTTACAGCTTAATTGTAACTGCAATTTCCGATAAACTGTTAGTGAAAAAAACAAAAAAAAAAAAACATCATGGAAAAGCTTCAAATTTGTGGAAACTGAAGCGTGACTTTTGTCACGTGCCCAACTCGAATGCGTTTGCTGCTTGCATGGATGAGTTTGCCACAAGAAAATTGCAGAAATGCAGAAATCGTAATGGAATGTGCGCCCCCAGCAGAACCTCACTTAAAACACCGCCCAACAGCCACATTTAGGAAAAGGATTTGAGCGTCCCTAATGAAAAGGACGACAAAAGCTGTAACTGGAGTGGGAAGAACAGTTGAAGCTGTAGCTGGAGTTGGAGCTGTAGCTGGAACTGGAGCTAGTTGAGTACAACGCACTGAGGACGATGACGACATGTTGAACTCCTCTGCTCTTTGCTGCTGCTGCTGCTGCACGAATGGGCAGAGGCGAAACGCATTGTCATTGAAAGGAACTTGAGCGTGGCACACTAGGAAGCAAGAAAACAACAATGCGACAGCCGAAGGAGTCGCCAGAGAGGGCAGCGTGGGAAAGGTGAAGGCGAGGCCAGGGGCAGCGACCGCAGCGCAGGTTTGGCAAACGAGTTCAGCGACAACGAGAACGACGACGTCATCAACTGCTGTGAGTAAGATAGAGAGAGAGAGAGAGAGAGAGAGGGAGAGAGACTGAGAGAGGGAGTTAAAAAAAGTCTTTAACCTTTCAAGGATTTTCTAGACATTCACCAAGTCGCATTTATTGAACATTGAGCTAACAACTGGCAATGAAGCAACTTAACACGCAAAGCAAGAGAAAGAGAGAGAAAGAGAGAGCGAGATAGTGTTATAGTGTCTGTGTGTGAGGAGAGGGAGATCGTCCTTTACATCCGCTTGTGTGTGCAGATCTCATATAAGGATAAAATGCTAAAACGAGTGCAAAAATCTAATAAAATGTAAACTAGAGAGGGTCGAGCAAGAGTTGATGAACTTTAAGCTAAGCAGCAGAGGGTCGCCTCCAGCCAAAGAGAGAGGGAAGCTAGTGTGAGAGTGAGAGGGCAGACAAGTTGCGTTACGCACTGCGCTAAGCTACCTGAAAGAAGCTCTTCCCCTAAGAAGCAAAAAGAATAATAAATATATCTATATATGTGTATGTATAATAAAGCAAATGCCCTAAGCTAAGCAAAGTCCATGAGAAAAGGATAGAAATGGAAAAAATTTAAAACGAGGCATGCTAAAAGAGTTTGTGAAACGATTAGATATGAGAGATTTGAAATGAGAAATAAATATTGAGAATAAAATGGAGAGTGAGAAAGGAAATGAGAGAGAGAAAGAGATTAAGAAGAGTTATACCCCCAAACAAGTAAGGAATTATGAGAGAGAGAGGGAGAGTGAGAGAGAGAGAGAAAGAGAGAGAGAGAGAGAGAGAGAAAGAGAGTGAGAGAGTGAGAGAGAGAGAGAGAGAGAAAGAGAGAAACATATAGACAGTGAAGCAAAATAGATAGAGGCAAAAAGAACTGATATGAGAGATTGAGAAATAGAGATATCTTCAAATAAAATATCAAGAATTATGAGAGAACGAGAGAATGTGAAAGAATAAGAAGAGAAACAGAGACGAACAAATTATTAGATCTCTTGGATCACAATTCTCAATATTAAGACATTGTTTCAGTTTAAGTAGCAAACAAATTTCACTTTATAAATGTTTTTTTAAATAAATATTGAAAACATTATATTATCTGTATAAACTTACTCATCATATCATATTATATTTTTAAACAGCTACACTAAATGAATTGTTTGATTAGATAGATAATGTTTATATGCAGGTAGCTCTATCTTGGCACTTCTCTTAATAATATTATTCAAAGGGCGGCCCTCCAAGTGCACAACTGTACAGCTATGTGAGATATATGTATATATATATATATATATATATATATATATATACATGTCACATATGTCCACACCTTATATATATATATGTATATATATACATATATATAGATAAATATTTATGTATGTAGATGAAAGCAACCCCTCAATTCCAAGGTGTTGCTTTGTCTATGTCTATGTCTATGGCTCTACGCATTTTTAGCCGAACGGCAGCACAGACGCAACGCAATTTACTTTTGTCTTTCGCTTTTGGGGTTGGCTTTTTGTGGTCCTGCGAGAAGAGAAAAAATGTTTGCCTAGGGGGTTAAACCAGGTTGTACATGTATGCATGTATGTATGTATGTGTGTATGTATGCATGTGTGCATGTATGTACAAGGCTCGCCTTCCCTGGCTATGTCTTAGGTCGAGGGTGTCACGCACTTTCGTCAATATTTGCAATGCGTTGCAATTAAAAATTAAAACCATCTGCAGCACAAGATAAAATAAGAACAAGCATCAAGTGTACCCAAAGGGTTGCAAATGTGACAGGGGGTGGGCCGAGTGGTCGTTGGGGGTTTGCCCCGTTTTAATTGGCTTTTTTGCGAACGATTAATGCAAAGCGATAAGGATAAAGGAGATCAAATATAAATGCAGCACAAAAGCTGAGGCAAATTTGTAATTAAAACAGACAATGTGGCGTATACGTAATATTCGGAGTGTATATATATGGAAATGCGAGGGTTTTTCTATCTATATATATATATATATATATATATATATATATATATATACATACATATGTATGCGAATTCAGTCTGTCTATCGAGCAGCTGCGCTGCTTGTTTAAAGTTTTTCATCTTGTTTTTCACACATTAATTTGATTTATTTGCCGACTATTTTTAAGCAAAGCCAAAGACGACAGCTAATTGTTGCTGACAAGGCAAGAAAAACGAAAAGTGAAAAACCAAAAACGAAAAGAAGGAAAAAACAGCAAAATTATTGAAAAACTGAATATTTTTGCCTGTACTATACCAATATATACGTATAAATTTTATATATTATGTGCATATCTTAAGTGAATAGAATTTAAGATATGCTTGACTTTCAGATGCTCTATTTACACTATACAATTATTAGTAATCAAACTAAGGAGATTAATGGTCTTGAAATAGAGCAGCTTTCACTTTCAATCCAAATTATTGACTCAAATATTACGTATACGTAACAAATAATATGAAAGCTGTTATTTCTTCTTGTTATTTGTTCTTTTTTTTAATTTTCAAATATATTTTCAATAACATAGACAACATTTTTTATGAATCTTGTTTAAAATATTTTAGTATTTAATATTTTTAAATATATATCACGTATGTATTTGTAATAAAACTAATCTAAGATTTGCATGGTTTTTAGCTCTTTTAATTAGTTATGAAATATAAATTATAAAAAATAGATTTTATAGATATATTATAGCAAATTTAATTTGAAATGATTTCTTCAAAATACATTTTACGCACACATAATAAATTATTATAATCAGTCATAAATATTTGTATTTGACTTTTATTATGTACAAAAAAATTGTATTATTTAAAATAAATTTTTTTGTGTTTTTTAAATTTAGTTAAATAGTTTTTTTAGGAACTAAGGATATTTGTAGAATAATTGACTTTAAAATAAATGCTTCAAAGCTTTTTTTACATATAAGTAATAAATTGTAGTACAGTTTTTGTTTCATTGCTATCAACAGTTTTAAAGTCGCCTCTATTCCGGTCCTTTTGTGACACCTTAACTTATATGCCCCATTTACGAACTAGACCAGACAAAATTCCCATAAATTACAAAAATTTTGCTCGTTTGCACTTTCGGCATATTTCAAAAAAAAAAACAAAAGCAAAACAACAAAAAATAGAAGAGGAAAATAATTTGCTGGCAGTCGAAAAATTGTTTGTCGCTTGTTGTCGACGTTGTTGGCCACGCCCACATCTCTCTTTTCGTCTATAACTATATATACATAAGTATATACATATATATATCTACTTTTTGGTGTCTGTGAGTTTTTTTTTATTGCAATTTTAATTTTCCTTTTTGTGCGCCACAAAATAAAAAAAATGTATTTTTCAAACGAATTTTTTGAGAATTTTGCATGACTTTTCGACGGCGGCTGCTGCTGCTGCTGCTTGTTGTTGTTGTTGTTGTTGGTTGTTGGCTGTGGCAAACAACCCGGCAAGAGATTTTTGACAAGGTTGTCGCTGTGAGTCATAGCAAGCAACTCAATGAAAATGACAACAATGTGTGCGCCAATAATTAAGTTTGGAAAATGCGCGCGAGCGGAAAATGGAAAATTGAAAATTGCTTGTGCCACCAGCAACTGCTGCCGCTGCTGCTGCTGTTGCTGCTGCTTAGTGGGTCAAATGCGTTTTGGCTGCAACCTTAGCTAGTTGGCCAAAACCACTTAAAATATTTAGCGAAAAAATTGCCGAGCCGAAAAAACGAAAAAGTTAGTTTTTGGCAGTGGAGTTTAAGCGACTGCATAATGCTCGTCCACGGATATAGAAGAGTTAAAATGATGTATAAATTGTTATATATGGATATGAATATACATATATAGATCGGTTTAGACATGCCTTCAAGGAGCTTATAGATATTAATTTTGCTTATACTATGAAAAAATACTTTAGTCTCTTATTAGATATAATAATAGATATAATTTGGGATAATAGAGTATTCCACATTTCTAACTTCAATATCATTTCTATTATAAAATATATAAGCAATCTGCCAATCTGCCACGCCCCACATGAGGGGTTACTTTAGTACATCTGCAGCATGTCTAGAAAACCCATATACTCTCTTGTTCGCCTACCTTGAACGAGTATTCCACACACAACAGAAAGAGAAGCAAATTGCATAACTCGCATTTGCCAGCTGCGACAGCAAACGGTGGCAAGTGGGGCAAGCTGTTTGGCGGCGCAGACATTTCCATGTTGCCTGCTTTTTTAAGGTCATGGCGCAGCAATTGGCATAATTGAGGCGCAACGGCAACGACGACGACGACGATGTCGGCGGCGGCGTCGGCGGCGGCATGGGCGTGCCAGCTGCAATGGCAATTGGCAACAAGTTGCTGCTGCCACATCGCTTGCAATTGCGATTGCAATTGGATTTAGCTCGCAGAGCGAAAGTTTAACAACTCCAAAATGTTGCATGCAACATTTTTTTCAACTGAAAAATTAAGCTGGCAACACTCTGAAGTTTTTTGCTATATATGTCCGTGATCTACAGTAATAGTTGATGGCATATTTTGAACTTGAACTCAAGATCCTTTGGCTAATGCCTTTTGATGCCTTCTCCGAGCAAATGAGCTGAGAAAGGTAAACACGTCTGTGCTCTTGTTTTGATATGATTGCTTAACAACTAACACTTTTCTTTCGCCTTGAGACTATCTTATCTGCTTGAGAACCATTGATCATCTTATTGCTTTCCTATGTACTTTTAGCTGCTATCGCTTTTCTATCGTCCTTTTTACCCCGAATGTTTTATCTATATTCTTTCAGTTTTCAATCGTTTTTATATGGGGTATGAGACTGATTTATCTGTTTATGTGAATCGTTACTCTTATGCCATAATGCTCTTAGCTGATATCGTCTTTTTTATTTCCGAATGTATTTTCTATCTTCTATTGCTTTTCTGTTTTGAAAGTTTGAGGATCGTAGCTCCTCTTCTTATTGCCTTCTTAAGTTCTTCATTGCTTTTCTTATTTTATTTTTATGTTCTTATCTCACTTCTTTTGTTAGGTATGCTTGTCTTCTATCTCAACTGCTATTGTATAGAACTATTGCCAGAAATTCACTTTTATAATTGAGCCAAGGCAAGTTATCTCAACTGGCAATAGAAGCAGCCTCTTTAAAATTCTTAAGCTTCAAGCTTTTCAATCAATCAATCATTTATAAATATAAAATACATCCAAGTTACATTTTGCAACCTATTTAGCTACATAAAATCGAGCATAGAAATACCCTGTAGAACGATTATTAGCTCAGTTTCAGCTCAATGTGTGACAAATGTTGCTGGCCTACAAAATTGTTGTGTTTGGCCAACATTTGGCAGGCAACAGTTGTTGCTTTGCTGCAATTGGCAATTGTTAACCGGTTTTGTGCGGCCCCAAAAAAAAAAGCCAAAACACCAAACAAACAGAAAATTTGAATAGACGTGAGCAACTAGAGTTTCTTGCAAATCAAGTTCAAAACTGCAATTTGATTAGTGCAATGCAACAAACGATAACTATAATGATGATAATGGTGATGATGATTAACATAATATTGCTGGCAGCCAGCAACAGTTGCTGTCTAGCAATGCCAGACGTTGACATAAGCTCTAAGGGCTCTCCAGTTAGGCAATTAGATGGCAACAACAAATGCAAAAGCCGGCCCAGACACATGGCCAACACATCAACAACAACAGCTTGAGTGTTGCCTGTCACGTGTAAAAAGTCAATAGATTGCACAAAGACAGCGTCAAGTGCATTGAGAGAAAAAGAGAGAGCGAGAGATAGAGAGAGAGAGAGAGTGGGGCAACGGGCGGTGCTGGCTGGCAATAAAGAGGTCGCTCGCACTCGCTGCGCTGCGTCAAATATTTCCGTAAACAATAGAGCCACAGAGAAAAAGATAGCAAGAGAGTGTAATCCAGAGAGAGAGAGAGAGAGAGGGAGAGAGAGAGACGAATATCGAGCTTACGTCTGACAGCTGAGAGGCAAGTCAAACATTTCATTAAAACAACAGCTGCGAAAAAATGTTAAAAGCACGTTAAGTTATAATTACACGAATCCAAGTAGACAAGTGCCTGAACCACCCTCCTGCCCCGCACCCTCCCTCGCTCTCTCTCTCTCTCTCTCCCTCCCTCTGAAGGCCCTCTTCAACAAGTTCCTCCCGCTCCCTGCCGTTGCCCTAACTACCAGCTCAGTGTCGTCTTCGGCGCCTTGTCAGCTTCTAATATTTCATTAGCTGAGCTGCGACTCGCGTGCCCCATTCCCGACTCCAAGACTACGAGACATTCGAGAGGGGGCACCCGAGAGCGAGGCAGGGTAGTTGGAGCTAGGTCTTTACACATTTTGAGGTTATGTGCGCAATTTGCGTGCGCCAATTACGAAAAAAGAGACCCAAGCAAACGGGGTCTGACCGGGAGGGTTTTCTGAGTCTGACAACAACAATGTGTTTTGATAGCTCAGCGAGGGGGAAGCGATAGAAGTGACTGATGTAACACAGATACCCTATAAGGAATGTAATTGAAGGGCCGGGGAAGCAGGTACCATGCGCTAATAATACGTTTAACGTGAACTTTAACATGCAGTTAGATATTTATGTTAATTTTATACGATAGATTTTGTTGTTGAATATGAAAATTGTTGAGAATGTAAATATGAAAATGAATATTAGTGTGAATATATGTATGTGATAAAGCATTGTATATACATATGTATATGAATGTGAATATGAATATGAATATGAATATGAATATGAATATGAATATGAATATGAATATGAATATGAATATGAATATGAATATGAATATGAATATGAATATGAATATGAATATGAATATGAATATGAATATGAATATGAATATGAATATGAATATGAATATGAATATGAATATGAATATGAATATGAATATGAATATGAATATGAATATGAATATGAATATGAGTATGAGTATATGTCTTAGCATGAGTATGAATAAGAACACGATGATGGAGAAGAATAGAATAGAAGAATGAAGAATATGAATATGAATCTGAATCTGAATATGTGCTTACATTTGAATATATATCTGTATATGAATATGAATCAAATATGAATGTGAATATGAATATGATTATGAGTATGAATTTGAGTATGAGTTGAATATGTGAAAATGAATAAGAATGCGATCATTAGTATGAGGACGACTATGAGTATGAGTATGAATATAACTATGTAGATGAATAAGATTATGAGTATGTATCTGAATATGTATACAAATATAAATATACATATGAATATGAATATGAACTTAAATAAAGATATGTATGCGAATGTATGTGAATATATGTAACTATTTGAATATAAGTATGAATACAAATATGAATCTGAATATGAATATATATATATGAATCTGAATATGAATATTAATTCGAGTATGGTAATGAATACAAATTGCAATGAGTATGAATATGTGAATATGAATAAATGATTATGAAAATAGATAACAATATGAATTTGTATTAGAATGTGAATGTATGATGAATATGAGTACACCCATCAACTAAATCTGAGTTCTCATAGATCATCTAACTAGCCAATGCCAATATTGCTTAGCATAGGCACAGCGTCATAGATGTTGCGGGCTAAATTTGGGCATGGGCAGGTGGGGCGGGTGTTGGATTACATTCTGTGGCATGCAACGGCGTCACCAACAACAAGCTCACAGACTATTAAGCTCGACTATATGTGTATGCGTGTGTGAGTGTGTGTGAGTGTGTGTGAGTGTGTGTTCGTGTGACTACAATATCATTTACAACAAGCAAATGCCGGCTGATGGGAGGAATTCAGAGAGGCAGTGCAGGGCAGGGCAGGGCAGATAGGGTAGGTGGGAGGGTGGCCGCCGCTGTTGCCGCTGCTGTTGCATTTGCCGCCATGTCGCGCGAAATTTACAATTGACGTCGTTGGCGACGTTGTTTGTTTGGGTTTCTTGATGTTGTTGTTGCTGCTGCTGCTGTTTTGAAATGCTCTCGCATAGCTAGACTCTCCCGGCTCAACAATGTTCACTCATGCGCAGTGAACACAGGCAGCTGCAACAGCAACAACAGCAACAACAGCAACAACATCAACAACAGCAACAACAATAACAATAGAAAAAACTGCCACATTTGACGTGCAAAACGTCTAGAATTTCGCTTGACGGCTTTTTGGCTCTCGATGCTCAACACGAGTAGCCGTTGAAATTTAAAACAGCCAACCAAAAAGCAACAACACGCAAATCTAACACAATGTTGTTGTCGCGTATGAAAGTGCAGCTCAACAACAACAATAACAACAACAACAACAGAAACAGCAACACCAAATCGAGATAAACTGGCTAGTGATTTATCCACTCCGACGACCAGCTGAAAAGTGTAGGCGTGTTCTACATCCCCCTACTTTGCCCCCTTCTGCTCCACCCCTTACAAGTCCGCATCGTCATCATTATCAAAATGAACCCTCAATAAAAGCGTTTGTCAAGTTTCAAATTACGCCCAGCTGTCAATCAATTACTGCTTGACAAGTGCACAACAGCTAAAAGTTTCGCCATGCAAATCGAGACCCAGACAGAGGGAGACAGAGGGAGAGAGAGAGAGAGAGAGAGCGAGAGAGAGAGGAATAGAGACATAGACCACATGCCAATCGTTTTGACTATTGACAAGGTTATGTCAATTCGAAGCACTGGCACATGGTAACACTTTCCAACACTGCCTGTCAAATGTTGCACACATTTCGACAACCAGCTTGACCGCAAGCAATCGCAAATTCTATTAACTGTAATTTTGTTTGCAATAAATCAATTTAAGGTTATTATGATGAGAACTTATTGTTGTGTTGTGTTGTGAATTTAATGTTGTTAAAATATGTCTAAGCATACTGCATCCTCTCTATCTGTCTCCTTTGCTGTTATTTTATTTTATATTCAGTTCTCTCGTCATCTATATTCCTTTTCTTTCCTTTACTATTCTTTTGTCTCTTTTCGTCTTCACTTATTTTTTACTTGTCTTTTCTCTTTCTCTTTTGTCTTTGTCTTTTCTCGTTACTTTTCTCATCTCTTCATATTTTTCATCTCGTCTGCTCATATCTCTTTTCCTTTCATTTAATCTGCTTGCTTTTCGTTTTCAATCATATCTTCTTTTGTTTTCTTGTTCTCATTTCTCCTTTCCCTTCTTATCCTCGACTCTATTATTATTTCTATTCATCTCTCCAATTTTTCTTATATTTCTGTTTCTTTCTGTTTCTTTTCTATTCATACCTCTCCTTTTGTCCTTCCTTTCAGCCTATTCTTTCCTCTCCTCTCATCTTCTTTCTTACCAATAATCTCTTAACGTCTTTTGGCTCATTGACTTCCGCTTGCTTCTCTAAACATCCAAATGAAATTACTTCACTTCATAGATTATAATCATAATCACAAAAAACATTTATTTTGAATAAATCAAAGAGTATCTCTACGTATAAATGAGCAAGGAATTAGAAAAAAAAAGTTTTGATAATGTAAACCCATAGAATTCTTTTGAATTATACCAAAACCATGCAAATTCCTCTATAAGACAACATAAGTTCTTGCAACTTAAAATCTTAAGCGAAAAAACAAAATAACTTTAAAGTAAATCCCAAATATTGTAAATAACAATCATATGGAATTTACATAAGATTTCATGTGCTCAAGGTCGTTCATTTAGCACAGATATGAAAGATGCTCTGCTTTCTGCAAAAGACCAGAAAAAAGGGAGAGAAAAAGGAGAGAACAAACAGGAACAAAAATAACTCGAGATAAGAAGCTGATAAAAACAACTTTTGTCTTGTGGTTGCATTTGTAGTTTTGTTGTATTTGTTGTTGTATTTGTTGTAGTTATACTTCTTTGTTGTTGCCGTTGTTGATATGCCTCTTATCGCTTTTACAGCAAAAATTTCTATAACAAAAAATTCGCACTGAATTTTTATTTTGGAAATCTTAAAAATGCCAGTTTATTTATAGATATAGACAGATATATATATATATATATATATATATATAAATACCTGTAATTTAATGATCAATTAACAACAATTTTGCGCGCTTACAATATATTATTAAAGCGTTTGCCATGCTTAGCTCAATTGAACTACAATTGGCTGACAATTAGCGCTGATTGCAAAGCAGAGCTCAAAACTGTGCGAACTATAGAAACGAAAGAGAGCAAAAGGCAAGGTAAGGCAAGGTGAGCACAGGGGGGAAGGGCAGGAGGTAACACTGACACAGACACACTTGTTGCAAATTTCCGCCTAGACGAAAGACCCAAGAGCCGTTAAGCAAATAGGAAGGAAATCAACGGTGTGATCCAAAAAATTGAAGAAAACGGCGCACAAGAACCTGAACCAGAAAACTAGAGAACTAGAAATGGTAACAGAACCAGTGAAGCAAGTCGCAACAGGCCGTCACCTGTATGCCAGGTGTAAGCTGTCAGATTGTTGCCACCAAAAAGGGGGCGAGGAGGGGGGGGGGGCAGAGGGGGGAGTCAGTGCAACGGGGGCTGTGTGGCACGTCTGACGGAAACGTTTGGGCCGAGCGCGAACATGGGAAATGACACTAGGAAATCGCTTGTAAACAACTCGCTCGGCGACTCTATATGATGATCATCATCATCATCATCATCATCATCAGCCTCATTTCATTACGCTATCAGCATTGCTGCAAAGATGTGCGATTTGCATTTCATATGCAAATTCTGTCACGTCTGGCGCGGAAGACGACGCTTAGACGTGGTTCTTCAGATACGAAATGGGCAATACGAACTACGGGGGGATACATATTCAGTATAAGTATATTATAGGCAACTGCTAGCGATAACAATTGGTTCGCCTGATAAGCGCTATCAGGCAAACGACCACATTCAGTAAAAAAAAAAAAAAAAAAGGTAATAAATATATGAAAAGAATTTCAGCGCGAACAAGTGACAAAATATTGCTAAAAGTTGGTAGAGCTAAGAAATGTTTTAGCTTGAACACGAAATTCGTGGATTATGACAATTATGTTGTACCTTTAATTTGTCTATTGTAATCTATAAGATTTTGAAATTATTTGCAAACATTCTGAAAGTTTGTTTTATAATTTATTTCATTTTCGACTTTTATTTAATATAATAGAGACTTTTGAAATTTTTAATGTATACCCTTTGTTAACTTTGCCTTATAAAATGTAAAGACTTTATAGACACGCCCACCAACAAATCACACATCGTAGAATACAATATGGAATATGATAGAAATACTATTAGTTAGATATTTGAATTTTTAATATATTGACAATCCAAGATCGAAAATATATACATCCGTTAAAAGCTGAAACGTCCATAATTTTAGACCTAGAAACTGCAAGTTTTGATGTTAATTTATTGCAGAGGAAGTCTTGGAAGACCTCTTGGAATTTAGAAAGACTGTTTCATTTTCATTTCAGATGGATTACTTTTGAAATGTACACAAAAATACCTTTTTTTAGCTAGAGACTCCGCCCATTTTGCTTGTGGTAAGTAAAATTTTAATTTTGCAATAATTATATATATTATTATATTATTATATATTTGGAACTTAAAAGAGTCTTGTGAAATCTTCTTACTTATTTGCCTTTTCAAGTGTAGCAATTGAGCAGATAAGAAATCACAGCGCAAGGCAAATGCTAAAGTCTTTAGCATTATGATAATATAGTATGAAATAATGTGTAATACATTAGAAATAAATAAATATAAAACAAACAAAAAAGAAAAAAAAAAAATATATATATATATATATATATATATATATATATATATATATATATATATATATATATATATATATATATATAATATGTTATCAGCTGCGCAGCTTCAATTCAATTATAAATTAGAAGAAAAAAACCCACACACACTCTCTGTCTCCCTCTCTCTCACACACACAATCTGTGGCTAGTCTATATACAATTTAAGTTGCTACAAATTGTAACACATTTTAAGTCGCAACTAATATAACAACAACAACAACAGCAGCAGCAACAATAATAAAAACAAATAGCCAAAACGAGGTCATTGCCTATTAGCAATATAAGTGAAAATAAATAGATGTGAATAAAATTAAATGTAAAAAGAAAAAAAAATTCCAAAGTCCAGTTAGACGAATGCGCAGTGCCCTTTCACAAGCACAAGACTCAATAAATTGAATTGCTGAATTTCCTCTTTCATATATAGTAGATAAAGTTTTGTTTTGTAACGAATTTCCATTTTCATATTTGATAGATAAAGTTTTGTTTTGTACTACGCGTCGGCTACTTGATATTGCCTAACGCCAATGCCAATCGAAGCGATAATTGTTATTGGGAAATCAACAACACTAAAAGAGCTTTGAGAGTTAGGTTATGAGCAAAATAAACTACGCTTTAGCACTCTGAGTTCTGGGTGTAAACTACGCGTCGGCTGCTTGATATTTGATATGATTTTTTATGTAAGCCATTAGAAGTGACATCTGTTGACCAAAATACAGTTTAATCTACTTAGATTTTAGGAACTAATAACATATTGAAGAGCTGTGACAACTCTGCTCAGTTCATGGATTTTTTATTTTCTTGTACTACTAGTCGTATACTTAATATTTGATTGAAAACTGAATCATAGCTGTTACTAATGTTTTGTGAGCTGTAAATTAATATGTGAATGTGGCTACAACTCTGGCGACAACCCTGAACTTCGTTATCATTAGTAATTAATCGAGTAAATGGAGTTTTTTTCATATATGAAGAAGAATTATAAAGATTTGTTCACCACAACCTTGGCAAAAACCATTAATACACTTAGTATAACAGCTCTATAAAATCATTTTCTATATATTTGCGTATAAAATCAAAAAAATACCTTAAAATAAATAGCATTTTAAGCTCTAAATAAAAATTTAAAAAATTTAGCTAAAGTCTGGGAACAACGCTGAATTTCATTGTCATTGATAAATGATATTTTTAATTTGTTTACTTATTTATTTATTTAAAAAAAAAAAAAAAAAAGGTTCTACAGCCCTAGCCATCTAAATATAACTAGTTTGACAACCCTATAATATTGAGATTGCTGATTCAGCAGTAGTTTGAAGCAACGACAACTCTGTTTATCATAGTTAGCATCTATAAAATATAACTAAAGCAAGTTCCACATTCATTCGCAACCTAACTACAACTTTTTCATATTGAACACATTGAACACATTGAACAAAAAAAAAAAGTTGCTTATCAAAAAGAAATATTTTTAATACAAATATCTGCTGTAATTTAAAAGAGAAAAACCCAACAACGATCTCAGAGCGCTCTAACGATACCAATAATAAGTGCAACAACAAACGAATCGTTGACAAAATATTGACATAACAGTTTTGCACCTCCATAAAAAAACTGATATATATACCCATGTATTGTACATATACATACATATATATATCCCGCAATCTGTGTCTATATGTATAGGCAAAAATGTTTGGAAACACGTTTCGGTTATTTAAATATTTTCACTAATTTGTGTGAATGCGAAAAAGAAATAAACACGAATTTCTCAAATCAATTGAAAAACGATACGCAACAACAGCAATAGCAACAATAACAAGAATAACAACAACAACAACAACAACACATCACATATCATTAGCAACAATAAAAATGAAATAAAAAAAACGGTCGAACGTTCAAATTTAATCATTGGGCTTAATTAAAATCAACATGAGATTTTTTTTTCTTTTTTAATTTTTGCTAAGTGGAGAGCAGAGAGAGAGAGAGAGAGAGAGAAGCAGATGTGAGCAGACACTTTAAGACGGTTTTTTTTTTTGCGTCTGGTTCTGGGTCTAGTCTGCCTAGAGGCCACCAATGGTAGTGCAAGAACAACAACAACAACAACCGCAACTGGAAAACTATTTAGATTTAAGATCAACGATAAACGACGCATTAAACGTTGTCCGGCAGACTCGAGGCACCAACCAGGCACACACCTGTCCCAGCAACAACTACAACAACAACAACAACAACACCAACTAGCAGCTAGCAACAAGTACTCAGTACTCATAGCTGTACTTGAGCCCAAGCAACAAGCCCAAGCCCAAGCCTAGAACCGGCCGCACCTCCACAGACTTTGCCTTTACGCGATCTGTCTGTCCGTCTGAGTTTTGAGCCTTATAAACCATAATAGAAAAGCAGCAGAGAGGCTGCTTGAGTAGAGAATGAACGACTAGATGATGAACTGTAGGTATTCGCATACCAAAAAACTAAAAGTCGATACTTATCGATTTGACAGAAATTTGATATATTATATTAAATATTAAGCGATACTACTGAGAAGTATATGAGGTTCGTATAATCTATACTATCGAATATCTTAAACTATAATACAAAGAAAGAACGAATAACGAATCAAAACAATCTAAGTGAAAATATCAATCAATAAGCTATCGATATTAATCGATATAGTAGATCATACAAACTAAACTAAACATAATAATGAAAAACAGAAGATTCGGAAAATATTAAAAAAAAAAAAAATTATCTATCGACATTTATCGATTTTGGTGAAACGAAGAAGAAGCTTAAATATCTACTGACACTCTCAATAGTTCAGATTTTACTAACGATGTTCATCAGTGATGTTTGTTTAAATAAGATCTTACAGCGTCTGAGTACGTTTTGTATATTTAGTGAAAGCTTATTTAATTTAACATAGTTTACTTATCGTTATATATCGATGACTCAGATATATTTGATATTGCGCAATAATATTTATGGTCATCAATAATATATCTAATATTTACATAGGTATCTACATCTATCTAACTTCGACAGTCTCAAAAAATTCCTTCTGATCGTCACATAATATTGCAAAAATACCATATACTCTTTATGCTAGCATCTTTTGGAATGGGCACAGGGTATCAAAAACAAGCAAAGCTAGCGAACATCACATGACAAGCTGATGATGATCATGACGATCATCATAATGATGATGATGATGATGATGATGCAAGGAGGTCTCGAGACTCGAGCCAGCGGGTTTTTACTAGATCAACCAGTGAGGGCGAGAGCGAAGCCTAGCAAAAACAGAGAGAAAAGAAAACATTCAGCAACACAAGAACAAAACCTCAATCTCTCTAGCTTATCGCGCTTATCACATCGTCGACTGTCAGCTCGGCCAACAACAAGCTCAGCGAAGCAAATCCCTGGGGTTACTAATCATATGCATACAATATAAGCGCATTTATATATATAAATATATATATATATATATATATATGGAGAGAGAGAGAGAGAGAGAGAGAGAGAGAGAGAGAGAGCTAAAGCTTTGGATTTTGTGGGTGGCAGATAAGGCTCATAGAAAACACCTGCTGAATAACTGGTTCAAGCTGTAAACTGACGAGCTAAACAGTTAACATGAACTGTTCACATGAAATATTTCAAAACTGCGACATAAAGATATTTGAAATATTTTTTGGGGAAATCCTAGGCGAATTTAATTGCAAGCGAATTCAGCATGATACGCCAATTAGCCAAACACAAGACTAATCAAAGTTAAGAAAGAGCGAGAGCAAGAGAGAGAAAGATAAAGGGAGAGAGAGAGAGAGGGAGTACGTGTCAGCTTGCTGGTCACAAGGAGAGCTTTGCGCTGCGAGCGATTTGTCGATCTTATCAACTGCGCTTAACCCTGACTACATGTTGTTGTTTTTTTGTCGTACTTATTCGCCCTTTGTCTTAATTTTAATTAAAGTTAACTTTGTTTTTTTTTTTTTTTTTTGGCAAGTCGAAACGTGGTCAGCTAAACTTTTCGCTGAGTTATCAGGCTGAGTGTGAGCGAGATAAGATAAACGTATGTATGTCCAATATATGGATTACAAAAATAACAATAATAACAACAGCAGCAACAACGAACGTGCTATGCATACGACCAGAAAAACACGCTGAAAGAACGACAAACAAACAAAAAGCAAGCAAAACACTAACTAAAACTAAATTTTATACAAAATAAACAGCAAGAAAAAACATACATTTACATATATGCATATTTAAAGATTAAATGTAAATTTAGATTATTTTATGACAAGCACCAACAACAGCCAAACCAGTTGAAACTGAATTTAAAAACATGAAATTTGCACCCAAAAAATATATTTTTTGTGCGCATTTCAAGATTCTTGAGTGCAAAAACACTTTGGGGGTTATGTAAGCAGCAGCAGCAGCAGCAGCAGCAGCTGAGCAAAAGAAAGAGAGTGAGAGAGATATAGAGGCAGGCAGCGAAAGTCAACAGGCGACGCAACTACGACTGCGACTGCGAGGGCTGCCAGCTTTATTAGTCACACATAGGCGCCGACATAAACCAAAAAAAAATTAAATAAAAAATAGAAAAAATAAAAACTCAGCCACAGCTCTGCGAAGGGCAAAAAAAGAAAAACAAAACACAATTACATACATATGTATGTATGTATAAAAAGGTCTGCCGACTGCTCAGTCAATGTCTGCGCCTCGTGACAACATCAGAGGCGTCGTTATTGTCCATGTTGTTGTTGCTGCTGCTGCTGCTGTCATCGTCGTCTATCACGTTCATTGGCATTTGAAAGCAAGTTTGTTTGCATGCTGCGCCCGTTTGGGGGCGCTCTGCGGTAACTACACCCTGCGCTGTCTGCCACTGCTGCTGTCGCTGCTTTTGCTTCTGCTTGTGCTTCTGCTTGTTGTTATTGTTTCATACATACAAACAAAATGTTTGTGTATTCCTTTTTTGCGCAACGAAACGCCGCTGGCTATTGGAATTGCTGCGACTGCGCGGCGGCCCAGACAAGAGCAGCAGCAGCAGCAGCAGCAGCAGCAGCAGAAGCAGCCCAACAAATACGAATAGAGAGAGGGAGAGCGGAGCAGCGAGAGAGGCCGGCAAAGAGAGTGAGCAGCAGCAGCAACAGCAGCAGACAATCGTCAACCGGTTTGCGATTTATTTTTGCCCTTGCTCTCCCTGCACTGCGCTGCGCCGCCGGCTCATTCAGTTAACCCTTTTGCTCATTATTATTACATATTTGCTGAATATTTAACATTGAAGCTGGTGCGAATCGAAAAAAGCACAGTCAACAATGACAAGCAAAAAAAAAAAAAAGAAAACAAACATTAAAAACAACTACTCAAAAGCACAATCAGAGCAAACCAAATTGCGTATCGATGAATTTGTTATCGAGTTTAAATTTATAAGAAAACGCTGTCACTAAGGAGCTAATTGACTGATGGCAGAGAGAACGAACAAGAGAGAGAGAGAGATAGAGAGAGCGAGAGGAGTTCATATGCTGTCTGCACCTTCGCTCTCTTCCGCTCTCTCTTGCTCTCAATTTCTACTCTACGCTATTTTGATCGATTTAACTAAATTGACAACTCAATTGTCGCTGCACATACTAAAAATAATCAACGTTCGTCATTGTTCTTCGCTGTTTGCCAGCAAACAGACGTCAGCAGCAGAGACAACTTGTCGTCGCTGCAGAGCGCCGACGTCGACGCCGACGTCGTTGCCGTCACCGCGTCGGCCACGGCCACAGCAGACGCGCTGGCTGCAAGCAGCAGAAAGACAAAAAAAATAGCTTTGGGCCAAACCAACAGCAAAAAAAAACTCTGGTATTTATTGTAATCCAACAAAAAAAATCGAGTGCGCTGTTTAAGCATAAAATTAAGTAGTTTAAATAAATAAACACAACAAAAAAACGAACGTGGCCGGATCAACAGCATTTTTATTTTATTTTTTTTTTTTTTTGGGTGCAGTGAGGTAGAGTAAGAGACAGCATACTGCACTGGCATTTAAATATATGTATAAGAATACATTTAAGAAAAAAAACACACTCACACTCACATTCACACACTCATACTATATTATAATATTTGCATAATTTTAAATGCTGCGCATTTATATATGTGTGTGGTGCTCTGTCGCACCGCCGCAATTCGCTATCGCTGTCTCTCTCACACAGCATTTGACTTCGCCTTTTGTATTTTTATGAGTTTTTAACGGGCGCGCAAGCGACGAAATGTCGTTAAAGAAGATCGAATTGAATGCGAATGCGAAATGTGAATGAGAATAAAAGAACAACAAAAACAACAATGAAGAGAAGTAGAAGAAGAAGAAGAACAGCAGCAATGACAACCAAATATGGCGCCGCCTCAAACGCCGCTAGTGGGCGCTGCAGTAGCCGAAGGTGTGAAGCAAGCGACGGCGCTTTTCATTTCTGATTGGAGGCGAGCGAATTGAGGGCCAAGCAGAAACATAATTAGAGGAACAGCGGGCTGCCAACCCAATTTTGTTTTTTCTTTTTTTTTGCCAAAGCTTTAACGGTATTAGGTCGAAAATGCGTAAAGCAAATATATGTAGAGCAAATGTGCGTGTTAAGCACGTGGTAAAATTTTGCCAATACGATGTTCCCCAATTAGACTTTTATAAAGCTCGAAATCATATTGGAAATTTAATTCAATTCGAACTTCTTAGAACTGAAATTTTTCTCAAACTCAACCGCTTGTATAAGAAATTGAAACTAGGAACTAAGAAGTAGTTCATATGCCAACATTTTGCACTAGGGAACAAGTTCACTTATCTATTACTATCTAATTGAATCACAAACTTGCTCGAATCACAATAAGCCTATAGTAAATTCTGATATTTTTATTTTGCTCACCTTTCGTTTCTTGTGATCCAGTTCACATTGCGCTTTGTGCATTTCCTTGAGTTCCACCTCCTTGAGCTGATCCAAAATGCGTTGATATTTCTCCCGATTCTCGACATCGAGCGCCACATGCAGATAGTCATGCCAATTCCTGGAGTCGAAGCCCCAATGGCAGGTGCGATTCTCCACCTTGCGATGCACATGACCAACGAATTTCTGCGGCGAAAACCAGCAGTTGCATTCGAGACACTGAATGCACGTCGGCTTCTGATACGAATACATGTCCGGCGTACAGATGCCCTCGCACTTGCCAAAGCACTTGTGGTACACCTGAAAGCTGAGCGCGCCCTTGCCCAGGCTCTCGACGGGCACATAGCTGTTCCGATCGGAGCGATGCAGGAGGGCGGCACAGAGGCGTTCCGCATCGGTGCGTGTGATCAGGCCGCTGCCCTTCACATCCGAGGGCAAGATCTTGGCGGCCTTGAACTCGACCAGTTGCTCGGGCGTGCACTGCGAGCAGGAGATGCCCAGATCCTCGAAAATGCCATTGATCTGATCTAGTGTGAAGTCGTTGAGCACATTGTTCAGAAATTGCGGCAAGCACAAACGCATTTCGCCGCCCATCGAGAAGCAGCCAATCGCCTTGCCCTCCAGGCGCGTCTCATACAATTCGCCGCAGTCGGTGTCCGGCTGCGTTAGGATTGGCTGCGACAGTTCGGGCGGCAGCGGCAGCGGCGCTGCGTATAACTGTTGGTTGCGTTCGCTGTGAGCAGCGGAACTAGCTGTGGCGTTTGCCGGCTCATGCGTGAGCAGCTCATGTGGTTCCGGTGAACTGCTGATTTCCTTTTTGATTAGCGCCACGGCGGGGCCCTGCAAGCTTTTCGTAGCGCTCGTTTGGTACTTTTTCAGCACGCTGCTGATCATCGGCGTCACGTATTCGGTCATCGCACAGTTATCGATAACACGCTCGATTGTTTACTCTATGTTTTACTGACGTTGTTTTCTCTGCTGCTACTACAAAAGACTGTTAGGCGAGCTTTTACATTTTCGTTCAATATTGCAATTGAATTTGTATTTAATTTTTATTTTGGCACAATTTGTTGAACTTCATTTTATTTCGCGCATTTTTCCGCTATTTATTTTCGCTCTCTTTCTCGCACTCTTTCAACTTAGGCGCTGCTGCATTTGCCGACGGCGCTGCGCTGCTTGGCGCTTGATGCGCCGCTAGCTTTTACATGCATTTGCATATGTATATTTGCCTATGGGTGTGTGTGTGTGTGTGAATATGTTTTGAAGGCGCGCGTGTTGCGCTCTGCCAACGTCGACGCTGACGTCGCTGCAGGCGGCGTGCACAATATTTTCAAATTTGTCTTTATATATTTGTTTTGCTGCTGCCGCTGCTTCTGTTATGGCTGTTGTTGCTCTCGTTGTAGTTGTTGTTGTTTCGGCACTCACTTATTATTAAATTTTGCCATAAATTAATTTCCACTTCGTATGCTTAATATTTAACCGCACGACGCATGGCGACGCTGCCGAGACGGATACGGAGATACAAAGCAGAGCAGAGCAGAGCAGACGAAGACGCAGGCCGGCAGACACAGACGCACACCGGCCGCACACACACAGAAGCACACACACTGATGCACGCTCACAGACATACACACAGACGCACACTGAGATAGATTGGCTGAGCGGCACTCACAGAGGCGTGCGTTGACTTCGACTGCGACGCCGACGCCGCCGCCTGACAATTGTGAATTGCGAGCCGCCTTGTTTGTGCACTATTTATAAACTATTTGAATTTATTTAATTTTTCCTCTTTATTTCTTCTTGCTGTTGTTATATTTTAATGAATTTTTCTTAATTTTGCATGCATATATTGGAATATTTATTTAGAATTTTTTACTCTTTGGGCTGGCTCCTTTGCCACCATCAAAACAACACGAACTATCACACACACGCACACCAACACGCGCGCACGCACACGCACATATGTATATAAAGCCTGCACTCTGCAGTCGCGCACTCAAAATACGCGGCGTTTACGTTTTCGTTTTGTTTCTTTGATTTGTTGTTGTTGCTGTTGCGCTCTGCGCTGTTATTGTTGTTGTTGTTGCTGCTGCTGTGTCGTTATAGTTGTTGTGCTAATGCCGAACTTGCCGTTACGCGTTCGCACGTGCGAGCTTTCTGACGACCGCCACAAAACTGTTGAAATGTGTTCGCTGCGTAGCGGCAATTGCAAAGAGCGCACCGCAGACGTATCTTTTTTCGCGCGCACTCTCTCGCACGGCTCTCCCACTCGTTCGCTCTTTAAACTTGCAGATACAAAAGACAGACGGTCTGGCCTCTCTGGCAAAGCACAGCCAACCACCATTTGCTCTGCAGCATTGGCGGCCATTCTCTTCCATCTCCGAGGCGAATTTGCAAAGCGAATTTGCCAAAAACAAAAACACAAACTTAGGTCTGTTTAGAAGCTCATTAAAACGATCGTCGCAATAATTATTGAATATTGATTTAGTTTAATTTATAAAAACGACGCCAAATAATATTTGGTTTTTGTAAAAATCAGCATAACTAGCTTTAATTTATACAAAATAAAATATTTCTTATTCGATTTCAAACAAGTTTTCTACAACTTTCATATTAGCCCTCGTTAAGAGTAATGTTGCTATGCAATATAGAATGTTGCAGCATGCTGCACATCTTGTCATGCCTCAGCAACATGTGTCTATGCAAACACCAACAGCGCAACTTGCAATCGATAACTGTTAATCGACAGATATCAAACGTGACTATCGCACGCAAAATTGATACACTTAAAGTTGGCTGCGCGCAGAATTCGTGCTGCCAGCTAGTGAAAAACACATAGTGTTACACTCTTCGCACACTAGTGCCCGACTCTCTGTACAGCGAACAGCTGTTTCTTGTTTTTAGCTGCTGATTGGAATTTGGGTAAAACTAGAAGAAAATGCAAGAAAAAGCATAAATTTGTTAAAGATAAAACGTAAAAGCCGTACTAATTGTGTTTTCCGTCCCTTGCAGTTAAGAGACGCAACAAAATGCCGGAACCACGCAGCCCAATGGCCAGCTTTGTACAATCCGTGCAAAATGCTATCGATGGACCAATTACTTGGTTTCGCGGTAAATAAAAATATTATTAGGCAAATTACATTTGCAGTGAGTGCAGCCAGCAGGCAATAGCGAATGCAAGCAATTGCCAGCTGAGTAGTTATTAAAATTCAATTTATGAAATTACATAATGACATAACCTCAAATCTAATGTCGGCTTTGTTTTTGTTTACATGCGAAGAGACAATTGTGGAGCCGAACCAACAGAAGTCGAATTGGTATCATCAGCGCTTTCGCCGCGTGCCTACCATCGATGAGTGCTACACAGACGATGCCGTCTGTCGCTTCGAGGCGGATCAGCAATTCAGGCGCGATCGCATGGTGGACAATGAGATTTTGAATATCCTGCGACAACGCTTCGAGGATTGCACCTTGTACGAGGCGCCCGATCACATGGTCAAGTGCAAGCCACTGATGGATCAGTACCAGCAGGCTGCCGAGAATTGGTTTATCAAGTGTAGGAAGCGAATCAGAAATAGAGAGTGTGAAGGAGCCTTTAATCGTTGCTCATACTTCTTCTTTACCCTTGCAGATGGCGATTTGGGCGGCTATGCCAATGCCAAGACCGCGTTCATGAAGCAGAAGCATCGTCTCATCTGGGAGCGTCGCCACGGACCCGTTGGCAGCGGCATGAAGGATGACGAGCAAATACCTGCCCACTAAATAGAAATGTTTCGAGCTACAATTTTCCAATACACCAAGCAAATGTTCGTGGATTTACATCAAATATAGACACTTAAAA
Organism: Drosophila hamatofila; assembly: GCA_035045345.1. Classification (NCBI taxonomy): domain Eukaryota; kingdom Metazoa; phylum Arthropoda; class Insecta; order Diptera; family Drosophilidae; genus Drosophila; species Drosophila hamatofila. The sequence continues at coordinate 4,453,265 of JAWNPA010000032.1, forward strand.
AATGTAGAAAAATTGAGGCTAATATATAAATGTCGTAAATGGAATCATTTGGCTCGCTATGTAAAGATAAGCAGATGCAGCTTCGGGAATGCCAAATTGAAATGAAGTTGTTTACAGAAGCGAGCTGAAATGTATTTTATATTGTCAACCCAATGTTAGACACGCCTTCATAAGCATACATGTGGGAGGTGAATACCTAGCTAATGCATCTATTATACCTATATAGTATACTATATATCAAACCATAAGTCTGTTAAAAAAAAATCTGCGAAAATGTGCAAAAATTTGCCTTATGTTTGCAATTTGGTCTAAACTACACCCAGCAACTGCCACACCTCTTTTTTAAAACTCACGAGAGATTCATGAATAAATAAATATCTGCATATATTTCAGATCTAGCCCAAAAATTAATAAAAAGTAATCTCTAAAATTTACCCACAGCAACAACTTTCGCTGCTGCTTAATAATCGAGCAACTAAAAGTATGCAATGGAAATTTTTACCGGTCAAATTTTATTTATGCCTAGTTGCACGCAATGAAACTTTGAGCACCCGCATTTTTGCCGGCAACTAAAAGTATGCAACAGAAATTTGAGCCGGCGAATTTTTGCCCCTTGTTGCATGCAATGGATTTTTTCATAGCCAAATTTTTAAGCTGCTTTCTGCGATTTCTGTTCGCCTGGTATTTCAGCTGAAATTTTTATAAAAATCTTGCAACAATGCGAAAATTTGGGAAAAATATTTTTTTATTTTTTTTAGACGCTGACTGCGGTTACTCTGATACATATAAATGCATATATATTTACATATATACATATACAAGAACTTTTTTCTGAAAATAAAATTAAACAAATTTTTAGTTTTTTAAAAATTCTTTTTTTATTGCCATAAAAGTTAATTTATTTTTCTTTATAAATTTTTTATTTTAAATAAACTAATTGTCACATACAATTATTTGTTCTTTTTATATAAAATGCGGCGTGATTAGAGCTGAGTCCTTAGTTTATATAGTTAAGTTATGCGAGCGCGGTTAATAGAGCTTTGATTCGTTATATAATCTAATTGATCTATATAGATGTATATTGTTGTATAGATATAGTAAAGGACATATGCTAATCAGCACAACTTCGGGAATTAATTAAACATACATGTTTTTGGACATATCAATTTTGATCATGAAATGTAGATTAAGTAGAACCTTACGCACTGTGGCAGTATTACAAATGCAGTGAAATGATATTAGCTAAAAATTAGGATTGGGTTAAGTCTTAAAAAGTAAAGTTAAGGTTGGTTTAAGTCTTTAGAGCTGTGGCAGTATCATACGAGAGTAGTCTGAAAACTTGTCGGTCCTTACATAAAATATTATTAATTATAACTAAGTTGCTGTCAATCTTCCTATATTCTTACGTTAAGGCCGCATAATTTTCAGAATAACCTCATCAATAACATATATTAAACACATATCAAGGATTTGTATTTTGAGAAGCCTTTAGCCGTTAGCTCCCTCAAAATGGAAATCCTTGCCCTAAATGCAATTGCTTTATCTAGACTAATTTATAAGTTAACTAATTGAGACGAGTGGCTTGTTCATTAAGCTCTTCTTGAGCTTGGCCAACGCGCTGTTGGTTTCCCTTTCGCCAGGCTTTTTGTCCTTGTTCCTGGGTCCAAGCGGTATCATATTGGTGTCAATCAGGCGCCTGCGGAAATTCTTGTAGAACTGCAACACCTGCGGATTGGCCCACACCTGTTTGGCATCAAAGTCCAGAATGCGCACAGATTGCAACGATTTAGCCCTGGATAGTGCCACATAAGCCTGGCCAGCCTCGAACACCTTGGACAGCGACATCTCCACGCAATCAAGCGTCAATCCTTGACTTTTGTGTATGGAGAAGGCCCAGGCGAGCTTCAGCGGTATCTGGCGACGTGTCACCACACCACCTGTCGCTGTCTTAATGATCCACTTCTCCTGCCGGCATATGTACTCCTGATTGTTCTTGAAGCGCACCACGGGCAAACCCTTCTCAATGCGCACAACGACGCCGCGTGCCCCATTGACCAAGCCATTGGCTATGTTCACATTCTTGAGCAGCATGACCTGAGCGTTGATTTTCAGATAGAGCTGAGCCGGCGCCTGCACCTGCTGATCCAGTTGCTTGCTCATATACGCATCCGAGTCCTCTGCACGGAAGAGCACCTTTTCCCCACTCAAGTTCTCCAGCTTCGACTCATTTATGGAGTTCGCGTCGTTCGTGTGCGAGCAAAGCTGTGTGGCCAAAATGCCATTGCCTTCGATCTTCTGCTTGGACGTGGACACCAATCTCGACGAGATGCTCTCATTGACATGCCCGATGCGCAGATGATTGAGTATTTGCACAAACTCCGGATCCGATTGACGATGCACTTGCTTCAGCTCGAAGACACATTGAATGCAGCTCTCCCAGGCACTTGACTGAAAGCAGAAGCGCTGCACACCTGTCTCACCCTTGATTACAGGTGGAAGCTGCAAGAAGTCGCCGCAAAGTATCAGCTGAATGCCACCAAAGGGACGTTCGTTGCGACGCACATGACGAGCAACAGCCTCGATTTTCTGCAAGAATTAAAGATTTATTTTAGAACAAACTTTTATAAATTCAAAATATCATCGATAGTTTTGTTCTTAACCAGCAGCATAATCTCTATGAATTTAATGTGTATAATTTAATGTGTATATATGTATGCGTGAGTGGTATTGACGAAAAAATTCTTCCTCTTTTTACTTCATACTCTTTCCATACATTCATACTCTCTTTCATACCTGCATGCTTACATGCACACATACAATCTTAACTATATCCAAAGCTACGCTCTCGAAAGGGATATCTATATAACACACGTATGCATGAACATATACATATGTACAAAATATGTCTAAGCGTAGGTGCCATCTCGCTCGATCACATGTGCATATTTGGGAGAGCGATTGAGAGTATGCAAAAATATTGAGTTCAAGTGTGGCTGCCATCTCGCTCGATCACATTAGGCTTATGGCACGCAGGAACCGTTGCTCATTGAGAGCGTAAGAGAACAAGGAAATTGAGTAATTGAATTGAAAAATATTATTAAATGTATAGTTAAAGCAGCTCACCTCAAAATACTGTCCATCCACCATGGAGATTTCGTCTATGATCAGGCGCTTGCATTTGCGCCAGGTTTGTGCTGCCGCAGGCCTTGACGCCAGCTCCAGGCAGCGTTGCAAGGTGGCATCGCCGCCAGCTATGCCGGCAAAGGCGTGAAGAGTGGTGCCACCTATGAGGCAAGCAGCCACGCCTGTCGAGGCCGTGGCCACGGTGCCCTCTGGCGGCAGCGCCGAGATGATTTTGCGCAGCAAGAAACTTTTTCCCGTTCCCGCGGAGCCGGTAAAGAATACGTTCTTGCCGGCGGTGCAAGCGCGCAGCACTTCCATTTGCTCGGCGCTGAGACGCAGCGAATCTTCCGTCTCCGTGTTGCTGGCCAGAGGTGAGGCCTGGTACAGTTTCTTGGCAGCTGGCACGCTACTCTTGTCCTCCTTCAGCTCATCGTAGCGTCGCTTCTTGGCGGCCTGGGGCGAAGGCGTCGTTGTGCTGCCACGCGTTATGAGCCCCGCCTTTTTGCGCGCCAAAACCATTTCGGCTGTGGTCACTGGGGAGATCTCCTCAAAGGTGCTGGGCCGGGAGCTCAGCATATGCTCGCGCAGCTTCTTTTGCATGGCCGCCTCGTCCTGTGGCGTCGTCTCGCCGTTCATTTTGATAAAAATGGTGCGCAGGAAGAGCATCAAGGTGCCGGGAGGCGCATTCGACAGATACAGAGCACACTGTTCCGCCTTGAAGTTGAATGTCGCCTTACCCTCGGCCATGAATTTCTTGTGCACCATTATGTCCTTTAGTTTAAATTTGAGTGGCTTCAGCTTCTCGGGCGTCACTTCAACAAACATTTCGCGCAAATCGTTGCGCACCAGACGCAACGTCGCCGTGCGGTAGGTCAGCTTGCGACCCGTTACTCCCACCGCATTCGTCCAGTGTATGTTCACCGCGCATGTTAGCACGGCATCGTTAAGATCCATTACTTATTCCTTTTAAAATGTTTTACTTAAAAGAAATTTTTACAAATCCCAGCGCAAAGCAAAAGAGTGTGCACACCTCCCGCCAAAAAGAACTAATTACCGATTATGCGATCGATACGTATGCTGTGTCACACAATGTTATCGATAGTATCGCTACATTGTTCGCTTGTGGCGCTAGATGGCGCTAGGAATAGCGCGCTTTGCTCATTTTGAATGTTAGTTGTTAGAGTTTGGTTTTAAACGACTTTTCCACTAAATATATACAGTTTATACATTAAATTAATTAATTTTAAAGAAATTCGTAAATAGTGTATTACAGCCAAACATAAAAAATAAGAATATATATCTTTTTAAATGTTTATGTATTAAAACTAACCATATGCTTAGTGGTATTATATAATCAATTTGTTATGTGTTGTCATCGCGGAAAAAGATTTATAGAACTTGCTGCTCTTCTGTCTTCATTCATAACAAAGAAAATGTCGCTACACACATATCTTCCTTATATCTTATCTTCTTACAAATAAGACCAGCAAAAGAGAATATTGAATTCTTGTCAAACATATATTTCTTAATACTACGACTTAATTATAAATAATGCATTTATCATTAAGAAACAGTTAACATTCAATTGAGTATCTTATGTAAGGTGTTGAAGTACTGCCGCCTGGTTTAGACTCGCGCCAACAATATGCGATAAGAAGTCTGAGCTGCGATTATCTGTTGCACAATTGAAATACAAATTCAAATGTGATTAATGTAAGGTTTGCTAACTGATTAATTAAGGTATAGGGCTAGAGTCAGAAATATGAAATCTAAGTGTGCAGATTACCCTACAAATGAGCAACTAGAGTTTGTTGCTTGTGCGAATATCATACATACATATAGACATGATTTATCATATGTAAACAAGAAGGATATAAACTTTTGAATACAAAAAAATTTAAGCAGCCTTAATCTAGACGATTAGTCTTAAAGCAATAACGCTTGTTGGACTCTTAATACTTTAATACTTTACTTAATATGTTCATAACATTGTCAAAAGTGGATTGTATTTAGGTCATAAATCTTATTACTTATATTAAGACTCCAACATTCTGCAATTCTGAAAATCTTCAACAACATTTAATACACGCTCATTAATTGTTTAAGTGTTGCTTTGTATGCCTATTTTAACATTCCAAAGCGATTGAATATTTTTGGAATAAAAAAAATTACAATGTATTAAAATTGATTTTTATCTTGGAAAAGAAAAATTTGCAAATTATCAGTTGTCTATGAAACCTAATTGAATTCAAAGTAAAAAATAAACAAATTTGGTATCTTTAACTTTGCAAAAATTTATAAATAGGAATGAATACGAATGTATAGAATAACATAAAAAATATATTTAGAAAAATGTATCTAAAATTTTATTATTTAAAAAAAATTTATATTTACAATTTTTTATATTTAGTATATAGTTATGTAATTTTAATTTAAACAGGAAATGGAACAATTGAAATTTTTTCATAAAACTTTCATTTAGTTCAGCTTAAAAGAATGTAATTGTAGCTTGAACAATAAAAAGAAAGACTTACTATTATTTATTTATTTATTTATTTATTTACTTTATTTGTCAGACATCGTCATCGATTCTAGGAAGGGCAATAAAACGGCTCAGCCAATAAGTTCATGAAACTCGACTGTTCTGAAAGTAAGAAATAAGAAAAAATTGTATAAGTAAAAGTGAAAAAAAAACAAGAAAGAGAGAGAGAAAAAGTTCATTGTTCGTTACGAAGGTTTCAACATCGAGATGCGAACATTTCCATAGTTTCTTTAGCATTTTACTTTTGCTTTTCTTTTTTGAGAATTTTCGAATGCATTATTGATCTATGCAAAGATGAAAGTGAGATAAAAAAAGAGAGAATATAGTTTTATCTAATCTTATGCTCCTTTAGGGGTATATGTGTTAGCTTGTGTGCGATGTTGTCTGTCTATAGTCAAGCTGAAGTGTAGAGTCGCGTCTTCATTAAAATTAATATCAAGATTAGTTGGCAAATCAAAAATATTTATGAAATTTCAAATTTACACACTATAAAGCTTGTTCACAAAGTCTGTTCAAAAAGTATCGCAAAAAAGTATCGTATACAACCCTTAGGGGCATGACAAATTAGGAATAAAAAACTATATGTTTCACAATATTTTTGAGCTTCTTTTGTCCCTCTAATCAATAATACTCTATACTTTAATATGCTATATTAAATTTACACTGAATTTTAAATGTAGGCGAGCATTAAGCAGTCGCTTATGCTCGACTGCAAAGTTTCCACTTGTCATTTCGAAACACTTCAAATATTTGGCCACAATTCTTTTCAAAAATGATTATAAATATATAGATCAGCTTTGAGTTATCTCAACTTTTGGCTATTGAACTGCATCCCACATTTTGAGCTCGTCATCGCGCAGATTATTTTCAATTAAATTGGCGCACTTTGAAAAGGAAAGAAAAAAGAAAAAAACGTGCCATGCAGTCTGAAAGGCGGCGTTAAGCCTCGATTAGAACGTTTCGCTTGGCGTAAAATGTCGAAAGCTTCGCTGATAACCACAACTGATTTATAGGCCTATTTAACTGTATGTATTTTTTTCGGGACTCTTGTTGACGATATTTTCTAATTGGTTTTATTTCTGGCTTTGTTTTTCTTACTTCGCATAAACAAAGTCAACTGATTCGATTTGTTGTTTTCAAAATTAAATACATATTCAAAATATAAGCGAATGCAGATGTTTTTTTCTGGTTTCTAGACGTTTGTATATTTATATCGTATGTATTTGTATGTATGGATGTATGCATATTTGTTTTTCTGGGTCATCGACGTTCGTTTTCGTATACCCTATGAATGGAGCATATTAAAAATCATGTTTATAACCGAATCGATATGTGTCTCGATACATATACTTTCGATATGTATACTTTCAAAATATGTATTATAAATATTATTTCTTCTTATTATCCTACAAACATTTTCTTTTCTTTAAAGCCCAAATTTAAAAATTTTCAAATATACAATAGTATATAAATATATTAATAATAAATAAATATACAACAATAAAATATGCAAAAAAAAAAAAAATTTTTTTTAATTATACTATTTTTTTGGGTTCCAAAATATTAAAAAATTTGAAGCAAAAAATACTAAAAAGTTGTTCACATAGTATATATTATCTGACAATAGTCTAATATAGATTCATATTCATACTTGTTGTTTACAAACCTTATCAGGTTTTCGGCAGAGAAAAAAATACCTTTATGACAAATGTGACTGGAATGAATAGACCAGACACAAACAGAAATGTTAAATTTCGACTAAATTGATAAATTGAAGTGCAATCTGAATGATAGAGTAACTGGAATCAGAAAATAAATCAACTAAGAAATTAACGCGAACAGAAAAAACTGCAACAATATAAAAAAAAATGAAAGGAAATATAATAAATATTATAAGACATATAAAAATAATTATTATTGGTTATATATAATTAATATTTCATAAATAAAGAAGCTAAGAGAACTGTTAGAGAACTTATACATCATATACTAAAAATTAAAACTTGTATATTATTATAGAATTTTTAAAATTTTCGAAAACAAAAAAAGTTTGAATACAGAATGTAATCTTGGCATTTACTCTTAGGTAGAGCATATGTTGTTCGAGCTATATAAGAAAGTCTCTCGCTAAACCTGCTTCGCTATAGGGTAGACAGTATTCTATTATGCCCGCCACTTGTTGCTTCCATTTGTTTTGCTGCTCAGATGCCTCTCAAACGCAATCGACCCTAAACTAAGGCAAGAGCGCACTCGCGCTTCATTCATGAGAAACTATCATTGAATAGAAATAGCTAAATTAAGATGCTAATTATATACACATGTATATATATGTATATTTGACTATACTAATATATATACCCATAAAAATATATATATATATGTATTTATTTGTGTGTTTGTCTAGATTGTACTTAAGAGAGCTGCTGAAATGGCATCGTGCAATTTCATCAGCCATGCCGAATTTTTGCGACAGTAAACAAACACATCTCGTATGTCTATGGCGTGGCTATGAGGGATTAGCCTAAACGCATCCTACCTGTAGGTGCGACGCACGACGTAATTTTCCTTTGCCACTGCGCAGGTACAAACAAACCGAGAACTCGAAAAACTCGTTGAGCCACGAGGGTTGATAAGGCGCAAGAGAGAGTGAATTATGCTCGCAATGAGTAAGAAGGAGAGTGCATGATATTCTTACATGACCGAGCATTGGAGAGAAAGAGAGCGCATGATAATCTGTTGTAGGCCCACACCCGCACGTAAGGCTGTTTTTTGTTCAGTTATGTTGGGGTCTACGTGCGGGATGACACGGCAAGTTTGTCGTTCTCATTCTATGTAATGCGTTTATCGCCTGAATTGTTCGGGGTCAGCTTTTAGGCATAGATATGGTTAGATAGAACTGCCCCGTAAAGAGCAACGATTGAGGTTAATTGCACAGGTGCAGAAAACTGTAGGGGAAAACAAAAAGAAATTCAAAATTTTCCTCAGCTATGTTTAGAACGAGGTCAGCTGGGAAAGTGCGTGCGTGCTCTGCCACAGATCTGTCCGATGAGCACATAAATAAAAGCACGTGGATTAAGCATTAACCTTGTGCATGATCGTGGGTGGCTAATGTGGCCCACATTAATGGCCGAGGTCCTACACGTGGCGCTATTACATGATCTCCCCCTACCTATGGCTAATGGCCAAAATTGCAAACTACGTCGAATTCATTGGCATAATATTTACATGCTTTCGTCTAAAAATGTCGTCAATGGCGCCCCCGCATGTTGTTGTTCTTAATGTTGTTTTTGTGCCGGCTCGTGCCTCCGAATCGAATTATGTTACCTTTAATACGTCAACTAATTAGACCGGCAACGTGTCTTTATGCAAATCAGTTACGTATGCATTTTCATGCTCTTTTTCAAAGTGAGTCACCGTGACTATATCGATATTGACTATTTTAAAGACTGGTTCCTCTTATTTGTGCGCTCTGTCTCCACATTTCTACATAACTCTTGACCAATAAATAAATACATACATACATATAAACAAGTAGCAATGATAAACAGCTTAGAACCGGTTAGCACACCTCTACTCGATCAAGGCTGCTTAGGCGAATCGAACAGTCTGGTCTGAATTGGCAAGATACAGAATTAAACAAAACAATAACAACTAAACGGTATATGCATACGAATAACAACAACCACATGAGACTTGTACTACGCAGAAATTTTGTAGAAAACAAAACGGGCAAAAAAAAACAAGAAAAGCAAAAGCAAAAGCAAAAGCAACGCAAACATCAGCAGAGGCTATCCCATAGTGAGAGTAGGAGAAGAGAGCAGAAGCAAAGAGAGAGCGCACAACGTGCACTGTGTATATGTGTAAGCGTGTGCGAGTGTGTGCGTTTGTTTTGTTTGCGAGCTAACTGTGGAAAGAGGAAGCGCAAGCCGTATAAATACAGCGCCCACTGCGGTTTGGTGTCAATTGGACTCGCAAAGCGAACCAGACACGTAGCACAGAGGGAGAGAGACAGAGCTAGCAACAGCTATTACGCTGCAACGCAATTTCGTGTAAACAAACAAAAGTCGTTCGATTACGATTTTCAAGTACAACTGTTATAAAATAACGGAAAGTTTTTGAATAACCAAAAATAAGAAGATGTCTGCTTCACCTACTGCTCGTCAAGCCATTTCTCATGCGCTGCCCATGGCCATGACAAAGACCAAGAAGGTCGTCATATCAGATCCCATCCAGATGCCAGAGGTCTACTCATCCACGCCTGGTGGCACCCTCTACTCCACCACACCTGGCGGTAAGTTGATGAAATATTTCGGTTTTGTGAATCAGCTGAAAAATAGTGATAAGAGAGTCCAGACTCGGTCCGATCAGTCGCACATGTCCGTGACTCATGAGAAATTCTTTGAGCTGTCTTATCATCTGTGTTGCAGTCTGATGCAAGTCTCGTTTAAATGTCGTCTAATAATTCATTTTATACTTTTGTTTTCTTCCAGGCACTAAGCTGATCTATGAACGGGCTTTCATGAAGAATCTGCGTGGTTCTCCCTTGAGCCAGACTCCGCCCAGCAACATCCCCAGCTGCCTGATGCGCGGCACTCCTCGCACTCCCTTCCGCAAGTGTGTGCCTGTGCCCACCGACCTGGTGAAGAAAACTCAATCTCTGAAAATTGAGGATCAGGAACAGTTCCATCTGGACCTGTAAACGTGTCCATGTGGAGCTGAAGTCAAGCAACCCGATTCCAAGCAGCAACTGCCAAAATTCATGTTTCTATCAGTTAGCCACATTCACCTAGCTCATATTACCTCACTAGATCCCTGATATGCTATAGTGTCAGCTTTCATCACTTATATCTAAGTTCTTTGTTTAATTCTCAGTCATATTGATTGAATTTGTTTACGTAATATATCTGATAACTTTAGTCACTAAGCAATATAAAAAATAAACATTTTAAATTATTGAATTCAAAGAATGATTTATATTTATTTTATCAGCTGGTGAAACCTTGAGGCTCTTGGCTCATAAGCTGACTAATCAAGTTATCTATAAACCACTTAAGTACTTCTTATTTAGCCTTGATGTTAATATACCACCTTTATCTGCATATATGCACATATATTCATTTAGTTCTATATTGAATATACATATATGTTTGTATGTATATATCATATTTTTTTGGGGGTTTGTTGAACTTTCTTTTGGTATTACCGGCCGGCATCAGATGTAGAGAAACTACTGCGCAGTTTTTAGCCAGTTTCTCGGATCCAGTCACATGTGACCAAAATGCATAAAAACAGATGATGACAACATGTTTAGAGGAAATGGCAAATGGCGATCTATATATGATCTTTATATATTCCAGAGCAGGCAAATATTAGTTTATACAGCTATATTTTATAATGAATATACCCTAAAATTCTGAAAGATATGGGATGTGAAGATCGAGATAATTAGATCAGTTGCACATGCACATTTCCACCTGTAGATGGCGTGAGAGCATGGATATAGAGAGGCGAGTGGTGGGTGCCACATGCCACACCTGATATCATTTGCAGATATACATTAATAAGATATGTTTTTAATGGAGTTTCAAAACCTGGCTAAGCTAAAGAAACCTAGATCTGCAATTGCCTCAATATATATATATAGATATATAGATCAAATGCTAAACCTAAATATACTGTATATATACCATATATTCAATTAATATTCCTCGTTGTATACTATATATAGTTGTTTAAGCATTTTCTAAAATTTCGTTAATTAAATTATAAGATCGCAAAAGATTATCACAAAATATTTTGCATCTAATTAGATATATGTATGTACATACCGTATAACTCTCTGTCTTCACGAACTTTCGAAAAGCTATGTATCTGCTCTACAGAATGTACGCATTAAGAAAACATAGCATATGTATTTAGAATAATTAGCTTACTGGATATAAATTTAGAATTTTGTATATCTTTCTTAGCAATAGAAAAAAATTTTTTTTCCTATAAACAACTGTTTTGATATGTCTACATACATTGTATATGTATGTATTATATATACATACATATGTACATAACATATACATACATATGTATATCTCCCTGGCGCTTGTTTAATATGTATACATACACACATAACTCTCAAAATAGGTAATATAAAGATTTCCATATAAAGAATTCCATAAAGTAATAAATTCTTGATTCCCAAAAAAGAAAGTTGCTGCTGCACGATGACATTGTCAATACATTGTAAATATAGAATATTCCCTTTCTAACTTCTCAAATTCTTATAATGGTTGTATTCATCACATAAAAATAATTAATTGCCTAAGCTTTCGCAATCTGTTTGATTAAAAAAACACTAAGCAAACCTCATATACTTTGTTAAATAGCCTAATTAATTCCCAATAGAAGAGCAGCATTTTAATTATTAGGCAAGAAATTGTAAACAAAAACCAACAACAACAGCAGCTAATGGCTAAAATAACAGTAAACATTAAAGAATGTGTAAACAATGTGTAAACAAAGTTTATCATAGATAGATATTGTTCGCGAGCCTAAGCACCTCAATCAAGATACAGTTTTCAAACGTCCTTTGAAAAACAGACCACAAAATTAGGCACTTTTGTTTTACAAAACAAGCAATAACAACAAAATAAATTCTAACTAAATTCATTCAACACGCGCTACCACGCTTGAGCAACTAGAGCACATCAAAGCAGAAAGAGCAAGAAGAGCGAGAGAGCGAGAGAGCGTTAGCAATGTAAAGCGAATGAGAGTAAACATTGAAGAGACGGGCATAGCCGGAGAGAGCGATGAGCGCTCGCGCAATGACGTTCAATGGAACGTGTGTTTGTTGCTGTGGTTTTGTTTTGTTTACGTGCGATACGATTGAAAGACGAAGAGCGCGTAGTATAAATAGCACCCCACATCGAAGTCGGCAGTCAATTGGACTCGCACAGCGAACTGAGAACTTAGTGGAAAGAGATAGCAACAGCTAGAAAGCTGCAACGCAATTTCGTGTAAACAAGCAAAAGTCGTTCGATTACGATTTACAACCGCAATTCTTACAAAGTAACGTAGAGTTTGAAAAACAAAATAAAGATGTCTGCTTCACCTACTGCTCGTCAAGCCGTTTCTCATGCGCTGCCCATGGCCATGACAAAGACCAAGAAGGTCGTCATATCAGATCCCATCCAGATGCCAGAGGTCTACTCATCCACGCCTGGTGGCACCCTCTACTCCACCACACCTGGCGGTAAGTTGATGAAATATTTCGGTTTTGTGAATCAGCTGAAGAATGGTGATAAGACAGTATCAGAATCGGGCTGATCACTAGCACACGTCCGTGACTCATGAGAATTTCTTTGAACTCGTGCGACTTTCTTATCACTTGAGCTGGCCGAGTCTGATGCAAGTCTCGTTTGAATGTCATCTAATAGATCATTTTGTACTTTATTCCTACCAGGCACTAAACTTATCTATGAACGGGCTTTCATGAAGAATCTGCGTGGTTCTCCCTTGAGCCAGACTCCGCCCACCAACATCCCCAGCTGCTTGATGCGCGGCACTCCTCGCACTCCCTTCCGCAAGTGTGTGCCTGTGCCCACCGACCTGGTGAAGAAAACTCAATCTCTGAAAATTGAGGAACAGGAACAGTTCCAACTGGACCTGTAAATGTCTCCATGTGAAGCAAACTAACCCTATTATTCCTATATTCCAAGCAGCAACTGCCAAAACTCATTATTAGTTAGCTACCTTTACTCACGTATTATCAACTAATTAATACTGATATTTAGTTATTCCCACTCAACTGTTTGTCTAGATATAAGTATTTTGTGTTTATTTTTTAAGTCACATTGACTAAATATTTATAGTTCTAGAAGATAAGCAACAACTGCAATAAACAATAAATAATACTAGAAAGTATTGAAAATTAGAAAATTAACATTTGCCTTTGTTTACTTTATCAGCTGTTGAACCTTGAAAGGATTTTCAATCAATCGACCCCGTCAATGATAAGAAATGTTTGTTGCGAATTCTCGCGATTCACCTTGAGATATTTTTTGTTAATATATTTTTATGATTCGGGGTTTGTTGAACTGCTGGAAATACCAAATGCCGGCCGGCACATGTTGGCCGAGGCGCCGCCTATTATTTCAACTGTAAACAATAACAAGTTTAGCAGCGCCTCTCAAAGAATGCGCGTGGCAGAGGCTCATAACCCACATTCCGTCTATGCCGAAAGACACAGGCACAGACACACATAGGCATACATACATCTGCATTTACATACACACACACACACACACACACACACACACGCACACAAACAAACACGCTTAAGCAACCAGCAGCCCGGCAAAAAATAGATTTTGAAATAACTGCGCAGTTAGCGCAATTCGCCCCCTCAGCATTCGCCGCAGCACGCATATTGTTGTTGCCGGCGAGACGCTTGGGATTTAAGCAACAACAAACCAACGCCTTGTGTATTGCGCATAAAATTTTATTCAAATAAAGTGCTATTTGCTATTTGCTTAGTAAACAGCACATACATACATATGTAAAAGCTAATAAATAACCATACACATATGTACATACAACATGCGTGTATGCGTGTACTTTATGTTTGCGGCAAACGTTGGGCGCGTGCTTTGTTTGTTGCTGTTCGCTTGCTTAGACTGTGTAGCCCTGGCAATAAAGCGGCATTAAAAGCGTAACATACTTTTAAGCGTGATCTTTTTATTTTACATGTTGGAAATTGTAATTCTTGATTACTCATAAGATATTTATAAAAATAATAATTAAACACGTGCATAAATTATTTGTTCCTATTTGAAATCACTGCTCTTCGTGTCAATCTGACTAGCAAAGCTCAACTACTGCGTATAAAATTATAGATATGCATATATTTGTACACATATTAATATATATACATATGTATATGTATATACAAACGTACATGTGCGTATAAATAAATTGAGTGTAGATACATACATACATATGTACATATGAGTGCTAGTGTACTAGTATACATGCATACAACGCATAAATCATAAAGCCATTCGAATCAAATTTTTATGTTCTACATTTGCATATCACAGTTTTATTGGGGAAATTTAATTACTGTTGACTTTTCATCAGCGTATTTTTAATGGGATTAGTGGAATTTATAACAATTGTGGTCAAGGAATTTCTAAACTGTTGATGTTAATTATTTATGGTATATATCGTACTAATTTATCTTAAATGGTTGATAAAATAAGCACTACAAGCTTTCATACTAAAATGTACCTACTGCACATTTATATGTAAGTACTAGGGATTTTTATAACTTGTTGATTACATTTAAAAACCAAAAGTCATAAAATGCCAATTTTCGAATTTTGAGCTAAATTGCTTGGTATAATAAAATTAATGTCAATTAGCTAACCGAATCAAGAACCGAAAATTGCAATATAATCAGTTTTTAAATAAAACCTTAAAAAGTTAAATTATCCATTGAATGTCAGCTCATCTTAGGGACATTTAGTACTTTTTGTATTGAGCTTGGGACTTTTCGTGTAAATGTCCCCATAAACTAAATTATGCCTACTTTATACTAGGAAAATTTAGAGCATTCACTTGAAGACTAAGGAGTTTTGGTCTAAATGTCCTCAAAACTAAATGGCGCTTAACTTGAATACAAATTTGCGCTTATTCGCCCACATTTACGATGGGAAATAAGCCAATAGACTTATTAGCTAATCAAATGCACAACAATATAAATTGTAATCTTATGTAACGATAAATTATAGCTTTATTGCATAAAAGCTCATATTCCTTTTTGACTTTTCCGCATAAAAATAAACTTACGCAAGTCCAAGGTTCCAGCGGGCAATGAAATTGACGCCGCCCCAATCGTTTTATCGCGGACATTCCTTTGGACTTTTAATTATTATTATTATATTAGATACGTTTGATGTTGGACCACGTCATATCATGAGCTGATCTCGTGCGCCCGTTTGCTGCTAAACCAAATTAAACCGTTTGCCACTCGCTGTGTGGAGCGGGCCGCGTGATTTCCATTGTATTCCCTGACTTCGGGTCGCGTTTCAACCAGCTCAGCAGAAAAGCTTTCGGGGCGAACGCTTCCATTGAAAGCAGAAACCCAACCAAAAGTAAAATCAACTGTTCTTTTTGTTTTCTTCAACATCGTCATGATCAATATATATAATATATATACATCTATATATATATTGTTTTTTCTTTTACTTTTTCTTTCATTTTATTTTCACTTTTTGTTATTTACGAACATTGTTTTTCTTGTTGTTTGCTTTTTAGACACAAAATACAAATAGATACAAATATTTTAAATTTTTCTCAGTTTTTCTTTCATTTCTTTAAAATCTACTACAAAAAAAACACATTTTGTTTTTTGAACCAATTTGTGGCAGGTTAGCGCTTAAGAACTACAACATATAGCATATACACACATATCTAACTATATATATATATATATATTTTATATATATATATCATATAAAAAATATAACAAATTTCTAATTTGTTATCATCATATATCGTCACATATATATATATTTGTTTTGTTTTGTTTCTCATTCATTGAAGTATGGCTGAAAAAAAAAATCATAAACAAAACTCAAAAAATCTGCAACTTTTGTTGTTGTTTTTCGCATATTTTTTCTTTTTTTTTTACACACTAAATGTTTAAAACTTATAAAATACTACAAAACGTACGAGATCCAACGAAATCTCATAGCAAATAGAAAATAAAAAAAATATATTTATATATATATATATAACTAAATAGTTAATATATATAGACAGCATAAACACGTGAAATTATAGATGATATTACAAGTTAAATATTTATATATATTAATTTAAGATTTACATTTACATTACAGAAATTATAAAAAAAAATAAACATTGAGTGTTGCTGTTGTTTGTGTGTTGGTGCATAAAAAGTGAAATTTGTAGCGAATTCTTTGCTGCCCTTTGCTGACTTTTTATACATTGTTTCATATCATTATTATCATCATTATTTTCTTGTTGGTCGCTCTTTCAAAAAACACAAATTGCACAAAACTTATCAAATATTAAATGTTAGTTTAAGTTAGGCCTTTTCGGAGAAGAGCATATAAAAAACCGCTTAGCAGGTGGGCATCTACATTTTGTTAAATTTATCAACTTAACTGAACTGAAGCTTCTTTTGTTTATTGCATATTGCAGCAGATTCCATTCATATATATATATTTTTTTCAATTTTTTTTTTGTCTTTTTTTTATGGAGCATATATTTTAACAAATGTAAAAAGTTTTCTTTTTGCTTTTTTGTTTTTTTTTTTTGTTTTAGTTTCGTTTTGCCAATTGCACTTTTTCTTGCTGTTGCTGTGTTTGTATGTGTGTGTGTGTGTGTGTGTTTGTGTATGTGTGTGTATGTAATTGTGTTTTGCTTTTAAGGTATTTAGAAACATTAAACTTAATATTGTATTGTAAAAAAATAGAAACAAACAAAAATTGTTATAGAACTACAGCTTTGTCGCTGATCACTGATCGCGCATAAACGTACGTATTTCGTAAATTGTACTTAAAAACTATATCAAAATCATTAAAGACTCTTTTTAACAACAAATAATTTGGTGGTCGAATTGTTCATGTTTTACCAGCTGTATTATCAAAATGCAGCTCAGAACAATTCAAACAATTTTCAAAATGAAGCTATATATATATATATTTTTTTTTTTATTATTTTTTTAAAATTTATTTACAAAGAACTTGTATTTAAAGTTGATTCTTTTAACTGTTCGTATTGGCATTTTATTACTCGATAACGCGCAGCGTGCGAGCTAAAAACCAATATAAATATATATATATATATATATATATATATATATATATATATATATATATATATATAGCTTCTTAATTTGAGTTTATATGTATATATATTTATGTATACATATATTGTGGCTTACATACCAACAAAATTCACATAGCAATTGGCTTGACCTTTTTAACTTCTTTTTCTTTTATCACTTGTAATCAAGCAAAATGCAAAAACAATGACAAAAATACGTACATAGTTACATATATATAGATATATATATATACATACATATATAAAGCATATTGTATATAGTATATATTTATATATATATATATATATGTGTATATAGAGAGAGATATTTGAACATCAACATGAATCACCAAATTACTTGTTTTTCGTTTTACAGTTGCAGTCGCAACAGTTTGGAACTGTGTGAACGACACTTTTTCTTTAAATATTATAATAGTTAAGAGAGATATACATATTTGGGGGATGGGGGAGATGTGGCAGGTATGCATACCTATGAGAGTTAGCTAGCCATTGGCCTGGACAGTGTGGATGTGTTGGGGCGTATGCGTATGAAGGGGAGATTGAGTAATCGCGTGTGTGTGTGCGTGTGTGCGTGAGTGTGTATGAAGGGGAGTTTGGATACTCGTGTTTGTGTGCGTGTTGGCCTATTGCGATGTACTAAAATTTGATGGCGATATGGAAGCTGGGGGTGTTTCCGCCTCAATACTAAATGCTGCATCGATTGAATCATGGCCACGGTGTTCCCTGGACCTGGTTGTGGGTATTGGTGCGCTGCTAGCCATCGCTTGTGGTGGCAGCGGTGGTGGCATCAGGGCCGCCTCTTGGGCCAAGCGCTCCTGCTCCTGCTCCAGCTCCAGCTCCTCCTGCAGCTGCTCCATCAACTGCTGCTTGTTCTGCGTCCAATATCGCACGGGTATGCGCAACACAGTGGTCAGCTTGTCATTGTGCTCCTCCAGCGAGTTGCTGGCATAGTGCTCGACCAGCTTCTTCAGCGTGGGATAGATGTTGTAGGGCGCTGCGAAGCCCAGTCCGCTCTCCGTCTCATAGATAATACAATGATGTATAACCCCTTTGCAGACTATGGACAGCGCATAGTGGCCCGCGTCTCGTGCTCGTATCAGGAATGTGCCCGTGGGCGCTCCACTGAGCAGCTCCTCGGCATCCTGTCGCTTGGCATCCTTGATCAGCCAGAGTGACTCGTTGCGATGCGGCTGATTCGAGGCTCTCTCATAGTTCTGCTGCAGCTCGTCGAAGCCCTTCTCCAATATAACATTCAAATCGTCGTCGGTTAGACCAAAACCTTTCAGGCGCCTGTAATATTGAAATAACGACATAATCTTTAGCAACGAGAATTAACTAACGAGGCCAACTGTCTACTTCGATATAAATCAATTTGTCAGAAGAAAGAATATTATATTTGAGATATGTAGAGAAATGTATACTTTTAATCTTATTGATATTTATCAAAAACTGCTTTTATGATGTCATCGGTCTCTACCTATGATACATACAATTAACTTGTGTTAAGACTAAGACAAAGCCCACTTATATTGCTCAATGGACATTGGCCTTATCGGGTATATGTTCATATATATATTATATATATACTAATAAACAGCGAAAGTTGTGCGTAATTGAGTTTTGACTGATTAGTAATACAAATTGAGTATGCTTAGATTTAGTTCTATCACGAAATACTTTGAACATAAGCAGGTTTTGCTCATATATTATATATACATATATATATTGTATATAAATATATATATATATATGTATATACATAGTAAAAAATAGGTCAATTGATATAAAGTATTTCTGCGTGCTAATAATTTTCTAGTATTGTCTCTTAGGTTTCTTATACTAGCCACATTTTAGTACCTTTCATTTTTGCCTAAAGAAATGCGCAGTTTCTCATTCCATCTCATTTTTATTACTTTAACGTAAATATTTTATAATTAAAATAATCTTAATTTTAATGTAAGTCTTATAAAACGAATATTTTAGTACTCCTTTATTCTTAACTAAGGAAATTTACATAAAAAGGGACTTTTAATGGAAATGTCCCAAAAAAACAAAAAAAAAGAAGCTAAATTAAAATTATCTTAATTACTATAAGAAATAAGTCACTTGACTTAGTGAAACAAATATAAAATCGTAAGAATTACACTGTTATGCAATTCAAAACATATACTTTTTATAAAAGATATGGCTTTATAAAAGATATGGCTTAAGACACTATGCAGCTATGGCAATTTATACAAGGGAAATTTTGTACTTTTTGTTTTCAGCTAAGGAAAATTAATGCAAATTTCCTAAGCATGGACATTTAGCTTAAATTTCCTCAAAAACGAAAAGGCGCTACGTTTGAATTTGAATTTAGAAATCTTCAACTAAATTCCTATATACACTAAAACAAAAAAATAAAAAAGATATAAATTAAAAAAAAAAACGCATAACTAAGAATTATATTTGACTTAAATTAAAAGTTCAAATTTGTTAAATTGCTCATATTATTTAATATTTAATAATGATATATACAAGGGAAATCAAGTATTGATTGCTTGGTGAATGACTTTTAATCTAAGCTGTGTTGCTGTGTTATGTATAATTTTCTTCGATTTTATTTTATTATCCATATTAATATCAAAATGTAACTTCAGCATATATTACACATATACTCGAGATGGTATATATAATATGAGTATATCAGAGAATTATAATTGTAGATATATATGTATATATACTTCTATTTCTATTTCTTTTTTAGCTGTTATCTTAAATTTCATATCCGGGGGGCTTGCAGCTAATTTTTGGTATAGGATTTTTGATTATGAAACCTGAGTACTCAAAAACACATATACATATACATATATATATATATATTATAGCCAAGATTAATAACATTTCTAGCGGAAATATGGTTAATTTCTGATAATTCTTCTATAGCAAGTTGCTATATTGCTATTAGCAACAGATTTTGTAGCTTTGCACGTGTTTTTCATAGTTTGTTGCTTGTTTGCTTAACAAACAAAACTATAGTCAATATGTTTCTCATACTTTGCTGCTTAACAAACACAATTATAATAAATATGTTTTCCATATTTTGTTGCTTTATTGCTTGAAGACCAAAAAACTAAAAATAAAAGTCTGTTCATAAATTTAGAATATTTTATAAATAAATTATAAATGAATTTCTAAAAGTGAACAAACATGTCCAAACTAATTTGATTTTAAAGGATCACTAAAACTTTTCGACGACCTTCCCAAATGTCTCTTATCTGGTCCTAGTGCACGATGCGATAGTGAATTGCTGTTTGTCATCTTAACGTATGACCTAGGCCTCTGTACAGGGAATTGTGACGCGAATGAAATAAAGAATTTCGAGGTCAAGAGAGACACACACAGAGAGAGAGAGAGAGAGAGAGAGAGAGAGAGAAAGAGAAGGAGACACATACCCCTCGTAGAACAATAATTTAGCTATATAGATATTTTATAGAAAAGAAGGCAAACTAGGCATGCTTACTAGCATGTATACCAGATAAGAGATTTCGTTTTTCTTTAATCTAAATCAAAATAAAGACATTCAACAAAGTAAAGGTTTGCGAATATATAATATATATGTAAATATATATATATATATATATATATATATATATGTATGTGTGTATAATAAGCTAGGGGAAAGAGCAACAAAATTTTTAAGTATTTGGCAAATATAAAATGCCGGTCAGCCGAAGATAACGGTATAGTGCCTTATCTGCTATAATGCGCAACAAGCCAATAGAGACAGACAACTAGAGGCGTATATATATACATATATATATATATGTATATACATATACACATAGAGTCAAATTATAGACCAACTATAGCTGCCTTTCCGCAACAATTAACAATGACAAATGCCTACAGAGGGACGGAGAGAGAATCATATATTTAGTTGCTAAGCGGTTTGTTCCTTCAGATAAGTACTACGATATATGAACCCTAGTTACCAGACTACAAGAGCACATACAAGAAAAACTTGTAAGACTCGTCTATATAAGATAAGAGACAGATGTTAAGGTAGTACTGCAAAAAATTGTTCAGCACCACATATAAGAGATAAAATATGAACAGAGAAAAAAAAACTATTATCTTCGGAAATAAGTAAAGTTTATTTAAAGCTTTACGACATTTATCTATATATAAGGGTAAATCTATATATACATTTTTAATTGCAGCCATTGTCATAATAAAAGATTTATGATCTTTTTATAATGAGGCAGAAAGACATAATATACCTAACTTTTGGCTGTTTATTTGGATGAAATTTTGAGGTTTTCTGGTTTGCTGTTTGAGCACAAATTTCATTTTCCCAATCCATTCCCTAGAAGTTTGTGTTTTTGATAAATTAGCATGTAAAGGTCTTACATAACTGAAAACCTAATGATATGATAACTTATCATAACATTATCAAACGATTGTTCATATTGTATCATATAAGATCTATTCGATATGCATATATACATATATGTTTATGGTATAGTAGTAACTTGATTTTACTTCATACTTCATACAACTATTACTATATATCTTATAGAATATAATACGATTTAATGGGTTTCGATTTAAGTATGAACATAGCCACAGACAAAGTTTCTTTAAGCTATGCCTAAATGGAATTTTCCAATCAGCTAGTCTATATACTAGAAAAAGTAGGTTCTCTTTTCTGATTGGCAATATGTACATGTATACAAACGACTTCCATATATACATATATAGCTAGCTTTTCGATATAGGAAATTTATTAATATCTAGGGATCAGTTAACCAAGCTGGCTTTTCTGATTGTATATACATACATATATACATACATACATATATATATAGCCCTCTGCAGGATTTTCTTTTCATTTAGCACTTCAAAGTAGATAAGGAACAGATGTGTCGTAAGACTGATAAAACGTACAGCTTGACGGGTATTTTTAGTTTTATAAAAAAAAAAATAATAATAAAAAAGATTTAATCTACGCGTTGATAAAAGCGTAGACAAACTGTTGCTAAAAAATATATACATATATATATGGAGTTGAGTCAAAGTTCTAATGGTTCAAGGTTTCGCTAATTACCGTTATCATCATTATCACCAACGTCATAATCAGCATTATCATTACTGTCATCGATGACGAATCTAAGTTTTGATTAGCACAACGAATGACATAAGCTTAACGTAAAGCTTCTGATTAAGCTAGACCTGAACTTTAAGGCAGACTTTTAGATTTGTTTGATAAAGCCTGCTATGGAGACTATATATATATAAAGTCTCACTATAGATTACTGCATTTTATATAAAATAGATTTGCCTCTCAATAATTCACTTGGCATAAATTTTAAACATTTTTTCCTGGATATTTGTAAAGCTTTCAACGGAAGGCTTGACAAAATTATTTTGTTATCTGATTTGAATTTATACATAAATAACTATATATACATATGTATATATACATACATCTGTATATATATCTATAGCTATATATAATAAAAACTCTATGTTAACCATATAAACTCCAGCACTTCAGTCATATACTTTAATACATATATATACAAGTAATATATATCTAATTTTCCCAATATTTACCTGTTCACATAGATATAAAAACTATGTGCTAAATTCTTAAATGTTTCTATCAAGAATGTTTATGATATAAATAGAAAAGATTTTCTATTTTAATATTTCTTTTGGGAATATTGAAGTACAGCAAACATATTCCTAAACTATTTTCTATGATTCTATATAATACAATTTTTGATAAAATGGTATTAAATATTTGATAAAATGGTAATATGTGATATATACATATATTATAACAATATTATAAATAATCATAGTAATTCTTGCTCTTAAGATTTCCAACACTTTTTGTAAATTTACTTGCTATGAGACATTAAACAATTGTTTCTAAAAGTATTCCTCTCTAGCTGGATGCATAGCTAAAGCAGAGATCCATCTAAAGACTAGTCAAGTAAGCTTTAACTGTACATAGTTGTGGATTGAATTCATATATAGAATATCATCTTTCACACAACGAAATAATGCTTTGCCTGCAATCTATTAGAGAATAGTTTTTTTTTCTGAAATATTTAAACCTTTTAATAATAGAATTCTTCGTTTCAAAAAGTAAATCCTGAAAGTTAGCCATACATAGATCAGAGACTTTTGACCTTGAATACTTATACATAGAATTTCATATGTCTATCGTTTATCACTTACATATATCGTGTTTAGACAATGCACTCATTGTATTCTTACCTGCCTCAACGGCTTGGGCAAGCAGCTTATCGCGCATTGTCATTGGCTTTATGGACGACCATTTCTTGCAGTTACCAGCCAAAGGGGGACAGGGCAATGGGGCGGAGGAGAGGTTGGGGGCGATAACGAATGATCGATGTATACTATATAGCGTATTATATATTGCATACGGGCAGCACGTAGCCCAGTCAGCGTGGCGAATTTGCAAGCCGAAACCAGACGAGCGCCAAGTTAAATTTTCTATTATTATCGGTCAAAAACGGCAAGGCAAAGGCAAGGGAAATGGCAAGACTCAAAGTCAAATGCAGCTCCAAACAGAACAGCTGAAGAAGAAGGCAGTCAAATGGGCAACAACAAGCGAACTGCGTGAAAAATGAGCCAGAACCCAGAGGCATTAAAATTCCTTGTCTGGCATAAAATGCATTGGACAAATTTAATATATAGAAATATATATATATATACAGTAATATAAATATATATACATTTATTGCTGTTGAGCATGTAATGAACGAGTGGCTGAGCGACTGACTGACTGACTAAACCGCTTTGCCCGTTCAGCTGCAGTTATTTTCTTTTTTTGTCTATTTCGCTGACGCAGTAGTATGATATAGATATATGTATATTAATGTTTCTATGTGATATTGGTATATAAATGTACATGTACGTATATGACGTCATCAATGTGCACTTACTCAATGTGTTTGTCCTTGCATAATTGCAATTCCTGTAGCTCCGGTTTGCTAGCATTTATCTGACGTTCGAGCAACTGTTCCTCCTCTTTGCGCATATTAATTTCCTGATTGAGTCGTTCCATTTTGGCATGCATCACCTTAAGATGTTCGGTCATTCTTAACAAATTCTCTTGCATATGCTGTTGCACCTCTTGACGCGAACATTGGGCGCCGCCCGTACCGCCGGTGCCTGTTCCACTGCCCGTTGCATTTACAGGTGGTTTATCCATAAACAATTTTATCGATGCAATCTGACTGCGAAACATATTCTCCGCATTGCCAAAGACGCTCTGATGCAGCTTCTTTTCGGCTAACTCATCGCGTATGGCATTAAATGCTTTCTTCTTTTGATCAAGCGCCTGCTCCTGTTGCAACAGCAATTGGGAGCAGCGCACAAATGCATCGCACAATAAGCGTAAATCGCCTTGTGGCTGGGCATCTTCGTAGAAGGGACAAACGATTGGATTACTGAGCGTTATATCCAACGTTTTGTTGTACATTTTCAGTGAATTGGTCATATAATGATTGATCATTTCAACCACAGAGCTGAATTGAAATTTCTCAACAAAACCATAATTGTCATTGATTTGGCAAATTTTGATAAGCTTCTCGTTGCCATCCTTCATCAGAGTCAACGTATATTCGCCTTTCTGCAATTGCAATAATTATATTCATATTAACATTTTATTAATATTGTAACATATATATTTGTATTAATAAGTTACCTTTGCTTGCGCATCGCGCACCAGAAAACTTCCATCCGGTTGGCCAAATAATTTGGCTTTTGCCTGCTCTCGCGATATGCTGCCCCAATA
This sequence comes from Drosophila hamatofila, assembly GCA_035045345.1. Classification (NCBI taxonomy): domain Eukaryota; kingdom Metazoa; phylum Arthropoda; class Insecta; order Diptera; family Drosophilidae; genus Drosophila; species Drosophila hamatofila. The sequence continues at coordinate 4,478,617 of JAWNPA010000032.1, forward strand.
CCAGGGAGCTGAGCACAGTTCATCCTTTTTTGCATCTCTTACCATAGACGCCGGCGCCTGTGGCCTCATCGTTGAATAATGCAGCGGCGAGGGATGCACTAAAAAATAATAAAATAAAAGCGAAAACACATACAAAATTGGGGTAGGGCGAAATCATATTTTAGTTTGCTTTAAACCGACACACACACGCACACATGCACATATATTTACACATTTACGCACACACACGTACAAGTATTACATGCTAGTGTATGGATGTGTGTGTGCGTGTAGCGGCTTTTGCTTGTTGCCAAGCGCCCCCGAAACGCATTTGAAAAGCGAATACGTTAGGCATCAGCCCTTTTATGTTGTTGTTTTTCTTCTATACTCACTTTTGATTTTGCGTTGTTGCCCACAATTAATTGGAGATTCCTTGTTACCCAAAAGAGTGTATTTTTTTTTGGTATATTTATATATATTTTACTTATTTCACGCTTACAATTTAGCGAGCACCATCTTTCTATTCTCAATTTTGCGATTCAACTGAGAAACTCGCAGGCAAACACACACTTGTACACACACGCATACAATCGAATTCACACATGCACACAACATATACATATAAACTATAGTTAAAACAATTAACAGCGTGCAGGAATCGGTAGTTAAAAAAGGCCTTCAATTTTCTTATTATTCGTTGTAATCAAATCGTTTTAATTTGTATTGTTGTATTACTTGTATTTTCTTATTATTTATTATATTGAAATCACAATCAGCACACCATTTCTTTCTTTTTTTTTGTGGAAGAAATCGTCCTCAACACTGCTTGGCACTGGCACTGAATAGCATGCTGCGGCCATTAAACGCTTTTCAACACTTTTTGCGAAACGCACTAAATAATACCGCGAGTACTGCAGATTACTGACCGTATTTTCCAATTTAGTATATTTTGTGGGTATATCTGAAGCTTGTAACGGTCTAAAAAAAAAAATTATTTCATTGGACAACTAAGAGTTTTCTTAAATAATTTCTTACAAAATTTGTATATACATATTCACTCATACCATTGCATATATACATATATATATATATATACATATATACAACTACAGTTGACCATCGCAACTTGATCCAAAAAAATATATTACACAAACACAAATGAAAAAGCCAATTCTCTTCAGTTTGAAAAAAATTATTATTTACTTTGGAACTGCTATATGTATATAATCTAAATAGTGGGTGCAGCTCGTGGAAATGTAAAAATTTGCGAATCTCGAAGCTTCATAACAAGCGAGATATTCTAACATACAATTACCATTCCTTTAGTTGTATTTTATTTTACATTCGGAAACTTATTTATTTAGATGTCTAAGCTACAGCATTTTTATGTGGTATGAAAAAGAACCAGAGCAGCATCTGTGTAAATCAAATAAGCAGATGTATGTTTAATGTATTATATATATTCTAAAACAAAAGTGATTTTTTTTTGCATTTAAATTGAGTTTTCCAATAAGTTTTTTTTTGACTGCTTCAGTTTAGTTTATAGTCATGTCAGCGTTTGCGGTGATATTCAAGGTAATTTCTTAGAAATATATTTTAAGGTTCAACATGTTCTTTAAAAGTTTTTTTTTGTGGCAGGGCATTAGTTTTAATTTGTTATGCATATTGTTTTGTTTTATGTATATCCTGAACGTTTTTTTGTGTTGCTTTCTATTTCCTTTTTTTCTCAACTTTGTAATCTAATGTATTTGTATAATGCCCGATTCCAGAAGCTTCATTATCTTGTCGGCAATGGCTGGATTTTGTAAATGTCTGCAAGATGAGAAATAGAAAAGGTTAAATAATTTTTATTTATTTTTTAAAATTGAAAACTTACTCTTTAACAGCATTTGGATCGTTCTGCATCTGTTCGAGAATCATGCGCATGGCCGGATCCTTGAGAATCTGTTGTATTTCCGGATCGGACATGGCGTTCTTGAGCACCTCTTGTGGATTACGTTGGAAATTCATGGAACATTGACGATAGCCATCGATTGCTTCAGCATTATTTGGATCCAATTCCAATGCCTTTTGATACGCCGTTGAAGCCTTGGAGGTCTGTTGCATACCCTGTTGCAACAAACATCAAATAGTATAATAAAAAATTATCCCTAATTTATTTAATTAAAATAAACTTACTTGCAGAATCTTGCCCTTTCGTATGTAACCCTTGATGAATTTCTCATCAAGCTTAATGCAAGTATCACAATCCTTCAAGCCCAAATCGAATGCAGCCAATTTTGTATAGCAGGCTGCACGGTTGCTATACAATTTGGGATCATCCGGATTACGTTTAATGGCTTCCGAATAATGCTTAACAGCAGTGCTGTAGTCACCCTTCTTGAAGTACTCGTTGCCTTTTTCCTTCTCCTCTTCGGCCTTAACTGGATCAATGTATGCGCGACGCTCTTCCTCCTTGATTTTGGCCTCAACTTCGCTGAGCGAGGTCTTTATCTCCGGTGTACGATGCTCAGACATGGCCTTCTCATAGTAGAATTTAGCTTGCTTATAGTTTTCCATTTTGCGATAGGTGTTGCCGATACGTGCCAAGGATTTCGCAATTAGCTTAAAATCAGCGCGATTTTCACGTCCCACCTCGATGCCCTTTTCGCACTGCTTGATGCACGCTTCGTACTCCTTTCGCTCAAAATAAACAGCCGCAATATTGTTATGGAACGTGATGTCAGTCGGATCGTGCTCGATGGCTGCATGATAGTGTTTGAGAGCAGTTTCAAAATCTTTCTTCTTATAAGCAGCATTGCCCAGTTCCTTTTCCTTCTTGGCAAAGTACTTCTTACGCTCCTCTTCGGTCATGTCCTCCACTCGCGGCTCAGCTGGCTTGGCGGGCTCTGCCGGCTTGGATGGCTGGGATTTCCTTTCAAAAGGCGAGCTGCTCGATTGGGGATCAATGTCCATGGGAATATCGCCGCGAGATTGCATCATATTCAGCACAGCTGCCGTGATCTCCTGGCAGCCTTGCAAAAGAATCGCATTTTGCGGATCGTACTTCAAACCTGGTTGAGGAACACACAAAGAAACAAGTGAGGTTATGTTTGGGAGAGGTCAAAGTAAATCAGCATATGTAACACAACTTACCCTCGTTGTAGGCTTCTAGAGCTTTCATATAGTCGCGCAGACCAGCGGCAGCAACACCTTTGCGCGAATAACCCTTGGGCCAGGTGGGATTCAACGAGATAGTCTTCTCAGCATCCTGGAGAGCTTCTTTAAATTTTCCGGCTTTGGCAAAGGCCGCTGAACGATTGCTGTAGAGCACATGATTGTTGGCGTCCAGCGCAATGGCTTCTGTATAGGCAGCAATCGCCTCATCGAATTTCTCGGCATTTAGCGCTGTGTTGCCCTTTTCCTTCAGTTCGTTCACCTGCAATTTACCACAGTGCGAACGTTCACATATGAGAAACGTTTTGGTTGTTTGCTAACTATTCTAATACGCACCTTATCCATTTTCTTTTCTTTTTTTCAATTAAGAGCTTTTTTTCACTGTTTGAAATATTTAATGTTGCTAAAACACGCCGTGTACCACACAAAGTTGTGAGCTTGTGAAAAATGCAAAAAATGCCGCTGTCGGACTTTTCTAGAAATGCATGAGTCGTGCCTCGCTCAGTTCTCGTGCTCTCGCACTTGCTCTCTCACACACAAATGTCAGACGCGCAGCGTTGCCAACACTCTCTGTAACAGGTCCCGCGCTGCCGGATCGTATTTTCGCTAGAAAATACATATATATATCAATTACGAAAATATAGCTCGGAATTGTTCTAAAAATAAATATATGAATATATGTGTACATATATATATGAATTATTTATTAAGTGTTCTGTCAATATATTGTTGTTATATGTCCGTTGACAACTCAGTTGGCAGCGCCGAACAGCTTACTTGAATTAATTTTGAAGCTGGCAACGCTATCGCAAAATACGACAGACGCTGCTTTTTGCGTGCGCCTGGAAAAATTTATATTATAAATTTGTCAAAATATATACAAAATACGGCATTGAAAAAATTTCGCTGCAAACGGCACACAAGGAAGGGAAATCGTTTTAAACAGCAGCTCAATACCGTAGCAACGTAATGGCCGAATATCTGGCATCTATTTTTGGCACAGAAAAGGACAAGTAAGTGATAAAAAAAAAGGAAAAAATATTCCGGTCCGCATGTTTTGCGGTTGCTTCTTCTGTAGTTTTTCCGGCACGTTAATATCAAACTATTTACATATTGCAGAGTCAACTGCTCGTTTTACTTTAAAATCGGAGCGTGCCGGCATGGCGACCGCTGCTCACGCATACACAATAAGCCGACATTTTCGCAAACGGTGCTGCTGCAAAATCTCTACGTAAATCCCCAAAATTCAGCGAAATCGGCGGACGGTTCACATTTGGTGGCGAACGTGTCTGATGAGGAGATGCAGGAGCATTATGACAATTTCTTTGAGGATGTATTCGTCGAGTGCGAGGATAAATACGGAGAAATCGAGGAGATGAACGTTTGCGATAATTTGGGTGACCATTTAGTTGGCAATGTGTACATCAAATTCCGCAATGAGGCCGACGCTGAAAAGGCGGCAAATGATTTGAACAATCGCTGGTTTGGCGGACGACCTGTTTATTCGGAATTGTCGCCGGTTACCGATTTCCGTGAGGCCTGCTGCAGACAGTACGAAATGGGTGAATGCACACGTTCCGGCTTTTGCAATTTCATGCACCTGAAGCCCATCTCTAGAGAGCTGCGGAGGTACCTTTATTCGCGCCGGCGACGCAATCGTTCGCGCTCACGTTCCCGTTCCGGTGGACCGCGACGACGATCACGTAGCCGGTCGCCGCGCCGTCGACGCGAAGATCGTGGCATCGGCGGCGGCACTGACCGTGGCGGCGAACGCGGCATTGTTGGCGGCACGGATCGTGGTGGCGAGCGTGGCATTGGAGGTGGCACGGATCGAGGTGATCGTAATAACGATCGTGATGGCAACGATCGCGATAGACGTAAAGGAGGAGGAGGTGGTGGTGGAGGAGGCGGCGGAGGTGGAGGCGGCGGTCGATATTAATGGTCCAAACATCATTTGGACTTCGGACTATCTATCAACTACATTATTGGTGGCAATGTGAGAGAGAGAGATCGGACAAATGAACGCCAACTAACGTGTATTTCGCAGCTCTGCAAAGTCTCCTTTTTTTTGTTTTTCTATGATTTAGTAAGGGGTGTCCACCACATATGTACAAACCAACCGTGACACGATGTGAATTATTTTATCGAGCGCCCATTAGAATTGTAATTACTTATACACACATTCGTAATAATAAAATTGAGTAATAATTATACAGATTATATAGACAAAGAAGAACAAACAGACAGACATTGTGTGTATAAAAAAAGCTATGTATATTTGGCGCGCTTCATATATCGATTGCTATAGCGAAAGTGATGAAAGCTTTGAATTTGGATCCGGTGCCCCCGGCGTTTCCGTTGCTTATGTATCCTGTATGTCCGGATTTTTCTGCGTCTCCGTTTCTCGCGCTGCTTTTAACTGTTTGGTCATGTCGATTTGTTGCTGCAGTGCATAGCGGTTCTCGTGTTTGCGTCGTTGTTGCTGCTCTACGTCACGTAAAACACCCTCATGCAGCTTGTTACTGTAAATGTATTTCGATTAATACTCCATTTCATTGAAGAATTCTTTACACTTGCCGGTCGTCCGATTGTTTATAGTGAACATAACCTATAATGGCGGTCGAAACACAAACCGCTACGCCTAATGTCACTTTTGATGCTAAAGACATTGTTATTAATAGATTATCTAATTGCTGGATATTTAATTTTGATACGAATTTAATTTAATATGTCTAAATAGTTGTTACGACATGAGTTTTTGATAAATCACAACTCCTTGATAAATAGAGAGAAATGTAGAAATGCCGCCAGCTTATATATCGTAAATCAGCTTTTGGAAGCACTCTACTTTTATAAGTATTTTGCCGCTTACTTATATAAATTTTAAATACTTTGTTTTTGTTTCTATTAAGAAATAAGAGTTCATTCAGTAAATGATAAAATTCTCTGCTCAGAAAGGTCGATAGACATAACAAACGACTAGGGCTGCAACATAAAACAGCTGCTTTGATAACAACAGCGATAACGATATAGCCCAAAGGCGCGCACTTGCTTATCGATTTAAATATGTTTGTTTGCACAAGCCGTTATCTACGGTGCAAAAAATTTTTTTTGACGCAGTATTGCGTATGGTTTTGTTTGTTTAGTCTATACATAGCTACCACATAACTGTTATGTTTGGTCAAACAAACGCTGAGCGGCTGCCACGGGTAACACAACTGAAATATATAGAATTTTTGGACATGCGCATCGGTTGCACGCAATGCGAAGCAACAGCACAAGTACAAATATGTGTGCGTGTGTGTGTGTGTATGCGCGTGTGTGTGTGTGTGTGTGTGTGTGTGGACGAAAGTAAAAGCAACATCGAGCCAATGCGGCGAATGAGCAACATTTTCATTCAACATGCCAGTACGACTCCAGTTTTCCATACGCTCAGTTCTTTGCGCGTAACAAAAAAAGACCAAGAAACCAGCCAAAATTAAAACAACAACTACAATAAAAAAAAGTGAACTGTATAAAAAAATCCAAATTTACGTGCGTGCTGTCCGTCGTGTGCGCAAAAAAAGATTTGTTTCGAAATTCAAACAATTGAAACAATCAACAACTAGCCATAAAATCCATTAACTTATTAACATATGTAAAAATTATAAACATCGACAACAGGCAAATTCTCATCAATTTATGTGGCTTATAGTTTGCTAAGCATTTGTTTATGCATTTTGAAATTTTAGTTGTTTTTATTTATTTATTATTATTTTTTTTATTTGCTATTAGGCCATTTGAACTTATTTAGCTGCTCTTTTTGCTCTTCTTTTTTAAATATTTATGTCAAATATTGATTTCAAATTTTTATGCAGTCAAGCTTTAAGAAGCCTAACGCTAAGACCTTTAGCTTTTGCGACACATTTGTCCACCTTTGCTTTATTTGCTTAGTTTTTTCTGGTTAGCAAACGGTTTTACCCATGGGATATAGGTAAACAGGGTATGATGCTTTGAATAAAATATACGTGGTAGGCAAAGGAAAGCGTTGTAGCAGCCTTACAGCTTATACATATATTATTGAGCATTATATATGTTTGTCCTTGTGTCTGTATGTATAAATGTGCCTGGGAAGTATTAAGCTTGGAACTGTTATTCAAATCATATGAAACTTCATTTATTCATTGACCAAGTGTCGATCGATGCTGGAACCTTTACAATATTGCCCTAGATCAATTTCACTACAAATTATTTATAGTCGTAGTAGATCAAGATAATTTCGTTCAGGACAATGATTCAGACCAATATATTTACAGATTCACATTGGTAATATATGGTTAGAAGCAGGGCATTTCTAAGTTGGACAGTCCCGACTAAAGTTCACCTATAATTTTATACTCACTTTTTATTCAAGTCACAAAAATTGAAGTTTTTGCCTGATATTTGGCCAAAACAAACTAGATCTTAGCTAAAGTAAAGTAAAGTTTTGTACATACTATATATTTAGAGCTATACGAGATGACCAAAGTGGAGCTTTATAAATCGCGTGTCTTTGTGACAATCATTCATCTGTGTGCGCTGGGACAATTCGCTTATGGACTGTACTACAGCAGCTTTGAGGTGCAACGCAGCTACAAATTAAAGACGAGCTTCAGTCGTCGTCTGGTGCCCGAAACTGTTCCACAGAAATTGCGATTTCTCAGCTATTGGTCGCTGGTAAGTTAAAGAACATCAGATGATGATATATAAATATCAAATATATTTGCTGTATATATAAATCTTGGTCATTATAAAATGACGGAAATACGACGACCGCAGCCACAATTCGTTTCAAGTGTGTTCCAGAACTCAATTAAACAAGTAACAAATAGAACTGCACAAACGGAGAGTATACGACTAGAATATGCCCTATATGTAGTTACTATGATCATAGAGCTTTCCAACAATGTTGTCTGGGAATGTTTTTTAATGAATTACCGATACGTTTTAATAAACATTAAATTGCACTATCAATGAATATTAATCGGAAATAAATTTAGGAATAAATATATGATAATAGATAAAACAATTATCATTATCAGAAAATCAATAGAAGTTTTCAAAGTGAACTGGTACGTTATTAGGCAATACTATAGCTTCCATTCCATCTATACATCTTTATGCCACTGGTCTCTTATCACAATCGATATTTATCGGTATCAGAAACTATTGTATTGAAAACAAATATTTTCATATGTAAAGTTTATGAATTTTCTGATCTCTTAAAATTGTTATTTATAGATAAAGGTTCATATAAGTTAAATTTTTAGAATCTAGTCACATAAGCCTAAATTGAATCTGGTACTTTAACTATACACCGACATCATTCTTTAGTTTTCCTTTTCAAATCGATATTTATCGATATTACCAAGAATAATATTATAGTTAAAAATGAACTTAAGCAACATGTGCCATAAAATTACCTTAATTCCAATAACACTTAAAATTGTAGGCGTTTGTCTTCATTAAAAATCGATATTTATAAATAACAAAGAAACATAAAAGCCTCAAAATATATACGAAAATTAAATCTCACATAAGATAGCCAATATCCCACTTGCCCTTGTTCCGCTTTCACTAATGCTTAAAGGGTATAATCAGTATTTTTTTATTATTGTCTCCCATTTATGTCTGCCATATGTTTGTTTATTTGCTTGCTGTGTCGATTTTCGTTTTGCTTTTTTTCTGTGTTCTTTTAATCACCTCTCGCGCTGAGGGGTCAACAACTGGCTGCAATTCGTAAGCGGGCAGTTGGTGTATCTTGCAGATACATTTTCCATGCACATGCCATCTTACAGATACATTTTAAATGGCATTCATTCCATTATCCAGCTATTCAGTTGTTGACGCTGTAAAGTGTTACACACACACACACACACACACACAGACACAATTTGCAATATTTATTTTCATTGTGCAAAATTTCCGTAAAATCACAGAGAAAAAAGTTTTTTTTTTTTTGGATTTTTATTGAATTGTAAAGCTGGCCACAAATCAAATTGGTCCAAAAACAAAAGGCCGTCAACGTCTTCGTGGCCGATTTTATTGGCGTTGATAGATGCCAGATTATCTAGCCGCCACTGTAGGGCTGGAGGCGGCAAGTGGGGCGGGTGGGGCGGTTGGGGCGTGTGGGGCGTGTTGGCCGGGAGCAACTCATTTACATGTCGTAAAATATTTTGAGCATTCGATTCGATCATCGATTTGAATTTTCGCAGATCACTTGGCAAACGAAAGCGAATAAGTCCAGAAAATATTAGATAATATCTATTAGATATTTTTCATTGTGATTTTTTTTTGTGATTGACGGCTTGCTTTTGATTGACTGATTAGGCTTACTATAGAGTAGAGTATTTGAATGTTATAAGCAAGTAAATCTAATTAGACAAGAGCATTTTTTTTGGCTAAATAAATGACTGATCCATTGACACTCTGATCTGTTATAGTGATCACTGATTGACAAGCTAATGGACTACATTTCTGATTCCATTACTTATCGATTAATTCAACTGATCGATTAATGAATCGCTTGACTAACTCGCCTGCTTAAATGATTGATAGAAATCTTACTGACTGACTAATAAGTAAAGTTACTTATTGATTGATTAACTTTCTGTCTTATTAACTTATTGATTTATTAGTTCTTGGTTATGTTTGCTTGGCAGATAATGTTGCTGATGGACTCCAGTTTGATGGTCTACTGGATTGCCAGCATAACTGATTGAGTCATTAATTTCCTGTTAGTGATTGATTGCTGATCCAATTAACAAAGTGATTGACTGCGGTACTGAATGAATATTTCCATATTATCTATCTTCTTCGCTGCTTGATTGATGCAATTACGGATTTAAGTTTATGTACGGGTCTCTGTCCGCTTGGTTGACTGTTTGTTAGATCTGTCTTGATTTTAAATACCTGACTGACAAACTTGTTGACAGATTTAATGATTGATTGATGCCCAACTCTTTGAGTTATCATCCCTATAATGATTGGTATTGATTGATGTAGTGCTATTAATTGATCCTCAATCAAAACAGGTGAGTGAATGACTACAAGGTTACTCGACTGATTGATTGATCCTTGATTGACAAGCTACTTGACTGAGAGTGCTACTGGCTCAGCGTTGAGCATTCAATTGTTTGACTGTAAATATATATATACTCAATGACTAGCCCTTAATCAACAACAATAAACCTGCTAATCTCTTTGTTCTGAATTTCTTTCTCAACATCTCTATATGACTTAGTTCTCCCAACTAAAAAGCAAACATCTTCTACACTACTCAAGCTCGTGTATTTTCTAAATAAAGAAACTTTACTTTAATTTTTTAAGGCTTATCTTTAATTTTGTTCGACCTTGCTCGCCCTTGATTTATAATCTCAATAAATTCTTTGATCTTCAACAAAAAAAACAACAACGAAAACAAACGAGAAAAAAGAGCTTTCCATCTATTGGCAAATATCTCGGCACGTGGATTTGGATACGGATTCGGATTTATTTTTTTTGCTATTTGTTTCGTGTTTTTTTTTTAGCAAATGGCTTTCATGTGGAACCCATGCACACGCACGATTACCATCCGGTTATATTTTTGTTTTTTTTTTGCTATTGTTTTGGCATTCCAACTGCTTCTTCCTCTCCTTTACCTCAATTGTTTATATCAAAATGAAAATAAACGCAATTCGCCTCTCCATTTGCTCCAATACAAATGCATTGTAATACAGAGGAATCAATTATGCCAGCCGATTCAGATATCCATATGAATGTGTAGCAGAGCAGGTTTACTATTATATATATATATAGATATAGATATAGATATATTCATGTATTGAAAATGTGCAATGGCCATGCGTTCGTCTCCTTTGAACAATTTATTACTTCAACAAATTAATTGAAAATCATCTATAGATTTAAATCTAAAAAAAAATTTGATTGATGGTTTTTTGAACTATCAAAATTTGAAGATAATATAATATAAAATACATATATATATATTGAAATATAATCAAAATAAATATGTCATTGTAAGATTCCATATAAAATTTATAATTACCTAATTTTTTTTTCTGTATATTTAAAAAAAAACCAAAATTACATTGATACACTGCTGTAGCACTTTGTAGCCTAGAAGCAAACTAAAGATATTACTTATATAATCTAAGCCATATTTGATCTCTGTAATATTGAGAAATACTATCATTTATATTATGCTTCAAAATTTTTTAAAAATATTTATTTGTTCTCGAATTAACATGTCCTCGAATTAACTTTCTGATTATCTTTCTCTCTCTCTCTTTCTACGTCTATTTCGGCAAGTCTATTTTAATCATCTATATTTTGATCGATTTATTCATGTTTTTCCAGTTGGAAATCAAATAGTCTAAATGTTTAAAATATCTTGAATGCCCCAATTTTTTTAGTTTATTTTCCCCTGGAATTGAAAAATGTGAAATATAAATTTTGTTTAGGTTTTCATAGCTCCGTGTCTAATTTAATGTGTTGCAAAAAAATAGATTGACTCATTGACTGTCAGAATGACAAACTGCTTAATTGAAAACACTGGTTAACAGTATTTGATCGAACCGAAAAATCTGATCATACTTTTTCGTAAATTTGGTATATGCGGATATGTGTTTACCATTTGATATACTACAATAATAAGATTGAAAATAATATTACTGTATGTATGTATGTAAAGAACTTCTTTTTTTATTATTATTATTATTATTATTATATTTTAATTTTGTGCTGAGATAAACTAAGCTGCATAAACTCTCCGTATCTCACTTTCAATATTTTGCCTGTCTTTCGAGGTGTATGTTTAAACAGAAAAATATGAAAAGAGTTTCGGAGTGGAGAAGTAGTACTTACATCACCTCAAATATACCAATAAAATAAACAAGATTTTTAACTTGAAGTTTTGGGAGCTTAAGAAAATCTTTTTTTCTATTTGATACTTAACAAGCTTCTAGAATATCTTTATTATATATGTATGTATAAGAGCTCCAATGTCCACAAACTTCTTATCGAATTTTGCTGGCCAGTGTATATTTTTGCTGTGGCTTGCGTTAAAGCTGAAGTAACGCCCCCAAATCTAATGACAGCTCTGTCGTTGCATCAGTCCATATTGTCGTTCTTCAGTCTACAATTTGCTCAGCAGTCAAAATGTTGCGATGGATTTTCGTCTTGCTGTTCGCTTTGCTCTCTCTGGAGGCGGAGACGACCAACATCAAGTGGCATAGTGCTGGTGCCGCATTCGATAATGCCAATGCCTGGCTGGATAATTATTTGCCCTGTGCCCAGGATTTGGTTGTCTTTCCCAGCTATTATCCGGCTGTGCTGCCACTGCCCAAGGAGTTGGCTGTGGGTGGATTTGTGCTGCCTCGTTTGGGTGGCTTGCTGCTGGCAGAGGATGCCACCATAGAGCTCGGAGTGGGCTCAGGATTGAATAGGGTTTGTGAGAGTGATGAGAAGCGCGCTTACTTAAAGCCGGCCAAGACGAGCAAATGGTTTGATCCGAGCAGCTGGAGTGGGCAGCCCAGCAGCAGCAGCGCCTCCTCTCCCAGCTCAGCCATCGATAGCTACTTCGACCTGGATCGCGTGCCCTGCGATGACGAGCATGTGGTGATCAGTGGCAATAGTGGCCCACTCTCATTCGACTTGGAGAATGTGGAGTTCCTACGCTTGGGTCAGCTCATCCTGGCGGGCTCCTCCATATCGCGCAACTATCTGCAGGAGTTGCTAAACAGAGATTTGGGTCAATTGCTCTTCCACAATGCCCAGAATGTGTTTGTGGAGTACTACAGAGGTGAGCTATGTGGCTGTCACACAGACTATGAGAACTTGCTGGAACTGGTCTGCTCCCACGTGGAGCCTCAGTGTGAAGTGCCCCATTGCGTCTCCCCTTTGCGCACGAATGACGGCTGCTGTTTGGTCTGTGGTGCTATGTTGCATGTGAATAGCGAGCACTGCATTGAGGAGGATCGCAAGACATTGATCAGTCTTATCAATAATTTTATGGCCAAGGAGCAGCTGCAGGATGAGTTGCAGTTGCATGTGAACTATGTGGGCTCCAGAGCATTTGGCAATACTTTGCAGGCGGTTGTTGTGGATCGACATGGATATAGTGAGCGCAGCGTGGAGTTTATGAAACGTTTCGCTGCACAACAGAATCAAAGCAAATTTCTGGCTCAGCAGAAAAATCTGAAAATCTTCTATGCTGGCCATCCATATAATCCCAATGTGAGCTTTGCCTCGGTGCTGCTCATACTCTTCTGTATTGTGCTTGTGGGCGTTGTCTCATTGATTGGGCTGGCTCACTTTATGCCACAGAATCCGTATCTCAATCGCATACCACAATGGATACATAATCCAAGGCGTTGGCGTTGGCATCACTTGGATTTGCGTTTGCCGCAGCATTTGCTCTTCAATCGATTCGACAATGTGACAGCTGGAATGGGAAGGGAGGGAGGAGCAGGTGGCAGTGCAGTGGAGCGCCTAGCTGTCATTGGTTATGATGCGGAGAGCGAAGAGGTGCGTGAGCGTGCCTTTGATAATCCCATGTTTGAGCAAGCCGAGCAGGTGGCAGTCGTTCAAGAGCAGCCGGAGACAACTGCAATGACAGCCAAGGTAGAAACTGGAGAGCTGGACAGCTGCAGCGTGGAAGAGCAGGAGCTAACCGAAATCAATCTGGAGTCCTCTGACGGCGAAAGTGAAAACGAGGCGGAAACTAAGGAATGAAGGAGAAGAATAAAAGATATAATCTATAATATAATATACATATCTACTCTAGCACCGATTGATTTCAAGAAATAATATGTAATAAATAAATATAAATATGAATCGATCAAATCTTCAATTTGATAATATTTTTATCTCATTTTAAATACAAGAAATTTAGCTAAATTATTCGTCCCAGAATGTTGACTATTTTTTTAAATTTCTGATAAGCATAATTATGCTAGCGCACTAACCATACAACACATAGACCGGACAAGTCGTATAAAATTTTTCAACGAAGAAAAAGTATACATGAGGGCCTAGTAACTTCGTGCCCGAGCCGAGGCAGTCTGTTTAGGCTCGAGCAGCGAAAATATAAAACGACAAATTCAGTCCGCTGCCAGCGCTCTAACGAAATGGTCTTATTCTCACATAAAGCACCGCTATGTGTTATTCTTCCCTTACTCTCTCTCTCTCTCTATGCTCTCACATATACATATATGTATGTACGTATGCACGCACAAGCCAACAGCGCACAAAAATTGAATTTTGTTCGCGACGATCCTATTTATTGCCTTCTGAGCGAAGAGTATACCGAACTCTTCAAAGCGTTTGCCATGCTCATAGAAGATGTTAGCGTTTTTATGATTATTTATGGGAAGGGTATGAAAGCGTCGATCCGCATAAAGAATATGTTTTCGCGACGGGCATGCACACACATACTAAAAGGCCCTTATTACATGTATGACTATTTGTGTGCCTGTGTGCATTCTTACTATTCTTACTGTCTGTGGAATATCGAACTTTTGAAAGCGTCTGCCATGCTCATGCAAAATGTTAGCGTTTTCATGATTATTTGTGGGAAGGGTATGAAAGCGTTGATGCACATAATTAATATTTTTTACTTACATTTGCCTGTATGCCTGTGTGTGAAACAATATTTTTGCTTCTGTAGCAGACACATTGGCGTGTGGCTGCCACGGGCGTTTAATTGTGCGAACGACTTCGGTCGATCAGATTTGCAGAGGGAGTGTCAAATGACCTTTTTCTTATCACTTCAGTGCTTTATTATTGCTAGGAATTGCCCCAAAATTTATATATAGTTAAACTACCTATTCCTTAATCATTTTTAATTTATATTTACTTAAGGGGTTGGTTTTACCTACAATCTTATCTGTTTGCCATTTACAATTCTTTCTGATTAAAATTAAAACAAACTGGTTAAGAAGATATTTCCGATGCTCAAAGCAAGGGTGGGTGGGAGAAAACCATTCATTATCTAAAGATGATTTTGCTGTAGCTTGCATGCAGTACAGAACAATTTTTTCTTTAATTCGTGCAATAAATGGTTTCTTGTCGAAAACTTTCTTGAACGTTTCGAAATGCAGTTTAATTAATAAGTAAAAATGGTCAGAAGGGGCTTTCAACTTAAGGTAATGGTTTATATAGTGATAATTTTTATTGAGTATCAAGTACTCAGAAGAACACTGCATTTCCTTAAGTTGAAAGCCCCTTCTGACCATTTTTACTTATTAATTAAACTGCATTTCGAAACGTTCAAGAAAGTTTTCGACAAGAAACCATTTATTGCACGAATTAAAGAAAAAATTGTTCTGTACTGCATGCAAGCTACAGCAAAATCATCTTTAGATAATGAATGGTTTTCTCCCACCCACCCTTGCTTTGAGCATCGGAAATATCTTCTTAACCAGTTTGTTTTAATTTTAATCAGAAAGAATTGTAAATGGCAAACAGATAAGATTGTAGGTAAAACCAACCCCTTAAGTAAATATAAATTAAAAATGATTAAGGAATAGGTAGTTTAACTATATATAAATTTTGGGGCAATTCCTAGCAATAATAAAGCACTGAAGTGATAAGAAAAAGGTCATTTGACACTCCCTCTGCAAATCTGATCGACCGAAGTCGTTCGCACAATTAAACGCCCGTGGCAGCCACACGCCAATGTGTCTGCTACAGAAGCAAAAATATTGTTTCACACACAGGCATACAGGCAAATGTAAGTAAAAAATATTAATTATGTGCATCAACGCTTTCATACCCTTCCCACAAATAATCATGAAAACGCTAACATTTTGCATGAGCATGGCAGACGCTTTCAAAAGTTCGATATTCCACAGACAGTAAGAATAGTAAGAATGCACACAGGCACACAAATAGTCATACATGTAATAAGGGCCTTTTAGTATGTGTGTGCATGCCCGTCGCGAAAACATATTCTTTATGCGGATCGACGCTTTCATACCCTTCCCATAAATAATCATAAAAACGCTAACATCTTCTATGAGCATGGCAAACGCTTTGAAGAGTTCGGTATACTCTTCGCTCAGAAGGCAATAAATAGGATCGTCGCGAACAAAATTCAATTTTTGTGCGCTGTTGGCTTGTGCGTGCATACGTACATACATATATGTATATGTGAGAGCATAGAGAGAGAGAGAGAGTAAGGGAAGAATAACACATAGCGGTGCTTTATGTGAGAATAAGACCATTTCGTTAGAGCGCTGGCAGCGGACTGAATTTGTCGTTTTATATTTTCGCTGCTCGAGCCTAAACAGACTGCCTCGGCTCGGGCACGAAGTTACTAGGCCCTCATGTATACTTTTTCTTCGTTGAAAAATTTTATACGACTTGTCCGGTCTATGTGTTGTATGGTTAGTGGCTAGCGATAGCCACAAAAATTTAAATATAAATATCGATTGCTTTTTTGAATAATGGATAGCGATTAAATATACATGTTAGTGGTGCGTCACATCGCTTATTTTTGTCCCTTGACCTTCACGCGGCTCAATCAATCGATAGTTCGCATTAGTTGCGACGACCACACGTTCAATAGCTTTTATGCAGTTAGACATATTTATATATAGCACACGCCCACCCACTTGTAAACATGAAACACACAGTTGGAGTGGTCGCATTACTGTTGATGAGGTGAAAGTAAATTTAATTTCCACTCAAAGTGTGCTTCAGTTAGAATTTGCTCTCTGAACACGATTTTGTTCTTATTGCCTCACTGATAAGCGACGTTATCAGCGGGTCGCTCATATGCACATGTTAAATTGTATGTACATATATAAATTATATGTACTTAGATTGTTGCTTGCATTTGCCTGCTACACAGCCGGCTAATCAGTATAAAGTTGACTTTTGAGTGTTAAGCATGGCAAAATACAAGCCCAAGAACAAGGGCTCCACGTCCCCAGGTTTCAATCGTGCTGTACAATTACTTCTACACACTACGGCTGTCATACAATTCAACTATGGTGTATACTATTTCTATAATTTGGAATTGCCAAGATCAGTTTTTCATCCATACGCTGGGAAATTCAAATTCCTGACCTTTATTTGCGCGGTGAGTGCAATTGCAGCCCTGGTTTGGGTTTGTTGCTAACAGAACAGCTTTGCTGTTCGAATGCAGTCTGTTAAATTATAAAATAGGCTTATCTCTAACGGATTTTATGTACTGTAAGGCACCTAATATATACACGTAACTGATATGAAAAAATATATATTCAAATGATTAACTATATATATATATATATATATATATATATATATATATGACTGATTAGCTGAACCTAGATCCAATGGGATTCAATTACAGTTTTATGCCAACTTATTACTATTGCCTCACTGATAAGGAACTCTATCAGTCACCCACATAGCATTATTATTATTATTGTTTAATGTTTTTTTTTTTTTTTTAATTTTATTCATATATGTTTACCCATATATACATATATTGATTGTCACTAGTTTTTTACCTGCCAATTAATCAGTAGATTGTGAACTTTTGTGTGTTAAACATGGCAAGATCCAAGTCCAAGAATAAGGTTTCCACGTTCCTTGTTTTTTATCGTACATTGCAATTTCTTTTACATTTAACGGCTGCCATTCAATTCAACTATGCCATATACTATTTGCATACCCTAGACTTACCAAATTCTATTCCATTCGGTGGGCAATTCAAATTCTTAACATTTCTCTGTGCGGTAAGTGCATGTGCATCACCACGATGTTATCGATATCTATATGTTAGTTCAAGAGATAAGCAATTTTTCACTAAAATTGCGGTCTGTTATTTTGAAATAAATAAGTTATTTACAAAAAAGCTTTTAATTATTCATAATAATTCATAAAATTATGTTAAAATTATATAGGTAGGTAATCTATTCTCCTACATCGATAATCAAAAACACTTAGTCATCATGACGTCAATTTAATACAGCTTTATGGTCTTAGCATAGATAACATTATTATTTGCATTTTAAATTCAATACTATATTTTACTTAATTAAATTTATTTTAATTTTATTTGTTGATAAGTGATGTTTATTTATTATCATAAAATTATTAGCATTACATATCAGATTAATTTTTTTATCACATTATCGTAAAGCTTGTTTCAACTAAAGCGCCAAACACCAAAAATGTGCCCAGCTGCACAAAACTGAGGTCAAAAATCGATACCAAAATCCTTGTAAAGTATCGATAATTTATCATATTGAGCACCACGGTCACACAACAATACAACCGTCTTCAGTATAAATTTTTTGCTCGCCGGCTGCTGTTGTTACGGCTGTGGAAAATCAATTAATTGCAATAAAGAAACGTATACATAATTGATTAAAAATGTCCACAAGCTCACCAGCAACGAACTCACTGTTCAAAAGTGTTTTTGGCGCGTTGCGTACATTGTTACATCTGACAGCTGCCGTACAATTCACCTATGCCATATATTATGATTATAAATTCGTTGAATTTCCAGCCCAAACGGATCCCAATTCAAAATTAATCTATCATCCCTTTGGTGGAAAGTTCAAATATCTTACGTTTCTGAATGCGGTAAGGTTAAGGAAAAGAATAAAACAGCTTAACTAGCGGCTATTAAGCCCATTTAGGCCAATTTGAATATAAACACGTAATGGCAACCGCTTTAAGTTCTTTCTTTTTTTTGTTGTTGTCACGCTTCAGTGATTTAGCGGTTTGCAATTTATTCCACTTCAATTGTCAGATAATCAACCCCCTTTTGAGCTATCAGTGTAACATGCCTATCTCTTTGCACTTACAGATAATACAAGCCTTGTATTACATTGTCTCCCTCGTGAATGATTTTGTGGGCACAAATGAGCTGGTTCCAAGGCGAGCGCCCGCTATACGCCAATTCAAGGATTGGCTGCTGTCTACACTGGCCTTCCCGGTAGCCCTGAATGTGGGCATAACGTTCTGGACCCTCTATGCCATCGATCGTGAACTAGTCTTTCCCAAGGTGCTGGATCCTGTGTTCCCTAGGTGAGCGACAAAATATTTCAGTTTGCCTATATGAATTATTAATTGATTTTATGCCATATATTTTTGCAGCTGGCTCAACCATGTTTTGCATACAAATATCGTTGTCTTCATTGTCTTGGAGATGTTTACATCATATCGTGCCTATCCAACACGCGGCAAGGGTTTAACTGGTCTCGCCATCTTTATGGGCAGCTATCTAGTCTGGATACACATTATCAAACACTACTCCAATGTCTGGGTATACCCCGTTTTGGAAGTCCTGCAGCTGCCACAGCGTATTGTATTCTTTGCCGCTGTGCTCGGCTTCACCTTTGCTCTCTATCTGCTCGGAGAGTTCATTAACAATGTTGTTTGGGCCAAGGAAGTCAAACTATCACTGCGCAAATCCAAGTAGGCTGTGTATGTCTTACAAATTTCCCTCAAGTAGTCAATAAAAAAAAATTAAAAATGAATTTTACACGAATTGAAAACTTAATTAAATTGTTGATATCTAATGCTACACGTAAACACTTTAGTAAATTGACTAAATAGCGTTTCAAGTATTAGATTACACTTTTGCAAATTGCAAGTTCGAGTATGCGTTGTTTATATTGTATTAGATGAGCATCATTAATTTATTAATTGCCTAATAATTCATATCAAATGCAAATGAAGCACAGCAAAATAAACAACTTAAAACTTAGCTGCGTTAAATTGTAAATTTTAATTCTAGTGTCACTCTAAATAAAACAAATTTAACTTAATTTTTTTGAAACGCTTTTTTACATACATTCAAATATTTGGCGCCATAAATGTCAGTTGAAATTAGAGTAAATCAATTACCAAACTGCAACGCAATTGTTGTTGGAAGCTGCGTGGGTGTTCCGCCACACCCAGCAAAAAAGCTTAGATGCAGCCCTGGTATGCGATGAACAGCTGTGCGCTAACTCCTCCTCTGTTATGATCGACTACTCGACAATTACATTAATTACATGTGCATGTGTGTGTGTGTATGTGTGTGTTTACTGGAATATAAACAACCTGCTATTAGCCTCCCATTTGAAGTTTCCACCTTCCCAAAAACTCTTTACACTGCCTTCTTCATCCGCAGCGGAAGTGCCCTTAATTCCCAACCAAGTGTGACTTTTCTCAAAAATGATTCTAGTTTTGTTCACAGGTAATTTTTTTCACCTGAAACAAAACTGACCCTCGGTTCGTTTAAGCTACCTGCTGTGCAAGTTTGAGCTCACGCAAGTCCAGAGGTTATTAACTAACGCTTTCTAAGTACGCTATATTTTCTAAGTCTGCTAATTATTTTTATTTTTTTTTTTACTTCATAATCAAACATTACGACTGCTTGTTTACACTTTCGTATGCTATTTATATAATCCAGCGGGACGAATTCTATCAATATATACATACATACATACATACATATATACATACGTATATGTATATATACATATGTACATATATGTATACATACATATGTATACAAACTTTATAGACCCGAAACAGAGAACTAGAGTTTCATTTGGTTTCTTGTTTATTTCTTATAATTATATGTTTTGAAATATTAATGTTTTTATTATTCTGAGCACACATGCTGCCGTGCTTAGACAATCCATATAATATCAATGGTTATGTGAGCTAGGTTAAATTAATTGAGAGAATATACATACTTATGTATCGGGCTAGTCGAAAATTATATACCCTACACATACATCAATTTTTACTTAATATTAGTTTGCACATTTTACTTAAAAATTTTACATCAAAATTTTAAAAATATTTTTAAATTTGATCAATTTTAAAATTATTAAAATATATCAAAATATAAATTTTAATAATTCAAAAAAATAATTAAGAAATATTGTATTAACAAACTTTTAGTCATAATAAAAAGTTTTGTATATTGTCTTAAATTATTTAAACTTTAAAATATTTTTGAATTTTAAAGAAATTTAAAAACTAAATTAAATTTTCAAATGTCATGAAATCATTGAAAATATATATATAATATATATAAAATAAAAAAAATATTATTTTGAGTTTTAATAAACACTAATGAAATATGTTAGTTAGCGTACTTGACTTAGTTCAAAGACAAAGTAGTTTAATTTGAATTTTTGTTTTGCTCTCTCACTTTTCTAAGCTTCAAAGTTCGCAATTTAATTTAAACTAAATTTATTTCTAGATACAAGAAAATAGATGCATAGAAATTATAATTGCAGTCATTGCCCCAAGTGTCCAAAGTCGAAGTAAGTCCTACCCCTACAGCTATAATATAAATCACACTAAAATAAATTATTTACAACTATTTGTATTTGGATTTAAAATCGTTTTATTAGTTACAAAATGTTTAAATATAAACGTTTTTTTAGGCACTTTGTAATACAATATCGTTCGCTTTCGTTGTGTGCGTTGTCCCAAAAGGGGCGACAATTTGTACATTTAAAACAACATACATTTAGATATAGATATATATAAAAACTATATAAAACTATGAACTAGTTTAAGGAAACAGTCATTATACATAGATGCAAGGCACATAAATGTTTTGTGCTCTGTGTTTTTTTTTTTTGTAAAATTTGCAGTTTGTAAACTTAATTGCTATGAGTATTCGTAAACTTATGGAAGATTCAGTTTTCATTATTATTATTAAAATTTTTTTTTGTAGAAACTTAAGTAAATGCATTTCGTTTTGTTGCCCTACTTCGATGGCAGCAGCAACATTTTGAGTTTATCCGATTCGCTCAGCAACGTTGCTTCCTTCTGATGGTGATGATGATGATGATGATGATGGCCATGATGGTGTCGCGGACTTAGCAGCGTTTGCATTTCGGTTGCATCATCGCAGTTAATCTCGTTGCGCTGTCGACTTGCTGCATTGAGCAATCGCATCGCCTGCTGCAGCTCCTCGTTGCCATAGGTGGGCAGCGTATGATTGGCTATCTCAAAGGGATTCGCTTGTATTCCCACGTCACAGCTAGTTTTGCTATTGCGTGAATTTGATTTGCCCGAGTAGGAACTATGTAGCATGCCACCCAATCCCAGACCCAGTGGTAGGTCCAGCTCCACAGAGGAACAGCTCAGCGAGTCAGCATTGCCATCCAGAGCTGCGGCCAGTTGCCTAGCATAATTCTGTTTAAAATCACTATTCGAATCGGCATCCAATTCTAATTCACGATGGGATTTGCTGTGCTCCTTGCGTGATTTGCGACTGCGTTGAGAATTGCGTGAATGCCTATTCCCATTGCAATTGGATTCGTTGGACTTTTGCATGTGTTTCAGGAAGTGCTCCAGTGCCTTGGAGTTGTTGCCATTGTTGGGCAACTCTTGGATTTTGGGTCCATCATTATCGTCGTCGTCCTCCTCCTCCTGCTTGACAACCACATTGAGATCTTGTATCTTGAATGAGGCACGTGAATTCTCCTCCTCGTCTGATGAGGTGGTCATGCCTTGATTCTGTAAAAATGGCAATATAAATTGCCCATTCTTCTGTATAAAATCGTTGATGATGCTTGGATCGAGTCCCGCATTGCGTCGCCTGCTGCTGTTGTGCTTTTTGGTGCTGTGGGCAAACATGCCCACCTTGTGACTAGCATTCGGGTAGGTGGTCTTCTTCAGAGCAATCACCTGTGACTCCACCGAGGTGCTGCTCTCACGTCGTCCACGTCCACGTCCATTGCTGGCCGCAATGAAGTCTCTACGTCGTTGCGTACGCTTATTGCTGCTGCTTGAGTAGCCATGTTTGCCATGTTGCCGACTACGCGATGCCACCTTTGTCTTCATCTCGGCTATCTTAACAGAGACTTGGGAGTCCACAGAATTTCGTCGCGATTCCACAGAAACATGTCGCACACTAACGCTTATCTCCGAGTCCAGTGAGTTTTTGCGCCCAGCCTGATGACCCTGGCTGGAGGAGTTTGTGTTGCCCGCCGTGACTCCAGTCAAAGCCATGCGACGTTTAACGCACTGCGGCAAATAATGCACCCAAGTGGAGCTGATCTCATTCGTTTCCGATGAGTTCAAGTCATTTACATCGAAATTCAAGCCAACTGGATCGGTGTGCGTATTGTAGAGCGTTATAGAGAGTCTACCCTTGTCCTCAAAATCCTTGCGCTTGGCCCATGTTTGGGCAATGACCTTATGTTTGGGCATTTTGACCTCCTCGACAACCTCCTTGCCGCACTTTCTGGCAAAGGAAAATGAAGATGTATTAATATATTATATAATAAATTGTCTGAGTGGCTACTCACTTTTTAATATAGCGCTTCCAGGTCTCTATGGAGGATGGCGTCCAGCACCAGGTGGACATAAGTATGCCGGAGCTGAATAGACAAAGCAAATGCAACTGCAAAATGCCCACACTTGGACGATTCTCAATTTTACAAGCGCTGTTCTCATCAAAAACAGAGCTGATGCGACAACTGAAACAAGACGAAACAGAATTAAATTAAAATTGAATATATATAGTTTGCTTATCACTCACATAATATACTTCCTAAAGCTCTCTGTCCATTCATTTGAATGCCGAAATTCTGTGACATGACACGCAATTGCAACGAGTATGAAAATCAATGTTAATAAAGCACAAACGCCCATGCGCATAATTATCAAATGGATTTTGTTGCTCGCTGACGTTGACTTGATATCGTTGGCAAAATGCTTTAGACCAAACAACATAATCATGCCGCGTGTAATGAAATAGCCACCAATTAGGATGACGCCACAGAGTGGACCCAGAAGCAGGCCAGCTCTCATCGAATGATTGATGTAGCCAACAAAACAAATGCCCACAATGCCATTGCCATCGACTTCACTGAGCGCCATTGTGGTAATGGTGAGCACCAGAGGCAGCGACCAGGCAACCAAATGGAAATACGAGCCCTTCTTATCGATGCGATCTTGGACATGACCCATGGCACGCCAATGCCAGGCATAGGTGAGAAAGACAAACCAAACCATGCAGGCGGTTAGAAAATAATAGACCAGCACAAATATGACAATGCAAGAGAGATTCTCGCCGGCTGCAGGCTCCGAGTGACGCAATGTGCCATCCTTTCGACAGACAATATCCTCGCGAGAACCGGAAGTGAATTGCACCAGCCAACTGGAAGAAAATATATATGTTAGCTAATATAATACAGATTTACTTTAAGTCCACTCACCCGAAGCAGGAGATGAGAAAGCATAGGTTAATATAGAATACAATCACAGCTGGATATTTGTTGGCATTCTGCCAGTCGATGAGAAATGTGGCAACCACAAACAGATTTGAGAGCAAACAGAGCGTACCTCCATAGCCTATAAGCTTATGGATCTGACGATGTTCATCATCAGTGTACAAAGGATCCTTGCATTGCACGCCACAGCCCTCAATGCCAGGATAATAGCTCGCTGCATTATCAGCCGGCACAAGGGGCGTCAAACATTTGCCCGTTACATTGAATTTCATTTCTCGCGCATCGTTGCTGCATTTCATGGGAAACAGCGTTTCGTTGCAGCGCATGAATTTTGGGAAAAATGTTGTATTATATAGCACACGACATGGCTCAAGGGTAATCCGGCACATTTCATACGAAGGCAGGTAAACCATATCCTGTCCGTTTATTTCCTCACATTTCGGTTTGAAGACAGCGCACAAAAATGGCTGTAAAAGGGAAACATTAGTTGCTCACATGTTCATAATGCAGGTAAATTGCAGATGCGCTTACCTGTATAACAGCCCAGCATTTGGGTACATGTCGCAGAGCATAATAGCCACCCAGAGCCTCGTTTAACTCCTTTTCCTTACGATAGTCAGTCAAGCTGAGACTGGTCAGTGCATAGGGAAGCTTGGAGCCGAAGCATGTATTATGCGTTCCATTCACTTCCAGGCAACGTCCACGGCGCACACACTGTATATGGCGACTGTCGAGGCCGTCGAACCAGGGTTTATCGTCCTTGCCCTTCTTGCCATACAATCGATAATTCATGGTTCCATTGATGGGCTCCAAGTCAATGGAGCTAACTGTAGTTGAACCTGTATTCAATTTAGTGGCACTAAAGCTACCCAAACTGCCAGACAGCCAGCTGGACAGCAACAGGCAACAAAGAGTGAGACAGCTCCTAGCAAAAAGAAGACAGGCGAAGATTTCAATATACAGAGATACATATATATGTGTATATATACCAAAATATAAATATATTTTTGTAATTGGCTGTGACACCTTTTGCATACTTACGTTCGCATTTTGTATTTGTCGCAAGCGATTTATCTTTTACTAATAATATATATATTAAGCGCAGCCTTTTGTGAATATTAATGTCCAGACGGTCGCGCCTTGTTTGGCCTACCAAACGAAATCTCGCAATCAGCGCATTTTGCTGTCGTTTTTGGTTGTGCGTTGCCAATGCTAGTTAGATAACGCGTTTGTTTTACTTAAATTTACAAAGTATTTAATTCAAAAATAAATGCCAGAAGTGAAAATAAAATGTAAACGCGCCGTGGAACAGACGAAAGCAACAAATGAGCGTTTGATTGCAATTGCCGCAGACCACCCACTACGCTGTACAGCTATCGGCTGTCGATTACCATCGACAAAAGTCGCGGTAAAGTTATCGATGTGTGGCGTTTTTTTACATCCCTGGCCACAGTTTGGCTTGTGCAAATTTATACACGGGCATTATACCAAAAAAGAAAAGAAGAAGCCACGATTTGAAATTGAAAGCTGTGTGTGCATTTTGGTTTTTAATAATAATTGTTAGCCATGGATGCTGCTCCAGCTGTAGCGCCGCATGCTGCAAATGAGGCAAAGCCACAGCCACAACCCCCGGCCCCGGCGGCCGCTGCGCCAAACGAAAATGGTGTACAAACAGCAGCAAAAAAATCTGAAACAGCGACGGGCACAGCCACAGGCTCCGGTACGTAGTATATATGAGAGTGTGTACACATTCAGCACACACATACACATAACTTCAATTTGTTTATTATTGTTGTTTCGGTGTCACACAGAAATGCATTCCAACGTTGACACTGGAAAAGTGCTCGAGGCGCAAAAAACGAAATTGAAAACGGAAATGAGCAGTGAAATGGTTTTAATAACAATATGCAGTGCCGATCGTAAAATTAAAAAGACATTCATGTCCTTGCCCAGTAGAAAGGATGTTATTGAAAAAGGTAAGTGAGGGTTGAGAGCTAATAATTTTTCATTTATAATTATTTTACTATGCCATTTCCACAGCACACAAATACGGCTTGGCTGGAAGTACCATAGTACTGGAAAGCAATGGCTGCGAGATATGTGAAGATGAGGTGCTGCTCTTTGTAGCCAAGGAGAAGATTTTGTTAATGCTGCTTGCGGAAAGCGATGAATATGTTATACTACCTCCGCCCTCGCCTTTGAATCGTTCAGAGCGTGCGGGCAGCTCATTGGATCCCAGTTTTATATCGAATGCCAATGACTCGACAATGTCGAATGATGAAACTCTCTCGCTGGCTAGCCTCACGCCAAGCAACTCAAAATTATCTACAGCGCCGTTTAAGGAGTTTTCGATACCTTGGAGTAAGGTACCAAAAGATATTATGAAGTTGTTGCGCAGCAAAACGAGCCTGGGCAAGCGTCTGAATTCGTTGGCCAATCTGTTGGTCGATGCACTGCGCGAACGCTCCTCACACATACCTATACTTGTATTTCGAGAGGTCGCACAGCAGGCGGCTGAAAAGTATCCCGATTCGTTGCTGGAAAAGGATCGGGAGGGCCAACAGATTGCCACGACGCCACAGTCGCTCATCTCCAAAATGATCAATCGCAACAATGCTCTGAATCGTCCACAAAAACGAGCCAGCTCGAGCACAGCTGATCTACACATTACCAGCAGTAACAGCAGCAGCAGCAGCAGCAAGAAACGCAAATCGGGCAATGGTGGAGCTACCGCAGTGGCATCCAATGGCAATGCCAAATCATTGGCATTGAATCGTGATCTGGAAGAGAAGAAAGATTTGCTGATATCCAGCTATCGTGGCGCTGCCAAAGTGGAGCCAGCTACCATAGACGACTATATGAAGGAATGCTTTCCGTTGCAGCGCTCCTTCTTCAACAATAGCGAAAAGATACCAGACATTACGGCTATAAAGGACAATTGGCCGTATATCTTCAATAAGCCACTGCTCTATCAGCATTTCGAGTTGCTCATGTCGATTGATCCGCGTGTATTAGAGAAGCGTTTTGCCAGCGAAAAGGAACGATTGTTCAAATTCTTTAAAATGTCCAAAAATAAGAAAGTGAACGCCTTGGAGGAGAACAACGCGAATATGGTGCGTGGACTGGCATACTATTTCAATGAGGATCCCGACTATATATTTAAGCAATACGATCATGGACCATTGCCCAAAGATGTGCTACAGCACATTAATCCAACCAATGCGCCTTGGGTGGCACTAGTCAGTAAGTATCCTCGATGCCCGATTAGAGCTTTATTTTTATTTTATTAACATGTATTCCATCGATTAGATACGCCCATATCTGTTGGCGATGAGGGTGCCCATACTGATGCAATGATCTACATTGAGGGACAAATAATGAGCACGTTTCCAGCTTCAGATGCTGATATACCAGATATAATTGCCCAATTGATCTGCTACTATTATACCTTTAACATGATGTACCCCAAGGAAGCCAATCAAACACTCGAATTTATTGTCATCTATTTTTTACAACATACGCCGGAACAGGTGCGCAACTCCAAAAAGAGCATTACTTCAAATAGTAAATACAATCAGCTAATTTCGAAATTGGCTAATGCAAATGGTTGAGCTGAAAGATCGAGGAGAGGACATCGCATACTATTTAGTTTACATACATATATATATTTATTTTGCAGACCCCAATTCACATACTCCTTTCTAATTTTTAAGATGATTTATATAAAGTGTGTAGTGACTTATGTTGTGTATTGTACAATTTTTCTCATTTCAAACAAACCTTTTTCAAACAATTTTTGATTATTTTCTAAATTTATTTGTCGGCCTTACAAGACTTGGATTATGTTGAAGGTCCTCTATGGCATTTCGTAAACTGCCCGATTTCTGTAGCATCACGGTTTTTGTGAGTTTCCTACGCAGGAAATTACGTTCCTTGAAGGTCAATTTTGTCGGATCTTTCGTTATTCTGTTGGCAGCACTATACTTTTTCTTCTCGTTTGTTGATTCGTTGTCGTCAAACGTTCCCCGTTTGGGATTGAACTTCTTCTTCTTGTTTGTCGTTTCGTTGTCGTCAAACGTTTCCCATTTGAGCTTTTCGTTGCGACTTGCTTCAATTATATTGCGACGGTGATTTTGTTCGCGTTGCTTTAGCATTTCTTTGGCGCTCTGGCTTTGCATATTAAAGCGATCGGCGCTCCGTTGTTCCTGCTCATCATCTAGAAGTTCGGTTTTCACATGGTGCCAGGGTTTGGCCTCCTCTTCAATGGGTGCGGGTTCTGAGCGGCCAAATGTATTCGGCTTAAACTTTTGCTTGCCCCAATTCTTAGAACGCTCAGACACTGTTTGTTTAAATTTATTGGAAGTACGTTTAAGCTTCTTTAAATCGGCTTTAAACATTTTGACAAAGTTTGTTCGATGTAAACAACACGCTAATAAAAAATTATTATCGACATAAACAATTGGTTAAAGCATTTACATCGATTCTTACGATATTTAATATGCCACGATATCAGAGACCACTCGATATATATTTAAATTTAAAATTGTTTGATTTAAAAAAAAATTGAGTGGTTATAAAGGTTTAAAAATTAGACTTTTGTGCGATTAAATTTTGAATTTATTGTTTAACATTCGTCTGCTGTATAACTGAATGAATCGTTTAATTGCAATTTTTATTCGTTAATTTTAATCGAATAGTCTTTATATATCGATATTACAAATAAATTATCGATGCTAGATGTTAACCTGCAGAACATCGATACTTATCAAACACGTGCGGTGCTCCAAATAGTTTTTTAAGCGGCGGATCTGAGATGCACAACGGCATGGGGACTCGCTCTGGTGGAAATTGGCATGATAATTCTGGTCACGATGATTATCATTATATGAATAATAGTGGCGACCAGGTGATTGATCAATGGGCTGACAAAAGATGCGAGCATAATAACTTTAACCGCGAGGGTCTTGGTCGAGGACACAACGACGATGCATTTAAAAAGTTTCGTGATCAAAACCAACCACAGAAACAATTTCCGAATCGTCAGTCACTAATGAATGGACGCGGTGGAAACGGTGGAGGCGGTGGCGGTGGCGTCTCTAGAGGAGGTGGCAACGGTGGTGGCGGTGGAGGAGGTAGGCGTAGTGGAGGAGGTGGAGGTGGTGGTGGTGGAGGAGGTGGAGGTGGCGGCAGAGGACGTCCAGACAGAAGAAGGGACAATTACAGAGGAGATCGAAGTGGTGGCAGAGACGGAAGGAGAGGACATAATGGACACGGTAGAAGTGGAGGCGGTGGTGGAGGCGGTGGTGGAGGCGGAGGTGGAGGCGGAGGTGGAGGCGGCGGCGGGCGTGATGGAGGTGGAGGTAGAGGCGGCGGACGTAATAGTCAAAACAGTGGAAGCACTGGACCTAGTCCCTGGTACCCAGACAAAATGCCCAATGATGTATTCTACTTTACCAATGGACAACTGGGCAAAGAAAATACTGCGATTTCGACTCCCACAGAAGCACCAGCTGTGGCAACGCCCACACCCGAGCCGGCGAAAGAAGAAACGCCAGCGATTGCAGCAACGCCAGCAATAGCAACTGTAATTGAAACGCCGCTCATTAGTCCGGCCAACATCAAGAAGGAAAAGAAAGAGGCGTCAGTCAAGCCGGCGGCCAAACCTGCGGAAAGCAGCGAAGACAGCTCCTCCAGCAGCTCCGATGAAAGTGTCGAAGCCGGCGAGGTAGTCAAAAAGACAACAGCTGTTAAGGCTGAAGCGGTTAAAGTAAAGGTTAAAGCTGAAGCGGCCAAAGTAAAGGTTAAAGCCGAGCCAGTAGATAAAGCACCGCCATCATCCTCTTCCTCATCGTCCGAGGAGGAATCTAGCGATGAAAGTCCAGCGCCTGTTAAAGGAAAAATATCAGTCAAAGATACTGTACAGAAATCGCCAAAAAGTTCCAAGAAAAGTGCAGGCGAAGATGATGTTATTTGTATGGGAAACGAAAGTCGCAAATACACAATACCAGATGAGGACGAGAATGAGAATGAAGCCGGGACAAGCAGCGACGCAGAGGACAAAGTGGCGGAGAAGAAAGACAAAGACAAAGGCAAGGCGACACACACATGTGGCATATGCGATAAGAAGGTAAGTCAATTATATAACTACGATTTTTCCAATACTAAAGATCTTTGTATATATAGGGTCACACCTCCTTTGAGTGCCAGATGATCTGCAGGAATTGCTCGGCTCCCTATCATAGCTTGAAGAACTGTCCGCAGCCTCCAAATTTGAATATTGCTATGCAGGCTTTCATGGAGTTTAGCATGCAACAATTGGCTGTGTTCAATATGGATAAGCGTTTCACATTTCCCGGTGGCGTAATGACAGCGCCACCTCAACAGTTACCAACTGCGCAGCCTCCAGCTCCACCTTCTACAGTGACCAAGACTAAAAAGGATAAACGAGCTGTGAATAAAAAGTCAAAGAAAGTGCCTAAAAAGAAAATTAAAATTGAGGCAAAACAAAGCGACGACGATGATGATGATGATGATGATGATGACGACGACGAAGATGATGAGGATGAACTAGAAGCAGATCCCACTGAAACGGAATCAAGTGATTCCAGCTCTGAGACAAAGCCAGCGACTAAAATCAAAAGAAAACGCAGTTCCAAGCAATCTTCTAAAAGCTTGCCACCTGGTCCCACAGCATATCCTTTTCCCCTGCTAGCTGCTGGCGCACCATATAATCCCTTGATGTATCCATATGGCGCCCAATTTAGTTTTCCTAAATAAGTTTTAATTTTGTATACAAGTTTTCTTTGTATATATGTTAAGAGATAAGCATAAATTTATGATTAAATAGAAGAAGCATGTGTAAAATCAAATTAGTGCGGATCATATCATGTCATTGATTATGATATTGATTGATTCAGCAATTCTTTGAGTACATTTTAATTTAATAATTATATTCACATTTGTCCTGGTGCACAGCACAACTGGTGGCTCACTCAATATGTAATAAGCAAAAAATTATTTTGTGTTGAAAAAAAAAAAGAAATACATATATATGCTTGATTTAATATACATATATGTATATATATTCGCTTTCCATTACATTAGTATCAGAACTAAATTAGAATTTTTGGAACTTGGCGGTTGTCTGCTTTTCCTGTGACTGTCAAATTACCTATTTCTTTGCAGCCCTGGCAAACGCACAGCTGTTGCGTGCCATGCTGCAATTTCGTTAATGTTTACAAGAAACCCGAGTTTCTCGCAATTTGTGAAGTAAAGTGCAATTACGCGTTAAATAAGAATATAGAAAAACACATAGGAGTTACGCTCAACAAGGTAAGTCATAACATATTCATATATATCTATAATTTCTACATAAAATTTGGGTGCACTCAAAACTAGAGTGTCCATAGACCTGTGGATTCTGTTCGTTCGGGTATTAAATAGGATAATGAGAGGGAGAAAGGAAGAGTTGCTAACTAGTTAGTGCAGAGGGCGCGTTGTTCTCGTTGGCGTTCGGTGCCGCAGCTAATCGGATGGGGCATGACCGAAGGCTCGGCACCCGGCTTAAGCAGCGTCTGCTGCAGCCCCCAAATAACTTGATTCGCAATCACATTCACTGCCAGCATCAGAGCCGTCTCGTAGTTCAGTGGATTCACAGCGTAGCTGAGTATGCCCACAGAAATTTGACTGTTCAAAAAGTCTTTGTCCAGCTCGAGCAGCTCTTCGCGCACCTCCATGATGCGATTCTCATAGTGACATTGAATGGCAGCAAACACCTGCTTGTCGAGGCCAACGAGCAGCTCCCGCTTAAACTTGACCAAATAGTGCTCGATGAAGATGACCTCCTTGCGATTCAGGTGCGGCAGGCGCACCTTCTCCTGTATGACCTGGTCCCCGATTTGGTTGACTACCAACGAGGTCAACGAGCCCGCCGGCGTTGGCCGACGATCCGCGCAAGGACGCACGTCCACAAATGGATGTATCTCATAGCTGCCCACGCCAATGGTCGAAGCAATTCCATTGAACGAGACATGCGAGGTACGTGCATGATTCTTGCCGGACATACCAGATTTGTGGGTTGGTGTTGTTGGCAGCTCCATGGCCTGGTTGTCATGGGCAAAGCCAATGATCTGTACGGCTTTCTGAAAGTGTGAGAGGGTGTATTATTAGTAGATATTGATATAGGTAGATATAACCCGCAACTTACGTAGTTAACATATTTCTTTGCATCGCATAAGAAGTTCATAATGCGTTCGGATAGCACGTGCATGGCACACGGATCCTCACTCAAATCCATATCAAAGCCGAGTAATATGTGATTGAGGATGTACTGTGCTGCCTTGTAGATGGGATCATCGGTGTCGAAGGTCAACGGAGCATGTCCATCCATTGCAATAGCTGCATTCAAGGCGTAGCACAGCTCGCTATCGAGAAGGCCTTCAAAGCTTGCTTGATATTCATCACAGAACGAAGGCGTTGCCTTCTTCGAAGGATCAACGGCCGTACTCTTTTTCTTCTTGCTCTTGCTCTTGCTCTTCCTCTTCTTCTTGCTTCCTTTTGACATTTTCTCCTCCATGATGTTATGGGAACGCTGCTTGATTTCGTCCTGAATCCGTTTCCATTTCTCACGATATTTCTCCTTGTGCGTCTCAATAAAATATTCGCGCTCCTCTTGAACTTCCTTAAGCAGCTGATCGATCCTTCTCTGATTGGCAATGCGTTCGTGCAGGCGTTTATGCCACGATTGTATTTGGCCCTCAGTGTGTTTGGTCAAACGCTGTTTGTACAAGTTACGCATATTCTTGTTGTAACGATCCTTCTTGAACTGGAACAGTTTCTTCAGCTTGATCAGATGCTTGCGCTGCAAATCCTGATGCAGACTGATGTGCGCCTGCACACGCATATTGGTCAACATTTTACGATGCTCCAGTAGCATCTGCTGCATAGCTAACATGCTCTCCATTCTTTTAAATTTCTCCTCCGTCATATTATAGATTCTCACTTTTCTTTCATGTTTTTCCTCTTCAATTTGTTGTTTTCTAGCCATCACTTCCTCTTGACTCTGATGCCGTACACCCGTTTGTAAGTTATCCTTCCGTGAAATGCCCTCGGCATTGGCAATCAACATACGATCGTGTCTTTCCGCCTCCCTTTGTCTATACGCTTGCAGCACATAGTAAAGTT
Organism: Drosophila hamatofila; assembly: GCA_035045345.1. Classification (NCBI taxonomy): domain Eukaryota; kingdom Metazoa; phylum Arthropoda; class Insecta; order Diptera; family Drosophilidae; genus Drosophila; species Drosophila hamatofila. The sequence continues at coordinate 4,512,147 of JAWNPA010000032.1, forward strand.
GTGACTTATGGAGATCCTCACGATATTGATTGAAATCCTTTAGATTGCATATCACTTCATTGTTCTCGGTTATCTCGCCATTTTCGCGCAGTCGTTTTAAATTACGCTCGTTCGAGTAGAAGGTCTTCAGATTTGAATCGTGCAACGGATTATATTCCGGTATATGAACCGTTACCGATGAATCGAATTCCTGCATGCTGCATTTGAACTGCAATCAATAGGAAAACCATATATGAAGTTCAATGATATGGATACCTATTAGATATATATTTTTGTAGATCTTAGCCAGTATTTGTATGTTTATTTTTATGATTTCTCATGCCATTTTTCACTTTAATTCGAATATGAGAATTTTATACTTGTTTTATCGTTTATTGTAGGGCTAACACAAATTTTGTATACATATTTTTTAAAAAGTGTTTAACCCTATTTTAGCAAAAATTGTAAATGAACTCTTAGTAAAGAGTTTTAGGCTTAACACGTAATACATCCATATATCATGAAATATGTAAGATCGACTTACTATAGCAGGCAGTATCTAATTAAGCTGAGAGACTTCTTCACATATTTCAATGATTTTTTTCTTAATTAAAATCTTACCGAATTTCCGATTTTGTCCTTTGAGAATATCACCTGATTACCCGGACATTTGAGCATGGGCAACTTACAGTTGAGTGGTATTAACTCCCAACCGGGTAAACTGTTTATGGGCAGCCCAGTCTTATAGCTGGGCTGCTTGGTCATCATTTGGCCGGTCACATTGTTCCGCCGCGGCAATGACAATATATCGATCATGATTGCTTGCAATGTACATACATATATATGTATGTATGTCTTAAACTATGTCAGACAATTTTAGTACCAATGAAATTTTGTATAATATCGATTCGTACAAAAAGTCATTCGAATGAAAATAGGTGTTTTTTAGTGTAAATATAATTAGTAATAATTTGTTTGGTTTTATTTATTTTTTGTGATAGAATTACATTATTAATAAACAAATAACAACATTGAACTGAAAAATTTATAATTTCTTTTTTGAGTACATGTTTTATTGCTTGAATCACTGGGCCAAGCCTACTGTGCGAGCTTTCATTTGCTCTCACTCTCTCTCTCTCTCAGTCTCTCACTCTGTCTGCTCTCTGCAAACTAACAGCTTCCGTTAGTCCTTTTTACTTGTTACTTTTACCGTTTTGTTTGTTTATTGTTGTTTTCTGTTGTTTGGATTCTTCTTCTTCTTTTTGCTTATCAAAGCTTCGTTGTTGTCACTTTACTTGAGAGCTCTACCGCTCTCGCTCTTTCTCTCGTGCTTGCCTCTGTTCTTGTTATTATCGTTGCCTAGGGGCGCACATTGAAAAGCAAACTGCACAAAATGCAATTTCTTTCAACCATAATTCAATCAAATTTTCCTAAATAAATGATTTTGTATATTGTTTCTTTTGTTGTTGTTTATAATTCAATATTATTGCTGCTTTATTGAACTTAAATATAAGCCAATAAAAATAATCTAATAGTTCAAAAGCTGATCAAGTTTTTTTATTGATAAAATATTTGTAATGTGATTATATATTAGAGATTAAAAAATTTAATATTATACATTATGCAATAAGTTGAATATTTTTATTAATTTTTTTATTTTTTGCGTGGTTTGCTCAACTATTGTATCTGGTATCTATTACAAAAATTCTGTATTTTCCTAAAGCTCTAATCTTAAATTTTGTGAACAAAAAAATGTTAAAAGTTTCAATTGACTCTAATCTGACTACTTAAAAAAATTTTTTCTGTACATTTATTTATAAAATATATTATATATATTTAAAAAAATGAATATTCCAATAAACACAAGATTTCTTATATAACAGCAACAACAAACTGTATAAGATTTTCTCTCAAATACCACAAATTCCTTTTTATGACATAAACAAAGTTGTTGATTTTTCCCTCTTTTATTGATACATCATTGTGTGCTTGAGTGTGTGTGTGCTAGGGTATGTGCTTGTATTGGTAATTTGCATTAGAATTTTACGATTTGGTCCTGCCAGCCATTAGTCTCGCTTGATTTGGAATTGCCCTAAGACGCCAAACAACGGCCTTTTTTTTACATACATACGAAATATATATACATATATATTTATATATATCTATGTCTTATATAAGTGCTTGTTTTACGGAGAGTTTCAGCATCAGCATAAATATTTGCCAAATAGCTACGACTGTCTGACGGTCTTTGAGTGAGTAGGTCGTCGATAAGTCTATCTCTCTGTGTTTGTGTTTGTGAGTGTGTGTGTGAAATTCTACTCACGGCTGTCATGGAAAATAAAATCACATCAAGTACTAAGTGTACGTGCTCCAAATACGCTCTCGCCTGTGCCTTTCCATTTCACCAAGCAGTCCAAAACGTCGTCGCCTCTTTCCACACCACACCTGGACGGCCGTTGATATAAATAAAAAATGATGCCTAGCATCCTAAAAAAAAAAGAAAATATAAAAAAGCAAAACAACATAGGTGCGTGCCAATCTGTGGTGATAAGTTCTTGCCTAGCCTGACCCATTTACCGTTATATAATAGTTACTTCCTGTTTGCCAGGTAATCAGAGCTGTGCGCGTGAGTCGTGAGTGAGCTTCAAAATATATCGTTTTTTATTTTAATTTTCTAAATATTAATTTTTGCCAAATATTTTATGTAAGTATAGCATAAAACTAAGTCATAAAGGTATAATATAATTATATTAATTATTTAGCTTAATATAATAGAATATAAAAAGTTTTCAATTGAAATCTAAGGTAAATTAATTAAAAGCGAAGCCTAACTCAAAATAATGTATAATAAAAACAATATATTATTCCTTATAAATTCAACTGATGGACCCTCTCCCACACTTAACTCCAAATAGCCCAACTCACGGGCTCATCTCCAAAATATGAGCAGCCGCCCACAGCAACTTTCAAACACACACTGTAAAATCTACCCTCAAAGCAATACCCAACACAATCATAAACACACACACACGCCCACACACAAATATCGAGATAGTTAGTTTATGTGTGTGTGCAGTCGTCCCTGGCCTGTCTTTAAGTCGAAAAACGCTGTGCCGGCAACCAGACAGCTGTGACATGTCGCTCTCTTTCTCTCTCGTTCTCCGACTCTATCACCATTGACATCTCCCTCCCAGCCACCCATCCAAATAAACATACATACATACATACATTGGCTGCTTTCAATTGCTCAAAGCTTGGAGCGCACACTTTCAATTCGCTTTCAACTTCAAACTGTTTTTCGGCTTCGGTTTCGCCTCGCCGCATCGTGTGCTTTCAATTGCAGCCTTTGGCAAAGCTTTGCGCACATAACACAGCTCAGTTGCTTCGCGTCCGTCTAGCGAGTTGGTACGTCTTAATCGTTGCGTTGCGTTACGTTACGTTGCGTTTTCGGTTTTACTACCAGCTACTTTACAGCTCTCACTCTATCCTTCACTCCGCTCTCTTCGTTCTGATTGCTCTGCGTGCGTGTGCGTGAGAGCGTGTGTGCGTCCATATTGCTATTGTGTCTGTGTCTGTGTCTACGGTTGTGGTTGTGTTTGTGTGTTGTGTGGCTAGTCCAAAACAAATACGTTAAAAATTAGTAGTAGTACAATAAAAAGTAAAAATTAAATAAACAACAAAAGGATAATCATAGAGCAAGAGTCCTTGGTGTATGGGGGTGGCAGCATGACAACAGACAACCCTAGAAGCACCACCCCCTTGTAAACGTGTTTTTATGCGTGATTATTAACTGCGCCATTGCTTCACACACACACTCACAGAGAAACACACACACACTGAATAAAACATTAACGGTAAACAATAGTAAACAAAGCAAAAAGTTTAAAAACATTGAACGAAGTGCACAGCGCGCAGGATAAGTGCATGTGGCTTATATAAATAGGCGTCAGTGTGGGCGTGGCAGTAGCAGAAGTAACAACAACAACAGCAACATAACAACAGCAACAACAACATTTGTAATGTGCCAGTTGTTGTTAACATTTCACATCATTCAATCATCCAACACATTTTCATCATCTTTAACAACATGCGCAACGCTGCCAAAGCGACGCCATTAGCAAAGCAGCAGCAGCAGCAGCAGCAGAAGGAGCGGCAGGAGCAGCAGCAGCAGCAGCAGGATCACATAATAACCATCAGCACTGCCAGCCTCACAGAACAACAGGAGCCGCCCATCAAGCACTACGCACAACAAGCAACAGCAACAACAACAACAACAACAGCAACACCTGCAGCAGCAACAGCAGCAACAACTGCATCAGCTGGAGCAACAGCTTCAGGAGTTGCTGCGAATCCTGCACCCACTACTAACTCCGTCCTCTGTCAACTGGTTAGCTATCAGAATAATATAGCTGATGTACAACATAGACGTGGTCGACGCTTACATGGACTCCAGCTGCCACTGCATCCACTGCAGCTATTTGGTTGGCTCGTGTTACTCCTGTTTGGCTTGGCCAGCTATTGGATATTGATACCCGCCTTTCATGCACCTATTCAAGGACCACTCTATGGCCTGATCTCCGGCCTGTATGTGGTGCATATTGTGGCCCATTTGACTGCATTGTTGACCGATCCCGCTGACAAGGAGCTGCGCCGCGTGCATCGCAACGATCGCATTGTGCCCGAATTCGATCGCAGCAAACACGGCCATGTCATCGAGAACGGACGCTGTCATCTGTGCAATATAAGGACATCGACGCCCAGAACCAAACACTGTTCGGTGTGCAACAAGTGCGTGGGTAAATTCGATCATCACTGCAAGTGGCTGAATCATTGCATCGGCTCCCGCAACTATGTCGCCTTTCTAATGTGCGTCGTCAGTGCTGTGGTGGCCACGCTGGTCATTGTGGCTGCCGTTGTGGGGCAGATCGTGCTCTACTACGTGCAGCCCGATTGGCTGAGCTTCTATTGGTGCAGCAATCAACTGGAATTGCCTTTGGAGTCAAGTGATTATATCAATTTAACGCTGAGCTTGAGCAACGGCACCATGATGCTGATGGAACAGGATCAACAATTGGATCAGTCACAGGAGCAGGATCTCAACAATCTCACAGTCTCCACCATGCCCACGCTGCTGCAAAACTTTACGGCTCTGCTGGAGCAGAGCACATTGCAGCCGGAGCAGAAGCCACAGCTGAATCATACAGTTACTCCGCTGGTCGCCGGCATCGGTGTCCATGAGACGATCTACTTGCTGCTGCTGGGCCTGCTCGGCCTGCTGGCAGCAATCAGTGCTGGGTTGCTATTGCATCTCTGCTTCTTTCACATTTACATCTCGTTTCTGGGCCTGACGACGTACGAATACATTCGGAATCATCGGCAGGCGCAGGAGGCGAAGGCGAAGCAGCTGCTCGAGCAGGGCAAGAACGGTGTACACTTCAATCCCAATCTGCCCACACTGCACCAGCATCATCATCAGCAGCAACAGCACCAGCATCCGTCCAAGCTCTATTGCTGCTCCAATGTGCCGCATCCGAATCAGCAGCACGATCAGCTGACTCCTGGGGCTGCCCTGCATTGCTGTGCCAGCTCGCGGGAATTCCATCAGGCCCGGCAATCCATCTACTTTTGCTCCTTGCTCCAGGAGCGACGCAGCGATCGGCTGCAATTGGATCTGGACACAGAGGCTGCGCCGCTACGTTCCTTTCACTGCTGTTCCAGCTATGCGGCTGCCTCGATGCAGCGCCGGGTGAGCGCCGCAGCGAGTGCCAAGGCGGCGCTGGAGCCACGCCAGCGTCCACTGAGATCGGGCCCAGGAGCAGCTGCATCGTATCTACAGTATACAGAGCAGTGCACCTTGTGCACCTTTCAGCTGCGCAGTCCGCTGCGTGCCGGGCAGAGCAACAGCAACACCAACAGCGCCGGTCGCAGCAGCAGCAGCACTCGCACCTTGGCCAGCCAAACGGCTACGCCCACATCGAGTGCCTCGGCCGCTGGGAATATATCGAAGCATCAGCGTTGGCGACGAAAATGGAACTGCTGTGCCAGCGTGCCAGACAGCCCGGATGTGCCCAATGATTTGCTGGCCGCCCTCTCGGCCAACAAGATCAATGCCAGCGAGCTGCCGGTGCAGTTCATCAGAAGTCTGAATGGTGGCCTGGAAATGCCACAGGGCCCTGGTGGGGGCATGCTGCCAACTGCCACGCCCACTGAGCTGCCCACACTGAAGACGACGCGCAGCTCGCGGCTGCGTCACATGCTGCGTCTGCTCGGACGCTATCGACGCGCTCGCTGCCAGCGTGGCCATGGCCACGGCGTGGGCGTGGCCGAGCAGCAGGTGGCCACCATTAAGCAGAATCAAATACGTCCGCTGCAACTGCAGCCGGATCGTGGCTACGACAGTGGCACGAGCATGACGCAAGCGACGCCGCCGCCGCCCATCAGCTCGCCCAGCCACAGCGCCAGCAGCAGCAGCGATCTGAGCAGCAGCAACAGCAACGGCAACAAGGAGGTGATGCTGCTGCCCACCAGCGTCATCCGAGATGACAGCGTCACCACCAGCTACACACTGACGCTGCCGCCCGCCTTGCCGCCGCCCACGCGCCGCAAGATGCCCAATCCCAGCGAGCTGGCTGAGCTGGCCGAGACACTGGGCTTCGTCTCGAGCGGCATTCATGGAGCTGCCTGCTCCAACAGTCGCCAGCTGCCAAGTCTGGGCAATGTGTATAGGCGACAGCGTAGAAAACACTTCCTGCGCACTCGATCACCAACCTTGTCGCCCATACACGAATCCGGCTTATCCAATCCAACATCGCCGCAACCATTGCGCCATGGTTTAGCCAACTCCAACTCCAATGCCAATGCCAATGCCAATGCCAAGTGCTCGCCGGATGTGGCACGTTCCTCAGCGACGCTCGTCCAGAATCTATGTGGTCTAGCTGGCGAGGCTCTACGGAAATCTGCATCCAATAGCTCGCTGCAGAGCATCAGCTCCAACTCAAGCAGCACCTAGAAAGGAAGACAGCAAAAGGCAGTAAATAGAGAGAAAGAGAGAGAGAGAAAGAGAGAGGGATTTTGTGTAAGAGTTACTTGCATTGGTTTCTGCCTAGTCCATAGGTTAGTCATAGACGCCGTTATCCATCCAATTCCAAAAGATAAAATTTGAACCCTCTTTTAGCTATAATTTAGTTAAACTTGTTTTAGGATTTTGTTTCGAATGGAGGCTTTATATGAATATTACATGTAACTTGTAAACCCCATTGAAATGGGTGCGCTATATGAGAAATTAAATATGCTGAAGAAATGATAATACTCACATTTGTTTCTTTTCTATGATTATCTTCTATGTAGATTTTATGGGATAATCGGTAGAGATATATATATTCTATATGTATATCTCATTGGATATTTTCTAATTGAATATCTAATGGTAGATATACTTATATTGGAGATATAATGGGGCTATGCAGTATTCTGAGAATCTGTGGAACATTTTATTTTCTATATTCAATAAGGTAATTCTATATTTTATAAAAAGTTTCTGTTTGGTTAGATCTCATAGAGTTTTCTATTTTTCAAAGATCTAATTGTTTGTTCTATTCTTCAAAGTTTTCTGTAATCTAGAGTTCAAGATCTTATATAATCTATAATTATAGATCTTAACCATAGATCTTATATTTCTTTTATATATCTTATATATTTGAAGACCTAATGGAAAATCTTTATTCGGTTAAAGAGTTTGCTATTGAGTTTTATCAAAATTTGTTATTTTGGCAAATGAAAATTGATTAAAATATATTGCAGTTTGAGAGATATAGCTTCAGCTTTTCATTTGAAATTTTAAAGTTCTATACAGTTTGATAGCAATAGAGCACAGAGCTATTAAATTGCTTAGCCATAAAGTCTTTGATGTATAGATTATATATCTAAATATCTCACAGTTTGACAGGCGTAGGTTAAAAACCATTGCTTGCAGCAACCACCGCCAAATTTATAACTTTTTAGCTATTAAAAAACTCTCATTTTAGCCATCGCAAAAATATCTCACAGTTTGACAGCCACAGCCATAGATAACTATAGTTGCACATCTATACCTACATATACATCTATATATAAAGTTGGAGAGGCATTGTGTGTAAACAAAAGTATGAAAATTTAAGTCTTTATGCGGGAGTGGCTAGAAAAAAAAAGCAATTATTAATTTATTAAAATTTATTTTTACTTTATATTTTTGAATAATTTGAAATAAGATCAATTTGACATATATAAAGAAATGTACTCGACTATTGATGCTGTTTAAGAATGTACTAGGAAATATAATCAGCCACGCCCCTTTCTGCTTGTGACATTCATTTGAATAAAACCAATATATCTTAAGTTTCCTCTCCCAAGCGCTTCAGGCTATACAATAAAATCAAATTTTAAGTGCTCTAACATCTATTGCTATAGGAATCGCTTCTTCGAATCCCATTTATTTTGTGTCAAATGCTGTTATTTCTCTACTAAAACTTGCCTTCCCTCTCTCTGTGCCACCTTGTTTATGCCTTTGTTTAAGCCATGTCTGCTCGTTAAGTGTTGCAAAGTTTTTGTTTCTTCCTCCTCGTCCCCCTCCTACTCCTCCAATGCTCGTTGCACATCCTTTCAATTCAGTTTCATAGAATTTCGCATGTCTTTCGCTTGTTCAGGTATTGCCAGTCAAGGCGTGATTTGCACATTAAACACGTTGACGCGCCCCCTTCGCCCCTCTCTTACCGCCCTCTAACGGATTGTAGTGGTTGTATCTTGTTGTTGGATGGCTTCGTAAACGCGTTAAATATGCAACAGCATGACATTTACAATTGAAACGGGAAAGAGGTGCTGTTAGAGGAGGGGGGTGTTGTACTAACTGCTGCAGTTACAAGCATATATATATGTATATGTATAGAGACTTATATGTATGTTTATCTATATGTATATATGGAGGCTCTGACGCTTAGCCCCTTTTCAATATTGATTTTCGTATTCAAAACTTTCGTAGGAAGGAGGTGCTTACGTATCTGCAAATGTATCTGTATCTACTATATGTATATCTCTGTCTCTGTCTCTGTATCTGTAGCTGCGTATCTGCAGTTGAGCTTGCAGCTTGTTCTGACTTTTGCAACATTTGCGCTAACAACAAAAGCCGCACACATGGAAAAGCCGGAAAGGGAGGGGGGAAGGGGATGGGGAATTCGGATGTGGATGTTGGTTGGGGGCTTTTGGTCCATGCAGCTGCCAAAATTGGTACGCAAATGTTTTGATTCGAACTCAATTCAAATGACACTGACAAAGCTCTGCCAACTCGAACAGCATTTGCAGTTGGTTTGAGTGTAAAGAAAATTGCGTAATACGCACGTGATACACAGAGAGAAAAACTGTAATTTGATCATCGTATTTATCTTAAATTTGCTTTCCTTCTAAAATTATATTAGAGATCTAGCAAAGTATTTCTATTATATATTGACTTTACTCATATACACTCAGCGAAATAGTTGTGAATAAAATGAGGTCGCTTTAAATCATAGTAAACAGCTCTTTATTTAATAATTTGTATATGATTTATAGTAATTGATTGCTATATATTAAAAAAAATTTTAATTAATAATTTTTAAAGGCAATAACACTTAGAGAAAAATCTCGGAGTAAAGTTTTTCATAGCTGAAAATCTTATCAAAAAATTTAAAATGTTGAAATACAAACCAGCAAAACTTAAGAGGTTTATTCTCTGAGTGTAGTTAAATAGATAGAGGGAGAGCGAATGAGAGAGTGAGACAGACAGAGAGAAAGTGACTGCTAAACAGAGATAAACATAAACAGACCACATTTTGTCACATGAAAAAGTTAATAGGAAGCAATAAGAATGTTGCAAGCGGGTGTGACTGACTATCTAATACTCGTTAGAGGGGAAATTATGCACATTTATAAGGACGAACGAACTTTATACAAAGCCAATATACTCTTTTGCACTGTCACTGTATACCACTGTCAAAGAACAGATGAAGATTGGAAAGAAAAAATGCAGCTAATATCGTATATATCCCAAAAATTCGCATTAAATATTAAAAACTGAATAATTAATACACTTCTAAGTGTGTTTGGTGTATGTGTGTGTGTGTCTGTGTATGAGTGTGTGTGTGTGTTTACTAATGCGACAGCTACAAATGGAAACGCGTCAAACAACTGTGTGATTGAGCTGGGCCTGACAGGATGAGCACACAGCCTAACGAACAACCTGACTGCGACCAAATGGATAGCTAGATATAGAAGCGACAGAAAGACAGACATATTTCACTCTCAAAAAGAAGGAGAGAAACTGCAGTTCGTGTTATTGAGTCTGACAGACAGTTGGGCAAAAAGCAACGGCAAAAGTTCGACATAAAAGTGAGAGAGAGCCCGGGAGGAGAAACAGATAGAGAGAGAAAGAGGACGAGAGGGAAAGAGAAAAACATTTGATAGCAGATTATTTTTTATAGTTGAATGTACTCTATGTACTGCAGTGAGCACTCGCAAAGTTGAACAGTCAGTTAGTCAAGCTGCTGATTTAAAGTGAACTCTCGGCAAGACGACCACTTAGCTGATGAGTTCTAGTTTCTGAAATCTGTAGGTAGGTAAAGACTCTAGTAATTTCAGACTATTTCAGTATACAGAACGACATTATCTGACATGACTAACTTATTGTATATTCACAAACTAAGCAATTTTTGTTATGTATTTTAAAAAAAAAAAAATCAATTTTGAAGCAAATTGCAAAAAACCTCAGATCTCTCCACTAACACAAACAATTTGAGCTGGACAGTAAACTGACGCCTATAATCATGTAGAATTACATTTTATATTAAGTATTCAATTTTTTAGCACTTTCGATAATTATCGATTTTATAAAAATATAACTACAGGGTATCTGTACAATTAAAGAGAATAAATTTTAAATTATAAACTATTTCAAAAAACAGACTACAGGGTATCTGTTATACCTCTTAAATTGTAAATTATAAACTATTAAAAAAAAACAAACTATATTTAGCATAACGCTCATTGGTATTAGCTAAATTCAGATTAAGAACAGTTCTCTATATAAAACATATGACTATGCCGCCTATGTCCTAAGTAAATCTTATCATAAATTATAAAACTTTAAATGCAATCAACTTTTATCTACTCTAAATTTTTGTCCTAACAAAAACATCCCCAAAATCTAGTCCTTATATTGCCTTTTTACTGTACCTCAACATAGTTCTTGTGTATATTTATGCTCTCAAAATGTCTGATTACGCTGACAATTGACAATTGTGCCACAGTGCTGGCAAGTTAATTAAAGTTTCTAGCTCACACCTACACTTGACTATATGGCTGCTATATATATAGTTGGATTGTTGTTGTGGTTGTTTAGGTAACTTTGCTTGTGCTCATTCACCCAAGAATTCACCTTCCTTCACTCTTCCTTGTGACATGAATTCCATGAATTGAACATTTCGTGTGAAAATTGTGTTCAAAAATAAAATCAAATAACAAATATTCTTAGCTGAATATTAACTTGGCTTTTCCATTGCAAAAAAAAAGTCTTTTTGCACTGGGCTAAAGTCAAAAGCATTTCCGTTCGATTAAGCCAAAGCAAATGGAAAGAAATTGCTGCATACCTCGAGGCGCAATCAACTGCGGATGTGTGGGTGTATGTGTGTGCCCTTATAAATGCAGAGAGATGTGTGTGTGCTTGTTTACATGTGTCTTTATGTGAGTGTGTGTGTGTGTGTGTTTATTTGCGTTGTAAAATGTTTAATTTGATGACGCTTGACATTAACAATTTACCACTGCACCTGCTGCCTGCCACTCACACTCACACGCACACATGCATTCACACTCACACATATTTACATATTCACACACTCACACACATAAATATTCTCCTTTACTTTACTTTCTAGCTGCTGTCATGAGGCGTTAGATATTTTAGTTTTCGTCTGAGCAGCAGCGAGCGTTTCCTTATTTTTGTTTAGCGCTTTTTATAACTTTTTTAGAGCTAATTTTTTATGCAGCTTATCTTTGGCATCTTTTTTTCTATTTTATCGAGCTAAAGGTGAAATTCATTTTAGCTTTTGCTAAATGAATTCAATTTTCCTTAAGCCTCAATCAAAAAGTTAAGAGAGTTTCATAAAAATCGTATTTTATCGCATATTATATATGTATGTGTATGTCTCGCCACGAAAACACTTTTATTTAAGGGTAGAAAATTGAAATTTGAAATTTATACTTTCTCGTTTAGACAAAAATATATACATAGTAGATATATCCACGCTGCTTGGCATGAATGTAAATCAGAAAAAACTACATAATTGACCAGTTATTATATACCCACATGGCTCATCGAAAAGAAACCCATGTCCTTAGTTTTGGAGCTCACTTAGAAGATGGATATCAGCTGATCTGATCTTCTTCAAATATAAAACTATAAATAGTAAAAATTCCTAATTCATTTATTCTCAATCAAATTGTACTTGTTCTCATTGAAGACATATTTTTAAATAAAAATGGAATATATTGAAAGCTATAAAATATTGGTTAAAATGAAATATATAATAATTCAGCACTACTATTTCTGTATAGCGGCTGATCCCCAATAAATCTCTCTAAAATCCTCAAAAACAAATTATTGCAGACAGAAACTAACGCAATGTTTTTTTTTTTTTTGGTATTTCTATTTATTTAAGTCTAGTCTAAAAAGTGTGTATATATATTATTTTTGAGCGGAAAACTATAATTTCGTTTCTTTTATATTTTTTACTACTATTTTCATTAAAAACTGCTCTACATACATATATATTTTTGTTCTCTTCAATTTGAAAGTGTTTTTAAGCAATATTCATGCCCTGTTGTATATTTGTCCTCAACATTTTTCAGCTGTCAGCATTTTCATTGCAATATACGATGGCCAACGCGGTTTCTTCTACCACTCGTGCCCCTCCCCCTCGCCCTCTCTCTCCCCTTCTGTTCACCTGACTGGTCACACGTATAAAAAATAGCCATGAACTGACCATTTGTGCCCTGCATTTCATTCTGGCCAACTACGCTGCGTGCAGTGCTAACAAGCAAAAGGAAAAACCTTGCTAAATGCCAAGGATTTTCCTGTTTGAGATTCGAGCCTGCTGCCAGTTGACAGGCAACAGAAATATAATTTCTGTATTTACTTATTTATTTATTTATTTATTTTTGTTGTTGATCAACATTTTGGAGTTGAATGCAATGCTCATGTCATGTGCATGTTTTTTGGAGTCTTCTCCTGGCAACGCCCTCGTTTGCCTTTGGCTCTTGGTTAAAGTTTGTTTATGTTGTTGGCAGCGTGCTCAATGGCCACCCACGCATCCAAGCCTGGCTCCATAGTAACTTCTAGTCATTGTTGTTATTGTCATGACCACTTGATGTTCTAGTTATTGTTGTTGTTGTTGTTGCAGCCGCATCAATTATAAATTCAACGTTGCGCCTTCATTTTCCACGGACACGCAACAAGCGCAGACACAATTTGCATAAATTGGTAGAAGGGGCGGGGCGGCGGGGCTATTGTGGGCGTGTCAGTGCAAACAATTGAATGGACTAGCCCCAAAAATATATATGTATGCATGTATATATGATACATACATATATATATATATGATGTATAGCCTTCAGCCTGAGTGTTTTTTGTCCACAGTGAAAGCAGCCTACAGCGAACATTGAATACCAAATGCAGTTACAGCTTCTTCAAAGATTCAACAAACATAAGAAAACACTTAAAAAGTAAATATATGTATATTTATTAAGTATATAGATAATTACAATTTATCGAATAAATTCACTCTTTAGTTTATTTCTTTAATGATTATTTTAAGAACTTTTTAGTTCTATGTATCATTAACAGACTCCGCTGTGGACCTTTCTCTTTCTAGGGCTTCTAAGGTTTTCTCTTTGCTAAGCTGTAACCATTTGAGAATTGCATGCTTGAATATTTAGCAAAGACAAAAGCACAAGCGTCCACTTTTTATGTGTTTAGCTCCATAATAAACAAATGGAGAGCGAGAAGGCAATAACGTTGTCAATAACGACGAATGCTGTTGATAGAAACGGAAGCTTCTTGAAAGTCCTAGACAGAAGAACTATAATAGTAGCTGGGTTTCTTGTGTGCTAGGCTCTAAAAAAAGAACCAAAATGTGCAAATCTGTAGAAAGTTGAAATGTCGCTAATATATATAACATTTTATTTATATTTATAAAAAGGAAATTAGAATAAAAACAGCAGCATTTAACGAGTTCTGAATCTCAATGAGCGTTTCCAGTCCTACAAATTTCCAGCATCATTAAAAAAACATGCATTCAGCAGACTCCTGCTTCTATTACACCCACATCCTAAATGGAATATTCGAAATGATCCTTTCCCAATGTTTATAAATTTTAAAAACTTTTCTTTTTAGTTTTCTAAGAATAGTAATGGATTTTAATAGCATAAGATTTATGTGGATATATATTTATATTGTTCTATTATATATATATATATTTATATATATATTTTTTTATTTGTTATTATATAGATCATATCATATTCACATTATTGTTATTAATGTGTGTAAAAATGTTCTTAATTTATATTAAATCATCCTTTGCTGACTGAGTTTTAAGTTCCATCAGACTACACAAAAATCTAGTTTTCTTTGAAAAGCAACCTAATTACTCCTTGTTTTCCTTATCGGTATCCTCACCGTATCTAACCAGACTACATTTCAAGGAGCGTTCGTCTACACAATTTCCATTTGTCTGATGTGTAGAATAGGAACTTGTTGTGTTTGAATTATGATTGATTTACTTGGAAATGGGTGCCGCTGTGAGTAGTCAACAGTCGCAGTCGCAGTCGCAGTCAGCATAGCAGACAGACAGACGCAAGCCGGCTGGCTATAGCTGCCACGCCTACAACAGCTAGTACGCCCACTTAAAATAACTGGTTGTCATTAGCAATAGCCGTTAGGGGCGTTACTATTAGGCTTGGCTGTCTCAACGGTAACGGGTTATGAGGTATACGAGGGTCTGTAACCAAGAGCTCGAACTCGACTTGGAGCTATATCCTTTGCTGCTCCTGCTCTGCCTTCTGCTGCTCCTGTCATTAGGTTGCTTGTCTATCAAAATGGTAACGGGATATGAGAGTTTTTAACCCAGAGCTTGAACTCGACTTGGATCTGTTGGCTGCTGGTGCTCCGCCTCTATTTCCTCTTGCTGCCTCTGTTTTTACAGCTCCTCCTTCTACTCCTATTACTGCTGCTCCTGCTGCTTCAGCTAAAGTGACTCCTGCTGCTCATTCTTCCGCTCTCTGGTTCTCCTAGTTCCTTCCCCCTGTTCTTTCTCTGCTCCTCCTGCTGCTGCCTCTGCTACTTCTGGTTCTCCTCTTGCTGCACCATCAGTCATCCTTCTATTCTGTCTTCTGTCTCACCTCATGCTGCTTCCCCCCTGCTGCCTCTGCTCCTGCTTCCTCACCTCCTGCTGCTCCCCAATTCGGTTGCCCAGTGCCATTGTTTGACGCTTTTTTTTTTCATTGTTGATTTTTTTCTTCTACTATTTAGCCCACCTGCTTGGTAGGCACTCACCTGTCTGCTTGGCCCGGAAGCGTGCCACGACAATTTCTGCTTTGCTTGCTACGCTTCTCCCTCGACTCCTTTGCTTTGCATTTTTGCTTTTTATTTTTATTTTTTTGGTTGGTTCAATGAACCTTTTGGGGTTTTGTTTCTATGCAGTGCATAGGTAGCTAGCTGACACATACATATGTACATACGTTACCCCCACTGCCCCCCTCTCTCTCTCTTTCTCTAAGCGTATTTAACAACTTTTAATATGGTTTTCAATTAAGTTAATGATTTTTCAGTTTAGGCTGCATTCAAAACAATGTAACTAGATATGGGCTTTACGTGTTTTTAAAAGAGTTTTTCTTGTTATCTATAATAAGCTATAGGAAAAAAGTAAAAACAAACACCATGTGTATGAGACTGGAAAATTGCAGCGGCAAAGGAAAAAAAAGAGAGGGAGAGAAAGAGAAACAAATATTTACATTAATTAAAAGCAAAACAAAATTCAGCATAATTTATATAAAAGTAAATTGAGCATGCAAGAAAAAAAAACTGAAAATTATAATAAAATATATTTTAAAAACAACAGGCAGATAAAAAATGTTAAAATTAAAAAAAATAGTTGAAACTAGGCGTACAAAAAAATTAATAAATGTAAAAAAATTAAAAAACAAATGTATAAATAAATCAAAATCAATTCAAAGATTAAATAAAAAAAAACATATATTATATATATATTATATATATATATATATATAAATAAAAAGTAATAATAATATATATTTATTGTAAAGCTTTTTATGCAATTTGTATAATTTAAATATATATTTTTTATGCTTAAATAATGTGCTGGTATATATTTTTTCGGTATTTTTGCTGTATTTAAAATTTAATAAAATATTTAAAAAGAAATTAAACAAAAATAGTTCATATAGGTTTATTTATACAAAATGTCATATAAAAGTGCTTAGACAAATCCAATTTAAACACTTTAGCACATCTGCTGCCCGCTAGATGGCGCTGCACACAATTCGCTCTCTTGCAGCTTCAGTGCCTTGATGGCATTTTAAATATTTACCAGCACAGTTGGCGCACAGTTGTTGACAATTCCATTGATGTGGTCAACAGCCGGGCTCGAAGCGACTCTGTGGTCATCATGGCCAACATTATGGCACTAGAGCGGTGGCCATGGCCATGGAGCAGGAGAGCACAGCCAGCTCGTCCTGGTGTTTGCCAAAAGGATTGTGGCCTCGATTAACTGCTAAACTCAAACATTTGACTTGAGCTGTTAGATGAGGCGCACAGTGTCTACTCTACTATCTACACTTTATAGCCATCAAAGTTGGCCGTAAAAGTTTGTCTTTCGGTCCGTTGGCCAGCAGCAGGCGTGGCCAGTTAGCCACATATTTGCTAACGTATCACATTTAGCGTATACCTTTATAGCCTTTATAGTTTTTAGGTTTTGGTTTTGGGTTTTGGGTTTGACGTATTGAAAGCATGTTGTAATTGTTTGCATGGAAATATAAGCTTGGACATGATATACAACAACAAAGTTGTAAATTGGATTTATTTGTAGTTTAAAAAGTCTCAATTTTAGAGTACAATAATATTTATGGCTTAAATAAATGCTTTTCAGAGTTGTTTTTCCATTTTAGCTTTCTCTAGTGAATTTATGCAAAAATTTAAAGAAAAATACGAAAGAGTGCTTCATAAAACCATGGCTGACTAAGAGATACCCTTACCTGACTGAGTTTCTGTGGCAATTGTTGAAGGCTTCTTGTATAGCTAAACACCTTGTTTACCTCCATACCTCATATATGTATATGTACTCACATGCACTCATGTTTAAGCACACACATACACACACACACATACATACACACACCCACTCGTAATCCACACTTACTCTTTGAACAGTCCCCACACTATGGGAAATGAATTATTGAATAACTTCCGCTTTAGCTTTACATTTTTAATGAAATTTGTAATGCTTTGTGACTTGCTAATGTAAGCAGAAAATAAAACACTGACTCATATTTGAAGTGAGAGAAAGTAAACTCTTCAATATTAGGACGTAGTGGAGGTATTCAATATCGGGAATATTCGCATTCATATATCCATTTGTATATTTATAATATTCATAGTAAATTTGGGGTCTCTACAAGGTAGAGCTGTGATAGCCTCTTAAGTGTTTCCATTATATTTTCAGAAATATCTAAATATATAAATTTAAGGTCCCTAATACCTCTTTCTATACTATTCATTATATTTTCGGAAAACTGCATCGAAATATATTTTTTATCGATAATGATGAAATGAATTCAATAATCGTCCAATTATTGATAATTATTCTACATAAAGAGAGACAGACATACAGATAGAAAGACAGAAATCATAAATTATATAAAATCAAGATCAAGAAGAATCAACTCATCTTCTGTCTGTCTGTCTATCGTAAAGACTCTGTACGACAGTCCAGACTGATGAGCTGATAGATCAATCTGAACTTTCGACGTACTGACTGTATTTACGTAATCATTCCCTTGACCTAGATTTTATATAATTTATGGTATAGACAAACAAATAAACGAGGTTAATATCAAGTCAGCTCATCATCTTGATCTAGTTTATATAGACTTTATGCCGTCTCACTAACTGAATTCCCATTTTCAGTGTATTCAATGCCTAAATTGAGCTAAATAAATAACTATTAATAAACAATCATAAATTAGCCCCGAATCCTTAAACTAATATATTCCTAATAACTGACAATTTTATTAAAGGTGTGCAATTAATATAATAATTAAATATATATATATATTTCCTATTTTTATTATTAGATTTTCTATAATAATTATCTTAATCAAACCTAATTTCAATTTAATGGAATTGATTTTTGTTTTCGCTTCACAGTTCAGCCGACTTGAATTCGTTTCGCCTAATTTCTTTAACAACTGACAATTATATTCTAAGTGTGCAATCAATAGGAATGAATATATATATATGTATATATTATAGATTATTGATATGATAAATTCTTGATATCAATTGGCTTTGCAATTTGTGTTTGAAATATTTAATAAATATATATTGCGCATACGCCACATGGCTCGACGTTGATAGTTTGCTATTGGCGTCCTTAGGGGGGCTTGAGCTTGATGCATAATTTACGCAAATACTTGCGTAAATTAACTAAGTAAATTGTTTTTGCTTTGTAGTTTTTATAGGTGTGTGTAGATGTGTGTGTGAGTGTGTGTGAGTGTGTGTGTGTGTGTGTGTATGAATTGCTGTTTGCCTTTAGCCATTTGGCATTTTGGGCTTGGAGACGTCATATGTTTGTGCCGGCCAAACAAATCACACAAATGTGACGGGGCACATACACACACACACACACACACACACACACACACCTACAAATATACATATATATACATGTGTGTATATATAGCTTATATATGTATGTATATATTCTTATATTCCACACATTTTCACATTTGCTTCGACTTAAGCCGCGCACTCGGCAATAAAACGTCGAGGATTTATGGGAACGTGTCATTTGGCCCGTTTGTCCCTTGTGCGACGCATGCACATACATAAGTATATACACACACGCACACACACACACACACAGACAGCTGGCAAGCAAATAACAAATAAACAAATTTAACAAGCAAACTTCTCGCATTCATTTAACGCTCACTTCAACTGTGAATCGCCTTTTCGTGGCAGCCAAAGCGATTTCTGTTCATAGATAAATGCGCTAACATCCAAGGCATATTAGCTAGTTGATGTGGCTTGTTAGCTAGCTACTATGTTATGTGCAGGCTATATATATATATGCTATAAATTCCAGCTCCAATTTGTAAGCTGATTTAAAATTCTCAGCACTTTTTGAGCAGACCTCGTATGTATTTATTTACATATATATATATTAGCTTATTCAACTGACAGCGCATTTACCCTTCGGCTGGCCAGAACGATTTGTATTTCCATTTGTTGTATTTTTCTTCTAGTTTTTTTTTTTATATATTTTTTGCTTTTCACCTCAAGGAATGCAGCTAAAAAATGCGCATTTTCAAGTGCTCAGAGCTTGAACACCTCAGAGCACTTAGTTCACACTTCAACTCTCCTTCACCACCTCCCTCACTCCCTCACTCTCTCACACACACACACACACACATACTCCAACTGCTTGTCTGTCAGTCTCTTACTTGGCTCGTAGTCAATCAGTGGATTTCACGTTCAATTTGCTTGTTGGACTCATCAGGCGTCGTTGTCTGGGCCATGCGAGTACAAATATAATTAAGTGCCAGGATAACACGCCATCTCATACTCATACAGACACACACACACACACACACACGCACATACACATACACATAGATATATAGACACACCTATACTCATATATATATATATGAGTAACTGAGCCAGATGCTGGTCTTGGCAGTTGCTTCATTAACGCCTCGTTTACCTCTCAGGCCGCCTCGCAAGTCCAAGTCTCAAGTTAGCGCAATGCTTGACTTTTTTATACCCAAACACCCATTAGAGATGTGTGTGCAAAAGGGGTAGATTAAGTTTGTGTGGATGTATCTAACAAGCAATACATATGGTATAATTAGTTTCTGAATGTGTATCCTTGAGCCTTTAAGTTATAAAGTCCTGATAATAATACAAATAATAATTATAATAACTATCGTTCAACTATCGTAGAGTAATAGACAAATGCTTACATTTAATCTGACTATCTTTTATGTCATCATCTAACAGCATTATCGATTAATATAATAATCGATAAATATAAATATGTAAAAGGTCATCAATTAAGAAACAACACACTATGCATATCTATATACTGTGGCATTTTACTATCTATCTATCCATCTATCTATTGTATCTTTATGTTACCTATCTTTTCATCTACTACATCTATATATATATATATATATATATATAGACAACCATAGAGTTCTATGATGGCTATTGATAAGCAATTAAACAGATTTATAATACACTGATTTATAAATACACAGATACAGTTATGCGTATATAATATATACATATATATATATTTGCATCCATATCTCTCTCTCTCTCTCGCTATTTTTCTCCTCTCTCTTTCTTATTCTATCATTGCCTGTTTCTTTCTTTGTCGTATATGTATATTTTTCTCTTATCTCTTTCTTTATTTCTCATTCTGATATATCTCCCTCCCTCTCGTCTCCCTCTTTCTTTCACCATCTTCTCTCTTCATCTCTCCTTCTTTCGTTCTCTCTCTCCCTCTCCTTCTCTGCTATCTCTAACTTGCTATCTCTTTCTCTTAACTTCTCGCCTCTCTCTCCCACTATCCCCTCTATTTCTATCTCTCTACGATTTTCTTTATTTGTCTATCATCACTTTCACCTTTTTACAGGTTATCTATTCGTCCTAAACTCTTTCATTCTACCTTCACCTGCTTTGAGCTTGTAACTTGTCTGCTTGCGTTTGTTGCTAGGCTTTGGCTCAAACCTTGGCGCAGGTCTGTCAGGCTGGCAGGGGGTATCAGCCCTGACAGCCTGAACAAGCATCATTAGTTCTAATGAGCTGTGTAATAAAAACAAAAAATAAAAACCAAAATTCCATCAAAAAAATTTTCGGATACGATGTACGCTGAAAATAATTAATAAATTGCGAAATTTCAATTGCCAGGAGGCTTGAGTGGATGCTGCAGCTGTGATTACTTAACTGCAATCAATGGGCGGTTACATGAGATGCCCCCCTGGCTCCCTCTGCTCCCCTTTGCACAAAGCTTCAATTTAGCTGAGAATACTAGAGTAACGTCCCTTTGCAAATCGTCGCCAAATTGGGCCCAACCTTTATTCATCGCCGTCGTCTTCTTCTTTTTCATCATGTTGTTGTTGTTGTTGTTGTCTTACAGCTTTTGGGCTCTGACCCGGCATTGTCCTTGAGCCCTGTGCACAATGCGGTCTTTTATTATGGTTTATTGCGTCAGCGCGGCTTGCAGGAGCAGCAACTGTTTGCCTGCCCGAATGCCTCCTCTTCTGCCCCGTTGCTAGCTGGCAGAGCGCCCTGACTTTGACCTCGTTGCATAACCAAAGACAAACGCCAATTGCAGAAAGCCAAGCGAAGTCAACTGCTGACAATTGCAGCCGCATTGCGAGAGAATGCCAACTACTGCAGCTACTGTGGCTGCTGCTGCTGCAGCTGACACAGCATCCACAGCCTCCAGAGCCTCCCCAGCTAACCTCATTAAACAGCATCTTGAGCACATTTTAAATTGTCTTTTATTTCAATTGTGGTCAGATTATGAAGTGCTTAAGAGTGTGAGAGGCAAGTGAAATGGGCTTTGTAACTTAATTGAACTATAGTGTTGACCAAACAAGACTGATACTATTTCCGATAGCTCTGTTGCAGCTGCTGTTTAAGCTATCGATATCATTTAGCTGTAGAAACAGTCTTTAGGATTTTTCATATAATTAGCTCTTCTTATACCATACTTGCAGAAGATCGATTACTTTAGCAATATTCACAAAATCAATAGGTATCAATAACAATCTTGTTAGTTAGAGGTAAGAAATATACAGAACAAGCTTTCTGCAAATTATCGATCAGTTTGATTATTTGCACAACATCGATAAGTGTCGATAACAAGATTAAACGATATATAGGTATAAGTTTGTTAAGTTGTTAAGTTTGGTTTAATCGATAGCTTTCTTTTCTTTTGTACAAAATCGATAAGTATCGATAACCCAGGTTAACTGTTTCAGCATATCCGGTATATGCAACATAGGAAATTTGGTATTACGATGCTGCTAAAGTCAAAAGTTAATTATTCGTATCTTAAAGTATAGATACATTTTACAGTATAGATATATTTTATGAACAAGTTCTTCTAGTTATGTAAAATTGAAAAAAAAAAACACTAACATTTCTTCAATAAAAATTCCAACTACTTTTCCATGCTTTTATTGCAATATGGAAAAAAACAATCCAAACTCGTTACAAATATATAGACAAATAAAAGCGCTATTAAAAATGTAGGTTCTTGAACCAAAATTTCATTGAGTTAAATAATAAATGAATGTGCATAGGGCCTAAACACGGCTCAACTGACTCCCACAGCATGGCAGGCAATGAAAACCAACTGTAAATAATGGAAATGGAAATGGGAAATTGGAAATTCCAGCAGCTATCGTTAGACCGACGACAAGTTAATTCACTTTGAGCTGTTGCCCTTTTTTTTTTTAATAGGTTAATCGCAATTTCCACCTGCAGCACAATGAAATGAAATAATGGACATTTTCTGCTTCTATATGGCCTGGCTCGGTGCTTGGCCATGCTTGGCCATTGCTTTTGGCTTTGTGGTAGCACGCAAAGAGGGCCGCTTACACGCCCACTTCACTTGAAATGTCATTGGAGGAAAAAAAAAAAAACAGAAACAAAAACAACAAAAAGAAAAACAAAAACAGAAACTAGTAAAAGTTTTTCATTTACCACACGCTCGTTGCATTTTGTTATTGCTTTGGAGCTTCTGTGGTGTAAAAACAATTTTCTCAACCCGTGCCACATGGCGTATGCGTAATGTTTGCCAGAGCTCTCAATGGGCGCGTCCAAGAGCCATTGTGTGTGTGTGTGTGTGTGTGTGTGTGTGTGTGTGTGTTTACTGCCCAAAATGAGGTCATATTTTGGCGTCATCTTTTGGCTCAGTCTACCAGCAAGATAAACAGACGCCAGCGAAAGAACGACAATAAAACAGCAGCCAAATTGCGGGCAATCTTTGAAGCAATTTTTGGGGTCCTTTGCTCAGTTTGTTTAATGTTGAAGTCCCCTCGAAAGCAGTTGAAATGTCAACTGTATACTTGTATATATACATATGCACATACATATACATTTTACCCATACATATATACACATCTCCTTCAAAGGATTTAACGCCTCGTTGAATTCAATTCAGTTAATTTACCATTTTTGCTGCGCATTTGCTATAATTTTTATTTAGCTTTCGAGTGGTCTACGTTTAAGGCGTTAAAGGCAGGGCGTGGCAGTTAAAATTTTTGCTGGGACAGTCAATCCTTTGACTGAGGGCAGCTACAGCAAGGCGAGTGCGCTGTAATGCATGTTTCTCAAAAGCGGGTATATTGATTGCAATGACAATAGTTGAAAATGAGGCTATAATGAAGGATTTCGCATTAAGTTTGAGTATATATATATTTCCAGGATATTTGTCAGTTCAATCTTAATGTTTTTTATGTATATCTCTGTAAAAGAAAAATTTGGAATTTCATGCTTATCCAGGGCAGCTTACAGTCTACAACATACTCTAAAAGATTTCTCTTTAACAACATACTTATTAAACTTTAATGGTTCTGTTTATACAGTATATCATGTAGCCGAGTACAAATTGAAGCATACTTAAGCTATTTCTGTTTTCCCAGGGTACGCCGTACTCGAGTATCGTATGCTTCAAAATTCTCGTCAACAAGTTCTGCAGTAAACTTAAGTCTTTATTTTACTCAGAGTATTTTGCAATTGAGCTACTATGTTTATGGTCTTCCAGGGTATCATGCTGTCGAGCACACTTTATATCAGAATACTCTCTAAAAAGCTCTGCATTACATATCATTAAAATTAGCTTCAATACAGCATACTCCATATATATTTCTAGGGTATCCTACAGTCAAACACGCCTTTGGAAAAAATTATATTTTACTTTGTCACTGAAAATTTCTATCTATATGATTCATTTACCTTAAATTTTTTTTATATATTTTGATGATTGTTTTTCTTATTAAAAAGTCCGATTATATGCCTACAGGGTATTTGCTACTCGTGCCTAACATTTTTACCTTTTCTTCTTGGTTTAGTTTACCTTTTAGATGTGCCCATACTTTGTTGCATATGTCCCACTGCAGCTGTAAATCAGGGAATCATCAGAGCTTTGTTTAAGCATCGCTCGAGACACTTTATAAGCCTTGAGCAACACTGTTTTTTTACGACAACCAACACTGTATTGTTTTTCTTTTGCTTGTGTACTTTTTATGATGATTGAAAAAAATTGAATCTGCGCTGTTTGCTTTCCAATTCTCCTTTGCTTTTTCCCTTACATTTTTTATGGAAAGGTGTGCGAAGGTGAGCATTGAATAAACAATGCTGTGGCCCGCTGCGATTAGCGAGTTGAAACAATTTTTAAAATTGCAAAACGAACGCGTGCCATAATAAATTAAAAACATATATATATGTATATAAATATATATAGAGATATGTTGTAGATAGAGACAACAAATGGGCAGTAACTGACTGAAGAATACACTACGAAATCATTCTTTAAGTACCTTTTTAGTTTTTTTATTGAGTCTCAATCTGTATAAAATAGCTAAAACTAGGTCTGTCTTACTTCCTTAAGAAAAGAGGCTATGGTATTGAAAAAGGTATTTAATAAAGATTGTAGTACAGTCTATAAAAACATAGTTTGCCAAAAATAATCTATATCTTTATATTAAGTATATAATATTTATATATACTATAGGGCATGACAAGCCGGAAAAACATCTATATCCTCTTTAAGGTTCTGAAGCTATCCATATTTGGAAATATAAACGTATAGCTTTATATAATATGTTTATAGCTCAAATCTAATTTATATACTGACTCCAAAAATATTTTTAAAAATCTCCAAAATACTCCAATATACTCTTCTTCACTTTGTAAGCAAAGTATAAATATTACTTGCAGCGGGTGTAAAGGGGAGTTTTCTTTTTTGTGCAGTCTGGGAATAGCTGCTCAAAAGCAACAGCAGTTGCAGCGAATTGTATAGGGGAGCTGAAGTGGACGTGGCTATGTGGTCATGATAAAGCATCCAATGGTCCATGGTTGACTGCCCGAACACAGTGAGTGTGTGTGTGTGTGTATATGTGTGTGTAGCTTGTCCATTTGTTATCGAGTGAAAGCCAAGCACGCTCTCTGAATGCAGCTACAAACACACATACATATACATATATACATGTACATACTCTCTAGATATACATTTGATATTGATTTTCGTCTTAATTAGTGCGGAAATTATTAATTATTTCGGTGCTGCTGTCTGCTCTCGATTTGAGTTTCCATGTTTGATGCGTCGGAAATCGAAAGGAAAATCGACTTAAAAAACTTTGGCTATAATAAATAAACTTGGCTCTTGGCTGACTTTATCTGCGGTCTTCTAATTACTCAAGTAAAGTGCATTACGGGTTTTTTGTTTTGGTTACTTTGCGGCTAAAGCAATTACATTGCTGCAGATACTCTATGGAGAAGTGAGGTTATGTTGAGTTGCAAAAGTTCTTTGTGGGCAATTGAGAAGAGAATTTCTTTTGATATTGTATAAATGAGTTAAAACAAATATAAAAGAAAACAAGTAAGAAAACTCTAGTCGAGAGTGCTCGACTAGATAATACCCTGAACCAAACAAACACAAAATACATTTAATATGGTTAAATACTTAGACTTCAATATATTTCAAATATATATATATTGAAGTCTAAGTATTTAACCATATTAAATGTATTTTTTGTTTGTTTGGTTCCGGGTATTATATATATATATATATATGTATATAGTTATATATATATATATATATATATATATATATATATATATATATATATATATATAATATAAACATATATATATATATTTATTAAATAAAAAAAAATTAATTAAATAATAAAAACTATTTACATATCTTATACAATATTATACATATTTACACTAAACTATACTAAATTTCTCTATCCTGAATACTTACTGAAATACCACTGTGGTAACTATAAACTGTTTCAAAAGTCCTAGCGCTAATGTATTCATTAGATAGATTTGAAAACGCCCAATCAATGTGCGAATCACAATTGGTTGTAGGCGTTTTCAAATCTAATAAGCTTCTGAAGCTTCTGCTAACTAACTCATCATGCAAAGTCCTAGCCGATTCAAATTTGCTCAAACACAAATTAAAATCTCCTAAAATTAGACAGCTTTCTGCCAAAAAAGGATATTGCAGAAATAGATCCTGAAATTCTGTATTAAACAATCGGACTGGATAAGATGGACTTTTATAAACAACTACGAAGCTTAACGATTTGTACCTAAATACGGCACACTCAAAAACGGATGATCCGTTTATTTTCCTAACGCTCAAGCAGCTTGATATATTATCTACAATAGTGTCCCTAGCATAAATGATGATTCCTCTTTTAGGTCGGATTGCGTTAGGAATTACCTCGCAATCAAGACGGACAACAATACTAAAACCTGGAATATTGATATAATAACCTGGAATATTGATATAAATAAAAAATCATTCACATATTTTCACTGCAATTTAAAGAATTTGTTCAAATTTATGGTCGCTATCCAAAATGTTGACTTTCCATTTTATTAAGACACCAAGACTCAAACCGAGAAATTCTCGATGAACGTTCACCTCGATCACCTCAAAAAGTCACCTCATGCTCTCATGCTAAAAAGATTGAAAAATTAAATTCTACCGACTTTGCCTCCGAAGTCGAAAGGCGCGCCTCGCCTTTAATAACAACGCCACCTCGCCACTTAAAATCGAAACGACAAAACTGCAATAAGTTGACCGCTAGAGCGCCATCTAGTAAAACTAAACTAAACTAACAGCTGAGAATTTTAACACAATAAATCGCAATTTGATTCTTAGAATATGCTAGAAGAGGTTTGAGTGTATGTGTGCACACGTATAGGAAAACTCTTTTTGCTGCTGCCACGTGCGTTTGTTAGTTGGCCAAACGTTTTGTTTATTAATTTGTGTTGACTAAACGGAATTTAATGAAACTTTTAGCATATTATGTACATATTCTATTGAATATTTTACATTTTATAAAAATGCCAACTCATTCACAATTAGCTATACATGCAACTGACCTTCAAAGGGGAGTTTGGTCACATTTGGAGCCGGTATCCAAAATATAACAAAAATTGAAATTCTGTAAAATTCATCTAAACCTATATGCAAAATTTGGAGACTCTAGCTTTAAAGATGTAGGAGATATAATTTTAAAACGGATTTTCGATAGGGTTTTTAATCGATAAAAAAAAAACGGGAGTAGTTATCGTTTTTTGGAGATAAACTCGATCTGCGCGTGCAATGCACGGACCTAACAAAAAAAATTTCAAGTCTCTAGCTCTTATATCTTCTAAGATCGACGCGTTCAAACATACGGACAGACGGACGGACGGACGGACGGACAGACGGACGGACGGACAGACGGACGGACGGACGGACGGACAGACGGACATGGCTAAATCGACTCAGCTCGTTGCCCTGATCAAGAATATATATACTTTATGGGGTCGGCCACGCCTCCTTCTGACTGTTACATACATTTAACAAAACCATTATACCCTGATTTCCCATTTTCAATGGGTTCAGGGTATAAAAAATAATCCGAAGTAAACTAAATATTTTCTTTACTGTAGACTATAGAACAGTTTGGTTAAGTTTACTACGGTAAACTTTTTTTTTAGGTTTTTTCTTTAAGCTATAAGCTTGTCTCGACTCTTCTACATTTCTTAAACCTCCATATTTAACGATAACATTTATTTATAGTCGATTCTATTTATATAGACTCCTTTTCTAAGCCAGCGAGAGAGCATTCAAGGAAAAGCTTTTAAGAAACCAACTTCAGCCTGCGATTGCTCCTTTTAAAACAATGTTTTACAAGTTTCCTCTTGTTGCAGTTGTACTCCCTCTCGCTCTCTCCCTCCTCTCCCTCTCTGGCCACGTCTGGCTTTTTGGAAAAGTTTTTAATTGCGAAATGCCCATTTGTGCAGCACAGGCAGACAACAATGCCGCCGCCCCCTTAGGCTAAATGTTGTCGTTGCCTCTGGGCAAGTTGCTCGTAATTTGGGCATAATTATGACACAGCCAACATCTGTCATGGCTGCCACGGCACGCCCAGCGCCGCCTTTTCGCAATACTTATGCAATTTACATTTCCGCCCGAAAGCGAAAACTTTTTGCAACATTTAAAAACTTTAATTACACGCAAATGCCTTGCATTGTCAGCGAAAAATAAATAAAAGTAGGAAGAAAACAAACTTTTCAACTTGCGAAAATATCTAGAAGTTGCAAAAGACGAACGGGCCTTAACACGCATTAGAGTTGCGTCGCTGCGTTCACAACAGGTTCTTTTCAAACTGCAGCAAGCATATTAGTTCAGTTGTTCAGGAACTAGAGCTTCTGTTCATTTGTTTGCTTGCTTGCTTCACTGCTCACCACTCGTTCCATTTGTGCTTATTGAACGAAAACTCGCCGCTCTAACGCGCAGAGAATGAGCAGAACTTGCTGCCGCCATTGATAAAAGTGCAATGCCAATTCCGGTCAGTAAACTTTCAATATAAAAGTTTTAGTTGTTGTTGCGTGTACATGTCGCACGGCGGAACAGATTTACAGTTATGCAAGTGCACGCTGTGATATATTGGGATTTATTAAAAAATATAATATATATATAGTTACATACATATATGTATGTATGTATTTTGTAAATCCGGTTACCTGTATATCGAAAATCTTTATTTGTTATATTTACTACATACATATATAATATAATATATTCAAGTAAATCCCAAAATTTGCTGCAGTGCATTTTTGTGTAACTGCTTTAATCCCCTTTAACGAACTTTGCCGTGGTGTCTGCTGATGGGTATCGATGGCTAAATTGAAAATTTCGTTAAGCTGCGTAGCGCGTTGCAACTTGCGAGTGCATGCAACTCGTAGCATAACTCAATTAGCGCTTCATTGTTAGTTATTGTTGCATTTGCCTCGTAACTGAATTTAAGCGCATTTTGTTTACGCTGCTTTGCACGCGGTTCGCTCGAAAGCGAATTCATCGTGTGGAAAGTGAAAATACAAGCCGGCCTCTGTTCAGGGCACTGTTACACACGCGCACACACATACATACTTACATACATACTCACATACATACTCACACATACATGCACTCGTAATTGGAGCGAACTTAAAGTAATTCGTCAAAGCCGCCCACAGTTGGTGGCCCTTGTAAATTTATTTGGCTTAACGCTTTGTATAACTGCTGCCGCACGGCCGCACCTAGGTTTTTCTCTTCCTTTTTTTTTAATATTTTAGCAAAAAGCTAATGTGCCGCTAATTAGTTAGTCTGTAGCAGTTCAGAAAAAAAGAACTCCCAAGCGACTTGTTCACAGTTGCACGCAGCAGTGAAAAGTTTGTCAATTACGCCGCTTCATATGTCAAAGAACAGTGAAAAATGAATTCGCCGTGGGCAATAATAAGTATGCATGTGTGCAGCATGTGTGATAATTACTCAAAGGATCGATATGACAATTCGCTGCAAATGGGTATGTGAGAGATGTGCTTAACTAATTGCTATCGTTTATCGATGGTGGTTTTATTTAAATAGGGAAATTTTATTATTAAAAATCTTTTTAATTTAAATATATAGTTTTTGACAATTGTGTTGCAAAATTGTATGAAATATATCTTAAATAGCTTTAATATATGTTTTTAATTTTCAAATCATAATGTTTTTCTCTTTGCATTGGAATTGCAGCAGCCGGAAATGGTAAATGAAAACCGAGAGCCCAAGCTGGCTGGATATGATTTCTATCACCGGGTGCTGGGCTCCCCACGTTATGTGGTCGCCCCAATGGTGGATCAAAGTGAGCTAGCATGGCGCATGCTCTGCCGGCGTTACGGAGCACAGCTCTGCTATTCACCCATGTACCATGCGAATCTCTTTGCCACCGATCTGAAGTATCGCAAGGATGCCCTGCAAACGTGTCCCGAGGATCGACCATTAATCATACAATTCTGCGGCAACGATCCACAGCAGATATTGGAAGCAGCTTTAGCTGCCCAAGATCACTGCGATGCTGTGGACATCAATCTAGGCTGTCCGCAGGCGATTGCCAAGCGTGGGCACTACGGCTCCTTTCTGCAGGACGAATGGGAGCTGTTGACAGATATTGGTAAATATTTGATGAATACATGGATATAGTAAATTCTTCTAATTTACCTCAATTACAGTGCGAACGCTGCATGAGAAACTCTCTGTGCCGGTGACTTGTAAAATTCGACGTTTCGAGGATCGGGAAAAGACTATTAAATATGCCAAAATGCTAGAGGCTGCCGGCTGTCAATTGCTGACCGTGCACGGAAGGACTCGAGAACAGAAAGGACCTCTAACAGGCATTGCCGATTGGAGCTACATCAAGGATGTGCGAGAGCATGTGAAGATACCCATGTTTGCCAATGGCAATATTTTGGGCTTGGATGATGTGCATCGCTGTCTGGACGAGACGGGCGTTGATGGTGTAATGAGCGCTGAGGGTAATCTGCATAATCCAGCAATCTTTCAGGGCATTGCGCCACCTGTCTGGAAAATGGCCAAGGAGTACTTAGAATTTGTTGATCAATATCCCTGTCCCACATCCTATATACGCGGACATCTCTTCAAGCTGTTTCATCATATGTAAGCAGAAATGATATAGACTGTAAGTCGATTTTAATCTAATCATAATCCTTTGCAGCATGAATATACGTTCCAATGCTCAGTTGCGGGAACAGCTGGCAACGGGCAATCAGCTCACCCAATTCCACGCCGTTGTGGCCAAGGTGCAGGAGAAATACGAGCCATATCACACGGGAATCACAAAATATGAGCCAGAGGAAATGGAACTCAACATGAGTGCCGGGGGTGTAGAGGAAGTAAGATATCAGTTATTGCTTAACATATCTCGATTTACTTATCACTTCTCTGTGCTTGCAGTTGCCCATGCTTCAGCCCTGGTTGTGCCAGCCCTATATACGCGCCTCGCCTGAATCGCATCGTCAGAAAATCGCTGAGAAGCAACGCGAAGCCATCGATCCGAATCGCACCAAACGACAGTATTTCGATAATGCTGGCAATGAAATATCTAGGAAGCGCATGAAGAAGCTAAGACGTCGCCAGCGACGCCCTATCAAAACGGATGCACAGTTCCAGCTGCGTCACGAACGGCATCTCGAGTATTGCGAGCAGTGCGCCAATCCGTTGGGCTCCAAGTGTGAATTTCGTCTGTGCCGAATTTGCTGCCGAGACAAATGCTATGCGGATGATTGTGATTGTCCTGGACATGGCATACTAATCAAATCACGACGCGCCAAAGCTAAACAGTTTGAAGCCCATTGCAGGCAGGAGAATAACAATGAATCCGTTTCAATTCTGCCAGCTGCAAGTCCAACAGCTATCGATAGTGACGACCCACCATTAGCTGATGTTTCTTGATATTGGAATAGGAATCGTAGTGAATTTGTATCGTCTAATGTAGAAAATTATGCGTGTTCTTGTTCCTATGCCTTGCTGTGCATATAAAAATACAAAAGTTACAAAAAATTATTGAAAATTTAATGTTTTTAATTTAAAAAAAAAAAGAAAAGAAAAATGACTTATCCTTAAATAACATTCAATTATAATTATAATTGCTTCATTTTACTCTTTTTTTATAAATATTTTTGTTTAATCTGAATTAATTGTATTTATCGCCGTTACTTTCGATAAATTTGAATTGTGCCCATTACGTAATTATTATCTTCGTTGTGTCGTGATATATTTGAGCGCATGGTATTTTTTGCATTTCGATCACTTACCGATAACATAAACCAAAGCAGCTCTGTCAATTAAGCAATGATTCAGAATCATGAGCTAGCTCCAACAATAACCATATTGTGTTCAATCAATCGACACATTTGTGTCAAGCCAAAAAAAAAAAAGAATAACAAATGAATCTATTCTTAAAATCGTAAGAAATTGTAATTTATAATAATAAAAGGGAAAATAACTAGCAACAAAGCCAGTTATTAAGTGATACCAAATACCCATTTTTTTTTCTATACGTGGAACCTGGACTTGGCATTTTCTGCTGAGAAACTAAAAATAAATGCAAAGAATTTGCAAATGGATGAAAACAGGAGCTTCAGATGCAGCGAGCCCGGCTGTGGCAAGGCCTTTTGGTATAAAGCCGCATTGAAACGACATGCAAACACCCACAAAGAGAACGATCCAGATGCACAAACTATTTCGTGGGGCTGTAGTAATTGCACGAAAATGTTCACAACAGTCGAATCGCTGCGACGACATTTCAAGTGAGTAAATGAATCACTTAAGTCAAGTGTGAAAATGCTAATAGATATTCCTCTGGCAGAACTGCCCATGGCTCTGTCTATGTCTATACCTGTCAATACGAAGGCTGTACCCAGATGTTTCAGCGCAAGGATAATTTGACACGTCATGCGGCCTCGCATGCGGACAATAAACATCATTGCGACATTTGCAGCAAATCCTTTGCCCGCAAGGATGCGCTGACAAGGCATAAAGTGTGAGTGTAGAAAGAATTAGAGATCTAATTGTAAATAGTTAATCGCATTCTTATCGAAAACTATTAATTGGATAAGCAATATTGTCAATCAGCTAAGTATCTGGCGTACAATAGAGCTGGCACTCTTGAATGTTTGTCCTTAGAATGTTCTCTAAGTCTCGTTGCTTATCCTTGTCATCTAGATCTCTTCAGTTCATATTTATAAGGCTTTAGATGTAACAGACATTGTATTTGATTACGTTAAGGAATATAGTCAGTTAGTTAAGGACAATAGGGCTCGCAGTCATATGTTCTTATTTAAATGTCCTGTAAAATTCTCATTGCATATCTTTAAAACAGAATATATAGATCTGAGTTATACTATATTTAAGCACTATAAATAATTTAGGACATCTAATTGTATTTCGTGTGCTAAAAGGATTTGTTAAGCAAAAAGTTAATTTTTTTTGTAAAGTAATTGTTTAGTTTGAAAACCTTATGAACTCATCGATTAGGAGACTTCGATATACTAGAGTATCATCATTTTTACAGTCGGACTATTTCCCAGTCGTGCTACTTCAAGTAGAGTACCATCATGTTAAGTAAAATTACCATAGTTGTTATCCTTTTTACGAACCTTCACTTTAAAGCTCTTAACGTTTCGTATAACATAATGTTATCCTTAATTATTTCCTCTCTCCGCTATAGCATTCATACCCGCAAGGCCCAAGCAGCCGAAAGCTCTGATAATCAAACATCGAATCAAGGCCAAACCATATTCAACTCCAGCTCGTCCTCTGTGCTTGTAAAGCAAAGATCTGTGGGCGTATCGGTGTGAACCTAAGGAGAAACAAGTAAGTAATAGAAAATGTAAAATTTTCCACAATTAAAATCAAAATTAAAATTTAATTTGAAACCATTTACAGATTGGCATAATGCTTTGGGAATTCAAAAAGTTAAACATCATTTGAAATAAAACTTTCTTACTTATCCTATAAAGAAAGTTGAAGCTAAAGTTTTAATTGAAGCAAGGTTTGGGTAAATATGCACATTAAAAACACAAATATATAAACATTTCTTAACCATTGTAAAAAAGCATGTTATTATTAAGTTTAAGTTTATAAATCATATTTAACTTGTAAGTAACTGTTATTCTATCCATTAAACGCGAGCGGAGTTATGACTGGATTTTTTGGATATATCCTCGCATTTGTCAACAGTTGGTGGAAGTCGTGGATAATATTATACATTATGTTATCAATTTTAATTCTTAATCTAGAGTAAGTTAAAGCTGTCAGCAAACCCAACGAATGAGGGGAGTTTCTGACTACCGTACATTACGTTTCGATTAATAATTGCATAAATATCGTTTATACCGATTACTAAACACAACAACTGCTAAAAAAAACAACAAAATTACAATACAATTAAACTAAAAATAAATAGTCCAAAATGAAAAAATAAAACTGTCTTTTTTATCAAAAATAAAACTATATTTATAGTTACAATTTTTCAAACCAAATCAAAGATGATTAAAAACTTTAGTTTAAATAAATGTTTACTTTGTTTTACGACAAAATATCGATACCTTTTTGCAAGCAACTCTGGTTGTTGGCACGTTTTGCGGCTGCAGCTGTTGCTTAAACAAAAAATGGAGCAAACAAATGGATTTTACGATTTCTGCATTCCCTACAACAAAGATGACAAAATATTGCGAGCCATACTCAACGAATTGGTGGAATTGGGCTATAAGACGATAGCCATTGACCAGAGCTTCGATCACAGCAAAAAGGAGCCTGGCAAACGTGGTTCCGAAATATTTCCCGAACCGCACAACATAGAAAATATACGCAAGGCGTTTGCCAATAAGTTAAAGATATTGCAGCGAATAACAATATTGTATGTGGATGTGAATGTGGCGCACGCAATGGTAAGCTGAGAGATTAACTTTAAATGTAATTAAAATAAAATTAAACCTTCAAATTTTTAGAGCGTTTCGTTGAATCTGCGCAAGTTTAATCTAATTGCTGGACAACCCAAAACAGAGGCAGCACTAACGGTAAGTGGATCAGTTGCATGTCAGAATAGTGCTTTTTTACCTGCGCTTTCTCTACTACTTCTTTTTCACATGCCGCGGTCTCCATGCAAATCGCATTTTTTAATCGATAAGCTTTGCTTAAATATTGCTTATCGATAGTTAATTTATGTAAACAATTATTTATGCTGCATAATTGCAAGAATTTTGAAAGACAAATAGTAGAAATTCTTGTTATAAATATCAACTAAATTAAATTAAATTAAAATAATAATTTTCGATAAGAACTCAAATCTAATGTCATCTCTATTTATTGGAACAGCTGATTTATAAGCACGACCGATTCAACTCTTAAAAACTGGAAGCGTTTACTTTTAGAATGCATAGAAAGTATTGCAATAACTTTTGAATATAATTATATATATTTTATTTAAATTTTTACAGCACTGCTGCACGTCCTTTAATGGCGATATTATTACCTTTGATCCAACGGCCGGTTCCCGTCTGCTTATTCAGCGTAAGCCTTATCTCATTGCGGTGCGAAGAGGCATGTACTTTGAGATTAAATACGCACCGGCTATAGCAGACTCGAATAATCGCAAGGATATGATTAAGGTGGCACAGAACTATTGCACCAAAGGCAAATCGAAAAATATTATCTTCAGTAGCGGTGCATTACATGAATTTCAACTACGCGGACCGTACGATGTGGCGAATCTGTAAGAGCGAATAATGAATACGCTGTACATTGAAGACTATATTAATATTATTTACTAACATTTTAATAATATACAACTTTATTTGAGCTTTCTTTATTTTATAAATTATTTGGCCACTCTAAAGTCTTCTCTGTATACATATATATATTCTTGTAGACCCTATTTATATATAACAAAAAACCACCATATTTTTTTTATTAGTAAATCTGTTATATCCTATCTTTTTACAGATCTTACATATTTGGACTCTCTGAGAACCAGGGCAAAAATGCCATCGATCTGTTTTGTCGTAAACTCTTTCTACGCGCCGAATCGCGGCGTTTAGGCAAAACAATTATGTTTGTCAAAAGTAAAGGACCAATTGTATTTTCCGACAGCTCCGATGAAAATCAGAGCGACGAGGAATTGGCTGATGAAATGGATACTTTAGTCAAGGAAACAGCAAGCGAAGAAGAACCAGAAGAAAGAGAGAATAGTCCAGCCAATAAAAGACTGAAAGTAGCATAAACAAAAGTGTATATTTACTTCGTATAAACAATTCAAATGGATGAGAAAACTTGGAGACATGGAAAGCATTTCCATAAAATTCTCGAAGCTGCAATATTTGTTCTGGAATTTCAAATTCCATACGGTCATATATAGTGCGCGCACTTTAAGGAGTAGCAATCATATCGATATTATGCTATCGGAAACGATAGCAAACGTTATTTGCATATATTTTGTAATAAAATACATGGACATTATGATACCAAATAAAAAAATTAATTTTATATTAAACTAATCGTTCACTTTACTTATTTTTCTCTATCAATACAACAATTTACGCACAAGTAGCACGTATTGCCGAGTGCATGTTTGTGCGATTAATCGCTACTTAAAAAATACTTGACGTGAGAGGTGCCTACCGTATATCGGTCATCTCTAATCGCTGCTAAACAAAATGGAGGTCTTTGATGTGGTGCGTACATGTCTGACAAAGTGCTGCTAAAAAATTTGCGTAAAACGGCATAAATAAGTTGATTAATTAATTAAATGTAATAGCAAAATGCAAATAAAGTTGCCGGCAACCATTTGCGCTAAAAACGAAACGAGTATTGAGCGTATTTCAAAAGTTATATGATTTTCAAAATCGACGATACGAAAACCAGACACTCGAACGAAGAAAAAAATGTGAAAGAAGTAGAGAGCGAGAGTACAAGACGACGGCGACAACGACAACCCAAACGACGAGAAAAACGGCAAAAGAAATATGTATTTCGCGAGACGACGACCGCAGCAGCAGCAGCCGCAGTCGCAGTCAACGTTCAATTGTTTTTTCCGAATTATGGCCAAGTGCATGTATATATATATATATCTGTGTGTGCGTGTATGTGTTAATTAATTGGCATAGCGAGACAAAAAAAATTATAAATCAAAGTAAAAGAATATATATTTATATATATATGCAGTTAAAAGCGTGAATTAAACGCGTTCGCAATGAAGTGGCTTCTTCATCGTATTTAAAAAAATTTTCGTTACCTTTTTGTATAATTAAAAATGGACCTCGCTATCTGTCGCTGTGTGAGTTTTGTGCAGTTGGCTGTATATACGTGCATGTGTATGAATGTGTGTGTGTGAGTGAGTGTGATGGCGATGCTCGATTTTCGCTTGATGATGATGTTTGATTATAATAATGATTATTGCCTCCCTGACTTTTTGTCTTTCTTGTGCAAATGCATGTGAGCGTGTTTGTGCTTCGGCGAATAATTAATTTGTGGGGGTGGCGTTCTTTAATTATTATTAATTATTTCTATTTTCATTTTAAAAAAATTGTTGCCGCGGCAGAGATGCAGCAACACAGCAGAGCAGCTTGCGGCGGCTTGTCAATGATTTTCGCCCATTTTCACAGTTATTTGGTGGGCTCGTGTGTGTGTGTGTGTTAGTGTCAGTGCGACTGCAATAAAATGTCTTACATTTGTGCTTGTAATTATTTGCCGTGGCGAGTTCGCCATTTATATTTTCATTTCTTTGTGCCCGCTGCTTCTTGCTAAATTTGTTTTTGTATCTTAACTCTGTAGTTGCTGTTGTTGTTGTAGTTGTATTTGGTGTGAGTGGCGTGTGTCCCGCGTTGATTTTGCAAACACCTAGAAAAGGAGAAAAAACGGTTTTTCGCAGCCAGCATACATTTGAAATGTGTATGTATTGGTCTCTCGGCGCTGCAGCGTTGCCACACAATCGCATGCAGATGCACACACCTGTGCAAATGTGCGCTTCTGGCTTGTTCGAGTCGTCGTTTTCGTGTCGCATGTCGTTCGGCTGCTGCGCGCCCCCGCTGCGTACATTTTGCGTGCTGTTGTTGTTGTTCCTCTGGGCTCTATTCATATTTCGTGTTTTGTGTGCGAGTGTGTATGTGTGTAGGTGTGTGTGTGCCTCATACGCTAATGTATGTGTGTATTTTCACTGATTTACGCGTTTGAACAGTTGCAGGACAAACAGAGAACATCTGCATGCAACG
Source organism: Drosophila hamatofila (assembly GCA_035045345.1). Lineage (NCBI taxonomy): Eukaryota > Metazoa > Arthropoda > Insecta > Diptera > Drosophilidae > Drosophila > Drosophila hamatofila. The sequence goes on from JAWNPA010000032.1 coordinate 4,550,332, forward strand.
GTATCCATTTAGAGCATATATATGTGCGTGCGTATGTATGTGTATGTGTGCAATGACAAAGCAGAATTTGTTGCCGGCCCTTAATATGGCCTTTGCATTGTATTTGTATTTTCTACATTTGATTTGTCTCGTCTCTGTCGCTGTTTGTCATTTGTCTACCTCCTTTGCACACACACACACGCACACATATGCTAGCAGCAGCGGCAGCCACACGTTTTTATAGCCGGGGCACTCGCTGTTTATCTCCGCGCTCTCTCTCTCTCTCTTTCTCACACTCTAGTCTCTCGCACTACGCGCAATTGATGAGAGCGTAAATTTTCATTGCGCTCACGGGCGCCATCAACAGCGACAAGCAGCGGTGCTGCCAATTGCGCTTATTTAACGCCAAAATCTGACTGATGAACGATATAAATGTAAATAGGCTGCAACAATTACGGTTAATTTTCAAACTTTTCATTGTTATATTATTAAATATAAATTTAATATTAAATAATAAATGTATGCGAATATATATTGCACAATAATTGGAAAATAACAGCAACATTTGTTTACACATTTGGATGTAATTAATAATTATAAATTAGCTGATTTACTACGCAAAATAAATTTTCAAGTTTTTCATTGAAATATAAAATTTAAATATGCAAATATTTATTAAATGTAATACAAAATGAAAGCAGAAAAACTGAAACATTTATTTACATACAACTAATTAAAAATTAACTCTTTACCACCAAAAGTAGCCTTTTTTGTTGTTTGTTTTGTCTTCTCTCGCAAGCTGGCAGCACTGATGACAGCAGCAGTCGCGTCGTCTGTGGCGACTGAAAAAAACAACCAAGAAAAAAGAATTGTTCTCTTCATGACTTCTTTTTAGCTGATTCTGGCTGTGTGCCCCAATCCGTTGCCACGGCTGCTTTTCCTTTTCCAATTACACAAACGTTTTCACGTCTGCCGCACATACGCCTATTATTTCTTTTCAGCAATATCTATCGATTTCTTTGTGTTGTTTGGCTCTGGCAGTGGCAACGGTGACAGAATGCCGGCCCCAATAGCCGATTGCCGTGCGTATATCATGTTTAATTGTAATTATCGCGCGTGAGTGTGTGTGTGTGTGAGTGATTGCATTGGTGTGTGTGTTTGTGTGTGAGCTATTTGCTCAAGTCACAGCAGCAGCAGCACAAAGAAGAAGAAGAAGAAACAACGGCAATGGGCAGCTTCAGCTCAGTCGTTGCGCTTTTGTAGTTTTCGCCGCGTCCGTTTCAGTTACTACTTCTGCTATTGCCGTCGGATTTTTCTTTCTCTTCTGCTTGCTTTGTTATTGTTGTAGTTGTAGTAGTAGAAGTAGTAGTTGTTGTTGTTGTTGGTGCAATTGTGCTACAATTATTATTTCGCATGTGTTGCTTCGTGTGTGTGTGTATCTACACTCGAATTAGCATTGTTGCTCTTGTTGTTGTTGTTGCTGCTGCCATTCGCATTCGCCATCCGTCATTGTTCGTCATCATTCACATTTCAAAGTTGTCGATGTCGCGTAAAAGGCAAATGGCGCTGCATGCATAACTATCGATAGATTCGACGCCGCGGTCTGTCAATCGGGCAAACACACAAAAAAAAAAAATGAAACCAGAAACGAATGCATAATCAAAAAAGTATTCAATGTGTACTACAAAGCAATAAACACGCAAAAAGTCCAACGGATTAGCAGCCCCCAGAAGCAGAAGCAAATTGGTGAGTGAAACAGCAAATATACAAATCTATATATATATATATACATACAAATAGCCGATACCTAGGCACGAGTACTTTTTATATTATAATTATAGTTAATTAAGTTGGGGGTGCGGTAATGAAATTTCAAATGCGAATGCTATGCACAGGCGAAACGTGAAATTTCGAGAAATTTACAACAATGGCAAGGCAGAAAATGCTTTTTAGAAATAATTATGTATCTTTAACCAAAAGCAGATACACACAAGCACAAACACACATACACAAGGCGGCCGTTGCCAGCAGTCAGTCACTCAGCCAGCAAATAAAAATGAACGAGCAAACCCACACACACAAGCAGACGAGTTGAGCGAAAAACGAACGCACACACACACACACATACACAGACAAAGCTGAAATAATTTCAATCAACTCTTTGCTTGGACAGCCGACCAAAAAAAAAAAATGTTGAAAAAAAGAATAATAAAATAAACGTCACACGCGCCCCCAAACAACGTGATACAACAACAGCAACAACTGCATCTGAAAGAGCGAGAGAGAAATAGTGAAGGCAGAGAGCGAGAGCGAGCGAGCAAAGGCCGGCCTGGCATTTGAGTTTTTGGGCATTGCTGCTGCGGCGAAAAATTAAAGTAATAAAAAAAACTACAACGCGCTTAGCTTGACGTGCAAATGAGAGCGACGGGGCGATGATGACGTCGCATCACTTGGACTATGGCGACAACGGCATAAACTGAAGCAAACAATTCATCGAAGCACGGCAAGAAGAGCGCAGCTACACATACACACATACACTTACAGTCGACACTCATGCATGACCGGTCGTCGTTCGCGAGAGCCAAAACGGCAAATGGAGAGCGCGAATGGATGGATGAAAGGCAGCAGCAGCAGAAACAGAAGGCAAGCAGGCGGCGATCCAAAGCCAAAGCATATCATCCATCCAAAACCGAATCAAAACCGACCAAACAACAAGCAAAAACATATGAACGACGACGACCCCAACGCACCAACACACAAACGCACACACACATACACATACATACGCATACGCATACCCATTCGCAGGCAAATACACGCGCAGCCCATGCCCATGACAGCACAGAGATACGATACTCACACACACACACTCATACGCGCGCGTACTTAAACGATATGCGAATAAAATAGCAACAGCAACAACAACAAGAGCAAACAACATACCAACGGCAGCCGCCGCCGCAGCAGGGCAACTATGCGGCGAATTTGCACGAATCATGCGAATCTCCAATACACACACACACACATGCACACGCACACAGCGAGAAACACAGTCAGTCTTATACACCCATACACCCATACACATGCACATGCATACTTAATACGTGTTTTGTACTTGTCGCCGTCTTCGTCATCATCGCTGTCGCTGGCCATTCTCGCCATCATGGCTGCTGCTGCTGCTGCTGCTGCTCTACACACGCTTTTTGTTGTATCTACGCGACACGCGTTCGTTACATTTCACAGTCGGTCGCAGGCGTTTTGCCAGATTTCGCTTTTCAACCCACCTCCTCCAGCCTCCCCTCTCATGCCACCATCACCATCACCAGCACCACCCAACTTATCAAACTAACAAGCATTCACAGTAACAACAACAATTTCTTCTACCAACTCCAAAAAGTAATCGTCTCGTCTATTGTGCCCTGCTCTTCGTTCAGTTCATTCGCATTTTTGTTTTGACTGCTCTTGTCAACTGGTCGTCTCTTTTCAACGCTCATTCTATACGAAAGCCGCCGCCGACGCCGACGGCGCAGTCTGTCGTTCAGTCGCCTCCAACATTGCCGGCCATCTGTCTAACATGAGGCTGGCGCCTCAGTAAGCGTCGCTGCTCGCTCGTTCAGTCTCAGTCTCTGTCTCTGCCGCCAAAGGCCGGCACACGTTGTTGCCGTTGCTGTTGCTCCAAAACCCACCCCAACCCACCTCTGCCACCGCCTCTGCTTCTGCTCGGCCTGTGCTATCGGCTGTGGCTGTGGCTGTGGCAGCGGCAGCACGTGATATACTCGCTTTGCTTTTGTAATTTCGCTTTTGTCTGGCTCTTTAGCGCACGCTATGCTTTTGCCAGACAATTTTGTTGTTGTTACGTTTTTTTCACTTGTTGGGCTGTTTTTTCTTTTCCTTCTTTGTTTTCTTCTTTTTACTCGCCGCTATTGCTCTCTGTTTCTTCTCTCCCTCGCTCTGCATCATTCTCTCTGTCAGCCGGCGCTCAGCTAACGTGCTCTCGTCCATTGCCTCTCGTTCGCGCGTGCTCTCGCTCGCTCTCTCTCGTTTCGTAGCAGCGCAGCGCTCTCTTGTGTGTTTGCAAGTTTGTTTCAGCTCGGATGTGTTTGGTATTCTTGTTGTTGCTGCTTTTGCTGTTGTTGTTATTGCATACACAATGGCACTATCCGGTTTAGGTCCAGGTGCAAATTTTATAGAATAGTTTAACTCGATAATCGGGTCAGGCTATGACCATTTGTTCTACACGTTTTTTTCTGTCTTTTTTCGGCAAATTCTAGCGGGAAACATGGCGTCAAATTTTGAGGTTTCGATATTTCTTGCTCTATTCCTGGCGAATTGCAACGTCAGCTCAGTCGGTGTTGCCACCCAATTATTACCCGGGCACAGGCACGTCATAAATGCACCGTTACATATTCAAAAAGCTGCGACGTGTTGTAATTTATGTTGCTCTTTGGCTCAACCAAAATAAGAGACGAAGCAGAAGAAGAAGAAACAACTGTGTGTGGCTGTAACTTTACCTATTTTATTACCATTTTTATGTATGCATGTGTGCGTGTGTGTGTGTGCGCGCAGCACCCATCATCTGCCTCTTTGGCTGACTGGCTGCTGTTGCTGTTGCTGCTGCTTGTTGTTGCTTTTCTTACAAAAACCAACTGTACTTTTTAGTTACTGTTAGTGCGCGGCGTACACGCCAAAAGCCACTTGACTACTTGACTTGATTGCCATTAGAGAGCAATATGTGCACACATACATACAAACACACACATACATATGTATGAGGCGCATTTCTTTCCATTCTGCCGGAATGACACAACAAACAAAGCAACAAACACTCTGCACATTCCATTCTCATGCCATTATTATTTATTATGGGTCAAATGTTGGTTACATTTCAAAACACGAATGCCGCAAGCTTTAAGCCAAAGCCGAAATCAAAGCAAAGGCAAAGGCAAAAGCAAAGCTTTAACTACATAAAGTTTTTTTTTTTTTGTTTTTTTCTTTGTTTTGTTGTTTCTGTTATTTTTATTATTTTTTGGTAAAGGTGAATGAACTTTGGCTGCCTGTTCGCTCGCATTGTTGTTGCAAAATGTTTAATCATATAATTTGATTGCTAGTTTTTGTTGTTGTCGATTGAAGTTTCTTCAATTGCTCCTTATGCTTTAAGCTGCTCTTCTCTAATTGAGATCAAGATTTGATTTGATTTGCATATCATTGTTATCGATAACAAGCACAATGTGACTATCGATGGTTGACAATTTCAACACTTGGAGCACTCGACGCAAACGAAATGCCCCGTAATAAAAATAAAACAGAGCCAAAGCTAATGCTGCTGGCTCTGCTTGCGTCTCTGTCTCTGCCAGCCTGCCTGACATCTAATAACAACAACAACAACAATAGCAAGACATCGTAGAAGAAGCAGCAGCGCGCGTCGCGTCGCGGCTGCGTCGGGTCAGCGGCGACGTTTGGCGTCACCAAGAGTTGGACACACACAGAAATTTGCTTGTCTATTATCACCTTTAATCGATTTTTCGCTTATTTAAAACAAAAGTACAGTTGTGCGCGCATAGCCGCCAATACACATACATAATTTCACAGAAAACAAAAAAAAAAGTTTTTAGATGCTTGGTTGTTGTTGTTGCTTTACATATTACTATTGCTTTTAGTTTATTGTTTTTGCATTTACTTGGCGACGCCAAAAACGTAGCAAAAGAGGAGGCAACAAAAAAAAAAAAAAAACAGTTTGAAACGTAAACTCAATGACATATACATGTATAAAGAGACATATACATACATATAGACATAGCTATCTGCTAGATACAAACTTTGCTCACACACACAAGTAGCTAGACTAATAATAATGGAAGAAAAAAAAAAGCTGAAACTAAATAAATAAATAGCTGAAATTGCAAAAGCAAAATGTAATTGATTACAAACAACAACAACAAACAACAACGACGACTGACTAAATGATTGCCCAATGAGCACGAGCGTGAAGAAGCCAAGAGAGGGTAAAAGAGAGAGGGCGAGAGCTGGTGCTGTGCGAGCAGGCTGGATGAGGAGGAGGAGGAGGCGCAGGCATTTGGTAGTGGGAGAGTGAGCTGAAGGCATGGGCTAAGCGCGCTTAGCGCTCATGTCATGCACTCTACATAAGTTTTCAGATGCATATGTGTGTGTGTGATGGCTGTTGATATTTGTATATATATGTGTGTGTGTGAATGTGAGTGAGTTAGTGTTGCCACTGTGGTTGGCTGACTGACTGTCTGGCAAGCGAAATATGTGCGCACGTATTTATAACAGTACACATAGAGCGCAATTTGGTACCTCTATGTGTATACATGTGTGAGTATGTGTGTGTGTGTGTGTGTGTGTTTGACTTGCTAACTGCATATTTTGAACAGTGGTTACTTGCTAATTTAAATGGCAGACTTGTTAAATTTGTAAATATGTAAAAATAGTTTATAAATTCTCTATCAATCTACTTTATTTATTTGCTCATTTAAATGCAATATTTTATTTGCATAAATAAATGTTGTCATATGCAATAGTATTAACTCTGAATCAATCAATTATATTTTATTTATTTGCTCAGTTAAATGCAATATTTTATTTGCATAGTTTAATGCTTATATATGCAATACTAATAATTAAACAATTCTAATTCAATCAAATTTACTTTATTTATTTCCTCAGTTAAGTTTTGGTTTATAAATTCTCAATCAAATTAAATGTACCCTATTTATGCGCTCAGATAAATTAAATATTTTATTTGCATCGGTAATTGTTTTTATATGCAATAACATTAGCTCTCAATTAATCAAATATATTTTACCTAAATGAAAATGCAATATTTTATTTGCGTAGTTATATGTTTATATATGCAATAATAATAATTGAAAAATGCTCATTCAATAAAATATATTTTGTTCATATATTTGCTCAGTTAAATGCAATACCTGGCTTGCACATCGCAAATATACCAATATTTAAGTTCACTCTAGTTTCATGAACTTGAAACCACTGTAGCTTAGCATGCGTTTGACTTGCTTGCATATCTCTCGTATGTACTATTCCGTTAACTGTAGTTTTGTCTCGCTGTATCTCTCCACTTGGCATACACTTTCCATTTGCACACACACACACACACACACACACATACAAATACACATACAGTTGTACAGATGCCCCGCTCCTTTTAGCTGGCTGCTGTTTGCAACATTTGCATATCTTTTGGGCATTGCTGCTCAACCCCACAAAAAACACGCTGCTCAACGGGCAACACCCGCATTACCTTTTTTTTTATGTGCTTTATTTTATGTTGTTTTACTTTTTTTCTTCATGCTTTTTGCTGCTGCTGCTGCGCTGCTACTTTAGGTTGCTTGGATTTTTTTTTCTTATTTTGGGGCTAAACCTTTGCAGACAATGCGAAAAATCGATAGAGTTGGCATTGTTTTTTCTCACTGCAAAGATGTCGCCACCACCAACACAACAACAACAACAACGAAATCATATAAAATTCGTAACAGCCTCCAAAAAAGATTTGGGGCGGATGGTGGTGGGGGCTGTGAGTTGAACAACTAGTCTTAATCCACGCCTCATTAATTGCTAACACTCTTTTCATTCGCCCCTTTTTGTGTCCCATTTTCCCCCGCAACACTTTTCACAGCTCAGTTTTGTTAGCAGCTTCTTTTGTAACGTCTTACGTCTTACGTTTCACGGCTTATGTCTTACGTCTCTTTGGGGGATGGTATTTTGGGTACAGCCTAGCTTTTAAGATTCACAAGATATTTTAACAAATGTGAACAAAACACTCAAATGTTTAGGGGGTCAAACTGTACGTTGTATGTGTGAATAATGAAATCCATAAGCGTATAGCTTTTCCCCTTAAAAGTTGAAGTGGAAACAACAGCGTTATAATGGATATGCATATATAGAATTCTACAAAATATAGTAATAAATATAAATATAACAAAATATTTATTTGCAACTACTAAAATAAACCCAATTAAATGAAGAATATAATAATATAAATATAGTTACTATATAGAGTATATATAGCAAATAAAAATATTTATTTACTAATCAATATTGTTATCTTTTTCTCTTCTCATTACAGATTCAATATTCTAAGAAATACGCTCAATACATATACATATAAAAACCCGTTAATTTACCGTTTTACGCAAAAGTTTAGGCATTAGACATTTTTAGGTTATGTTATCGAGCTTTTTTTTAATAATTAATCGAAAATTTTGTTATCTCTACAGCTGTGAGCAAATGTTTCACTGCGAATATGTCAAAGGTCGGCCATGAAGTGTGCGAAACAACAAAAAGGACAAACACAAATGTGTATACACTATAAAAAAAAAGAAAAGATAATAAAATATAAAAATATATATAGATATTTATAAATATAACGGAAGACGTTCCACAACAACAAAAATATAAAAGCTGTAATTAAGTTTAGTAGTTAGTAAAACAAACTTAAAAACAAATCAAAAGAAAAAGAAAAACCCGACCAAAAAATTCAAGTTGACATTTAGACAGAGGTTTTTCTCACAGTGCGTTGTGGTTAAATGAGTCAACGTCCACGCAGCAGAACGCACCACAACCTGCGAGACCGTAGACATACCCTCAACAACACCAGCACAACACCACCCACCCACCCATCAGGTATACCCTTGCCACGCGCAGAGATCGGCATCAAAATTAAGCCAATCGACGACCAGACTTAAAACGCAGCGTTGCGTCCTTTGACGCACGTAACGGGACATTTCTGTGTGCGCTGCGTTTCAAAAATCTGATGGATGGAAATGCACAAAATATGTTTCACGGCAATCATCAAGGGTGAGTTTTTGAATCGCTTTTTACCGTCCACGGGGCAGGAGTTTTCTCTACATATATATTGAAGCTAGAAAATGGATGTTTGGTAGTGTTAAAATAGGGTATATTAGTTGTGGGTGCATGTGTGTCAATGTATGCAATATTATAAATATAAAGTATAAATAGTAATAATAATACATTTATCTAATATATATAAATTTTAATTTTTTTTTTTTTAATTTATCCTATTAAATTTCTTAATTTTTGATTAAATATTTAAGAATTTTGTAAGCATTGTAAACATTATTTTTTTTGTTGATGAAATTTTATATTTATATATGTATATATATAATAATATTTAATATATTATAATAAAGATTAAATATTATAATACATATATTAAATATTACTATACTTAAAATATTTATTATTATAATAAATATTAAATATTATAATACATGAAATGTTTACTATTATAATATATATTACATATTATATAATTTAGACAAATTATAATTATCTTACTTTCTACTAATCATCACAGTCACAATCATTATTATGATTGCGACAATGCTAATTAAATGTCCCACGATATAATTAAAAAAAAAAAAAAATTCTGATAATGATAATAATAATCCTAAAAAAAAATAATAGAAATGATAATGATAATAAATAATATTGATAATGAGATCAATTGCCTAGTAATGATTTAAAAAATTCTCGGTATTTAAATAATTATCTTGATGATAGTAATAATCATGTAGATGACAGATTATAGGTAATGCTCATAATCATGATATTGTTTATATAAATAGAATAATTGAAATGATGATAATGCTAAATAAATGTATACATATATTAAAATGACGATTATAGTTATGAATGTAATATATTAATTAAAAACAAGAACAGTTACGTTAATTGTGATTGATTATTAACAAGATTTGTACTCATTAACTTTGTTTTCATTTTAGTTTTAAATAATATTGAGAGTTAGCTAAGTTATAAATTAATATTTATAACAAATAATCTCATCCTTGAAAATATTTCGCTCATATTTCTTCATTTTCAACTAATCCTATTTCCATATAATTTCGTTATCCGTTTACAGAGATCCCTATTACCGTTATGATGCGGCCGCCGCAGCAGCCGTCGCCGCAGCGGCAAATCCTCGAGCCATGGGCCCGCCCGGTGGCTATCCGCCGCGTCATCGAGCGCCGCATCCGCTACAACAACAGCCACAATATCCATCGTACCAGCCAACGGCGGAGAATCTCTACGGGCTGGGGCCCACCGATCAGCACGCGGCCATGGGCGTCGGCATGGCTGATCTAAGCGGCTGGGGTGCAGCGCCCTCGGTGCCGGGCCAAGCAGCAGCATATCCCGGAGCCGGTTTGGGCGCCTATGGACATCCGCAGGCAGCGCCACCGACGCAGCAGCAGCGTCAGAGCAATGCCAGCGCCTATCGCCAACATATGCCCGCCTATGGACAACAGGAGCAACAGAAGCTGGTGCCGTACGGGGCGCAGCAGAATATGATGGGTGCCCTGGGTGCCAGTGGCTATGGCAGCCTGGCACCACAGCAGCAGCAACAGCAGCAGCAGCAGCAACAACAGCAGCCACCCACGCCACAGCAACAGCAGCAGCAGCAACAACAGCAGCAGCAGCAGAGCCAGCAGCAGGCTCGACTGCCGCAGCATTATCCACAAGCTCCCGGACAGCATCCGCTGTATCCAGGTGCGCCGGCTCAAGCAGCACAGCCGGCGGCACCTCAGGCATACGCGCACAGTCCCTACGGCAGTCCGATGCAACATCAGCCGGGTCGCGGCGCTCCGCAGCATGTGGGCTACGGCCATGCGGCACTGGATCAGGCAAGCGCGTATGGGCAACATGTGCCCGGAGCAGCGCCACCGACGCATCATCTAACTGCGCAGCAGCAGCAGGCTGCGCAGTTGGGTGCGCATCCGAGCTCACATATAGCCAGTGCACAGCAGCAACAGTTGCAGACCCAGCAGCAGCAGCAGGCTCAGCAACAGCAGCAGCAACCGAACCACGTGAGCCTAATGCAGCAGCAGCAGCTGCCAGGCGCAGTGTTGCCACCACCACACATGGGCATGCCGCCCAGCTATGGCAGCCACCATCAGCAGCAGCAACAACAGGCACAGCAGCAACAGGCACAACAACAACAGCAGCAACAACAACAACAACAGGCACAGCAGCAACAGCAGAGTGCGCCGCCCTACATGTCCAGCAGCAAGCATCAGGGCAGCGCTCAGCTCAACTCCTCGCCACAATATCGTGCACCATTTCCACAACTATCGCCGCAAATGTCGCCGCGGCCGCCGACAATGTCGCCGCATCCGCAAATGTCGCCGCGGCCCGGCGTATCGCCCGCCAAGCCACCACAAACAGCCCAGCAGCAACAGCAGCAGCAGGTGCAACAGCAACAACAGCAGGTGAATTCGCCTAGCCAGCATAGCATTCAAGGCATGGTGGGTCTGCCCTCGCCCAGAGCGCAGCCACCGAGTGCTGCCACAGTTGGCAATGCCAAGGTCCCAGTCAGCAGTGTGGCTGCTGGCGGCGTTGTTGTTCCACCTGTGGTCAACACGCTGCAAGCACTCGAACAAATGGTTATGCCCACACAGGCGCATGGACTGCCGCCCATGGACTATCCCACATCGTATCGCAGCGCTGCGGTCATGGGAGGACCACGCATGCCCGCCTCACCCTCGCCACAGCACCATCAGCAATGGGGCGCGCCGCATATGGCGGCGATGCAACAGCAGCAGCAACAGGCACCACAACAGCCGCCGCCACAGCAGCAGCAGCAGCAACAGCAACAACAACAACAGCAGCAGCAGCAGCAGGCGGCTCAGCAACAGGCAGCGCAGCAGCAAGCACAGGCGCAACAGCAGGCAGCGCAGCAGCAAGCTCAAGCGCAGCAGCAGGCAGCGCAACAACAGGCACAAGCGAATGCGTTGCTACAGCAGCAGCAGCAGCAACAACAACAACAACAGGCGGCAGCTGCAGCAGCAGCAGCAGCGGCGGCTGCAGCCCAGCAGCATCAGCATCAGCTGAGCATGTACGGACAGAGCATGGGGCAACAGGTGCCCGTGCCGGTGCCGGTACCGGTGCCTGTTTCCGTGCCCGTTCCTGTGCCCGTGTCCGTTCCTGTGCCCACACAGCAAACAGCGCCCGCTGCACCGCCCGCTCAGCCGCCAGCACCAGTGCTGCAGCAGCAACAACAACAACAGCAGCAGCAACAACAACAACAGGCACAGCAGCAGCAGCTGAATGAGCAACTGCAGCATTCCATCAACGATATTGTCGGTGGTAACCAGCAGCAGCAGCAGGCGCAACTGAGCGCACAAATGTCCTCCTCGCCGCTGCATCAGCAAAGCTTGCCCAGCATGCATCATCTGAGCTCTGCGGCGCATCATCAGCAGCAACAGCAGCCCTCCTCGCTGGAGGCCAGCGCAGCTCAACAGCCACAGCAGCAGCAACAGTTGCAGTCGCAGCAGCAGCAGCAGCAACAGTTGCAGCATCAATCGCCCATACATCAGCAACAGTCGCCGCTGCAGCAGCAACATTTGCCCAACTATGCGCAGCAGCAGAGCAGTAATCAACAGCAACAACAACAACAGCAGCAGCAACAGCAGCAGCATCAGCAGCAATTTGATGCATTTGCCAATATACTGGGAGATACACAGCAAACACCTGTAACAGCAGCAGCAACAGCTGCAACACAGCAAACAATGTCGCCAGCACATGTTAGTTCGCCCATACCACAGCTGCAACAGCAACATCAGCAACAACAACAACAACAGCAGCAGCAGCAGGTTCAACAGCAAGCGCAGTTGCAGCAGCAACCAGCCACGCCCACGCCACCAACACCCTCGCATCATTTGAGCAGCATACTGAACGAAACAGCCAATTCGAATGATTCGTCAACGCTGGCCGTTGCTGCCAACGACAGCAACAACAGCAGCAGCAACAGCAGCACCAACAGCATTGTCAACAACCAGCCCACCTCGGTGCACGACAGCAACTCGCAGAGCAGCATCAACAGCAACAACCAGCAGCCGTTGCTCTCCAACATGGATACTGTTGGCAGCGGTGGCATGCTGAACAGCAACTCAGACTCCACGCACACCACGACGCATCATCATGTGAGTGGTGTGGATGTTGGTCTCTTCGACAACAATTCAATGAGCTCGACAAGTGCTGCTGCCGTTGCAGCTGCCTCAAATGCAGCCAATGCAGCGGCAGCGCTGCTCGACAGCAATTCGCAGTCATCGAATGCAGAGTTCGATAGTTCAAAGAGCGAGCAGCCAGAGCAGCAACAACAGCCACAACAACAACAGCAACCAGCAATAGCTGCTGATGATTTGTGCGCTCAGCTGGCACAGGATGAGAACAGTGTCTCCAAGACGCAGCCCGAAACTCTAAGTGAGACAACGTTGCCGGAGGAGCTGGACAGCGGCAACAAGCAACAGCCGCAAACAGAGGAGTTGCTGGCAGAGCAGAGCCTAAGCGAGTTGGCTGACGAAACGAAATCCGCTGAAGAGATCAGCGAAGACAAGAGCCAAACGCAAATGGACAACACCACCCTCAATCAGCAGCAGCCACTGGGACAAACACCTTTGGGTGTCGGTGGCATGCATCCGATAACTGGCTACGAGGGACAGCAGCAACCACAACAGCCGGGACTGACAGCTACGCCAGTTCCGCCACCTCCACCACCCACGCACATGCAGCCCATGTTGCCGCCATATCCGGGCGCAGCAGGTGCCATGTATCCACCATATCCGATGCTGCATCAGCAGGAAATTGCCGCATTGCAACAGCAAATACAGGAGATCTATTGCATGCCGCCCGGACACGAGCATCAGCATCAGGACAAGCTCATGCGTTTGCAGGAGCGCCTCCAGCTGCTGCAGCAACACGAACTGGCCGAGCAATGTGCGGGTGGGCCACAGTGTCTGCTCTATCAGAGCATGCCACCGCTTTATGGCAGCAGTGCGTTGCACAATCAAATGGTGGAGAGTCCACAGGTGTCCAGCACAACGGGGCGTGGTCGTGGCAAGGGGGCCAACAAACCACGCAAGCCACGTGCCAAAAAGGGTGACAAAGCGGCGGCAGCAGCTGCTGCATTGCAGCAGCAGCAACAGCAGGAGCTAATGGACATTAGCGGCAATGTGGTTGTGGCTGCAGCCAGTGCCAGCAGCAGCGTCATTCCCATACCCACCACTCAATTACCTGTCTCCGAGGACTGTGTCACCCAGGGAGCGGGCGATACGAGCGTTGTGGGTCTGCTCGAATATAGCGAGAGCATGGGTGATCTATCGCAGGATGTGCATTCGGCCAATGAGCTGGACACCTCTACCGATGGCAGTGGCAAGAAGAAGAAGCCACGCAAGCCACGCGCACCCAAAGATCCAAATAAACCACCACGTGATCGCACGCCCAAGGTGAAAAAGCTGCGTGATCCAAATGATCCGAATTCCACGGAATCTCCTGGAGGCGGACGCAAGCGACCGAATGTCAGCAAGCGGCGCAAACAGTTCGGAGACGATGGAGCCGAGCAAACGGGCGAGGGCAGTGAGCTGGAGGATAACAAACCACTTTTGCCCAAATCCAGTGAAGGCGAAGCAGAGACCAGCGGCGGTGCTGGTGGCGTCGATGGTGAATCACCTGACTATGATGATATACCCGTCTCGAAGATACCGCGAGGTGCGAATGACGATGACAAAGACACCGAAGTGGGCGATGAGACAGTGGACTCGGTGCCCGATTCAGCTGGAGATGCTGCCAGCACGCCGAGCCGTCGGGATCGCAAGCGTTCGACGGCGCGTAGTCGTCGCAATGCCACCTCTGAAGACGGAGGCAGTGCACGTCGGAATCGAGGCTCGTTGAGTGCCAAAGCTCTGAAGAAGCGACGCAATCGTGGACGCATTGTGCCCGAATCGGATGGCGAGGATGATACCATGGATCGTACGCCGCCGCCATCACCTCCACCAGATTCAGAGCTCGATTCGAATAAGCGACGCTCGTCGAGAAATACACAGCGCAAAAAGTATATAGACGATGTAATGCTACGCTTCTCGGATGATGAGAATTCCCTGTTAGTAGCCTCCCCAGTGAAGAAGGAAAAGAAATCCTCGTCGACCAATGCAGCCAACTCGAATGCAGGCAGCGATGTGGAGAAAGCAGAACCACAATCGGGTGCTGAGGGCGAAGCGGGTAGCTCAGCGGGCGAAGAGAAACCCTCTGTGGCAACAGATGACACCAACAGCCAACTGGAGGCCAGTTCCAGCACCTCCGCCGCTGAGAAGGCGGAAAGGCACAGTGCTAACGAAACGGCTGCATCCGCCATGTCCTCGAAACCCAATTATGTGTACATCAATACGGGCGATGAGGATAGCATGGTGGTGCAGTTTGTTCTAGCTCTGCGCATGGGCAAGCGGGAGCTGATACCCGAACCACCCAAGGTTAAGACACCAGTGCCTAAGACAGAGGCAGAAATCAAAGCGGAAACAGCGGCTGAAGCTGAAGCTGAAACAGAGAAGGCAGAAGATAAAGAAACTGCTGAGAAAAGCGAAGACAAAGCAGAAAAGGCGGAAGAAGAAGAAACCAAGAAATTGGATGAAGAGGACAAAGAAGAAGTGGATAAGCCAACGGAGGAGACGAAAGCTGAAGCCGAAAGCAAAATGGAAGTGGATGAAAAGCTGGATACAGTCAAGACAGAAAAAAGTGATAAAGAGACGCCCGAAAAGGAGGCGGAGGAGAAAATGGAAACTGACGAAGCTCCAGAACCGGAAAAAGCAGCTGAAGAAGCAAATCAAATAGAGAAGGAAGAGAAAGCAGAAGATGAACAAGATGAAGAAGAGGCCAAGACTGATGAAGCACAAGAAAAGCCAGCTGAGCCAAAGAAGGAAGATGTGAAAGAGGAGGAGGTAACAGAAAAAGAAACTGAAACAGATACAGAAAGTGAAAAAGAAAAAGAAAAGGAAAAGGAAAAAGATGCTGAAGACGAAGCAACAGAGAAAATGGAAGTAGACGACGACACTGTAGCTGATGAAGTTAAGAAAGAAGAGGACAAAGTAAAAACAGAAGGCGAAACAACTGAAGCAAAAGCAGAAGCAGACAAGGATAAAGATAACGAGGACAAAGAGAAAACAAAACAGACTGAAGACGATTCAGAGGAAGGAGACGACAAGTCGTCCACTGATACAAAGGATGATAAGCCCGAGCCAGTCTTCATCGATGTCGAAGAATACTTTGTGAAATATCGAAATTTCAGTTATCTGCACTGCGAATGGCGCACGGAAGAGGAACTCCTCAAAGGAGATCGTCGTGTAGCTGCCAAGATACGTCGCTTCCAGCAGAAGCAAGCTCAGCAAATCAACATATTCGAAAACATCGAAGAGGAGCCCTTCAATCCCGATTTCGTTGAGGTGGATCGTGTTCTGGACATGTCTGTCCATACGGATGAGAATACCGGAGAGACGACCAAACATTATTTGGTAAAATGGAAGTCATTGCCATATGAGGATTGCACCTGGGAGCTGGAAGAGGATGTCGATAATGATAAGATTGAGCAATATTTGCGCTTCAACAAAGTACCATTGAGATGTGAATGGAAGAGTCGTAAACGTCCACACCCGGAGCAATGGAAGAAGCTGGAAAAGACGCCCATCTATAAGAGTGGGAACAGCTTGCGACCCTATCAGCTGGAGGGTTTGAATTGGTTAAAATTCTCCTGGTATAATTCACACAATTGCATCTTGGCCGATGAAATGGGTCTGGGCAAGACCATACAGAGTCTGACCTTTGTTCACTCGGTCTACGAATACGGCATAAGAGGTCCATTTTTGGTAATAGCTCCTCTGTCGACCATACCGAATTGGCAGCGTGAATTCGAGGGCTGGACCGACATGAATGTAGTTGTCTACCACGGCTCGGTGACCAGCAAGCAAATGATACAGGACTACGAGTTCTACTACAAGACAGATAGTGGCAAAGTGCTAAAGGAGCCCATCAAATTTAATGTCCTCATCACCACATTTGAAATGATTGTAACAGACTATATGGATCTGAAAGCCTTCAATTGGCGCCTGTGTGTAATTGATGAAGCGCATCGCCTGAAAAATCGCAATTGTAAATTGCTCGAAGGATTACGACAGCTTAATCTTGAGCATCGTGTCCTACTCTCTGGCACACCTTTGCAGAACAACATAAGCGAACTTTTCTCTTTGCTGAACTTCCTGGAGCCAAGTCAATTCTCGTCGCAGGAGGAGTTTATGTCGGAATTCGGCAGTCTTCGCACCGAGGAGGAAGTTAACAAGCTACAAGTGCTACTCAAGCCGATGATGCTGCGACGTCTCAAAGACGACGTCGAGAAATCTCTAGCACCGAAAGAGGAGACCATCATTGAGGTGGAGCTGACGAATATACAAAAGAAATACTATCGCGGTATATTGGAGCAAAACTTTAGTTTCCTCAAGAAGGGTACGACCTCAGCGAATATACCCAATCTAATGAATACAATGATGGAGTTGCGTAAGTGTTGCATACATCCATATTTGCTCAATGGTGCCGAGGAGCAGATCCAATATGACTTTAAAGCACAGCACGGCGAGGATCCCGAATCCTATTACAAGAATCTTATACTCTCGGCGGGTAAAATGGTGCTGATAGATAAGCTGTTGCCCAAACTGAAGGCGAATGGACATCGTGTATTGATCTTCAGTCAGATGGTACGCTGCCTGGACATACTCGAGGATTATTTGGTTTATCGCAAATATCCGTTCGAACGGATTGATGGACGCATTCGTGGTAATTTGCGTCAAGAGGCGATTGATCGTTATTCCAAGCCCGGATCGGATCGATTTGTCTTTCTGCTCTGCACCAAGGCTGGAGGATTGGGCATTAATCTAACAGCCGCCGATACGGTGATCATCTATGACTCCGATTGGAATCCACAGAACGATTTGCAGGCCCAAGCGCGTTGCCATCGCATTGGCCAACGCAAAATGGTTAAGATCTATCGTCTGTTGTGTAGGAATACCTACGAGCGAGAGATGTTCGACAAGGCTTCAATGAAACTGGGCCTGGACAAGGCTGTACTGCAGTCCATGAACACGCATGGCTCCAAGGATGGCAACAACAAACAGCTGTCCAAGAAAGAGATCGAAGATTTGCTCAAAAAGGGCGCCTATGGCGCTGTCATGGATGACGATAATGCGGGCGATAAGTTCTGCGAAGAGGATATCGACTCGATTTTGAAGCGACGTACACAGGTCATAACCATGGAGTCGGAGAAGGGTTCAACCTTCTCGAAGGCTTCATTTGCCGCCTCTGGCAATCGCTCAGATATTACAATTGACGATCCCGACTTTTGGACCAAGTGGGCTAAGCGAGTGGACATTGATCCTGATGCCTGTGAACGGGATGAGACCGAAGATCTGGTGCTTTCCGAGCCCCGAAGACGCACACAGATCAAGCGTTATGGACACGAGGATGTCATGGAAATCAACTCGGAGGATTCGTCGAATGAGAACAGCGATGAAGAGGGTGGCATAGGTGAGTGTTATAGAAACTATAATGTTATGAATGATTTCTATAATTTTAACTAATATATTATAGGTCTACGCTCGAGACGCCGCAAGGAGAAGCGCGATCGCAACCGTGAAAAGAAGGGACACGATGAATATATACCCAGGGAGCGTGATGCCTTGGCTGCTTTGGGTCTAGAGGAGATTCAGTATGGCAACTGGGCCAAGTCGGAATGCTTCAAAGTGGAAAAAGGACTACTCTCATTTGGGTAAGGCAATATTTTCTTTTTTACATTTCATCACGATTTCTGCAACGTCTCATCACATTGTTCAGTTTCATATTAAGTATATAGATCTTACGCTGCAGCATCTTCTCTTCTTTTTCCAAAAGTAGAGCCTCCTCCTTCTTTTCAATATATTCGGTAATACTTGGAGCATCGTATTCCTCCAGCTGGGCACGCAGCTCATTCAAGACTACATAATCCTTTTCATTGTTCACCCGCACCAAGGCCACCTCCTTCTCCAGTTTGATTATGGTGCGCGATATCTCCTCGGTACGATTGAGCACATTACGCATTTCCGTCTCCAAATTCATCATGGCCTGCTTCTCCTCTGTCATGGCCAGCGATGTTTTGCCCGTAACACCCTTCAGTCCCGACATGTGGGTGTTCTTCTCCTCCAGTTCGTTGGTCAATTCGGTGCGTTTGATAATCAGCTTCTCGAAATCGACAGCTGTCAAAATGCCACTCAAATCGGCTTTGGTTATCAAATCAGCACGATGCTGTTGACACGTCTCCTGCAACGAGACGATTGTCAAACGCATCGTGCCCAGCAAAGCGCGCGCATTCTTAAACCAGTTGGCCGTAAATTTACGCAATTTGCGCTCCACCTGCCGCTCCGTAGCGCCCTCCAGAAATGCTATATCGTTATTGTCGCGCAGGAAGTGGAGCAGAAAATTCTTTTCCGTCTCAATGGTCTCCTCGCTGCGATAATGCAGCTCCTCGATTTTAGCACGCAACTGCTTGACCTCGACCATAGCTACAACAGAATTGAATTGGATATAATATAAGATATAAGATACATGTGTACTATATATGCAATAATGCTCTATATATGATATATCCAGTATATACTCTCTTATGTAATACACATGTTATATATACTCTATATGATATATATATATATATATATATATATATATATAGTATTCTTTGTTAGCTATACAATACTCTATACAATATGCCATAAGATTGGTATAAGTATTCATAATACTATGGATACTATATACCCCTATCTGTGACCTAATCTGGCTTGTTAACATACCATTCCTCTCGATATCGATCACACGCTTCTCCACCTCCGCTGCCGCCTTTTCGGCCAGCTCAGCTTTAGCCTTGAAATTCAATTTATGCTCCACCTGTTTGCGTCGTTCGCCAATTTGGCTCATTGCGCCCATGTAGATGGACATGCTCATGGAACGCTTGGAGCTAGAGTGACGACTCGATTGTTGCAGGTTGTCCTGTTGGCGGATCTTTGACTGCATGCGTTTCACCATCGAAGTGCGACGTTGACGCAGGCCAACTAGAAGTTTTGGATCATTCTTCTCCAGGAAATCAACCATTATATAGTTCTCTAGCTTATATATGGCCAATTCCTTTTGAATGTCCTCGACCGTTTTTAGCATATCCAATGAATCCATTTGTGCTAATGCTACTCGACGCTCCTCCTCCGACATTTGCATATAATCATCTAGATGATATTTATGCGAAATGTTGGCAATATCCAATTCATAATTCTCCGGCTCGACTGTGACGGGCGCTTGCGACTGAGATCGATTGACATTGAATTTGGATTCTATGGTGCCGATGCTCCTCTCTGATACGCTAACCATGATGGCTGCTTATACAATAATCAACAAAATATATATATATAAATTCGAAGGAATTAAATGCGGTTCGTTGAGTGCCGCCTTCTCTCTTTCTCGCCTTGTATAGAAATTTTATAGCCGAAAAGAATGATGCTTAGATTTGCATAAAGTTGATTGTGTATGGTAGAACTGTTTACAATTGTTACATAGAATATTTCAACTAAGCCTTCTATGCTCTCTACTAAAAGTGTGATAATTTCCCTTAACCCAACGACTGAGCCCATAAAAGGGTATATACTTTCGATCAGAACAACAAGTTGACTTGATCTAGTTATGTTCGACCGTGTGAACACAGCAAAGCCTAGAGACTTGAAAGCTTTGATTTATGCTCTTGTATATTATACTGAGTATGAGTTTATCACTACTTTTAATATCTTGTCTCAGCTCATCGATAATAAGATTGAGTTCTTAGGTTCTTCAGCTCCAGCAGCTCTGCGGAGGGTTTAGGGTAGATCCTAGTCGGGCACTCCCCACTTGAGCTATCTTATTTGTTTGAAATAATATTGACAACTAAAGGCTGCATTATTATCATTATCCCTTATTAGCTTACATATCTCTTAAAGAGGTAGTTTTATTACATATTATATATAATAACATTACATTACTTAAAATATCCCTTTTTGCTGATATTTGATCTCTTAACTTATTTAAATATTTTACTTGACTTTTCGCAGTTGGGGTCGTTGGACGGAACTCTTGGAATTGGGTCAATTTAAGCGCGGCTGGCGCGATGTGGACGTTGAGGACTGTGCGCGCATTATAGTAAGTGCCAACTGAAACGTAAAAAGAGATAAGAGTGTATATACTTCATATTAAGTTTGTTTAATGATGACCAACCATGCTAATATTGAGAAAACTTTAGGTTTTCGCTGAGTAAGAACACAACTTCTCAACTCGCTGAACAACCTAAACAAACAGTCATGTTAATTCTTGATTGAATCTCAAACTAATCTTTGCTCTTGCTCTCTTTTAGCTGCTGTACTGCCTGCAGGTGTACAAAGGTGACGAGAAGATCAAGACGTTCATTTGGGATCTGATTACACCCACCGAGGATGGCGAGGTGCAGAAGATAAGCAGGGATCATAGTGGCCTACACAATTTGGTGCCACGAGGTAGGAATGCCAAAGGTATGGTAAAAGATACATTCACGCACTTCAACTGCTGCACGGACGTAGAGAGTTATCAAAAAAAAAAAAAAAAAAAAAACGAGCTGCCTCGAACTAGAAATTTTTACTCGTATTGTACAAAAACAAAAAAGAAAGAATTTTACACACTCTACCTGTGGGCTGGACTACCTTAACTCTAACTAGCTAATCTAAATATTCAGCTGGCAGCTAATTTACTCTACTTGGCCTATATATGTACCATATGTATATGTATATATATATATAATTATATTCAATGGATCTATATTTCTAACTGGGTTTCTGTGTTTTCCACCATGTCTTAACTGTTGCCCAACTTCAACTTCTGTTAACTTCAATAAAAGAAAAAAAATACAAATATTGTCTGACTGTCTGTTCAAATAACAGTTATATATACGAATATATATATACACCTACTACTCTATATAGAATTTAGTAACTGACTCGACTTTGACTGCGACCAGACAAACTGAATTGGAAAAAATGATAAAAGAAAAGTGTGTGTATGTTTTGTTGCCATGCAATTGTATGCCTTTTACTATAACCTTTTTATGATTTATATAATAGCTACATAAACATTTACATATATATATATTTATATATCCATATATATAACACTATTTGTACATAATCATGATTAACGTTTTATAATAATCGATGAAATTCTACATTTTTATTTATATACAAGACATCTTCATTTTCTAAACAACTCATATACTTGCAAAGTGATCAGAAATTGTGATTTTGATAAAGAAATATCATATAGAGCTAAGAACTAGGTTAGTTATAAACTAAAATTAGAGTTAGATAACACAAAAATTCAACAAAAGATTGAGTTATAAGCACACAAAAATTATGTTCAGATTTCATAAAATTCCATAAGAGCTATGTCAGTATAGTGTTTATTTTATTTTTCCGTTGACTATATCTAACTGTTTTAAATCTGATCGTATATATTTTTTTTTTTAATTTTACAGTTTTAGATTTCCTAAAACTGTTTTGAATCTGTTCTGTTTATAGGACTGATCTATCTCTTCTAAATGTTTTAAGTCTGATCGAACTTTTAATAGTTTACCAGTTTTATATCCGTTCTGATATTTTAGATTTGTCCTGTTTGTAAGATTGATCTAACTGTTTTATGTCTCTTAATGTTTTAGATCTGGTCTTATGGTTTTAGTTCATGGATAAATGATTTTAATTTAGTATACAAATTGAAAAAACTATTAAAAATATTAAAGCAACTATATGTAAAGCCTTTAAACAAATTACAAAATTATCAGAAATTATTAAATTATTAGAAAATGTAAAAAAAAATTATAAACAAAAGTTATTTAAACTAAAAAATGTCAAAACAAAAATTTTTTTGAAGATCTATTTAATACGAAATTCTAAGATCACTTTGCAAGTTGTCCACGCCTTTGGCTAATACAAATTATTACTATTATTATTATTTATTTTTTTTTCACATATATCTTCATAACACATATCTCTCATATCATCTATCATATTGTATCATAATCGCCTTTGTACATAATTAGAAATGAAATATTTGAAAGTAGTTCAACTCATGCATCCATCACATATCAAAGAAAAAGTTGAGCTCCTGCTAGACAGGATAGCTCAACTGATTAAAAGAATTGGCAACTAAATTTGTCTATATTTTGTTCATCAACAGGACGCAATGGCGGCAAATCCAATAAAGAAATGGCCTGTGGCAGCTCAACACCTGCACCAGGTACTGCTTCGGGCAGCAACAGTGGCAACACGACGCCCGCGCACAAATCAAGTGCATTGGAGTCGGACAAGGATCAGGGCGGCGTCAGTGCCAGTGCTGTGGCAGCGGCTGCGGCTGTTGTGGTGCCAGCTCCAGCGCCAGCACCACCCACTAGCATCCACGATCCGAATCACTGGAGCAAGAAGGAGAAGTACGATGCGGATGCGTATCTGGAGGGCGCCTATAAGAAGCATTTGGGCAGACACGCGAATAAGTGAGTCGTGTGGAATCGAATTTGTTTAAACTAATCAACCAACTGAAGGACCAAACTAACATTTGCTAACAACAACAAAAACTCTCTCTCTCTTTCTCCCACTCTCTTTACCTTTTTGTTTCGCTTCGTTTTCTTTATTCTCGTTAATTTGTTTTAATTTCGTTATCACGTTTTTACAGGGTATTGCTGCGCGTGCGCATGCTCTATTATATACAGCACGAGGTCATCGGCGAATTTGTGCAGCAGATTAAGGATAACACGCCCATCAGGTAGGCAATCAAATGATAGTCATATCTATTATACATAGTAGTAGATCATTGAACACATCATCACATCATGATTGTTGTCGTTGATTGATTGATTGATTGACTGATTGTTGTTGTTGCGCTCTAATCAAGCGTGCCAAGGCATTCGTTCGTTTTTTTTTTATATAAATATCTTCTCACATTTATATTTCTATATATATATATACATCTATATTCATTCATATATTTTTTATTTATTTTTTATTTTATTATTTAACTTATTAATTGTATTTAAAAAATGAAGAAAAAAATGCCAATTTGTTTTTAATGCTAGTTAATCTTAACTCTTAAACTAAACATACGATTCTATTACTTAAGCTCGCGAGTAATATTTCTGCTCTGTTTGATCTATATGGAAAATTTGAATGGTTGGAGTTGTGCTCTTTAAAATTCTAATGTGGTTCATTTGAAAAAGTCTTATTAAATGAACTAGTAAATTTAGCAAAACTCAGTGAATTAGTTCTTTAGCTGAACTAATTCGATTGATCATCAACATCTTAGTTGTATGATTCGTTTGTAAACTGCTGAATTATACGTAAACTAGTAAAAGAAATGAACAATTGAATTGAATTGAATCTAAAATGAATTGAAGATTGAAATTGAATTAATATTGCTATTGAAATTGACTTTTAATATTTAAATAAAATTGAAATAGAAATTGAATTGAAATTGAACTGAAAATTCATTGAAGTTGAACTGTGAATTTATTATTGAATGGAAATTTAACTAAAGATCGCAACTCTATCTAAATTTGGGTATTTGATCGCTTTTGTGTGAGTGCTGCTCTCGCTGTCTAATTGCTCTCTTTCTGTCTCTCGCTCGCTCTCACATACACTCACTCCCTTACTCGTTACTAAACTCTCCTCTCCTCTCTGTCGCTCGTTACTAAAAACTCTCGTTCCATGTTTAGAAGTTCGTTCATTTCCCAAACATTTGTTCTATGCAACTATTTATTAAAATACATTTTGTATAAATCCAACCTTTTATAATCAAAAAAAATCTAAATATAAATGGTTTTTCGCATTGTAAGCTCCAAAAACTTTACTCTCTCTATCTCTCTCGCTGTGTTTTGTTTGTTGCACTTGAACAATTTCTTTTGACGAATTTTCTAATTTGATAATTTGAATACGAATATATATATATATGTGTGTGTATTATGTATGTATATACTCTATATATACTGACTACTTTTGGAACTACAACAACAACAACTTCTACTACTACAACAACAACTGCTGCAGTTCGAAAGCAAAGCAACTACTAGCACCCAATCTGGAAAGGTAATATCTATGCACACACACACACATACACACAAACACACACATCTCGCTCTCTTTCGCCCGTTCGCTCGCCCGATCGCCCTCTCTCGCTATCTCGCTACGCAAAAATATTGAAGGATTACTCATTTTATACGTCATATCGTATCGATCAACGAATTGTTCCAATAAACATGACATAAAGCAAAGAAAACGAAAAGAAAGGTTCCACACGAGGGTGGTTTGAAATATTTACTAACTTAACGAAATTTTTATAAAGAACAGAAAAGAAATTGATTTCATTTAAATATATATATGTATTTTGTTAGCTGTTAAATATTTCAGCTCACTCTCGTCTCTCATTTTTCAAAAACTAACTCGAAAATTACGAAAAAAATGAACACCCTAATATCTCTTAAGTTGCATTTTGTAGTTTTTGTACTCAAAAGTCTGTCCAATGTAATTTGTTTTCAACTGTTTTTAATCCGTAGCACAAATTGGCAAATTAACAAAAAAAACGTATAATTAAATTTTTTATTTTCTTTTTTGTTTTATTTCTTATTTATTTTTAAAAGTTTTCAAAATTTGTTTGTTTTTTATTCAATAAAAATTATTGTTGAACATTTTCAAAATTTTATTTAAACACAAATTTAAACTAATACAAATTGACATTTATATTTAAAACATTATTTAAAATTTGTACTAAACAACTCATTTCTATTTCCCCTCATCTCTATATATATGTATATGTATATATATTATATATAACTATATATGTATATGTATATATATGTATATATCGTATGTGTGTGCATATCTATCGAATCATGCAGCGAGCTACCTATTCGGCCGCCACCAACGCCTGATCAAGTGCCATCCTCATGGTGGAATCCCATTTGTTGTGATAAGAGTCTATTGGTTGGAACGTATAAACATGGCTGTGAAATGTATCGTCAAATGAGAGCCGATCCAAATCTATGCTTTGTTACCCATGTGGGCGCCGGTGCCGGTGACGATTTGGCCGTCACGAGTTTGCCAATGTAAGTACAGACATCTAAATATATGCCATATATATGCCATATCATAATTATCAATATTAACAAAGCACACACACACACACACACACACTATATCCCCTCCCTCCATATTGAGCTATGCATAAATGGGTGACCATTTCTCGTAATATCACATAAACCACAAGTACTAATATTAATCACAAAATCCTTAAGACCAGACTCTAGCCATATATGTGGAAGCAACTGGTAGAGATTTAAGATATATACATATATAATATATATAGCGAGCTATAAGAAGTAAAGAGTGCTAAAACTATGTTCTCTGTGCAACTAAGAGTTATTATGCCTAAACTGACTCATGAAAACACATTTAGCTTAAGAGTTGAATAGAATATGCTGTATGAAGTAAGTCAGTGTGACCGTATTGAGACATTTAAAGAATTTTTGGAAAATCAGAGGGATACAGATTTACAAAAACATAGAGCTTGTTTAAAATTACAGATTAATATATACAAATTAATAAAAATTTTTTAAAAGTATTTGGAGTAGAAAATATATGAATCCTTAGAATATTTATTAGATATAGGTATAGATCATAAATGATGTTTTCTAATTCTAAACAAAAACTACTAAAAATCAAAAATTTTGACAAAACAATATATTTATTTTCCTTTTGGGAACAGAGTACAAAAAATTAATCCAAAATTCTCTATTAATACTGAGTTTAGAATTCGAACAAATCTCTAAAAAACGCTTTAGAAACTAGGAATTATGTTTCCTACACAGCGTGTAAATAGGCAAGGTAATGTTGACTACGAGATGCTCAGCTTTTGATGCCAAATTGTATGATTTGTTCACGTAGTTCACTTTTAGATATAGAATACCTTATGACGGAGCTATATACAGGATATTACAGGGTATTCATACGTTTAATTAACGATCAATTGGCCTCCCTTAATACGGTCACACTGAACAAACAAATATTTGTATAGAAAAATTGCCTACAATTTCAAATTGTGTGTGTGCGTACATATCGATAGTTAGTTATCGATAACTACGTTGACTATTAAAATATTAATCGATCGTTGTTGACTTCACAGAAATGAGGACGATGCAAATTCGAAACACGATGACGGCGATGAGGTGGACGACGATGGCACCACCACAACCAAAGACTCAGATTCCACGAAGCTAACAGCTGGCGACAACAAGGACTCACTAGATCCAGAGCGTCCCAGTTCGTCGGGTAAGAGCGATAAGTGCGATAACAGCGATAACAATGGATCGATTGTACAAAAAGCAACCAACGTCGAACTTGGCTCGGCTGTGGGCAATGGCAGCGCCGTCGAGGCAGAACCAGCGGCACAAACTGAATTGGCACAAAAAGAAAAAGAAAAAGAAATTGAAAAAGAAAAAGAAAAAGAAACTCCAAATCAAAATCAAAATCAAAACGAAAAAGAAATTGATAAAGAAATTGAAAAAAGTAATGAAAAAACTGAAGGCGAAGCAGAGGCTGTGGCAGTCGCTGACGTTGAGGCAGTTGCTGATGCCGATTCAACAAGCTCGGCAGCAGCTGCTGTTGACGTCGACGCTGAGACAGCCACTGCGGCCAGCGCATTGGACACTGATCTGGATGTGGCTAAGAGCGAAGCCACACTGGCCAATGGAGCCGCTGAAGCGACAACATCAGCCGCTGGCGAAGCCGTTGATGCCGCTGACATTGCAACAGCCGAGTCTGGTTCTCAATCATGCACTAACGCCAACACAACCACCACCACCACCACTACCACAACCACAAATATCACCACCACCACCACCACTATAACCACCATTACCAATCCATCAACAACGACTACGACTGCGTCTGCCTCTGAGCCAGCGGGTCAAAACTGCGAAAATGCTAACTCCAACTCAAATTTAGGCTTGGACGAGGAGGAAAGCGTCGCTGGCAGCTATCCACCATCGACCCTGGCTGCTGTCGAGGATGCCACCATGTGGCCATCAATGCAGGACCTGAATACGCGCTTGCGTCGCGTCATCACCGCCTACCAGCGCAACTACAAGAAGGAGGAGCTCAAGCAACAGCAAAAGGCCAAGGTAAGTCCTTCTTCGAATGACCCCATTAAAATCATGCCATCAGTGTCTCACTATGTTCCCACATTTGATATCAATTATATATCGAGTGTAACTATCGAATTTGTTGTACACAAGTTCCCAGCACTTCCTCAAACTATTTACAAAAAAAATCTATAAAAATAATCGATAAAGTGACCACTGCTTACCAATATTCGATCGGTCGATACTTTATTTTTTTTGTCAATTCGTTATATCAGAATTCACAAAGTAAAAAAAGAAAATTCTTATTTATTGGTACAGTTATCGATAAATAAATGGAAATAATTGATTGATTAATATAATTTTTATTCTAACAATTGTTTATATATGTTTCCATCAGTCTTTCAATGTCCCGTCGTATTATCTAAGCAATTTGTGTTTATCGTTTTGTATTTTGCAAATAACACTAAAAAATCAATCAAAATTCGTAGTGTCAAAAGAAGATATTGAAGTATGTAGTTTTGTTGCTTAGCTGTTGGCCGTAGATACTTGCTTTAGATTTGTGAAAAAAAAAAAACAAAAAAAAATTGTCGAATTGTAAATTGTAGTTAAAGTAGATTTGAGAACCGTTAACTAAAACCGCGGACGGACTGTAAAAGGACCTCAAAAACGTATCCGGCGACAACGACCAACAGCTGAATAACAAAACTATCTGCTAAAGAAAAATGAGAAGTGACAAACCTGCTTAAATGAGCTGTCTCTGCTGCTCAATCTACTCCATTAGAGTTGTGTTGCATTGTTCATAAAGCGGAACTAGTGAATCTTTATTAGTGCTGAGTGAACATGCACATATGAATCGTTCATGAACTAAGTGCTGAACTCAAGTGAACTAGTGTATAAAATGATCCGAGTCGATCGAACTAAAATGCGCAACTCATTCGCTCTCTCTCTCACACACACACATACTCTTTCTCTCTCTATCTATCTATTCATCTTTCTCTCATGAAACGTTCGCTTGTTACTGTGTTGTTACAACTACTCCTACTCCTCTGCCTCAACAGCTACAGGCTTTGGTCTCATCGACGCCACCGCTATCGGTGCCAACCACCCCCACCCTGCAGTCGATGCAAATGCAGATGCAGGGCGGCACTGGCGTTGGCTCCAATGCGGTCACCAACGTCGGCGTCGGCGTCGGCGGCGGCTCCGTTAGCCAGCTGCAGCAGCAGCTCGACTCGAGCAATCGCAGCCTGCAGGCTTTGATGCAGTCGCAAGGTGCCAGCACCTCGGCTGCTGCAGCAGCGGCCGCAGCCGCCGCCGCCGCTGGCTCTGGTTCATCACACGGATTGGTGGGTCAGCATCAACAGCAGCAACAGCAGCAGCAGCAGCAACAACAACAGCAACAGCAGCAACAACAGCAGCAACAACAACAACAACAGCAGCAGCAGCAACAGCAGGTGGGCGGAACACAGGTGCCGGCCATGCCCACCGCCGCAGATATCAGCCTTATGCTGAGCATCCTCAACACCACCGATGTCAGCCAATTGGCCAATTTGGATATCAGCAAACTGGCCATGTATTTGGTTAGTATGAACAATGTACGTGAAACAACCTGATGAGTACCTCTCTCTCTCTCTCTCTTACTTAATATTACAATATTACACAATGAAAAACTCAAATACTCAAAAACAAAAAAATTGAACCCCATATACCCAGCAGAACTTACCATCACCACCACCACTTACTCACCCACAAATTTAACCCGCAAATCGTCAACATCAAGCAGAACTTAACACACCCTTACTCTCGCTCTCTCTCTCACTCTCTCGCTCTCTGTTGAATCGGCCCACATGGGGCGTTAAATAGACCATGACCCATCCACCCAATCGCCACTCAAAAATACTCAATGCCGCTCTCCATCTCCTCCTCAACAAACCACCACATACACTGACAAATACTTACCATTCACACAAATACATACATACAAACATATACAGAAAAAATTACTAACACTCACATTAACCATGTTGATCTAACTAACACTTTGATACAGTTACATTTGAGTACATTAAACATACTAACTAGCATGATCAATAATTATAGATATAGATAAATTTTGTATATAAATGAAACACTTGATATACCTATTTACAAATTTTTTATTAGCTCTTAAGACTTTTTCTCAATTGATATTGATTTACAATATGATTACAAATAGTAATCAACATTTTTCAGCATTTTAAAATATTTAAAACACCTATTTTTAAATTATTAAAATTAAGATTTGTTATTGTCCGTATAATAACGAGAAATGTGTTAACTATTCAAAAGTCCATCTCTAATCAGAAACCGGTTTAGAGCTATTCGCTACTTTGCATTCCATAAGCTTTGCGCTATTTAAGTCAGCCATTTTTATTTATTGCTAAATTACCGTTGTCTTCTCACGTTTCGATTGCTATCTGTACATATCGATAAACCCCTTTAGCTCGCGTGCATTCAAAAAGCGAATTTCAATGTGGAGTGAGAATAAATGAAGTGTGTGAAAAGTCAAAAGAGGAAATCTGGCAAGCAGCAGCAGCGACAGCAGCACCAATGACAGCGAAAGAGGCAAAATAAAATAAAATAAGTTACACCCACCGTGCGAGGTGGTGGCCGTCGCTGATTTCTGTCAACTACATGCGACTGTATAACTGTCTCGTACAACTGTATGAGTGTGTGTGTGTATATATATATGTGTGGGTACTTCCGAATGTTCAAACAAAAGCAACGACGACAACGGTGACAAAACGAGATGCAAGACATGCCGTGAGAGGAGAGCAGCAGCAACAGCAACGGCGGCGGCGGCGGCGGCGAAAATACAAATACAAATACAAATGCAAAATACAA
Source organism: Drosophila hamatofila (assembly GCA_035045345.1). Classification (NCBI taxonomy): domain Eukaryota; kingdom Metazoa; phylum Arthropoda; class Insecta; order Diptera; family Drosophilidae; genus Drosophila; species Drosophila hamatofila. Next base: position 4,581,257 of record JAWNPA010000032.1, read on the forward strand.
AATACACTTATGCTTAATTTATGCAAAATAAAAGAAGAAGAAGCAAAAAACATACACCGAGAGCGGGCGAAGCCAGGCCCGAAATGTGGTGCACACGAGATGCTCGGGCGCGAATGAGCAGCCAAACGAGCAAACGAGGAAAATGTCAAACCAACCAGCCGCCCCAAAATATGGAGGCAAACAGTAAAACCACAGACATGTTGGCCAACACAGCTCTTGGGTCAAATTATGAGATGCGACTTGGAGATGGGAGTCAATTGTACAACCTGACGCGCATTTTACTGTAGTAACAACAACAATAACAACGACGACGACGACAGAGCAGCGCGACGACGACGCCATTATCAAAAGGCGAAGCGAACGCCAGCGCCATCAATCAAAGCTAAAGCAACAGCAACAACATCAGCAATACCGAAGGCAGCGTCGACGCTAGCAGAGCCTAGCAGCAGTAAGAAGAGCAAGCATAACCGTCTCACAGGCAAAGCCAAAGCCGCATTGTTGTTGTTGTTGTATTGACGAAGTTCTTCTTTGGTGACGATGATTGTTGCCGTGGTGGCAGAGGCAGCGGCAACGGCAGCGGACCTCGCTGGTCTCCGACTGTTGGGTATTGGTATCGGTATCGGTATCGGGTGGTTGCTGCTGCTGCTGCTGCTACGTTGGCTGTACTTGTGCGCCATTGCTTGTATTAGTTTTTCATGACGAGGCTTGTGTGTGTGTGTAATTTTACATTTTCTGGATTTATCCAATGTTTAATTTTTTGCCTTCATTGCCTGCCCACCCAAATGCTGTTGTCGTCGCTATGCTGCTCTCAGGCAGGCCAGGCCAGGCCAAGCCGCGTATCCGTATCCGTGTCGTCGCTCTCACGGGGCGAATTATTGAGCGAGACGAGATGGCGAATATGTGACTTGGTATTGTGACCTGTTCCGCTCCTGCTTTTTCTTGCAGGCCCGCGGCGCGTCAATAAAGCCAAAGCCTAATTGTGCTCATTTGAGCTCATAGTTGTTGTTGTTGTCTGCTCCTTTTGCTCCACTGTTCGTTCGTTGTTCTGTTTTTGCCACTTGCAGCAGCAGCAGCAGCTTAAGAGATTTTAGTTGTTTCCTTCTAGAACACAAGCATAAAGCTTGCATATGTGTGTAGGAATGAGTATGCATGTATGTATATGTAAGCTGATGTGAGCCGTGAGTGTGTGAATATTTGCCATTCTTTTTATGCTATCTTTCTGGTGTAAGATTTGCTTGGATGCTCACCTTGCTGACCGCTATTCGATTTATTATTTTATTAGCATTTATTGCACAGTGGTGCCATGGCTGTTATTAACATACATATTTGTATATATGTTTAAAGCTAGTTTGACCACTATGCGCGTGCGTCTCACGTGTAGTGTTGCAGCTGCGCATTCGCTTCACACCTGTCGGCCATAAATTATTAAGAAAATGTTTTTTTCTTTCTCATTTTGAGAAAACCTGCCCAGTGTGCAATGGTCAGTTCATCAATATAAGTTGCAGACACACACATACATGCATTTGTTGGGATACGTGTACGAATGAGCCGCTGTTGTTATCTACCTGCTTTTTGATTTAGTTTTGCGTTACGCTTTAGTCAAATTTACGACCACACATGCACAAAAAACGTCGCACGCTTATACACACACTCACAGACACACCTATACATCTGTAGTCGTTAACTCTCACGTGCAGTTGTGCAGTTGTTTCTCTCACTCTCCCTCTCTTGCTCTCTTACCGGCCGATCATGTTTTTACATGTGTGTGTGTGTTTAGTCATATGCATTTTCTGAAGATGTGTCGCTGTCGCCGTCGATTGGCAGCTCGCTTTGTGCTGCTGCTACGGCTTCGGCTGCTGCTAGTGTTGATGGTATTAGTATTGGTATTGGTGTTGGTGGTGGGATTGTTGGATGTGTATCTGTATCTTACAGATTGATTAATAATCTCGTTTTTATACACGACAGAGCGCTCTTTCGCTCGCTGCTTTGGCAATGGCTGACTACGTGCTTATCGCACTTTAGTGCAGTTTCTATCTTTCGCAATATATTTGTACACTACATGTAGATTCATATGTACTTACACATATGCATGTATGTATCTATATGTGTTCATATATGTAGATTTGTTGCACATGCCCAAAGGTCGTATTAATTAAACTATAACAAGGGTCAAGAATTGTCTATAGAAATTCTAGAAGTCTTTTCTGTCACGTGTATTGATACGTGTGTGTGTATATGTGCGCTCATTTTGTACCTGAAATTTTAATCCATTATTTTATTTTATCCCTTTTACGCTGTGTGTCCTTTGCTCAGTCGCTGCCGCTACCGCTGCTGACTCCTCTGCTTCTGCCTTCTGCTTTGTCGTCAACAGTTTTTGTGGTACATTTGTTTCATTGCTTGGCTTTTTTGCTCCCCACCCCTCCATATCTAGATATACACATGTGTTCGCTAGTGTGTGAATGTGAATATGTGTGTGTGTGTGACAGGCTCTGGCTTTGCCATTGCCTTTTGCTTACATTACACACAGTTGACACAATGTGCGCTGCCTTCTCATTCTTCTTCAACTCGTCCATCTAGTGCACACAGACACAGAATAAATACATACGCGCTCTCGCTAGCGGCGCTCTCGCGTCCAATGCGCTCTCTTTCTCTCTCTCTCTCTCTCTCTCTGTCTCTCACGCTGTCTGTCTCTCTTGGCACTGCAAGTGACGTTTTGCCTGTGCCTTGTGCCTGTTCCTTCGCCTTCGCCGCGCTCATTCACCTCAGTGGATGGACGACAGGCTGTGACTGCCTTTCTGCCTGCCCATCTCATTCATATTCACATTCACCCAAAACGGCGTTTGGCTTAATCTCACGATTGTTTGGTTTCGTTTGGTTTTTCTGCTCTGGCTCTGGCACTGGTTCAGCTCTGCTCTGCTCAGCTCAGCTCAGCTCAGTTTTGTTGCTCTGCTCTGCTCCCTCGCTCAATAGTAGTTGCTTGGCTGTTGTTGTTGTTGGTTTGACTAGCGACCCTCCCTCCCCCGTTCTCTACATCGTCGTTGCCGTTGCCGTCGCTGTTGCTGGCTGATTCGCATTCGATTTTAGCTGCTAGTGCCGCAGCCGCTGCCGCTGTCGCTGCTTCCGTGCGCGTATGCGTCCCCGTTGTGGTCTCTGTATATATATATATATATGTTTTGTGTGTGTGTGTTTGTGTGTGAGGAGTGTTTCTTGTATTTAGTCCGCAATGCGCTCGCTCATTATTTGTTTGAGCGCCGCGGTGTAAAGTTGTAAAAAGTCCAAGTGCTTGAGCAGCAAACGCATCCATATCCAAAACAACGTCGTGTCGGGGCTTTTCGTATCTCTCCCTCTCTTCGTCTCTCCCGCTTAATGCATGTGCCTCTATGTTTGTGTGTGTGTGTGGGTATAGTCAAAGTATAGAAGAAATAATAATCAAACGAATGGAAAAATGTAATTGCTGAAGCAAAAGTAGACGACGAGACCAGTGCGAGTGCGAGTGAAGAGCTAAGAGTGAAGAGTGGCGAGTGCAGACGTCGCCGCTACAACAACACCAAGCAAGCAACGTGCAAATGGCAAATGTGTCGCCGCAATGAATGATAATTAGTGCTTAATTAAAATCAATAATGTCGAAATCGAAAACCATTTCAATATTTGTGATATATGCATATATGCATACATATAGATATATATGTATATAAATACATATGTATTATAATTGTAATTGTAGTTGTAAATGCAATTGCATATCGAAATTGAGTGTTCGTCAATATGTGCGTGTGCTTGTGTACGTGTGTTTCTATATATGTGCCTATTGTCTAATACAAAATGGAGGTTATTAAACCCATGGATTTTAGCAGCTTCTCCGCCTTCTGCGAGCATCTCAATAAATCAACAGCAGCCGTAACAACAGCAACAACAACTACAACAACGTTAAGCAATGGCATTTATTTGGAGGTAAAACTACAACAATGCGATGACAATTTACTGCATTAAATATGCACAAAAAGAAATAAAAACTTAATTAAAATGAAGGCAAATTGGCAAACGAAATAAATGTGAATGCAAAGAATGCGTGCAGAAAAAAAAGCGCAAAAGCAAGCGAAGAACAAGCAGAAGCGAAATAAAAGTAACAACCAACGGCAGCCGTGGTTGTGGCAGAGACAGAGACAGAGGTAGACAAGCAGTAGCAGCAGCAGCGGCAGTGGCAGTGGCAGCGGCAGCAGCAGCAAGTAGTCAGTCGAGCCGCAAAGTTAAAACGAAATACAAAACAATAAATTTATGCCTATAGATTTCACATGTACAATCGTTGCCCACTTACACGGCCCGTGTAACTTACTCTCTCAAAACTCTCTCACATACACGCACACAGGGACAAGCAAATAAACAAACACACGTTAACCAGTTGGGATGGCTCAGTGTATGTGTGCGAGTGTGTTTGTGTCTGTGCGCTCATTTAAATTCGTTTTTGCCGCCTCTGTCTCTTCTACCCCATTTCGCCGCAAGTCAAGCCGTTGCCGTTGCCGTTGTCGTTGCCATTGCCATTGCTTTGCTACTTACTAATAATCATAATCAATCGCTCGCACTTGTATCGTGCAAATGCACGAAGAACAGAACAGGGGCGAATGCGAAGGCGTCGCGTCGCGTGGCGTGGCATCGCATGTCGTTTGCGCAAGCGAGATAAAAGATGGTATAAGATACAAATAGGATAGAGTCGGATAGTAGTAGGGGGCGTCGTAGCAGTAGTAGAAGAGGTCGTTCGTTGAATCTCCTTAGCTTCGGTTGCTTTGTCGTTTGTTTTTGTTTGTCTCCTTCCCCCCTCTCTTTTATTTTTTGCTTGAAATTTGTATAGCGAAAAGCCGTTAGCCTGCACACGTATACATATATATATATATATATATATATATAAATATATATATAATATATATAAACACACACACATAGAGTGCTGCCAACCTGCGCCAATTGGCATCCTTGAGGCCAGACTTGCCAACATGACTGCGAGAGCACCCCCTTCCGTTCATGAGTTTGACTGCAAGCGTCGTTTGCAGTTTTGTTGTTGTTTTGATTTGCATTCAGAAGCACATACACACACACAAATTTAAATAAATATATGTGTATGTATTGTACTTGTGTGTGTGACTGTGTGTTTTTATTTGCTACCACCTGGCAACGCTGTCTAAGCCGTTGCCGACTGACAGCCACATTTTAGGGGGGCTCACTTCAACATTATTATTATTATCATAACTAACTACACACACACAGTCAAATGTGCTTCTGTGTGTGTGTGAGTGTGAAGAGAGCTTCTTTTCGCTGCTAGCCCGTGCAATTGGTCTCGCAGGATTCATTTGTTTTTGTCTCCGACTCTGCCTACGCTACGTCCTCTTGTCTCAACATTCGCCGTAGCCTTTGCCCTGTGTCCTGTATCCTGTGCCCTCTGCCCGCGCTCAGTTTCGCCTGTTCTAATAGGGGTGTAAAATGGATTTTTTTTTTTACTTTTATTATTATGATTTTATTGTATTTCCAGTTTCAGTTTCTGTTCGTTCGTATTTAGTCGACATCGTCGTCGTCGTCGTCGTAGCTATTGTCTCTCATTTTGCCCCTTTGCTTTGGGCTTGCCATTCGCATTTTGTACTTTTCGCAAACATTTTTGTAATTTTTGAAAGGCTCGCCCCGGCTACCAACCCCCTACACAAACATACATATATAAATATATAGAAATATATGTATATATAGCAGAGAGGCAGCACCCACCCTTTATGCATCCCGTTATGTTGTTTCTGTGGATGATGATGATGGTGATGATGATGAGGAGAGCAGAAGGTGAAGGAGGAGGGGTCTTGCTTTTAATTCTTTTTCAAATTGTGTAAATATTCGTAATGAATTTGAACTGCATTTGCAGTGGAATACCCTAACCTAGTTAAGGTGTTTTAAATATGTCAACAGATATGTGACAATATATAATAATATATAATATAGCCTAGTCTATTTCTAGGCTATATTATATATATTATATATATTTCTTTGTATATTATTAAATACAAATATATCAGATCAAACTACTCTATATTATATGTATAGCAATAATATCATTCAATTTAAAGAGTTTTGTGTAGCAACAACAATTTTGCAGTTTTTTAATCAGACAAAGATATCTTTCATTTTGATATATTTTTTGCGCCTTTCTTAATATGAACTGGAAATCGGTAATCACATTGGATGACTATATCATTCTCTCTCTCCATATATATATATATATATATATATATATATATATATATATATATATATATATATATATATTGTATGTGTACATTCGCATGTCTTTTGGTCTTATCTTATCTTTGGCTTGACTGTGTGTGCCTGACTTTTGGTATAGCCATGAATGGGTAACGCTTGTAAAAGTAGCTAAGATTATAATATTTTATGTCTGATGATGTCTTCTTCTTTAATCTATTAACGAGTCTCTACGTTGAGTCAGCATTTGAATGTGAAATGTGATTGAACAGTTATATAAATGGATATATATATATATATATATATATATAGAGAGAGAGAGAGCTAACAAAAGATTAAAACTAAATGACAAATATTTATGGAGAACTTTAAGAGAGCTTCAGAAAATACGAAAGATATCAAATAATAAATAATAAATATATATGTATATTCACATATTTTACGCGAGAACTGATAAGAGAATAGAAAAGCTTCCTATAGAAAGCTATATATGAAATATTGTGAGACTTATTAAGCAATTAATTTAAATTAAATCAAGATCACAAAAAATCATTTTTTGAAGTTTAGAGTAATGGAAAAATTGTTGAGTGAATATGATGTACAGAATACATATTCATGATTCATTAAATAGATTTAAAAAAAAAAATTACAAAATTCACAATACTTGTTGAACAGACCATTGTATATAAGCTCTGGAAGTGAGATATTCTTTCGATAAGAATAAAGTTGTAAGGGTATATTTATAGATAAATAAAGAAGCTTTAAATATCATGTTAGAAAGATTAAGAGATGTATAAAAGAGTATGTATAGAGTATTAGGAAAGAAGCTTATAAGATCAAGAGGTGTGAGGTATTTATGGAGTAAGAGAGTACTACGAAGTTTTAATCTCTATAAAAACAATGTCTAATCTGGTAACTGTTGTTTGATAATGCTAATAATGATCTAATGATTGTCAATAATAATGCTGATAGCTATAACAATAATAATAAATAGAACGCAATGAGTATCTACTTAGTTTATTTATATATACAACTTACTTATAGATAATGTATTTATATGTATACATATTCTCATTATTGGGAACCTACTTAAATAATCTATATATACATATATATATATACAGTTAAATACCATGTATATATTTATATATGTTATTGCATATTATGGTCTCTACTAACTCAACCCCTTCTCTAATTCTTGCAGAAAATGGAGCGCCAGGGCAAGATGGAGCTGGCGGCAAAGGAGCGAGAATCGCAGCGTCTACAGCTAATACCCAAGAAATGGAATCGTCGCGAGGAATACGAATTCCTGCGCGTGCTCACAGGCTACGGCGTGGATATGCAGCTGAACACGCCCATGGGCGGCAACAGCAACAGCAGCATCGCCATCACTAACAGCAGTGGCGGCAGCCAAACACCCGACTGGACCAAGTTCAAGCAGATGGCACATCTGGAGAGGAAGAGCGACGAAACATTGAGTGATTACTACAAAGTCTTTGTGGCCATGTGCCGAAGGCAGGCGGGAATGAAGCTCAGCGAGAATGAGCGTGGACTGGAGGGCATTGTCGAGGAGGTGGAGAAGGAGCACGCGAAGCTCATTCTGGATCGCCTTGAGCTGTTGTCCAAGCTGCGCGAAGTAGCGCGCCATCCCCAGCTGGAGGAGCGACTCAAGCTGTGCACAATGAATGCGGATACGCCCGATTGGTGGGAGCCGGGACGGCATGATAAGGAGCTGATTGCAGCCGTGTTGAAGCACGGTCTCTATCGCTCCGAGACGTTCATCTTCAATGATCCCAACTTCAGTTTCTGCGAGTCGGAAAAGCGATTCATTAGGGAACTGGAGGCCCAGATACAGCGCACCATCAAACTGGAGGCTTTTAATGCGGAAAAGGCGGCCGCAGCTGAGAAAGCTGCAGCTGCCGAAAAGGTGGCAGCAGCAGCAGCAACAGCAACAGCAGCCGCCGCAGCAGCTGCAGCAGCAGCAGCAGCGGTTAAGCATGAGATCATCGATTTGGATGATGAGCTGTTGACCAAGGAGAGCGTCATCAAGAAGGAGTCGCCAGTGAAAGCTGAAGTGAAGCCAGAACAAAGCGCAGACAAGGCTGAAGTCGTTGAGGAGCCGAGCGAAGAGAAAGCAACAGCTGATAAAATGGACGAGGAGAACGTTGAAGAGAAGGCGGCAGACAAGGAAGCGTTGCAGGATGAAGCTAAGCCAAGCAGTGAAGCCGCTGAAGACGTTGAAGAGCTGCCCGCTGTGAAGACAAAAGAAGCTGAAGCTGAGACTCCAGCTGAAGCCGAGACGGAAGCCAAGTCCAAGGAGAAGAGTGAGGAGAAAATGGATGTGGATGCAGAGCCAATTGCAGAGAATGGCAATGAAAAGGAAGCGGAAACAGAAGCCGTTGCCACAGCCGAAGCAGATAAGCCAGCTGAGACCCTCAAGGACGAAGCAGCTGAAAAAGACGAGGAGAAGAAGTCAAGTGACAAGCAAGAAGAAGACGATTCCAAGATGGAAACAGAATCCACAAAGTCAATTGCTGCTGAGGAGAAGGAATCCACTGAACCGCCAGCTCCAGAAAAGGATGAAGAATCAGCTGCCAAAGCAGAAAGCGATAAAGGCGACGAAGCAGCCGTCGAGGCTGTCAAAGAAACGCCAGAGAAGGAGAAGGAGAAGGAGAAGGAAACAGCTGCAGCTGAAGCAACTGAAACTGAAACGAAGAAAGTTGAAGTCGAGACAGAAGTCAGCAAAGCAGATGAGGCCAAGATTGCGAGCAGTGCGGAAAAGCCCGCTGCGGAACAGGAGATCCTTGATCTGGTGGCTGGTCCCAGTGATCCGGATGACGATGAGGTCATGAAGGAGAAGGAGAAGGCAGTCGAGGAGGAATGCAAGAAGCAAGCAGCTGAACTGAAGGCACGCTTTCCCGATCTCGAAGTCATTCAGCCGGCGACTGTGAAACAGCAAAAGCTGGATAAACCCAAGCTGGAGATGTGCATGATTCGTTGGTTCAAGGACTTTGCCCTAGAGCGTCGCATCGCCCACATTGTTGTGTGCGTGGAGACGAACAAGTGGCCAGTGGACAAGCACTACAGCGCCTTTGCCGGCCTGAAGGGCAACACGGATCTGAACATCGCCCTGCATGAGTCCATACCCCATTTGAATAGCAGCGAGCGCCGCTCGACGACGCCCGACGTGATAACCATAACCACAGATCAGGGTGTGACAAAGCATTTGCAGGCGTCGCAGATGCAACAGGTGGCCAGCAGTGCCGGCGTCGTCTCAGCCGCCAGCAATGTCCAGGCATTGCCCAAGGCGCAGATAACAGCGCCAACAACGCTGCCCGGCCTGGATGCCAATAGCATCAATGCGGCTGTGGCAGCTGCTGTGGCGGCGGCAGCCAATGGCGGCAATGCCACATCTCTGTCAGCTCTGCTGCCGGGCATGTCGCTGAGTGCGGCCACAGCGGGAGCAAGTGCAGCAGCAGCTGCAGCTGTCGGAGCAGCCGGCCTCAATGTGCCCAGTGCTGGAACCTTGGGCTCCAATGCGGGCAAGAAGCGCAAACGTCACATTGCCATCGATGTGGAAACGGAGCGTGCCAAGCTGCATGCGCTGCTCAATAGCTCGTCAAGTAAGTGGATGATAACTGGGTAATAAATCATTGGATCACAACTAATATATTCTCTATCCCTCATTTCCAGTGGCTCCCAAAGATTGGGAAAGCGAAATAGCCAATATGGAGGCTCTAACTGGAGCTGCAGCTCGTCGTGGTGGCAGCTCAAGCTCTGCTGCTGCGGCCTCTGCGGCCGCTTTGAGTGGCATGCAACCACCGCCCGCTCATCAGCATGCCTCGCTCTCGCGTCAATCCTCCGGCCAGTTCAATAAGCCCGCTGTGCCGGCCATGAAAACGCCGCCGCCATCAATGGGCGCTCCCATGGATTTGTCTTCAAGGTGCGTAGGACTTGGGCACCCCTAAATATCCAATTCCATCCAATCCAATCCACATATATTAACTCTCTCATTATCAACTCTACACAGCAGCCTGCCCAAGATGAATATGACAGAGATGCTAAAGTCAGCCTCTAGCTCGGGCGCCATTGATCTGAGCGAGGTGCAGGACTTTTCGATGCCCTCCAAGAAATCGAGTGTGCATGCGGCGCTCAGCTCCGCATTCCCCTCAATGGCGGGCAGCAAAAGCAAGCTGGATGATACGCTCAACAAGCTAATGAAGAAAAACAATTGCGTAAGTTTTGACTCAATATAAAAATTAAAATCAAATTAAAATTTAATTAAACAAATCCTTTGCAGACCATTGAGGAGCCCGTCATTGGCAAGGAGAAGAAACGCAAGAAGCTGGATGAAATTGTCTTGGGTCTGTCGGCTGCCAAGGAGCAAAAGACCTTCCCCGATCCCTCATTGCCCTCCTCGAAGAAGCCACAGATACCGCCCAGTGTATCGGTGACGCCGGCTAATCTTCAAGCGCCCAGCCAGCAGCAGTCCAATCAGAAACCATTTACCATCACTGTGACAACAGTGCCCGGAAGTGAGTTGGAGTCTCTGCGCTTTCATACTCTAAATAGCCCAAGCCGGAGGCGTCTCATCAAACCAACAAAAACTAACTTGGGCAACTCTCTATTTTCTTTATCCCTTGTAGAGTCCAAGAGCGGCGCCCAAGGCAGCGGCAGCAGCAGCGGCGCTGGAGCCGGCGCCAGCAGCTCCTCGAGCAGCGGCCTGAGCGCCCTGCAAAACATGGCGATGGGTGGTCTGTCCAGCAAGGACAGCCTGAATGCTCTGCTCGCTCAGACAATGGCCACCGATCCGCAATCGTTCCTCAAGCAACAGCAGAAGATGATGCAGTTCCTGCCGCCCTCGCAGCGCAAGGCCTACGAGAACATGCTCGCCGAAATGGAGCAGGCCATGAAGCTGAGCTGCAAGTACAACTCCTCGCACGATGTCAAGGTCAACAAGTGGCTATCGGACATGACCAGCCCGCTGGGCGACCAGCTGAGCATTGACTATGTTGGAGCGGGAGCAGGAGGCGGCGGAGCCGGAGCTGGCAGCAGCAACAGTCGTCGCGGCAATCGAGGTCAACAGAGCAGCTCGAGTGCCCAGCAGGTGGCCAATGCTGCGCAGCTGCAAAAGCAACAGCAACAGCAGCAGCAACAACAACAGCAGCAGCAACAGCAACAACAACAGCAGCAGCAACAGCAGCAGCAACAACAGCAACAGCAGCAGCAACAACAACAGCAGCAGCAGCAGCAATCGATGGCCGGACCGCAAGGCCTGACCGGAGAGGAGCCCGTGCCGGTGATCAACAAGCAAACGGGCAAGCGACTGGGCGGCAATAAGGCGCCCCAACTGAAGCGGCTGATGCAGTGGTAAGTGGAAATCAACAGAGATAGAAAAGAATCATGAATATTCATAACAGGGAAAAAATGAGTTATGAATTTTAAAAAATTTAGACTATAACAAACAAAAATAAGTTATTTTTTTACTGCAAATTCAAAAACAGAATAATTGCAATTAATCATTTTAATTATTAAGAATAAATATATGAATTAATTTTTATTATAAAAAAAAAAAAAAAAAATTGAATTGAAATATGTTTTGAAACAAAAGAGCTAGATCATATATAGCCTTATATATATGACCTATGCACTAATACTTTTCAGTTGATATATAATATTTAAGTAAATGTGTACATGTGCATGTATGCATAATTAATTTATTTTTCATTTTTATCACATAAATTAATTTTAATACCTAAAAATAATTTTTTTTAAATAACTCAAAAAATAATTCTTATTTCTCAGTTTTTTTTATACAAATAATAATTGTTACGGTTTCTGATTTATAATAATTTATTCCCACTCTTTACAGGCTCACCGAGAATCCCAACTATGAGGTGGATCCCAAATGGCTCGAACAGATGCAGAATCCCATGTCGGCGCCCTCACCCAAGCCCAGTGTCAACACCATGGACAACAGCAGCTACGGCGTCTCCAAATCGCATGGTGGACGACCCTCTTCCAATTCGAGCAACGCCTCCTCCAGCAGTCACACCCAACAGCCGAGTGCTGCGCAGTCGCCGGCTGGCAATTCGAGCGGCTCGTCGAAGAAGTCCTCGAGGCAGTCTCAGTCGGCGGCAGCCTTGGATCAGGCGGCGCTGCAGTTCGGTTCGCTGGCTGGCCTCAATCCCAGTTTGCTGGCCAATCTGCCCGGCTTGGGCGCCTTCGATCCGAAGAATCCGCTCGCCGCCTTCGATCCGAAGAATCCGCTACTCTCGATGCCGTTTGGCGGCATGCCCGGCATGAGCAATCTGCCCGGCCTGGGCAATCTCAACAATATGAATCTGTTCGCCAGTCTGGCCGGCATGGGCGGCTTGGGTAATCTGGCCGGCATGGATGCCCAGTCACTGGCTGCGCTCATGGCTGCTGCTGGACCAACGCTTGGCGGCCTCACAGGCAGCACAAACGCGGGCACCGGCAAGAGCCAGTCGCAGTCCAGTGGTGGCGGCAACTCCTCCAGCGCCTCCTCCTCGTCGGCGGCCAGCAAGAAGAAGCAACAGCAGCAGAACGAAGCCGCCCAACTGGCAGCCGTTGCTGCAGCCGCTGCAGTCAACAACAGCGGAGCCGGCAGCTCCTCGGGAGGCGGCAAGAACTCGAACGCTTCCGCATCGCAGTTGGCCGCCGGCTTTCCGTTCCTCTTCCCGAATCCTTCGCTGCTGTACCCGCCCATGGGCCTCGGCGGACTCAATCCCTACTCACTGGGCAGCAGTGGCTTAGGGTCGGCATACGATCAGCTGGCACAGCAATATAATCTGCTGAATGGCGTGGCCACCTCATCGGCCGCTGTCACCGGATCCACGCAGTCGGGCAAGTCGCATCAGTCGCAGTCCAGCAAGTCGAGCAATTCGCGCAACGCCTCCAACTCGGCGGCGAATTCGGCAGCGAATCTAATGAATGCCATGGCCAGCATGAGCGCCAACACGGTGACCACTCCATCCAGTTCGAGTTCCAGTCGCAGCCGCCAGAGCAGCAGCCAGCGCAACTCCGCTGCCTCGGCCACGCCCAGTGCAGCGGACATGGCACAGCTGTCCAGTCTACTGATGCCCGGTGCTGATCCTCATCTGCTCGAGTCGCTCAGTCGCATGAGCAGCATGGATCTGGCCCAAGCAACCCGTCTCATGAGCTCCCTGGGCATGCCGCCACTGCCCACGCCCAGCAGCTCGAACAGCAACAGCACCAGCAGCTCCAGTGCCGCCAGCAAACGTGCCGCAGCAGCGGCCGCTGCCAACGAGGCATCCGCCAAGGAGCAACAGAAGTGGTTCGAGAGCATTGCGCGTGGTGCGCTGCCTACGGATCTGGCCGCACTGCAGGCCTTCTCGCAGGGCAAGATGCCGAGCACCTCCTCCGTCAGTTCGAACAGTGGTGGCGGCGGCTCCAGCTCGGCCAGCAAGAGCTCCAAGTCTGCAGCAGCTGCCGCCGCAGCAGCCGCAGCAGCAGCTGCCCAAATGCCACAGATTCCGGGCATGTCCAGTGACTTCTCGCAGGCACTGCTCGCCGAGATGGCCGCCCAGGCGATGGCTGCTGCCGGCGGCTCGCTGCCACTGAGTGGACCCGGTTCGCTGGCCAGCCTAGCTGGCCTCACAGGCGGCTCGTCCTCCTCAGCTGGAGGCGGAGGTGGCGGCGGCGGAAGCAGCAGCAGCAGCTCGGCTGCCAAGCGACAGCGCGAACAGGATGCATTCAAGCAGCAGATGGACTTCTACACCAAGTCGTTGGGCCTGGGCTCGGGCATCTCGCTGATACCCACCTCTTCGTCGGGCAGCAGTAGCAGCCTGAATGCTGCCGCCGCCTATGCAGCCGCTCTGGATGCAGAGCACCTGCAGCAGCAGCAGCAGCAGCAGCAACAACAGCAGCAACAGCAGCAGCAGCAACAACAACACAAATCGAAACGTGCACGCAGCGAGCTGCATCCCACGAAGGATGAGCTGGCAGCTGCTGCTCTAGCTGCCGGTCTGCCGCTCAATTTGGGTGCCAGCATCGAGAAGAGTTTGCGTGGTGGCTCCAGCAGCTCCTCGACACCAGCGCCGCCAACGCCCACGCCCGAGCAGGACAAAGTGACGCTGACGCCGCTGAATGCGAGCAACTCGAGTGCAGCCAATGCGGCAATTGCGGCCAATCTGCCATCACAGACAACCATCACAATTGCGCCGCCCATCAGCAGTGGCGCCAGCACCAGCAGCGAGCGCTCCGAGCGCAGTGAGTCCCGCATCTCGCTGACCATAACGAATGCTGCGGATGCGGCCAAGCTGCCGCCGCCCTACGAGGAGGCCGACGAGCTGATCATACAGCCCATACTGAAGAAGCCCGCGGCGCCGGGCAGCAGTCACGGCGGCAGCGTGGAGGATCTGGATGCCAGTGGAGGAGCAGCCAACAATTCGGTGGCCAATTTGAGTGGTTCCAGCAGCAGCAGCTCCTCCGTTGCCGCTGCAGCGGCGGCAGCGGCCGCTGCCGAAGAGAATCGACGCTCTTCCAATCGTCTAAAGCGACCGCGTTCCGGCAACGAGACCGAGCAGCAGCCGCCAGAGAAGCGACGCGAGCTCCGTTCTACGCGCCACACACGTCAATCGGATGCTGCTACTCTAAATCTATCGGCAGGCAGCGAGTCTGAGGACCGGAATGAATGAGTAAAGCGAAGCGCCTAGCAACAAGACAGCGCCCCAAATGTGGGCGTCCGAACCAGACAGGCCAACAGCAACAGCAAAAGCAACAAAAACAACAACAGCAACAACAAGAAGAACATAAATAACAAACCTATAGCTAAAAATGCTAAAAACAAAACCAACAGCCAGAAGCAAAAGCAGAAGCCACAACAACAACAACAGCAACAACTCAAAAAGGCCACCAGACAGAGCCGAACGAGAAATGCGAATGGCAACGGCAACAGCAACAGCAGCGGTAACGGTAACGGTAACGGAAACGGAAACGGACGAGCAGCGGCTAAAGCTGAGACAAGAAGCGCACGCAAATTGAACTCAAGGCTAAATGTAACAAGCAGATGCACGCGAACTAGTTCCACAGCGAGAACCAGAACAAGAGCGCGCATTAGTGCGAATAGAAGTAGTAAAACACTTAAGCTTAAAGTTGTGTAAAATATAAGTAAACCCCCAACACACACACATATATATATAAATATATATATATGATATATATATACATTGATAGAGTAGAGCTAGCGAGGAGTATAGGCTGAGTGTGGGATGCAGCTGCTGCAACTGGACTGAGTGCTGAATGCATCTGCCTGCCACAATTGCTGCTTGTGGCGGGACAATTGGGGCAATCACACGACAGACACCTGATTATGCATCCCCCCGACTTGGCTAAGATCACGAAGAAGTAGCCTGGCAATAGTTGTTATGCCCAGCCACGCCCACACATCTCCGTCGACCACGCCCTGCTGCAACAATGGCGTGGCCAGGCGACGATGGGCGTGGCTGGAGGGATGGCGACTTTTTGCTGCGCGAGTATATTAAAAAAAAGCGCTTATAATTTAATTGTAACATTGTTGGATGGTGGGCTCAGGTGGGTGGTGCGTGTCCAGTAGAGGCTTGCTGCTGCCACAGTGACTGTCACGCCCCCAAGCCACGGCCCACGCAACACAAGCAGATAAATAACGGTTTAAATTATTGCAAATTATTATTGATAACAAGGTTAAGCAAATGAAAAACAAAAACAAGAAGAAAAACGAAAAAAAAACATGTTTCAACAACAAAACTAACTTAAAAGCAAATTGATTGATTACCAAGAAAGAGACACATTCACATACATACACACCTATTATGATGTATACACACACATATATATACATATACATATATATAGATATAGTTTAAATGGGTTCAATGCTGTCGTCCTTCACAAGAGTTAAACTTAATCACAAAAAAAAAAAACAAAAAAAAAAACAACCTGTACATATTTTAGTATCTTTAATGGATCTTTAATCGTATCAAGTCGGATCGTATCAGTGTCCCAATTCATGTATTTCTCAACCATTTTGTTTCCACTTTATATATATATATATATATATATATATATATATATATATATATATATATATATATATATATTGAAATGATTATGTGTGTGTGTATGTGACCTAAATCCAAACTGTTTTTTTTTTTAACTTGATATCGTCCTATGCCTATGTTAAACTATTCTATGTACTCTGCATGTTCTATATATATGTATATGTATATATATATATACATATACATATTTACAATTATATATGTATATTCATATATATACATACATATATATATATTGATATTGTCGTCAAATCGCTTTTAATTTTTATTAATTTTAATTTTATGTAATTAGTAAAACAATTTTATATTGCGTAAGTTTTTAATTTGTATTTTGTATGTTTTTAAAAATGAATTGAAACAAAGCAACAACAACAAATCAGCAAACAAAATTTATATATAAAAGAAACAAAAAATTGTTTATTAACAAATTGAAATACAATATTTATGCGTACATGTATTGCATTTTCATTATATATATATGTATTGATATATATATATATATATATATATAAATTAAATGG
This sequence comes from Drosophila hamatofila, assembly GCA_035045345.1. Classification (NCBI taxonomy): domain Eukaryota; kingdom Metazoa; phylum Arthropoda; class Insecta; order Diptera; family Drosophilidae; genus Drosophila; species Drosophila hamatofila. Next base: position 4,598,091 of record JAWNPA010000032.1, read on the forward strand.
AAGTACATTATTTTTGTTTGCACTTCGATCCATTAAACTAAACAAAAAATATTGAATAAAAGAAAAACAAAATAAACGAAACAAAAAAAAAGCAGTTGCACCAACAGACAAGAGCAAATAACAATTTAAATTAGAGATGCTAAGTATAAATCTTAATTAAAGTATGATAATTAAACAAACACATCTACAGCAACAAGATAAATATATAAAAAATAAATTTCCAAAATTACAAAAATATTTTGACTTTTTCATTGAGAACAAAAAATTGAGTATGAAAAATAAAATTGTTTTCAAATTTTATTTAAAATTTGATAATTTTAAATGGATTTTTTTTCAGAAAAGATATGATGTTTTCAAGTTTTACAATTTCCAATGTGTAAGGTTTTGGTGTAAATTAGATCGTATATTAGAAGGTTTTGACTTTTCTAGAATAGAATAAATTTTTGAGTATAAATCCATTCAATATATCAGTCGAAACTTGAGATCCACATAGCCTCAAAAAGCTCATTATAATCCATTTTTACTTAGCCCAATTCAAATACCTCTTTAATTTTGATAAAATACATCTACGACAAACCCATTTAAGTAACCCTCGAAAGAATGAGACATCACTTGGTGTTTACTACGCAATTGATAGATTTATATATGCTTGTATATTCACAGTAATTGAGTTAAACTTAATTAGAGGCAACAGAAGCTGCTTTTAGCATTGCGTTAAATCAAAATTTCAATTTTTAAATTGACATACAGACATGGGACTAAATCTAATTTCGCTGCTCAAATATCGTTTCAATTATGCCGATCGCTTAAGCCAATGGGGGATGGGGGATGAGGGAATAAGAACTTACAATAAATACAAAAAACGTACAAATATATGCATGTATAATATACAATATATAAATCGGTGCATTAGCAGTTAAAGCACTTTAACAGTGGTGTTCCCCTCCCCTACAAAAGAAGGGGAACATCACCTTGACACGATAGTAAACTTTGAGTCTTAAAGGCATATATATATATATATATATATATTAATATATTATATATATATCAAATTTGCGCATATTGTAGCCCTCGGCTTAGTTTTGGCTTCGTTCCTATATGTAATTTAAATATAGGGAACGCTCTAACGCCTCCTCGAGCAACTCATCATTGCGACGCTTCTCTTCGGGCGTTAGCTCGCCCAGCTCATCGAAGCCATCGTCGGAGTAGGCAGGCTCCTCCTCCGGCCGCTCCTCGCCATCCACTGGCGGTAGCAACGGTTCGCCAATGATGTGGCGTATATCATTCGGCAACGCCTCGGATCCTTTCAGCTGCAGATAAATGGCCTCCGCTGTTTCCAGAGTGCGCTTCAAGTCAATGGTGCCGGTTAGTTCGTTGACATGCTTAAGGATTTCGGTGAATTCGTATTTCCTATCGATAATCACGTTCGTCTCCTGATCGAGTATGGCCACCGAGAAGAGCAAGTGGAAGTTGGGACAAGGCAGACGTGTCCACAGGCACTCCCACAGTTTGAGTACGTCGTCGTTGTCCAGTTCTCGCTTGTACCACACGAGGAGCCAGCGGAAACAGAAGTACATGTTGTCCGATTCGTGACTGCACATGTAGTTGAAGAGCGGCGCATTGGCCACCTCAAGCAATCGACGCAGTTGCGCGAATTGCGTTTTCATGCCGGCCTGGTCGATGTCAAAGTTACTGAACACCATGTTCATAAAGCCGACGAAACACCAAAAGGCGTCCACCTCGTTCACTTGAATCTCGAGTATGGGCGCCAACAGATCAGACATGCCCTGGACATAGCCTAAATCGAAATTGTACATAACGTAGGTCATAAGTATGCCCTGCAGAAGCAACAGATTTGGATTATCCTCGCCGGCAAAGAACTGTTGGGTTCGATCCGTGCGCTTTACGTCCTTCTCGATTTGGCACTTTCGATCGCGATAGCCACTAAAGTTAGCTTCTTGAGCCGTGGACATTGAAAGCCATTGAGCTTTCATTTTGTAGTATTCCAAAGATTTTAGTTTGCGCCGTTCAATGCGTTCCACTTCCGTGTCAGACCATTGATAATAGTTGAGTAAGTATTTCCAGACATCAGCACGCAGGCTGGGCACAATGCCACCACGGAAGATGATCTCCTTGATGCGCTGGCTATCCGAGATGCAACCATCACGGGTTTGAAACTCCCGCCACTGAGCCTCATTGAGTGGTGGACCTGAAATGGAAAGTAATTGTCAATTCAATTGGAACTCGATAATAACTAAAGATTACATACCACGATGCACGCTCTGGCGTGCTGGCAGATTGTTAACTATTTTCTCATCCTGAGCATTCAGGTTCTCCAGTTCGCTGTCCGCTGGCGATTTGTCGGCGCTCTCGCCGCGACTCTGGCTGTTCGAGGAGCAGGCGCTGTTTGTGCTGCCGCTTAGCTTGATGAACTGGTAGTTGTCAGAGGGCGAGGTCTGCCGATCGTTGTGCACCAATGAACCAGGACGCGATTTCGGCGATCGCTGAAACGATGGCTGCACATAGTCCGGTATTGTGCCGAGGAACCCTGCCAACTTATTAGGTAGCCAGCTCTCTCGGGGCAGATGGCTAGCCTTAATCTCGCCAATGTCCAATTCGGCGAAGGTCTTTTTGAGCTTCTGATTCTCCGTGTTCAGTATGGCATACTCTTCGCTGCCACTGCGACTCGTCTCGGAGCTCTCGATGAAATGCTGCTGGCGCATAGAGCGCACAAAGAGATCTGCGTTTCCATGTTGAAAGAAAAACTCGCAGTGCACGCCGTTATCGGATTTACGCATAAATCGTATTGTCTGACCCCGATGCCGCACCTCAACGGCAGCCAAATCATCTAATAATGCGCGCATTATCCGGGCACGCGCAGTCGCCGAGTTCCCATTGCTGCCAATCTCTGCGGGCTTTGTGTTGAAGGCGCTGCACTCGGATGTGGTGCGTGTGCGACCCGAGATTCTGTCAACCAGCGCCCAATCGCCCTGATCCTGGCTGTCGTCGGCTATCATGATGCTATCATTGGGCTGCCACTCCAGATACAGACGACGTCTTGGCTGACTGTACTCCACCAAGGACAAGGAGCCGCTGGTGTTTAGCTCGGCAATGTGTTCGGCATTGGCTTTCTTTAGCAGCACACCATCGTGGGTGCACAGCACCTGCACACAATTAACAAATATGAGGGCAATTATTACGATTAAATGAGTCAGTGCAAAAGAACAAAGACTTTTAGGTGGCAGAGACGTTTAACTTACGTTACCAATGCCCTGTGGTACATCCGATTCGGATGCTTTTATACCCTCTTGGGATTCGGTTAGCACGCCCAGCTGTATTTGCTGGCAGCGCTCATAGCGCACCGATTCGTTCATAGCGGCCAGCCGTTTGGATTTTGTTGCAAAAGGTCGTAATAAAAATTTTTCAGCGAATTATTACGTTCTAGATATAAACAATTGAATTTTAATCGAAATGTTGTGTGTACACACTGCATAATTGCGATGCTGCCAACTTTATGCAAAGTATTTAGCGATAGTCGGTTTATTAATGTAATCAGCTATTTGGTATTTATTTAAGCGCAGTGGCAGCTCTGGCCTGCTGTTACGCTCTTTTAAATTTTCACGTTACGCATTATTTTTATATTATTGTACGAGATCTTCAAGCATTTGTTTTTGGTATTTTGTTTGAAGCTTTAATTTTATTTATTGGCAGCTCTCTTAAATTCAAAACGAAAATACGTTACATTGCAAATGACACTCTAAATGAATTTCTTTTAAGTTTTAATTCAATATGATTTTAATTATATTATATTGTTGATGAAAATTTGTTGAACATTAATTTGTTCTATACAATTTTTTATTATTATTGTCAATTGACACAGTATGTTATATGCATTCTGAGCGGAAATCTTATATATTTTCTTATTCTATTATTTTCTTATTATTATTGTCAATTGTCACAGCTTGTTATTGGTGTTCTGAACAGAAATCTTTCATTGACATAATACGTCTCACAATTTTTATTGTGCATATTTATAAAGATTTTGAAATAACTTGCAACACAATTTAATTAAGTCACATCATGGCCAACAGCTCGCGACCAATTGATCGAGAGCGAAAGTAAATTTGTGCACTCTACACACTACACTCTTGGGCCATATGACACTCAATCCCTAATGATCGTTTCAACAATTTTTGGCTCGTTAGCCTGGTAGCGTATGCCGGAACAGGCACGTTCGATGATTCTGTGAAATCGGTGGCATTATGTATGTACCACACATATTTTTCTCAAGTTTTGTAAATAGATTAAAAGTGCCCCATTCGTTTGTGATGTGTGTTTGTATGAGTGTGTGATAAGTGCAAGTTTTTCCGTTTCGGTTTTCCCGAATGGCGCCCGAATCGAAATTCGTACGAACATTCGAAAACAATCTTCTAGCAGTTTTTCAACAAATTTTGGACGAGCGTTCAGTGTGCAATCTGCGAGTTCGACGTTCAAAACGTTTTCAAAACGTTTCGCGCTGTTTAGGAAAAGAGAAAAGAAAAAGCATTTTAGGACAATTGAAATTGAATATTCACAGGTGGGTGAATTTATCCATGTCGCCCGCTGGGTGTTGACCTAATGACTCAAGGCCTTGAATTAAATTTGGCAAAGCTCAAATACGAATTGCCATTGAAAGCAGTTAACGATTAAATTAGTGCAAACAGATAATTAACTAAAAAAGAGGGGAAAAAACAAATCTATTGTTCTTTTGTATTATGCTGGGATTATATAATACTTAATAATGTCAACAAAACTTACACCAAGTGTCAGGTGATAATGGAAATTGAAAATGATCTCTGCACTTCAGCATTAGCTGTGCAGCATAAACAGTTTATATAGACTAATTTTTTTTAGATATAGTACATAACTTATATATGTGTATATATGCTGATCTATCTACGGAAAAAACATGGCCACCGAGTTTTATCAATGAAAAACAACAAAAAGTGATACGAGCTATTGTGCTCAGAGCATACAAATTGAATGCGAATCGGTTCTTGATTCGCATGCCAACTATTTACATGACATTACGCCCTTTATAGAGATCATGCTCATTCGATCGTGCGATATCCAACGCCATCTCTCAGCTCTCCCACACACACACCCATTGCCTCTCAAAATCTTGCTCTGACACAGTCAAATCGTTTCTTATTTTTTTTTATCGTGTGAAAACAACGGCAAAAAACATGAAAATTCTATTCGGCATTCGTGGACAGAAATAGCGCCACCCACCCAAAAACAGAAAAAGTTTTGAAACTGAAATTCGCCTTACAACGTATTTCGGGTCGATTGGCTTAATTATGGATGAGCAATAGCCTGGGGCAGGGGGAATTGTTTACGATGAGCATGAGCATTTATTTTAAACAAATATTTTCTAATTACAGTCCGCAGCCATGGAGAAATCGTGTCGCCCCAAGCGTAATCGTCGGCACAGCAGGTGAGTGGGGGAGCAGAGATAGGTAAAAAAAATTCTTTCGTTGCTTATGCCGCACAGTTGAAATTTCAGACGTGCCTGGCCGCCAGAAGATGATTTGCATTTGGCGCGGACTACGAAGCGTCTCTTTACGCCCGACATTAAGCGCATGCTGAAGGATTGGTTGATACGACGACGTGAGAATCCGTATCCCAGCCGAGAAGAGAAGAAGCAACTGGCCGGAGAGACGGGGCTGACGTACACACAGATCTGTAATTGGTTTGCCAACTGGCGGCGCAAGCTAAAAAACTCGGAGCGTGAGAAGGCGAAAAAGTCGTGGGGACATTTGATCAAGAACTACAATCACAATGCGCGCGGCAATGTGGAACAGTTCAGCATCTCGTCCGAGGATAGCATTTGGGAGGAGGACATGCGTGTGTGCGCAGCTGAAGATGACGAGGGCGACGACGAGGACGACGAGTTGTCCAGCCGCAGCACAGGCAGCGATGGCAATGGCAATAATGCCAATTCCGACTACTCCTCGCCGCCATACAAGCCCAACTTCTATGTGGAGTCCGAGATGCAGCACCAGCAGGTCCACCAACAGCAAAGCGAGCGCGTGCCCATGCTGCCCACTGTGCCGGCTGGCAAAGCCAAGTACAAGCAGCAGATGATGGAGAAATATCTGCGCGACAGCAATGCTCTGGACTCGGGTATGTCAACGGCTCCCAACGACAGCCACAATGGCAATCAGTTGAACAAGTGGCTGGAGAGCGCGGCTAGATTCACGCCGGATAGGCACAACTATCACTTCGAGTGGAATACGAGCAGGTAAGCCCAGTGGAGATCGATTGCTACTCTGTACCAAAATAGTTGCTTTTCCTTAGGCACAAATGCGTTGGGCAGGAGCGACCCGTGCAGAGCCAGATGCTGTTTACCAGCGATGCCACTGCTGCGGCACGTGGCGAACGTTGGCTGTTGCATCACAAGGACGAGCTAGATGCCGCCGAAGCGTTGGCGAATTTGGCCTTTAACTGCAGACAGCGCTGGCAACATCACATGGCAGCCACAATAAGCTCTTAGGACGACATTCCAGGCCGTTGGAAAAGTGCAATCTAGTTGATAAGCTCTAATTTATATGTAGTATGAAAGACAAATGAGAATATTATTTTCTTTTCGCTGTTATTGTTAATTAACAAGTGTAACTTATGACTGCGTATCCTGCTCCTTCGCCTGCTCCCGCTTTGCTGCTGCATCGCCCTTGGCGTGCACGTCCAGCACTTTGATTAGATTGCATTGATGCGCTTGAAGCTGCTGCACCACATTTCCCGCCGCCATGTTCAGTGTCTGCACCAACTGCGCCTGAGCCGCCTGCAGTCCAGGCATCTGCGCAAAGTCCATCAGCTCGTTGCGACTGAGCAGCGTCTGCTCCACAATGCCGCCCAGCAACACCATTTGCGGCACTTTGCGGGTGAGTCGGAGGAGTGCGCCCACTCGCTGCTGATCGGGCGAGAACACAATGCAATGGTTGGAGTGGAATAGCGGCAAAATAGCCTCGTATTGGGTGCCGGCTACAGCTTGTGCAATGATCTTCCGGCCATAGGCTTTGAGATGCAAGTTCTGCTTGTGCAGCTGCACACGCACCCGAAAGATCTCGTCCGACGTTATGGAGTTCAAATGGAAGATGGCCACCAGCTTGGAGTGATCCAGCCAGTTGCGCACCTCACGTGCTATGATCGCATTGTAGGGGTTCTCTACCAGAGCGCCCGTGCGTTCTGCTCGTGACTGAAAGCAGGTGAGAGCCTTGGGCGCCTCTCTATATTTGGGCTGTGTGACGGCCACAACGCGGGCACGCTCATAGTGCGGCTCCTTGGGACGTTGTATATTTATTTTGCCGCGAAAGCGCAGGAACTGCAGCAGCGGCCCACGAGCCGATGTGAGAGGCAGACCTGTAAATGGCCAGAGCGTAAATAAATGAATTGTATAATCAGACAGCTGTTGCTGCTGGCATTAAACGGGCTGGTAACACGTGGACTTACCTTGCTGTAGTAAGCTGGACATTCTTGAATACAATTGGCGCTAATATATAATTATGTTTATTTACTTTTATCTAATTATTCACAATAATAAACTTAATAATCAATGAGCCGAAAGTTTTCCGCTTTGATTATTTCGATAGTAAAACACTTGAATATCGATAACACAAAATGTGTGCGGCAGCTGATGCTGTTATTGTTCCATGGCAGTAACAGTTCACTGTTAAGAGACTCAATGATAACAGCGTATCAAACTGTTCCCATAAATTCAAAGCTAAAAGGGTTTCCAAAAGGAAAATAGGAGTTTGATCTGTCATTTTAAATAACCTACTTTAATTATTTTAATGTTGCTTCTGTTTAAATTAAAAATATAATGCCCAAAATATTCACTTCACTTAAGCTTCATTCGCCTTTCCATTAGTAACCGACCAAATATCAACAAAACTCACACATAATGCATAGATATAGAATTTATTTAATTACAGGTATAACATTAACATCTATATATATATGTATATATATATATATATATATATATATATATATATATATATATATATATATATATATATATATATATATTTGTGTTTTGTTTTATATATATGTATATATACTATAAGTTGCATTTCGCTAGTGGATCTTGTGGGTTGATAACGGTCTATCATCGAACAACAAACAACTATTGTGAACGATCTGGATTGGAACGTTGGGTCAACGTTGAATTAGTTGAAAAATAAATAAAACGAATCGTTTAACAGAAAATTTTTATTGAATTGGTTTATTAATTCACTTAGAAATAAGTGTAATTTAATCGTTTTCTTCATTAATTAACTTAAAAATAACTAAAAATGTCTTAAAACAATAGCGTTTCATCTGTTCTTGTGTTTACTGACAAAAATGGTTTTTACTTTTTTCTCTTATCTTTTGCATTTTTCTTTACTTCTCTGATCTCTTTCTCATAATCGTAATATATATATATATATTTGTTTTTGTTTGTTTATCGTGTTATATAATGTACAGAGTTTAGTTTTAAAACATACAACTAAATACGCGCTAAACACTAATTAAACTGTATTTACATGTACATGAATTATCGTTTAGACGCTAAATAATTTAAATATTTTACAAATTTCTTTTTGCTTTTACTTTTATAATATTTCCATTTTCTTTTCTTATTTTTCTTGTTTTCTTGTTTTTTTGTTTTCATTGTCACATAATTTACAATTGGGTGTGAAAACGTTTAAGTTGAAGGTGTGTACAGAGGGGGACATTTAAATTTCTAAATATATATAATGATATATATATATCTATATGAATATATATATGCAAGTATATATTTGTGTGTATAGCGTGTCTGTATGTATATATGTATATATATTCGCTCTACTTGTCTTGCAATTTACAAAGTTTCATGCTCAAGAACTAAACATTTAAGAAACATAAAAAGGAACCCAAACTTTGCTTGAACTAGTTTCTTGTACAGTGTTGTGGCAGTGATGGTGTTGTTGTTATTGTTGTTGTAATAGTTGTCGCTGTTTCTGTTTGACTGTAATTTTTCAAGCAAAACTGGTAAAGGAGAGTGTAAATGGGGAAACAGGCGGCACAAAAGAAACGACAACGTCGTTTTGGGCCCCTTGGAAAAGCTAAAAGTTGAAGCAACAAATCTTGTCTCTAGACATTAAAATATTTGGCTTAACACATATTTGTTTATAATTAAATAGATATTTCATAAATGTAATTTATATATATGTAGTTGTATGTGTATAATGTATGTGTATAAATGTGCTCGTATATAAATGTGTTTGTATGTGTACGTGTGTGTTAATCTACTTTTTATTTTGTTTGTAATTGTAGGAAAAAGCCTCTGGGCGCATCTTTAAACCTAATTGTGCTTAACAGCAGTTGGCGACAGGTGGCGCTTGCGGCGTTCTTCGGGTCAATGCGACACGTGCGGCTGAGGCGCGCAACACATGGAGCCGAGGAACAAAATTGAAATTGAAATTGATTAAGAAGTAAAAATAGAAACGAAACTTAATTACGAGCATTGAAACTTTGTAAATTGCGAGTGGTAGCTGTGTATATATGTGTCTGTGTTTATCTGTCTCTGTGTGTGTGAAGTGTTGTTCACCAATCAAAAACTTAAACGTGTCTTGTTTCATATCTTCTTTTCGAATAGGGATAGTAGGTATATATGCTTGTATGTATGTATGTATGGATAGTAAGTAGTATGTAGTACAGTAAACGTTAGGTATTTTCTTTAAGCTTTCTTTTCTTTTCACATTTCCTTTTCGTTTTGTTTTCATTTTCATTTCATTTTAAATTATATGCAAAAAAAAAAATATATAAACACTTTCTTGAGATCAAACTTAACGATACTTTGCAAGCTTTCAAAATTGTTGTTAAAAATTATTTATATGTATTATGTTATGAAAAGAAAAGAAACGAGAATTTTGACAAACATATTTTTTATGCAATTGAAGTGCTTAATTTTTTTTTTCATTTTGTTGTTGTATATTATATGTTGGGGGTATATGAAGGGAGGCTGTGGGTATTTTTTGTATAACGGATTTACATTGCATTTTGTTAGTGGCCAATCAATCAAATTTGATTGATTGATTGCACCCTTCTTTCTCTTACATTTGAATTCAATAAGGTTTGCATTTTGTTTTCATCTTCTTTTTTACTTTTTTGTTTTTTTTTTTTTTTTAGATTTTAGCTTTTAGTTTTGCTTTTTTTAAACTTTTGTTTTGTTTAAACGCTATTTAAAATTACTTAATATACTAGAAGAGCGTAACTTGTTTTTGCTTTGTTGTAGTTGGTAGTTGTTTGTTGTTGTATTGGTTGGTTTTTTACTTTACATGGGTTTTTCATTTTTCAGTTGTTCTAGCAGTTGATTTTACAGAGACATGTCAGATAGGTTTTCTTATAGTCACATTCGTGTTGTTTGTGTGTAGATCAGAGGATAAATGCCCCCGCGTATTTAGACGGTGGCAATGACAATCAATAGATGAGCCAGTTCGGCAACACGATTTTTGAGATCGGGCGCAGCACGCTCCAGATTCTCATTGGCAAAATCGCAAGCGGGGAATATATGCACCACATATGCAGCCTGATCGCTGCCCGGCATGGGTATATTCACAATTCCAGCGGCCATCTTCTGCTGCAGATATGTTATGAAGCCGGTCTGCAAATTTCGTGAATGCTGCAACACGTCCGCATGATCGCGTCCACAAGGCAACGCCAACAGCATACAATGTTCTTTGTCCACCTGCACATAATCGAATTAGTTATTAATTGATCTATATTGTTTAATGTTGTAAGCGTACGCACCTGCATCTTTTTGGCCACGCCCTCCAGCTGCGTCTGTTCGAGTCGCATACGCTGCGCAATGCGCAATTGGGGCGTTGTGCTCTCCGCCATGCTGGGCAGCGAGGCACGCGCCACATTCGGATTGCCGTGCACAAAGTGCATCTGAACAGCCGCCTGATCTGTCTTCAAGGCCAATAAGCCTTGCCACATAACCGGATAGCGTTGCAACAGCGTGACCAGTGAGTCACCCGGCGGAGGTGCCATTGCTGCTGGTGGTGGCTGAGCAGGCAGCTCCATGCCGCCGTGCATAACAGAGGCTGACAAATGTTCCTGCTGTTGTTTGGCTGTAATAAGTTGTGGAGAGACGAGGTGAGTCTTGTGTCGAACAAGTATTTTGGCTTTTGTATACGTACCAACTGCTGCTACCATGGACAGGCGTTCGTTCTCCCTTTCGCGTTCACGCTGCTCGCGCTCACGTTCCAACAGCTTGGCCTGGCTGGGATGTAGACTATGTGGACCTGGCTGCACCGATACCGAGACAGAGGCACCGCCACTGATATACGGACTGCCGCTTGCAACGTTAGGCGGTGGTGGCACCACCACACTTATCGAGGCAGCCGCACGATGCGCCGGCGGTGGCTCCAACTGTATACCACCACTCTCGTAGTACCCGCCACGTGTGGCCATCTCGCTGAAGTGGGCGTGGGGTATCCGAGCATTGTGCACATAGACTTGGGCCATTTGCGGTGAGTCTGCAAAGATGAAAATATAATGTTAATAACGATATCTATATTTATATATGAATATATATATATAGAGACATACCCGCTGCGGTGCGATCCTGTGGACTTTGAAGACTGTGCGGCACGGCAATGGTGCGTGGTGGGCCGCTGCCTGGACGACGCAACTCCAATGGCGGACTGCTGCTGATCATCTTGTCATCATAGTCGCCGCTGCGCATCATGTGATGCTGATATAGCATTGCAGTCATACCACGATAGGCCGTGTCGTTCTGCAAGTGAAAGTTATCAGGGAAATATAGGATTAGTATATGCTATGAGACATGTGTTTTATTTTATGATTTGGGTCTCTGTTTTGGGTTACGCTACTTCAAAGTTCCGCATGTAAAACTTGTGCATTACCGGTGTTATGGGCGATGCCTGCTGATGCGCTGGCGGTGGACTCTGTGTACGCCGACCGCTGACATAAGCGCCCAAATCATGCTGCGTCCATTAATGACAAAGGATTAGCAAAATGTTAGTAAATTCGTTAAGCTAGCACCATAAATGCTTAGTTTATAGGTTTAGTATAGATGTAGAGATTTAGTGTGTTATTGTAGGGGGAGAGTATGCAATATAAATAACAATAATTAAATGAGTTTATGGCAAGATCTAGTGTTATTTATACCTAAATTAGTGTTGCTTAATTAGTATACTAAAAACCATGCTTACCATGCTGGCATCGAAGGGCGGCACGCCTGGCATGCCTGGTGGCAACACCAGCGGCGAGACGCGCGGCTGTCCCTGCGGACTGATATTCGGTATGGCCGTACGCAAAACTGTAAGCAAAGAATTTGTTGATAAGTAAAGAGTTAGGTCAATGGCATGTCTTAGCTTACCTGCTGCCGTATTGGGTTGTTGTTGGCCTGGTTTCATTGGTGGCGGACTGCCCACGCTGCCGGGCAACATTTGGCTCACCGCCTGCAGGCTATGCACCACTGAAATGGGCTTGTTTGGCGGTGGCGATGGCGTCAGCTGATGTTGCTGAGCCTGCAAATGCGCCGCTGGCTTTGGCTGCAACAGCAGACTAGCATGTGCGGGTAGCAACAGATTGTGCGGTGGCATCTGCACCACTGGCTGCGGTGCCTTTTGCTTGTACAGTTGCTGTGGTTGCTGCTGCTGCTGTGATGGCGCCTGCTGCGCATAGCCAAAGTTCTGTTTCGCCAATAGTTGCGGCGGTTGTTGTTGTTGTTGTTGTTGCTGCTGTTGTGCGGGCAACACCGAAGCCTTCGAGCTTACCACATGCAGTATTTGGGGATGCACAGTTGGTGCTGTTGCTGTGGCCTGCTTGATGACCAGCGTCTGTTGTTGCTGCTGCTGCTGCTGTGGTCCATTTGGTGGCTGCTGTTGCTGCTGCTGCTGCGCATGCTGAGCTGCTGTAATACGTGGCGAGTGTGGCGAATGCGCTGTTGGAGGTGGTATATTGACCAGCAAATGTTGCTGTGGCTGTTGTCCCTGCTGCTGCTGCGACTGTTGTTGTTGGCCAAGCATGTGACGTGCTATGAGATTCGGCTGTAACAGTTGTTGATTGCCGGCAGCATCTGTGAGCAGCATGTGACCAGCATGAGGCGGTTGCTGATGCTGTTTACTGGGCGTCAATTGCTGCTGCTGCTGCTGTTGTTGTTGCTGCTGCTGCTGCTGTTGTTGTTGCTGCTGTTGTTGTTGTTGTTGCTGCTGCAGATTCTTTTCGCGATTGAGCACGTGCGCTTTCAGTGGTTGCGGTGGACGCACCGTTGTATGCTGTGCGTGTTGCAGCACAGTTGTCATCACCAGCGGCTGCTTGTTAGGTGGAACCTGTTGCTGTTGTTGTTGTTGTTGCTGCTGCAGAGGTAACTGTTGCAGCTGCTGCTGTGGCTGCTGCTGCAATATGATTTGCGTAGGTTGTGTGGGCGGGGCGTTGCTCTTAACCAGCACACTGACCGGCTTGTTGAGCAATGTTGCCGCTGCCTCTTGCACTTGCAACTGCACAGGCTTGCTCAGCGTTGTTATGGGCGTGGCAGGCGCTATGACTGTGGCGCTGATCTGCAGCTGTTGCTGCTGTTGTTGCTGCTGCTGCTGCATCTGCTGCTGTTGATGTTGCTGCTGCTGCTGTTGTTGCAGTGGCGTCACCTCATTGCTGCTGTTAGCTGGTGCCGCTGCATTGGCAGCCGGCAAATTGCCTTCTTTGCCCTGCGGCATGCCCGCCGTAATGACACCCGTAACCGGATCAATTAGCGCCTTGCTAACCGCATCTGCGGCGCCGCCTGTGATCTTCTGTGTGGCCGCCGGAGCGGCTGTTTGATGCATGGGCGGCATAGACGAATTGATGGCCTGGTAGGATTCAATTTCGGCTGCTGCAATCGCCTTCTTCTTGGGATGCTGCGGCGTCGGCTTCGACAGCACAACAGGAGGCAATGGCAAAGGCTCTGCGGGTGTTGATGCAATCGCCTGTACAGGTGGAGCTGGCGGTGTTTCCTTAACCTCTGGAGCATGGGTAATGTGTGGGGCGGCTGGCTGTGGTGGTTGTGGTTGCTGCGGCTGTTGCTGTTGCTGTTGCAGTTGTAGAGGTGTTGCTGCTGGTGGCTCAACAACAACAGGTGCTGCTGCTGCTGCTGGTGGTGGTGGTGCTGTTGCTGGGGCAGGCGCAGCTGCTGCTGCTGCTGGTGCTGGGGCCACAGGTGGTGGCAGCACCAGTGGCTGCGGCTGCGGCTCCTCTTGCAAGCCAGCTGGTGGCTCACAAATGGTCTTGCGTTCCTTGGAGCGTCGAGGTCTGCCCACAGCGTTCGGTGTTTGTACAGCATCTGTTTTCTTAGCCTGAGCGTGGCGTCCGGAGCGTCGAGGCGGTGTTTGTGCACCCTTTGGCAATGGTTGCTGTTGCGACTGCGGTTGTTGTTGCTGCGACTGTTGTTGTTGTTGCAGCTGCTGTTGTTGCGGTTGCTGCTGTTGTTGTTGTTGTTGCAGCTGCTGTTGCGTATTGGTGTTGCGCACTACATCCTCGATAATATCGTCCACAGTGCTGCGATCCTCCTTCTCTTGCAGACGACGCGACTTACGCGTGTTGCACGACTCCGAGCTATCCGTGTTGTGCTCCAACTGCGGTTGCTGTTGTTGCTGCTGCTGCTGTTGTTGTTGTTGTGGCTGTGTCACTTCCGCTTGACTCTCCAGTTCGCTGCTATTCTTCAGCTTGTTAATGGTCAGTATGAGTCGCGGTCGTGGGTCATCAGCAGCAGCTGCTGCCGCTGTGGCAACAACTGGAGTTGCCTTTATCTTTGGCTCAGCATCGCCAACATCGTCATGGAACTCGTAAATATCCTGAGTGGATCCGCTGGCTTGTGTCAACGCCTGATTCCTGGCCTTCTTCTCAGCGGCTGTGGGTACAGGCATGGTCAAAAGTGCTGGCGGCACAGGGTCCTTCTGCTGCTGTGCAAGCTGCTGCTGTTGTGCCAGCTGTTGCTGTTGCAGCTGCTGTTGCTGCAGCAACAAGTTCCGTGGCGGTCTTCCCTTGCGTCCACGCGTCACTGGCGCCGTCACAGGCTTGCGCAAACGTGTGTGCACGCCATTGTCGCCCGGCGACAGCAACGGACTGGGGTCCGTGGTTGTTGCTGGCAGTCCGGCAGCTTGTTTGGCCTTGGCGCCGCGTGGCTGACGTCCACGTTTGGTTGTCGTGCCACGCGCGCTTGGCGGTCGACCCAGTTGCTTTAGAGCTTTCGCCGTCAGCTGACGTGTCTCGGTTTCATCCTCGGTATCATGATCATTGGAGCTGACATTGGTAGCAACTGTTGCTGCTGCTGTAGCTGGAGCTACTGTAGCTGTTGCTGGAGGCTCACTGGGCAACGCAGGCGTTGCTTCGGCTGAGGGCAACTCAGTTGCAGGTGGTTGCTGTTGCTGTTGTTGCTGCTGCTGCTGCTGTTGTTGATGCTGCTGCTGCTTCAATTGTGTTGCTGCTCGTTTGTTCTGGTTGTCCTCCTTGATGGCTGCTGCTGCTGCAGCTGCTGTTGCCGGATCAAGTTTCTTGATGACACTGTCAATGTTCACCTCCTTGGCGGACCAGTAGTCGCTGTCCACCTCCTTCGAGTCCTGCTCGATTAGCTCATCCTGCTTGGACTGTGAGATCTTGATTACATTCTCCTCGGTCAGCAGTGAAGCAGCTGCAGCTGCTGCCGCCGCTGCTGCGGCAACCTTTGTTGCCTGTGGCGAGTTGGCCAGGCTGATGGTGGGCGTGGGCGTACGTATTACGGAAACACTCTCCGATGTCTTCACTGGCAACACGGGCGACTCTACAACAGGTGCCGTCTCCTTCGGTGGGGGCGGATAATGTATAGATGACGGAGCAGGCACAATTTGCTGCTGCACAATTATTTTTTGTGTTGCAGGTGCGCTCTGTATCACATTGAGCGATTGTTGTTGCTGCTGCTGCGGCTGTTGGTGTTGTTGCTGTGGCTGTTGGTGTTGCTGCTGTGGCTGTTGGTGTTGCTGGTGTGGCTGTTGGTGTTGCTGGTGCGGCTGTTGTTGTTGTTGTGCCGGAGCACGTACTAGTATTGCTGCGGGATGTTGCTGCTGCTGTTGCTGCGCCTGTGGACTATGCGAGCTGTGTGCACTGGGATTGCTGCCCGTCGGGCTCAGTTGTTGTTGCACGTTACGTGGCAGCTGCTGCTGTTGTTGCGGTGTAAATACAGGCGGCTGCGGTGTCAGTTGCTGTTGCTGATGCAATTGCTGTTGCAGCTTTTGTATGTGCAACTGTTGCTGCTGTTGTTGTTGATGCTGTTGATGTTGCATTTGCTGCTGATGTTGGTGCTGCATCTGCTGTTGATGCTGCTGCTGTTGCGCCTGATATTGCTGCCGTGCTTGATGTTGTTGCTGTTGCGTTGAATGTGCATGATGATGACCCGGTGACAGCGGAGGATGTTGCATGTGTTGCTGCAAGTGTTGCTGTTGTGAATGTCCCTGCTGCTGATGTTGTTGTTGCGACTGCTGTTGCGGATGTCCCTGCTGCTGATGTTGTTGTTGCGACTGCTGTTGCTGGTGCAACTGCTGGTGTTGTTGCGCCATATGCTGCTGTCGCTGTGGCTTGCGGTCTAGCATTTGCTGTTGATGTGCATGCATGAACTTTTGCATCTGCTGCTGATGTTGTTGTTGCTGTTGTTGCTGCTGCTGATGCACGTTCATCTTAGACAACATTTGTGGAGAAAGTTGTTGCTGCTGCTGTTGTTGTTGCTGCTGCTGATGCTGCTGGGCATTTACGTGCAGATTCTTATGCGGTGGCAAGCTGCCCATGGGCGGCGAGCTGGCTACTTGCGTCTGTATCGCCTGCTGTGGCTGCACGGTGACAACCTTGCTTATAATTGTCGGGTGGTGCGACACGGGCAACGGCGGCATTTTCTGCAATGGCATCGGCAACAATTGTGGCCCCTGTGCAGTAGCAACTCCTACGCCCGATTGCAGCTCAATGACAGACTTGGGCATGCTGCTGGGTGACGATTGTTGCTGGTGTTGTTGCTGCTGCTGCTGTTGTTGCTGATGCAGCGATGGGCGTGGCAGGTAACTGTTAGGTGTTGGCATCTTGCTACTGGTTGTGGGCGATGTTGTCGTGGTTGTTGCAACTCCACGCGCTGTGGGGCTTGGAAGCGGACTCATGTTCATATTGCTGTTGCCTGTAGGCGAAGCCAGCAGCAGATGTTGCTGCTGCTGCTGTGCTGGCATTATTGGACGGGCGGCCGGACTATGCTGGCGATTGGGCGTGCCGCGTCCCGGAGACAACAGCGGACTATGCGGCGACGGCGCACGTATGCCCATTAGATAGGTGCCAGGAGGCGCTTGCTGTTGGTGTTGTTGCTGCTGCTGTTGGTGTTGTTGTTGCGGCGACAATATCAAATGTGGCACCACAAAATGTGACGTCTGATCCGGTATAGATATTGTCGGCGGCTGCATGATGAGCGACTGCGTGCGCTGTGCCATGGACTGATGCTGCTGCTGGGATGTTGCTGGCGTTTGCTTGGGCGTGGAAGCCAGTGGCATTGTCTTTTGCGTCGTTGTTGGACTTCCAAAGGACAGCGAAGCCGAGCTGTTGCTGCTTGTTGTATTGGAGCAGTTGGCCATCACATTGGATAGATCCAGATTGATGACGGGCGTTGCCGGCCGCGCAGCTGTGCCCGCAACAGCAGTGGATGTTGTTGTTGCTGCAGCTGCTGTTGTTGTTGTTGCTGCTGCTGATGGCGATACTGTCGGTGCTGGGAGCACCGTTTGCACTGGCTGCACGAGTGGCTGTTGCAACTTGCTAATGGTTGGCGGCTCTATCTTCAGCTGCTGCTGAGCACTCGACTTGGTTGGAGTGTTGCTGCTAGTGCTGCTGTTGTTGCTGGCATTGGGCAGCAATGCAGCTGCAACTGCTGGCGGTACTGGGACCGTAATTGGCAGCTTGGTTATGACGGTGGGCTGTGGAGTTTCGACTGTCGTCTGTCTGGAACGTGCACTGGATTCGCTGTTCAGCTCAGGTGAGTTGTCAGCACCACTCGACGCTGACTTATCGGAACCACTGTTCTGTGGTGCGGTCTCATCAATCTTAAGACTGGGTCCGCTGCTGTCCGCCTCGTCGGCATTCTCCTCGGTGTCTGTGTCGATTTGCAGATCGCGCTCGGATTGCGGCGTATCCGCCTTGATATCGATATCCTCATTGCGTAAACTCTGCACCGCTTTGTTCACTTCCTCGGCATCGAGCACTACGCCCACGGAGACGACAACAGGCTCCGGCTCCGGCTCAGGTTCGGGTTCGGGTTCGGGCTCCGGTTCTGTGGCCACCTCTTCGACAGCTGCCTCAATTGCCTTGGCAGCGAGTGCTGCCTCCTCATCGGGCTCGGCGACAACCACTTCCGAAACCGTTGCTGTCATATCATCCATGCCATCCAGCGAATAGTCCGCCGTTGAGGATGTGCCAAAGCTTTCGCCGAGTAGTGCGGACACAGCGCTCTCTGTCTCCTCCTGTGAGATGGTGACTCGTGATTTGCTATCCTCCAGCTTGTCCAGCGTCTTGATAGCTCCAGGTGGCGAGGCGACTGGTATCTTGGGCTCATTGGCCAATACATCGAGCAGTGCGCTATTCAACTCTGCCGAAATGGATTGAACCGCCGATTCGCTTATTTTGTAGTCCAGCTGACCATCGAAGCCGGGTATGAACACCTCCTTCTTCTTGTTCAGGGCTGCGCTGGTGGGTGAGCTGCTCTCTATGGCGTTCTTCGACTCAACTGCAGCAGCAGCTGCTGTTGAGGATGTGGGCGTGGTGACCAGAGGCGCTGCACCACTGCTGACAGGCGTTTCCGCTGACTGTGTGGACAGCATGGAGCTGTTGCTCTGATTAATAGTTGGCGTCTTTGGTATGGGACTGATTAGGCGTGGCTTCTCGCGAGCCGGCGAGAGGGCATCGGAGGAGTTCAAGCGATTGCTCTTGCTGTTGCTGCTGCTGCTGCTGCTAGCTGATGAGGGCTTGATGACGGGCATCGATATTGGCGGCTCCTCATCATCATCGTCGCCAATGAGACAGGGCAAACTGGGCGATGGCTTGCAGAGTGGAGAGCTGTGTTTCGCTTCCTTCTCCAGCTGCTCCTCGGCATGCTTCGTGGCGGCCTGCACATTGATAGTCAGCGAGCTAACCGAAGAACCCATGCCTGCTGTTGGAGTAGCAGCTGTTGCTGGTGGTAAACAAGCTGACTCACGACGCAGCTGCAATTGTTGCTGCTGTTGTTGATGTTGCTGCTTGTCGAGTTTCTCTTGTTTCTCCTCCTTGGAGCGTTTCTTCTTCTTCTTCTTGTCCTTGCTCTTGTGCACCGATTCCTTGGACTCCAACTGCTTGTCGCTAGCGTGCGAGTGCAGCTGCAACTGTTGTTGGTGCTGCTCAACAGAATTGTTGTCCTCGTTATCTGAGAAGCGGAACACGTCCGTCATATCGCTGCGATAGGTGGTTGCTGTGGAGGGCGTGGCATCTTCGGGCAGTTTATTACTATCAAAGTCGTCCATAAGCTGCGCCTCCAACGCACGGCCCGCCTCATCCATATCGACGCTGTTGTCGTCGTCCAGTTTGCTGGCATTTTGCTGCTGCTGCTGCTGTTGGTGTTGGTGTTGCTGCTGTTGTTGTTGTTGCTGTTGCTGCTTTGGTTCGCGTGCTGACTTTTCGCGTCGCTTCTTTTCGCGCTTCTCTTTGCGATGTCGCTCGCGTTCACTTCGTTCCACTTCTAGTTCCTCATGCTGCAGCTGTTGCAGTTGCTGCTGCTGCTGTATCGCCGGCTCCTTGTTGCTGCTGCTGTTGTGGCTGAGCAGAGGCGGCTCCTGCTTGTAGGTTTGCAGTGCTGCAGACACCATGGGTCCTGTGGTGGAGATCTGTGCTTTGGTAGTGTCCGGCTGATCGTCCGTCAACTGGGACTCCTCCTCCTCCTCTTCCTCATCGGAGATAATACCAAAGATATCCTCCATTTTGTCCTCACTGCGTTTGGCAGCTTCTCGAGCTGGTGTGCTCAACGTGGTGGGCGTCGGTGGGGAGGCATTGGATGCATTGGCATTGTACAATCGAGCTGATGTGTCCAAGCTCTTGGATTTCTTCGACTTTTTCAGCCGATGTCGCTCCTCCTTGGACAGCTTCTCACTCAGTTGCTCCACAGAGCCGCCAGCATTCGTTTCGCTCATGTTGCGCAGCTTCTCGCGCTTCTTCTCTTTGCGTTCCTTGTGCTTCCGCCGCTCGCTGGCCGTCACCGAGCTTGTATTTACCTCCAGGGCAGTTGCGATTGTCACCTGCTCCGTTTTCAACTCATCGAAGCTGTCGAATTTGTTGGGTTTGCACTCGGTCACATCGAAAATGCTGCTGGTGGCGGCAGGGGCAGGAGCAGTAGCAACAGTTATGGTGGAACTGCTCTCGGCTGAGGACTTGAGACGCTTCTTGCTCTTCTTGTGCTTCTTGCGTGTCTCCGGAGAGTACTCCTTGATCTTGGCCGAGCTGCTGTCGCCCACATAGCTCGTGTAGCCGGTATTGAAGTACTCGTTATACTCCTTCTTGAAGTCCGTCTTCAGTTTGCGCTCCTCGGTGGAAGAGTGCGAATTGTGACGTGATTTGGTATACTTTATTTCGTTATCGTTATCGGAGATCTGTTCCTGCTTGATGTCCGGCTCCTGTTTGATGCTGCTGTTGATCAGCTCTGGTGCCGGCTGCGACTGCGACTCCGAGTCGGAGGCAATGCGAGTGGAAAGGCAATTGCGTTTGCCCGCATGGCTAATCACATTGCGACGAATCTCATCCTCGGAGCTGTCATCGCCATCGCACAGACGTCGTAGATTCTGTTGCATTTGCTGCCGCATGCGACTGGCATTGAGATCCTCAGTCTCAGCATCCACCTCGCCATCTGCATCCGAATCGGAGAATATGCGACTGTGTGACATCTTGCGAAAGCCATCACCATCATCCATATCATCATCGCTGCTGCTCAGGCCTCCATGATTGCGTCCATGGAAGCTGCTGCTGCCGCTGTGACGATGCATTCGATCCTCGAATTCCGTATCGCTGTCACCATCGTAGCTGGTAGAACGCTTCTTTTTCGCACGCGACTGCTTCAGCTGTGAGAACGTGGCCTTGATCTTCTTCTCCTCGGCCTGGCGCTGCATATTCTTGCAGCTGCGCGCCTTCACCTTGTCGTACATTGAGACATTGGGACAATCGTCGGGTATATCAAAGATGGAATGCTTCTTGGACGCATCGTCTGTGTCATCCGAATCAGCGGAGCTGAGCATCATCTTGCGCGGCTGTGAAGCGCTCTTCGTGGAGGCGCCGCCTTCATCTGAGCCACGTGACGATTTGCGGTCCACGCTGCGACGATGATGATGATGATGATGTGATTGCTGATGTTGCTGGTGCTGCGGCTGTTGTTGTTGCTGCTGCTGCTGCTGATGGTGGTGCTGCTGCTGCAGCTTGCTGCTTGAGGTATTTGTGTTCGAGCTAAGCTCGCCTGCAGAACTGCCCGCCGCTGAGATGCGTCTGTGCGGATTGTGGGTGGGCTCCTCATCCGTATTGGTGGACTCGGCCACCGAATGTCGTTTCTTCTCGCGATGATGATGGTGATCTCGTTTGCTTTTGTGCCGCGACGACGACGAGGAGCTGCCGTGATGATGATGTTCACGTTGCTTATGCAACGACTGTTGCTGTTGCGATTGCTGCTGCGACTGTGACGGCTGCTGTTGCTCCTCCTCGCTGGTGTTGAGCGTTTGCAACTGCTGCTGTTGTTGCTGCTGCTGTTGCTTGTTATCCAATTCGGTATGATTGATCTCGGTGCTGCTGGTGCTTTTGCTGTGATGCTTGTCGCGTCGATGATGCTTGGAGCTGCTGTTGCTGCTGCTATTGCCATGCGACTTTGAGGAGCTGGTCTTCTCCTCCTTGCAGCCACCGCTGCTGCTGCTGCTCTTGTGCTCCTTGGAGTCACGACGATCGCTGAGCCGCTGATGTGGATTGCTCGTATTGCTGCTGTTCGGGTTTTCCATGCGTATACGTTTCACATAATCCTCATGATTCTGTCCACCACCACCAACACCGCCGCCGCCGCTGTGGTTACTGTCCTGCGAGCTGAGACGTCGCTTGTGCTGCCGTCCGCTGCTGGGCGTTGGTGAATTCCGCGAGGATTTGCGTGAACGATCTTTGTTGCTGTTGCTTTCAGTTGGAGCTGAGCTAGCAACAGTTGCTGATCCATCTGCTGTTGCTATTGTTGTTGCTGCTGTTGCCATGTCTGTGGCAGCGGCATTTTCTTTATTGTTCTCATTGGGCGTGGCTGCATTGTGGGCGTAGAAGCTGCTCGCCTCGGAACTGGCGTCGGATTTGTTTTTGTGATAGGCGCACATGTCACGCATGCGTGCATGCCGTGCCTCCTGCTCACGTTGATCCTTCTCCCGCTGCTCCTTCTCGCGCTGCTCTCGCTCACGCTCTTCTCGCTCCTTTTGCTCACGCTCCTCTTGAGCTTTCCTTTCACGCTCACGCTCACGCTCCCGTTCTCGTTCACGTTCACGTTCACGTTCACGTTCACGTTCACGCTCTCGCTCCTTTTCCTTTTCTTCTTTGGCCTTGCGCTCTTCACGTTCACGCTCCTCTTGCGCTTTGCGCTCCTTTTCCTCACGCTCCTGTTGCTTGCGCAGCTCCTTCTCACGTTTCTCACGCTCCTGTCTCTCCTTATGCTGCGCCTTCTCCTTCTCCTTGTCCTTCTCGCGCTCCAGCCGTGGCTGTGGCTGCGGCTGCTCCTTGTCAGGCTTCTCCGCTGGCTCATCTGACTCGCTGGAATCATCGTCCACTTTGGGCGTTGCCGACTTGGAGGATTGCGATGTTGCCGAGTTTTTGCGTTTCTCGGAACTAGTTGTATTTGAGGAGGAGGACTTCTTGGATTTCTTTTCCGAATCGGAGCGATTATTGTGTTTGCTACTATGCGATTTATCGCTGCTGCTGCCGCTCTTCTTGGACGTCGAGGAGCTCGAGGCCGTTGCTCCACTTGAGCTTGAGCTCTTGGCATTGCCTTTGGACTCCGCTTCGTCCAATGAATGGTTTGGCGTTTGCTTTTGTACGTGTGTGGCTGTTGCTGTTGAGGAACTGTTACCGTTAGAGGATGCACTGCTTCCAGTTGTGCCCACATTCGTGCTGCCCGGCACTGAGGCGGACTTCTGCAGCACAGATCGCGCCTCTGTCGTTGCCGCTGGCACACTGAGACTCTTGCTGAGCTGCTGTTGACTGGCCGCAGCGGATGACGTTGCTGGCTTTGTCTTGGGCACCTCCGGTGGCGGTGGCGGCGCTGGTTGTATCGCCGGCGGTGGTGCTGCGGTGTTTGGTAATGGCGGGTGACTGGGAAACGGATATTGCAATCCCTTTGTGGCAGCAGCAGCTGCTGCTGCCGTTGCTGTTGCTGCGGCTGCTGTCGTTGCTGCTGCTGCTGTTGTTGTTGTACTGCTGCTGTTGCAGCTGCTGCTCAAGCTGGGCTTGGTCAACTGCACACCAACGACCGAGGGCGACGGCGACGGACTGTTGTAGGGCGACATCGAGGCTTGTGGCGAATTCATGGGCGACAAACTACTCAATCGCTGCAGTAGACCGCTTGTCTTGCAGCTGCTGCTGCTGATGCCGCCTAGATTGCTGCTGCTGCTGCTGCTGCTACAGTTGGCTATGATGGGCGTCACCTTAGTCGCCGCTAAATTGGGCAAAGCTGGCGACGTATTGCCACTGCAAAGGCCACCATGCCGCGCATTCGCTGAGGAGCCTGTGGAGCCCGTGCCAAAATCAGTGCTTGCCGGCTCGTACCATTGGTTCTTCTTGAGGCGCTGAAAGTCATCGTCGAAGACGGACTTCTTGGCCAACAGCGATTTGACAATTTCCGACGGCTGCAGCTCGTCAATGTCCAGAAATTTATGACGCGAATTGCTCGTCGAGCTGGAGACAGTGCCGCTGGAGCTGTTGCTGTTGCCGGAACCACCCTGATGCGACGAACTGAGACCACTGAGGTTCGACGAGTGCATCGACAGCTGCCACGAGGGCAGCGCATTCGACTGGCTGCTGCTGCTATGGCCATGACTGCCATGTCCATGGTTGGGATTGGTGCTGCTGCCACCGGACCAGCGCTCGTAGTTCTCCTCAAAGTTGCGCAGTCTCTCATCCAACGAGGGGCTGCCTCCCGTCTGGCCACTGGGCACATCCGAGTCGCTTGAGTTGGAGCTCAGCGAGCGAGGACGCGCCGGACTGGCCATCAGGCCCATCGATGAGGACGACGAGGATTGCTGCAACTGTTGCTGCTGTTGTTGCTGCTGCTGTTGCTGCTGATGGTGATGGTGGTGCTGGTGATGGTGGTGATTGGAGGAGCGCCAATAGCGCAACGTGGGAGAGGGCAGAAACGATAAGTTGGACGCAGTCGCTGACGATGATGATGATGCTGAGGATGTCGTCGCAGCTCCTGCACTTAGACTAGAGTTGTTGTTGAGCAACGATGCTGTCGTCGTCAGCTGCTGCAGGTAGTTGGACACACCGCTACCCGCACCACTGCCACTACCACTGCTGCAGGCACTCCGCTGCTGTTGAAAGAAGAGCACACCGAATTTGGGCAACGGCAGCCACATTACCTCGCGCACACGCTCCCGTGTCCGTTCCCTTGGCGGCGGTAGGCGACGCGGCTCTGTGGGCATCACCTCTGGCCGTTCATCGCACAGCGGCGTTCCTGGTCGTGAGCCGTCAGCGCTCTCGCCGCCGCTGGCCTCGTGGGAGTGATGGGAATGTAGCTGATGGCCCCGGCCACGCGACGCATGATGATGATAATCATCATTGGGCATGGGCGCTGCCAGCGTAGGTGTCAGCAGTCCAGAGCTGTTGCTGCTGCTGTTGGTGTTGACAGCGGCGGAGGAGGAGGAGGAGGCGGAGGACAACAACGACGACGACGATTGCTGCTGCTGCTGTTGCAGTGGCTGCGGCTGTGAGAGCTGCAGCGTGCTAGCTGTAACTCGACGTCGTTTCGCTGCCAGCGAAGCATTCATCAGATGCTGCTGATCCATGCTGCTGGCGCCGACCAGGCCGTGGCGAAAGGCCGACGAATTGGACAGCGCTGTCAAGGCGCCAACATCGATCGATGGCCGTCGACTGCTGAGCATCATATTGTGGTGTTGTGTGGGCGGTGGTGCAATCGCTGCAAATTTATTCGCCTCCGAGACGCGACGAATTTCGCTTTTGCGATTGAGAGGATCATGTATTACATCACAGTTGGACAGCGGACTGGGCTTGTTGTTGTTGTTGTTGCTGCTGCTATGACCAGAGGCTAATGAGTCGCTGTTCTGATCCAGCATCTGCAGTTGCTAAGACAGGAGACATCATTTAATTATATTTATATTTTATGGAATGGAATTATTGCTTAGACTCACCGCACTGGCATTGGAATGATGATGATGATGGTAATCCATTTTGATGCGCTTGCGCGGACTGACCACGCCCTCATCACCACTGGACGGGCACTCGTCAAGTTGTTGTTGTTCTGGCAATTGGAAACGTGGATTGTGCACTTGATGGCGCAAATCTACAGATGTCTTACCACAACGCCGACGACTGTTGTTGTTGCCGCTGTTGCTCAACGTCACCTCGAGCGTATCGCTGATTGGATTGCCACTCCCACTCGCACTGGTGCTGCTATTGACAGCGGGTCCAAGGCGTGCAATAACAGGCGAATCTGAGCGCACAGCAACGTTCCCTTCCTCGTCCTGCATCTGATTGTTGCCGTTGTTGTTGCCCGCGTGCTCGTCAAAGTTGCGAAACCGTCGACCCGTATCGTTAAAGTCAAAGTCGATGGTGTGCCTCGCATTGCGTGCCATACGCATACGCGCCTGCACCATCGCCGCCGGCGACATGGGCATAGCATTTTGTGGGCAGCCGACAGCCGAGGGCAACGCTGCAGTTGCTCCTCCACTGTTGCCGCTCACAACGGCCGAGGCAAGACTCGGCGCTGGCATGGCATTGCTAGCCAAAATATTGCCGCTGCAACTGCTGCTGCTGGCGGTGGCGGTGGTGGCGGTACTGCTACTGCCCGGCGTATTGCCGCCCGGCGAGCAGCTATCGTTCGAGTTCTGATGTCGACTGAAGGAGGAGGCGCGCGAACGTGACTGTGATGACTCGTAGCGATTAAAGCGCGAGGAGGCAGATGCTAAAAGTGTTAGAGATATCAATTAGAATTAGCCTATGCTCTACTTAACTTCAGCTACAATAACTTACTCGCATTGGGCTGCTGTGTCGGCAGCTGTGGCTGCGTTTGAGGTTGCAGCTGCTGCAGTGGCTGCTGTTGCTGCAGTGGCTGTTGCTGCTGCTGTTGCTGCTTCTCCAGCTTGTCATAGAAGGCGTCCTGGCACTCATGCGACGCAAAGTCCACTTGAAGCTTGCGTCCACGCATTAGCGTGCCGCGCATTTCCTTGACAGCCGCCTGAGCGTTCTGCACCTGATCGTACAACACCAAAGCCAATTGTCGCATGCGATCGATACTGACCTTGGTCACAGTGCCGAAGCGCGTGAATTGCAATTGCAAAAACGACTCGGACACCTTTTCGCCGACACCATCGATCCATACGCAATTCGTTGGCATGGATTTGCCAAAGCCGAGCTTGATGCGATTGCTGCCCAAATGCTCGCCATCCATTTTACGCATGGCCTTCACCACAGACACGATGTCCGAATACTGACAGAAGGCGTAGGCATTGAGTCCTTGCTTCTTGATGTCGATCTCGATGATTTCGCCAAAGCTTTCGAAGTGGACACGCAGCTCACTTGCCGTAATATCCTTCTCCAGATTGCCAATGAATAGCGTTCGTGTGGACTTTGGATGGTATTCATCCAGTTCGGCCTCATAGGGACGAAACTCATTGTCCTCCACATCGTAGCCCTGATAGGGCTCCACTTCAATTTTACAGCCAAAGAAATGTTTATCATGGGACACTTCCAGTGCCTTCTCCACATCGTCCGGTTTCTTAAAGCAGACGAGCGCATAGCGTTCAGAATTCTGGCCCACAACCTTGACCCACGTGACTTTGCCATGCTTTTTGTACTCGTGAAAGAGACCATCCTTGAGGGATGTGTCCGAGGAACGGGCGGGCAGGTTACGAACGCGTATCGCCAACGGACGATTATCTTCGGAATGAACCACCGGATTGGCGGTCAAACAGGAGCTGCTGCTGCTGCTCGAACTGCTGCTGCTGCTGCTACTGGAGCCACAGCCGCCGCCGCCTACATTGCCACTGGGATTTGAAGAGTTGCCTAAGATAAGATTATAGATTAGTCAATCTGCTAGAGAGTCGATATGAATTCAGCTTTATCTACTTACTGCCAACTGTCACACAGGACTGCAAATTGCGTGAACTGCGATGCGATGTTGCTGCCATGCCACCAACGCCACCAACGAGTGCATCGGCACAATTGCCCGAGATCGGGCTGGACGCGTGCGAATGCGACGATGTGTGCGATGAGGCCGATGATGAGCTATGCGAGCTACTGTAACTGCTCGGCGATCGTGAATGGGAGCGACTCGATGACGTTGTGCTACGTCCATGCAAATGATGTCGCGGTGCTCGACCATCGTTCACATTCTGTGTTGTCGCATTGCCATTGTCCACGACGGCGGCCAACGCGGCAGCAGCGGCAACATTTAAAATGTCGCCACTGTTGCTGTTGCCACTAGAAGATGTTGCTGCTGCTGCTGCTGTTGCAATTGGCATCGTTGGAGTGGCCGTGTTTATTGTATTATTTAAACTATTACTACTAAAACTATTGTTTGTGATTGTACTTGTCGTCGCTGCTGCTGCTGCTGCTGCTGCTGCACCACTCAAAGGCGACTCTGAGCCACAGCGCGCTGTTGCCTCCGTTTTGAGCAGCTTATTTAGTTTGCTGACACCACCAGCAGCGGGACTTCTGCTGCTGCCGCCACTGCTGTTGTTGTTGTTGTTGTGGTGCAGGTGAATTTTGCGGGCAGAATTTAAAGCGGTTGTTGCAGCCGCCGCCGCCGCTTCATCCGCAGCACTGCCCGCATACGCCACACTCCGGTGCATGGCTGTCGTAATAGACGCCGCTGCTGCTGCTGCGGCTGCCGCCGCTGCTGCTGCTATCGTATGCGAGTGGGCGGGTGATGAATACGAGGCGGATGTGTTGTTGTAGTGATGATGCTGATGTGGATGCTGATGTGGATGTGAATGATGATTGATCGGTGAGCTCATTATGCTGCCAGCTGCTGAGACGCCGGCATTGCCACTGCCACCAGGACTTTTCAGATGCGCTGTCGCAGTAGCCGCAGCTTCGTACCATGACTGCGGTACGCGTGTGTTTTGGTTAATGATGTTGTTGTTGTTGCTCCGATCGCCCAATGGTGGCCCACCACCACCAACAAATCCACCCACTCCGAATCCGGCACCACCAGTTGCTTGTGCAGCTCCTGCTGCTGCTGTTGCTGCTCCAGCTGCAATTGCAACCGCGCCCACTCCCGCTGCAGCTGCTGCTGTTGCTGCTGTCGTTGTCGTCGTGTTGCTGTTGCTGCTTGTAGCTGACGCACCAACTGCTGCTGCTGCTGCGGCTGCTGCTGAACCATTCCTGTAAAGACGATCTCGAGCGCGCGATCTATCGCTGCTGTTGTTGCTGTTACTGTTGCTGTTGGCAGTTGTCGCTACTGCTGCTGCTGCGTTGCTGGCTTGATAGACTAAGCGGCTGCGATCGTAATAGTTCCTTTCGAAGCTGTTTGTCGGTGGTTCTTCTGTAGACCTGCAATAACAGAGAAAATCGTTGAAAATGGATAAGCAAAACAGTTGACAACTTGAGTATAATACTTGTTATTCTATTCATAATGCGAATGAAGCAGTATATTAGTGGAATGTCTGTTATTTAAGCTATATGCGTGTCATAATATATATATACATTTATATTATATATCAATTAAACACGTGTTAAATAATGAGCCGCAAGGAAAGTAAATTGAAGTATTGTAGATCGAAAATTTATTATCAACACAGTTTCACAGTCCCTGCTGAGCCCCTCTAAAAATCCAGATAAACAGTTTTAGAAGCACTACTCGTTTTACACACAAGTACCATTTGACAGTCACTGTTTGGCATTTACAGCGCGTGAGAGCGAGATGGCCAGCTATTGACCTACTCTAAAGATTAAGCCAAAACAGTTTGGCAGTTTCACCGTTTGAAAAACATTGTGTGTATATTTGCACAAAAAAAAAATATATATATATAGATATAAAAAATTTTATATAAGAACCTATTGTGTTGACCTACTCTAACCAACTAGCAAAACAGTTTCACAATCGTTTCGATCACCGTTTGACAGTCATTGCTTGTAGCATTTACAGTCTAGCAGTCACAATATCAGCAGCAAACGTTTTCATCGAGCTGTTTTTTAACACTGTAAACCGAATGTAGCGTATTTAGTAATTGCTTTTTTATGTTATATACATGTATGTACATATATTGATACGTATATTTAATAGTTATATAAAGTAACTACCACCACCACCACAATCACAGACACACACACAAACACACACCTCCGCATAATAGTTTTTATACAAAAAACCTTGTCAATTTGCGGCGACTGCTGCTGCTGGAAAAAAAGGGTATCCTTTGAAGGATCGGCTTTTGCTCAGCAGCGCCAAATGGGCGCCTTTTGTTTTCTAACATGGGCGCAAACAGAATCAAGCCAATTGTGTTTAAAAAATATTTATATGCAATATTTGATTTCTTCAACAACAAAATATGTATATGAAACAAACACACACGCGAGCAAAAATTTCACCGGCGAAAAAAATTATATATATATATAAAAGAAAGAAACGGCGCCAAATTTTTCAACGTCTGCCGACGTCGTCGTCTGTTTACGCGGCAGAACTTTTTTCTTTTATTTTAGTTTTTTTTTTTATTTGCGAACACACACACGCACACACATAAACAAGAGCTGGCGTTGAAGCTGTAGTTGTAGCTGTAGCCGGTGCCTGGACAGTAGAGAGCGCAAAGCAAAAATAAAAAATAAAACAAAACCGGTTTCTTCTTAATATTTACACACACATGCACACACACAGTTTTTGTTGTTATTTGTTTGGTAAAGAAAATATTTTATTACATCTATTATTACTAATATTTCTTTTTATTTTGCGGCTTTTATTTTATACAGTTTCGTCGATCGCGCTGTCGCTTCTTACTAATTGCTCAATCCGTTTTCATGCCGATATTCGCGTAACCAAACACGAGCAGCGATCGCTGCATAATGTTGCCAGATCGTTAAGCATGTGTGGGCAGAGCTGCCAAGCTGAATTCTTTTCTTGAACAGTGCCAGCTGAGTAAAAACACATTTAAACTAATTGAAAGTGTACTAAAATATATAAATAGAATATTTAAAATTTGTAAATACAATTACTGCTAATTGCTGTAGCTAAAGATAGCTAACAGTAGCGTTACTTTTCAAGCAGCCGATAACAGGGAACTGTTATTAACAGTGCCAGCAAATGTTTGTTTATGTTATTGCACGCTGTTATAATTAGGGTGGACACAAACAAAAGAAAATGTAACGACGCAATACTCAGGTAAAAACTTCGTTGTTTCGTTCTACCTGGCATGAAAAATCAACCCCAGCCATAAATTAACATGCGACGCAAAAAGG
Source organism: Drosophila hamatofila (assembly GCA_035045345.1). Taxonomy (NCBI): domain Eukaryota; kingdom Metazoa; phylum Arthropoda; class Insecta; order Diptera; family Drosophilidae; genus Drosophila; species Drosophila hamatofila. Next base: position 4,628,811 of record JAWNPA010000032.1, read on the forward strand.
CCCAAAAGAAGAGTAAAACAAATGACAGGCCTATTTTCTATCCAACAGGGGAAAATACAGGCGCGACGACCTTTAGCTAAAAATGTTCACGACATTCCTTTTTTGTGCGAAGAAGAGGAAGAGAAATCGCTCTCGAAATATGCCACGAATATGCTAAGAGCACGTTATTCGTTATTGGAAATGACAGGAGTCCACACATAAGGATGTAAATGTATTTCGGGCCTATGTACAAGGAGTCTTTGGATAACGGAACGATCTCGTTATATAACTTTCAAGTAAAATGGTTTCTAATATCGTAACACATATTCTAGCACATACAGATTCTATATATTTCTTAAAGATCAGGCTTCGGAATGCCATAAAAAAATATATTTCAAAAACTTCTCTTCTCTATGTCCTCTTTATTATTCTATATAAATCTTTGCCAAGTCATAGACTTAAATATTTTATGAATTTGGGCTTTGGAAACCCGCTGTTTTATTAGATGAATGCGAAATCCCGCCCAATATCACTTTCTTGGATACAAATTATTATAACTTTATACATTGGTACAACTATATATGTACACACAAATGTTTATATAAAACGATAACAGCAAATAATTGACGCATATGGTTTATGCAAAAAACATTCCAACAAGCTCCTGTATAACTTACTTAAGCAAGAATCCAGCAATCGATCTATACTAACTATATTTTCGATAAAGTAAAACTTGATATACATATTTTTAGTGCAGCCAAGTCCAATTTTTTCATAAGAAAATCTAAGAATTCAGTTCACATTATCAATTCTAGCTAACAATAATAATAATAGTAATAAAAGATTAGAATTTTGCTTTAATTTGATTTTTACGGAATTGAAAGTGAGGCAAATCAAATGTAAAGCTTTACAGTCTCGTGTATATGTATGTGTGTGTTTAGTGTATGAGTGTATGTATTTGTGTGCGTCTATCCCAGTCAGCTTTGATGAATTGAAGTCCCAATGCTCTGTCATTCGTTTGCCAAAAGATATTCCTTCTTTATTTTTTTAAAGCCGCATTAAGCGCTTTAAGCGCCCAGAGAACAACGCAACGAGCCCAAAGCACTTAAAATATGGCCATGTAGCACATACACTAAGTACATATGTATATCTGGGTATATAACAGTTATATACATGTATATAAGGTAATGCTGCAGTTTCCAGCTATGGCTGGAAGTTATGTTGCTGGCTGTGGGTGGGCGCATGACTCAGGCATAAAAAACAACACTGAGCATATATACACATACATATACATATATATGGCTATGTGTGTGTGTGTGTGTGTGTGTAGAGGCTCTATATATGTATGTATGTGATGAGCAGCAATTGCATTTGCTAAGAGCGGCTCGCCATTTGCCCGGCATGCGCAGTGAGGCGGGCCCAAAAAATCAATTCAGCTAAAATTGCGCCCCGGTTAGGGAAGTGCAGAGAGCCAAGCAGGAAAGCAAAACCAACAACAACAACAGCGACAACAGCAATGGCAACATTTGTTGCGCCAAACGGCAAAGAGAGCGAGCGACAGCAGAGAGAGAGAGAGAGAGAGAGAGAGTACGAGAAGTAACAGTAAACAACAGCAGCAGCAGTAGCAGGAGCAGCCGCAGTCTCAGTCGCTGTCGCTGCCGCAGTCAGCAGAGCAAAGTAATTGCGAGAGACAACGAGAGCTGGGCGAGCACATTTTTCGGGCGTTTGGGCAAAGCTGTAAATTGCATTACTGCGACGTTCATTCTGGGCGTGTGAGTGTGTGTGTGTGTATGACTATGTATGCTGCTCTTATGTAATATATATATATATATGTATTTACGGTAAATGGACGCCGCCCACAAATTGAGCCTGGGCGAAATGTTGTTCATACACAGCAAACGTCCTTGTTTGAGGTTATTTCTGTATATATGTGCTAGCTGTGTGTGTACATGTGTGTGTGCGTTGAAGTGTGTAACTTTTTTTGCAAGTTGAAATTCCTGAAATCCCCTTATAGCCTTTCATTCAATCATTGCCGGGGCAGACATTGCAACCCAACCCAACCCTCTGAGCATCGGATACGTGAATTTTCGCACTGCAGTCAAAAGTTATTTTAAGGGATTCTGCCACAGCACAAATTGATCAACATACGAGGTAGCTGCTGCAGCAGCAGTAGCAGTTGCTGCTGATGCTGATGCTGGCAAGTTGAAGGACACGGGAATGACAGCTCACACATGCACAAATGTACATACTACATGCATATTTTGTATGCACATATAAACATACAGACATGTACAATAGCTTAAGCCACACACACACATGCAAACATGAGCACATTCATTTGTATGTACGTAATTATTTATGAATTTAAATACATATTCATACATTCATACACATAGTCATACATATACTATACACTATACATACATACACATACATTCTTAGATACTGTATACATATAAGTATACCCATAAAAGTATGCACACACATATATTTTTATGGGAATAACATGTTACATATATATGCATATATATATCATGTATATATATGTATATGTACATACATACACTACATATGCACATATACATTTCTAAATATAGTTGAGCCCAAATTGAGATCCATAAAATATGAAAGTCTCAAGATGAGGTTGTATTTAAAAATAAAAAAAGTAAACGAAACTTCGCAGCTAAAGTTTTTTTGTGCCCTGGGAAATGGTTTCAAAAACTATATATACATATATAAAATAATAAAATCCGTGGCCAAAATGCCAAAGATTATAAGGCAAGATATACATATATGTATGTAAATAGATTTCTAAACAAATATAAAAATCTATATTTGGAGGCTAAGCGATAAAAGTTATTTATATATAAGCGTTAAAAAAACGTTTCTTAACTGTTTTCCAAGCTTTATCAATATCTAAGATAAATTAAGAGAAGAAATTCAGTTTTAAAAATTATATATAATAGCGTAGAAAATAGAATGGGTTTATAACAATTTTTCAAAATTCATCGAATGTTTACTTTTATTTTCTATTTAATTTCCATTACATCGAACTAGACACTTCTAGAATTTAATGGAAAATAGAAAAAACTATAATACTTCCATTCTTCAAATAACCCTCAAAAACTCTCACTTTTCATGCATTTTATAATCGCTTTCTTAACTTCGAGCTAACCAGATGAGATCGAAATTGATCGCTCTTTGGGTGAAATGAGAAAGTTATCGAAATAAGAGATTAATTTGTCATTCCAACAATGATATATGTATACCATATAAATACATACATATAGAAGATGAGTTAACATTCGACATTTGTGACGTTTGTGTTTTTAGCTTTTTGTGGCATACAAGATTAAAATGTTTAAACAGATGAATGAAACTTTTATTAAGTACTGTTTTTTTAAATATTTGCTTTTCAATACTTGTAAAATATAATTTTGTTGATATATAGTGTTCAGGTTCTCGATCCTAGTGGTTATAAATAAAATTATTTCAGTTGCTCAAATATACTTTGTTTTATTTATCTTAAGTATTAGAGCTTTTCTATCTTTTCTATCAGCCAAAAGACTCTAAGATCCTTGAATTATTTTAGTCTGATTCGAACAAAAATCTGGTTAAACTAAAAAACGACAATTTTTATATTATTTAGATACGATGACTTTATGATATCTTAAAAACCCTTCATCATTTTGCCATGCCCTCAATGGACCTTTATCAAGTATCTAGAATAATATACCCCTTTTCACGTTATCTCAATAAACTAGAAAATTAAAAAGACGAGCTTTATATATATATATATTTATATATATTTCAATTGCTATATGCATTTGCATATAAGCTTAAAAAAGAACAAACAAAATAAATTATAATTCAAATTGTTTTATTCGATGGAATATAAATTGCATTAAACTGCATTCAACTTTACATAACGTAATGCGCATTTCTAGCAAATGGCAACTACAACTGCAACTGGCTTTAAAATTACATAAAGCTCGACGAGTGGGCGTGGCTCCACGAGCCCTGGGCGCAAAAGAATGCAGTCGCAGCCTCCTACAATCCACCACCCCCATCAGCCACCCACCCCTCGTTCTCTCTCAGCTTAAATGGACGACCTCAATTAAAGCTTTTGCGGCTGCTGCAAAATAAACGTGGAGCTGCGTGCGCTATGCAGCTAGCTGGGTGGGTGGGTGAGTGGGTTGGGTAGCTCGACAAAGTCAGAGGGCAAAGTTGAATAAAAGTTGAAGCCAGGACATCAAATATACAAACAACAACAGCAGAAATATGACGCAGTGCCAAGTGACGCAACCGGAAGCAGATGAGGTGCTATTTATATATGCGTGTATGAGTGTATGTGTGTGTGTATGTGAGTGTGCATGTGCATGTGTATGAGTGTGTGTGTGTTTGTTTGTTGCCTAAGCCAGGTCCCGGCTTTATGCTATTGAATGAAACTTGCGCCGGGGCCCAAATGCCCATTGTCGTAGAAGGAAACAGAAATAATTCGTGTTGTGAAAATCGACGGCTGTTAAATAAAGCGCATGCGCTCTGCAAACTGTGGCATTATATACAAGACCAGTATACAGTGTGAGTGTGTGCATGTACATATATATACATATATATGTGTATGTGTGTGTGTGTTTGTTTAGCCACCCACAGCTGCAGGGCAAGCAGCAGCAGCAGCGCATAAATTGCAGCGGAGGCAAAATCACACCCAAATAGACCTAACAGAGAATTACTAAAAATTTGATGCAGCCGACTAAACAACAGCCATAAAAAACAACAACAACACTAACGAGAAGAGCAGTAACAACAGGAATAGCTGCAGCAGGAATCGCTGCTGCTGCTGCTGCGGCTAAAATGAGGTCGTGGAAATGGAAAATGAAAGCAGTTCTAGAGATGTCGACAGAGCAGCGGCAGAGGCACAGGCAGAGGCAGCAGCAGTAGCATAGATATATGCAATGGCAGCAGAAACAGCAGAGATAGCAATATTAAAAGCAGAGCTAGTGGCAGCGGCTGCAGCAGCAGAGACCCTGGCAGAGTTCGAAGCAGCAGCAGTAACAGAGCCATAGGCAAAGGCAAAGGCAAAGAGGAAGAGAATAGCAAAAGCAGCTAGCAGAGGCAGCGACAGCACTAGCTGCAGCAGAGGCAAAGGCAGAGACAGAGGCAAAAGAAATATCACCAACAACAGCAGACCCTAGCAGAGCTAGATTTCTAGGCAAAGCCAAAGAGAAAGACAATAGCAAAGCCCTAGAAGCAGCAGACACAGAACTAGCAGAGACAGAGAGAGAGAGAGAGAGAGAGAGAGAGAGAGAGAGAGAGAGAGAGAGAGAGAGAGAGAGAGAGAGAGAGAGCAGCCGAGGCAAAGGAAATATCAACAGCAACAAAAACAGAAGAAGCTGAGGATAAAGGAAATGGAAATAGCAGCAGCGGCAGCATGGCAGGCAAAGTCAATAGTAACGGTACTAGCCAAAGTCCCAGGCAGAGGTATAGGCAAAGGCAATAACAGAGGCAGCGACAGCAGCAACCCCAAATTCCTCGTCTTCTTTTGCTCTTGTCTTACGCTCAGCGTTTGTAGAACTTTCGAGCTAATGCCGGCATAAAATGAAGTCCATGTGGCTGTCTTTTTTGAGCATGTGCAAAATATAATGAAGCATGCGGACGGAGCAGCAGCAGCAGCAGCAGCAGCAGCAGCAGCAGCAACAATAACAATAACAAACTGACTTTGTTACTGCTGCTGCATTACATTTTTCATGTGTATCATATGCAGCTGGGGAGTGGCTTTAAAATACACAGACACGCATACACACATGCATACATGTGCAGACCATAGAGCCAGCAGAGCTTGAGCTTGCACTAGGAATAATAATAACAACAAAAACAGCAGTAGTATTTTTTCGAGTACAATGACAAAATATTTTCATTGCCTACATTCCAGCGCTGGCAAAAAAAAAAAATAATCAACTGCAGAACCGAAAATGATGGCCACTCCCAAAAGCTTGAGTACATAAATAAAACACATACACGGATATTTATATATGTGTACATACATTTCAGTTTAGTTGTTATGTGAAATTCTTTTTTAGTGAAATATTTAGTTAAAGCAGCTGCGCGTACAAGACAAAAATTAATGGCAAAATTGTTATACAAGACATTTTATTTAACGGATTTTGAAGGCAGTAATAAATTTTCGATGGAATTAAGTAATGTTTTATGAATTTCTAAACTCTAAATGCTAAATTCTGATGTGATAAAAAACTTCTATATATTTCTTTTAACAATTTCGTTAAATTAAAATAGGTAGCAGGAAGTTCTTGGCCTGATCAAAATTTTATTCAAGACATGTATATATATTTTTATATAAGATCTATATAGTTTATATCTATCTGTATAATAAGAGTTCTCAAAGGAAATCGTAGTAAGTTTGTTCAGCACTTAATTTCTTTCTGTGAAATACTTAAAACATTTCAAGGAAAAATGTTATGTAACTGTTCTTTAAGGTATTTTTGATAGCTTGATTTGAGTTCTAGAAAATATCTAATTAGTTTTTAAAACTTTTGACGGAATGTTTTATGTATTTCTAGAAAATATCTCATTAGTTTGAATAATTTTTTATGCGACTTTTTATGCGTTTCTAGAAAATAACTAATTAATTTTTAAAACTTTTTACGGGATTCTTTTTATTTATTTATTGTTTTTCTAATAATTCTATAAAAAAAACTTGTGATATTTTAATGCCAGATTCATATTCAGCACGTCAGAAATCTTTAAGAATTATACATATGATTATCTTTTTAAGATTTAATAACTTTTTGCTTAGACCCCTTAAAGGACAATACTATGCATAGATTTAATGGGAATTACGTTGTAGAAGAAAGACCTTGTACATATATAATACATTTATAGGCCAATAGCTGTCCCTAAATTATGCATTGAAAATGAAATTCTAACTATGTATAACTGATATTATTTCGTCAACTAATTGCATTTAGCACACTTACACACACACACGCGTAATTTGTGTTCCATTTAGTCAGGACGAAGGACAAACCACTTAACATGCACTGATTATTTCACATACAAAATCAACTTGAAAATGCAAATTGGTAAATACCCAATGGGTTTGGGCAGCGCCATTAACTGCCAATTGCCAATTGCCAACTACCAATTGGGCTAGCAAGGCTCCACATACTGCCTCCTGGCTTTCCACTTAGCCATTTGCCATTTGCCATTTATGCATCATTCATTTAGCCATTTATGCGCTCATTCATTTATTCAATCAACTTCTTGTTTTTGCGCCAATTTGCTGAAACGCATTTAAAATGTGAAATTCAATTTGGTTGCGGGGGGCGGTTCAAACGGCGGATGGAAGTGCGTTCCCTGGTAACTTGGTTTACTGCACGACGAATCAAGTGAAAACACGATAGACGGCCAATGCAATTACACAAACACACACACACACACACACACACACAGACGCACAGATGTACACTCGTATTCGCACACAGGTGCATAATCAGCTTTCGCAGCAGCAGCAAAATGTTGACAATTTAATTAGAATTGATTTTCCGTTCGATATTTGCCAGGCAAATGCACAGCACTTGCTATATGAGTGTGTGTGTGTGTGTGTGGGTGAGAGGGAGAGGAAGATGGTGAGAGGCAGCTGCAACTGTTATACAACTGTTATATAAGCAATATATGCACACAGTTGCTATATTTGATTTGTTGTGCATCATTTAATTGCTTGGCGATAAATATTTTTCAATTTGCAACCCCCAAAAATGTCAACCGCAAATTTAATGAGCAATAACTCTGCTAACCCATAAGCCTGTCTGGCACACACTCTCCTCTCTCTCCTTCTCTCCCTCTCTCTCTCTCTCTCAATCGGCAGGCAATGAAGCATTGCCATATGAAGATTGATTATGGCTCAAGTTTTTAATGCGTTTTGCCATTTATATCAATGCATTTCCAGGCAGCGTAAAAGGGATGGCAAGAGCAACTGCTGCCAGCAGCTGGCAACTGTGGCAGTGCGAGCGAGAGAGAGAGAGATTGTGATATATGCTTGCAGTTGCTGAACATAGAGATAAATACAGTTGGAGAGCATCGATATGCCACAGCGAGCACACACACTTTGATTACACAGTTGTGGGCAGAGCAGCAGCAGCAGCAGCAGCCAAGGATATGCAATTGAATTGATTGTAGTAATAATTATTGATATCCTTATGGCTGTCATAGAATTTCAATTGAGGGCGCTTCATGGCGAATGCAATTGATGTTGATTCATTTATCTATAAGTAGATTTTTTAGTTGGATACTTGAGCTCAAGAAGATACTCTATTGATGTCTAAATAAGTCTTAGTTATATAACATTTTAATATGAAATTGATTTGACAGTCAAGACATATAAATAGACTAATCAGCTGATTTACTCAAATCTTGTAACCGATTTCTAAATATATTGAATATATTTTAAATATATATGAGCCCTGCAAATATTCGCTTATTCACTATTTTATTTATTTTTAATGTACAATATACTATATATCTATATGAATATATATAATATACCTATAAAATATATAATATAATATAGAATTTTTGTTTATAAATTAGATTTATAATGCCTTTGTGAAAATGTATATCAAAGGCAGTTAAAGGCGTGGCATTACCCATAAATTATATATATTCCTGATCAGGTCAATGAGCTGAGCAAATCTTCAAAATTAGAGAATTGAATTTTGATACTTTTTTATTTAATTTAATTTAAAATACTTTTATTATTCAAAGATTTTATAGATTTTTATTTATTTTTTTTTCGAATGTTGTATAGAAATAAGTTCATAAAGAGATCAATTGTGTTCAGACCAGATTTAACTATACAAATAGATATGTATATCTTATATATTTCTGTATATGTCCTTATCTTTGTGAGACATAATTTTTTGTCTTAAATTCAATGTCAAACAATGATACGTAAAAAATCTATTATATTATATATCTTATCTGTATGCATATATCTTTATATTGCTTCAAGATTATAATTAACAACAATATTCTGCAGTCGCTTTTTCTGTTTTGGTTTTCTTTTTTATTAAGTTAACTCAGACTGTTTACTTTTAACAAATATTTTTATGCTATTGAGTATGATTCATTAATGAATTATCAGACAAAATTTTACAATCTAAAATAACAGTCATTACGGTTCTACAAATGCTCATTAGACATGCAAGCCTGCTTGTAAACATAGAGAGTATAAAGATTAGAATTGGAATTAATTTTTATACCTATACCAGATTTGAAAAACTCAAAATTGTATATTATTTGTGGGAACATACATTGTATTAATGGCTTTAGTTTTTCTTAGACTTTAGTTTTCAAGATTTGTTTAAAAAACAAAGAATCGATATTTATACAATCCCCTATACAAATCCCTTGATTTTATAAGTTTTCAGATTCAAGCATATATATACCAAGGACAGTTGGATATATAGAAGGGCATACCTAGATCGATTCAGTTTCAGCTTGTTTTTCAGATCAATATTGAAACAAGCAGGAAAACATACCTTCTATGAATTCTGGGTATATAAACTATATCAATCTATATATACAATATAGATGCTCTGCCTGTCATTTAAGCTAGCTAAAAATACCAAACTCTTGGCTTGACCCGACCACACGAATAGCAAACCGAATGCTAACCACACACACAATGTGTTGTGGTAAGGAAAGCACTCAAAGCTATTCAGGGAGGAAACTTGTCAACTGAAAGAAGAGAGATGAAGCAACATGAGAAAAGAAAACATGAAACATGAAACATGAAACAACACAATTTTTTTTTGGATGTTGTTTGTTTTGTGGGGCCACACAGCGTACGCTCACACAGATATGTGCATATATTTATGGCCATTACTCAATGCCCGAGCAAACATAAAAATTGAAAATGCATTCTTTACGACCACAGCAGCAGCTAGATATATATGGCAAATGCCTCACAGGCAGCAGTTGCCGCTAGCTAAAATGAAAATTGTTTTCCCCTTCGGCAGCGGATTTTCATAGCCAATTGCATCTGTGTACCTATAAGCAGGAGCATGCATGTCAAATGGGTATATGGGGCGTGACACGATTGTCAAACATTTATTTTTGCGCGCAGATAATTGAATGTGACATTTTTTTAATGCTCGTTCGGGAAAGTTAAAGAGAGTATATTGGTTTTATTGTGCGATATGCCTACAGGGGGTGTGGCAAATTGGAAAACGCCATATCCACTTGATCAGTCCTAAACTCCTCAAGAGATAGACTCATAAATAATATGCTTCGCCCACTTTGGGTCTTTTGAATTTCCAACAATTTTAATGCTGAATGAGTATTATGTAGTCGATCATGCTCGACAGTTCTTGATTGTTATTTTGTTGAATTTTGTTTTCTTTATTCAAATTGCAATTTGTTTGAGAGAAAATATTGATGCGGCGTATGCGCAATTTGCAAACATAAACATAACGCATACGCCGCATGAGCTCGATATAAAAGTAGTCTTCCCCCATCAGTGTAAATAGTTAAATATAATACTTTTACAGATACAGCCAGATAGTGCCAGCTGTCTGGTTGGCTGTCCATTAGCAACGCATCATTGAAATTGACATTTTTTGCGCGTCAGCCGAAAATTTCAATCTATAAATTCACACTGTTTGCAATTTGGGCTAATTTGCAATGCACTGAGAGAAACTGGTGTGGCGTAGAGTTGAATGAACTGAAGTGTTAGTTAGGTATTGGAAATATAAATACCTAATCAATTTCAAAATATATAAAAATAATTAGAAATTTTAGACAAAAAGTAAAATTTTAGACAAATAAAAAAAGTTAGTTCTTTGATATATTATGAAAACTATTCATAAAATTGAGCATGTAGACTTGATGATGATGCTGAAGATTTCTAGAGTGCTAGCTCTAAGTCAGAGCTACTTGAACTATATTATGGACACCTTCTTTTTTCTAAATGCTAAATTTCGTGAATTTTTGTATTCATTTGAATAGTTTTTTTAATACTTTCTAACTTTTTCTCTGCATAAGTTTTTCAAAGATTTCATAAAAATGTAATTTTTTTTTTTTTTTGTGATTTTCTATTAAAATTCTGTAAATTATTTTTATTTTTTTATAGCTAACAACTTTTGTTGTTTTAATTATTAAATTTTCATGCAATTTCAATTACTTTTTTTAAATATATATAATTATGTTATTATATATATATATATATATATTCATATATTATATTTATATTTTAGTTTTCTGTTACATTTTTTTTTACTATTTTTTTCTAGCTTGTGGTATCTTATTTTTATCACTTCTCCACGTCAAACATAATCTTGTTTCGCTCAGTGTACTCCTGACATTTTTGGGTTAATACAATTTTCGAATGCACTCGCGTTTGTAAATGCAGTTGCAGCTGTAACTCTTTGCTAGACAATATTGTTGTTGTTGTTGTTGAGCATTTTAATTAGGCACAAGCATTACATAAGTTATGTCTACCTGCAGCACCTACACCTGCCCAATAAGCCCACCTTCTTCTCCAAGTTTTTCTTTGCGAAATGTTTGCAATGTGGCTAACAGTTGTTGTTATTGTTGTCTATGTTGTTGTTGTTGTTGTTAGTTACAGACAGACGGCGCAACGCCCCCGCATCTGTCTGATCGCCAACACAATTTGTTGCAATTTCTATATATATATATATATATATATATATATATATATATATATATATATATATATCTATATATTTGCAGCTATTGGCGCTCGCTTTTGTCAATTATTCACATTCACAGTCAACGACTCATTCATTCACGCACTCACTCACATTCATTCACTTATGCAACAGTATCTATCAGTCTTAAAGACTCTTTCGTGGTGGCCTCTTCAAGTGGTGCAGTGGTTGAGGTAGTCTTGGCTAGTCTGCAATATGCATACGCATTTGCCAGCTGAGCCTTTTGAGAGACCCAAAGACAAAGAGAGGTGTTTGCTTAAAGCAACTTCACCTGTCTCTCACCTGTGCAACAAACTTAACAAACGTTAACAGCTGCGCTTTGTGGGCGCTGTTTAAAGAGAATTGAATGTGGATTCAATTGAATTTTAGCCACAATGAAGCCCACACACAATGATGGTATGTAAGCTGCGCTCACTTTCAGTTCGATTATCAAGGTAACAATTTATAAACAATTTTGTTTTGTTTAACGTCTCCAATTGTCTTTTGTTGACCAATTGCTATTGACTGAAAGATTGCTTAGCTTTATGAATATATATGTGTTAAGTGTTAACAGCAAACTCAACGGATCTATCATTATTATTATTCCATTTTATTGTTATTATTATTATTCCATTTTATTATTATTATCATTATCATCAAAATTTGTATTAACAATATGTTCGAAATTCGCTTCATTATTCTCATTATCATTGTCCTTGACATTGTCATTGTCATTACTAATTTCATGAACATTATTACCATCGTCATATTATCAAAAGCTGTTTCAAAGACTCTATTTATTAGTAGTTGGTATTTTCCATTATCACTATCAATGAGATTTGCATTGTCATTATCATTACTATTATCATTACTATGCTTTTATAACCATTGCTTATGCTGATGATCATTATCATTATTTTTGGCATTATCATTTTCATTATCAATATTATTTCACACCCAATTGTTATGGCTCATTGGCTTTATCATATGATTGTCATTGTCTCTAACATTGTCATTATAAATATATATATTTTATTACTAATATCATTATCATACTTATGATCAACATTATTATCATTGACATCAGCATTAGCATTAGTATTTATATTATTATAGTCATATGCAATTGCTATTACCATTACTATTATATTTATGATTCTCATTATTCTTTCTATTATCATTATCCTTGTCAATGTAAATATGATTCTTATTACCATCGTCATTGTCATTATGACTGTCATCATCATTAGCATTGTCGTTATCATTATCATTATCATTTTCATTATCTTTACAATTCTTATAATTTATTAATTAGTTTTTTATGATCCTTTCCATTGTCAATATCATTATCATATCCTTGTCTTTCTAATTATGATTGTCTTTATGATTACCTTTAACATTCTAAATTACCTTAATTTATTGTCATTATGATTATCCTTGATATTCTGCATTAGCTCGATTAAATTGAAATTAAAGCTTCCTTTAAGCTTCTCATTCTCATTTACCTGCTCCTTCCCCAACTAACTGTCAGCCCTATTTGATATAGCCCTGCTATAATTACACGTTCCTTCATTTGACAGCTTGCAATTTAATTACCCCCAAATAACAATTCATCAGAGCTGGGTTTTGGATGATATTTCGTAGCAGCTGCAGCTGCAGCTAAAACAAACTTTAACTGCAAGTTGAGCAAGAAACCTCTATATATAAAAGACTAATGAGCGAATGTGGCAGCCAGTGGAAAATGAACAAACTACAGTTGAGTTGAGTTGAGTTGAGTTGAGTTGACTCACTGTAATTAATGTGAGCTACTATTAATCACGTGGGCGACACGCATTGAAATGCTAAGAGAACACAATATATAGATATATCCATATATATATATATCGGATTATATGCATTAGATGCAGCTGCTGCTAACTCTGGCAAGTGTCTGTGAATTTCATAATGCAAACAAATTGCTGATGATGAGCAGAGCTGCTGCTCTGTCCCCTTTTCAATCGACCCTTGGGTTATGCCACGCCATCGATTGAGTAATGCAGCACGTAATCAACAGCAGCATCAGCATCAGCATTAACGCCTACGCTAATAAGCTGGGCGTGGCATTGGAGCTTTAACAACCCAGGGGACATGGAAGACAGCTTCGTTAGCTTGTGGAAGAAGAGAAAAAGAAAAACCCGAATGACACGCAAATTGGCTTAGAAAGGCAAAGGCAGGAGCTGTAGCAAAGACAGGAGGAGCAGGGCATCAACAGGATGAGGCAATGTATGTGCACTGATTGGCCTAACTCAATGCCGCAGGGCATTGCAGCAGCTCAAATTGTGCAGGTGTTAAGACTGACAGACAGACAGGCAGGTGCAATCACCTGTGCTGTGTTGACCAATGAGGCGTATAATTCATGCGGTTCAATGCGCCAACAACAGCAAACAGACTCTGAGCTGATTTCAGCTTTTCGTGGGGGTGCTTAAAAGGATATATAGAAAGATGAGTTCGACTATTGATTAGGAAAAGTTTAAGGTCCTTAAGTAAGTAAGTCTTGGACTGTAAATCAGAGTATGAATGGGAATCTTGTTATAAAAGATATGGAAGGTTCTACAAACATTTGCTCAAAAAGTTGCTTTAAAAGCTCATGAAAAAAGCTGCTGATTCGAACTTTAAGTAGCGTAGAAGAGAAAGGATATATAGAAAGATGAGTTCGACTATTGATTAGGAATAGTTTAAGGTCCTTAAGATTTAGACTGTAAATAAAAGTATGAATGGGAATCTTTTTATGAAAGATATTGAAGGTTCTACAAACATTTGCTCAAAAAGTTGCTTAAAAAGCTCATGTAAAAAGCTGCTCATTCGAGCTTTAAGTAGCTACCAAAAGCTTCTTTAAACATTAAGCCCATCTAATAATCCATGTGGAATTATGTTTTTCAGTTTCAATAGGAAGCTTACATAGCTTTCACTAGGATGGCTTTCATTTTGCATACCCTTAAGCTTACAAAAAATCGGATAAGAAAAGCTGTTTTAGCTTATGACTGCCTTAAATGCATATAGACATATTTTATTTTTACTTAGAGCTGATTAGAGCTAAGAGTACTAAATTCCACATGTCTATACATATATATAAGCTTATATATGCAGGTAAAGCTGTTTTCGAAAGCTGTTGAATGCGGCTTTAAAATTTTCTTGAAAGCTTCTTAAAGTTTTCACTCTATTTCCATTGTAATCAAAAAGCTGTTGCTCATATATTACATATATTCTAGCCTATATTAAGTGTTAATATTATCAGTTTCTGATTATAAGAAATAATTTGTTTTGTAAGATATTTACAAAACAGTTTTTCTTGACACAGCCTTTGCCCCTTTCACCTATTAATTTTTGGCAGATCTTGAAAGTCCATAACATTGCTCTCACCCAAACAGCATTCACTATTGAATGATATAATACTACAATTCGCAGTCTCCCAACCACAGTCTCTAGTTTCCAGTTACCTTTTTCTGTTGTTTCTTATAGACTACAATTACTTAAGTATTTTGGTTTTTGTTTTCTCAACTTACATCACAATTGCTCAAATCAAATTTCAATTCTTGCCGCAGTTTCGTTTGCTTTTTCTCTCCCTTTTTTTTTTTCTTGATGTTGCTTTTGCTGTTATCTCAACTTCTACTTCTTCTTCTTATGCAAGCTTTTTTTATTTTTAGTTAATATTTTTTATTGAAATTTTTTGTTTTTAGATTTTGCAATGTTTGCTTAGCACTTATCACGCATTCAAATGATTTTCTTTCTTTGGTTTTCTCATTTGAATATTTGTTTGTAAGAAGCAAGAAAAAGAGAGAAGATATTAGCATGTATATATAAACATATATATGTTGTTTTGTTCATGGCCATGGAATCTGTTGCATTTTATTAGTAATTTTTGCTGCTGCTGGCGGCAATTGTTGCTGCTGTTGTTCCATTTTTCATATCATTTTTTTGTGAGCACCTGCAAAAGATACACACAAAATATATGAAATTTGTGAGTGAAACAACGAACTTTGTATTTAACTTGATGACCTTTTTTTGTGGCTGCTGCGGGTCACAAACAGCAAACAAAACTAATATAAAAAAAATCCAAAACAAAAACAATCTTCCGTTAGAAATTATAACAAAAGCCAAAACATAAAACAGAAGAGACAACACAACAACAACAACAACAACACTTACAATCAATCGCAAAAGTCTATTGACCCAGACGACAAAAAACGGATTTAGTTTTTTATGACTTTAGCCCCGAAGGCGAAGCAATCAAAAAACATATATCATATATAGGAAGAAGAAGAAGTAGCAACAGCAACAGCAGCAGCAGCAACAACAGAAACCGCAGCATCATCCAGTCCAAACATACCTTGAAAAACTAGCTTTGGAAACTACGTCCCTAACACGTTGACTAATTTATGAACTTATGCTAATTCAGAGCAAACAAAGAGAGGCCACAAATTGAAAAACAAACAACCAATCGAAATAAAACTCTGCTAAAGGGTAGATTTGGTGTGGATAGAAGAGTGGAATACTCTAGGAAATGCAAGACTTTTGAGTGAAAAACCTAACATGAATATATAATTTGTACGATTTTAACTATATTAGCTGCTTTATATACTTATTAATGTAGATAGATAGAAGATGTCTTAAAACATGACTAAGTTATTTGTTGCCACTCTATTTATAGAGCAGCACACATGCTTGATTTTTAAATCGACCAAATATTTTGTTTAATAACTTTTGTGTTACTTAACCGATTTCAATGAAGTTTTTAGCAAATGATCTAAATGTTCTATTGAATATATGGCATAAAACAAAAAATTGAAATATTTTTTAAAAGTTGTCTATATGTTCAACTAAACTTTGAGTTGAAATTAAAACTATATAAAAATATAAGAATTTTAATTAAATCTGCATGAAACTACATGTAACATTTTATGACTTCAAGATTATGCATTCAAGAAATGAGAGATATTATAGGAACTGAAGTTCAAAATCTTGGTTTTCAAGTAAAACTTATCCATTAATTAATATAAACTTGAATTGTTGCTGTTTGTGGATCTTCGTTTAGGATTTCCAATGAAAAGCTGAAACTCTGTAGTTTTTAATCGATATCATGTCAATGTAACATTTTATGACTTTAAGATTATGCATTCAAGAAATGAGAGATATTATAAGAACTGAAGTTTCACCGAGGTTTTCAAGTAAAACTTATCTATTAATTAATATAAACTTAATTTGTTGCTGTTTGTGGATCTTCGTTTAAGATTTCAAATGAAAAGCTGAAATTTTACAGTTTTTAATCGATATTATGTAAAAGTTATCCATTTTTGTATACAAATTTGATCTGTGCGTGCTTTAGATAAAGTTGCATGTAAGATTTTAGATGAAAAACTCAAGTTCGTTATTGTTTTCTATCGATGTCATAAAAACGATGAAAGTTTTCCATTAATTGGATAGATCTTCGAGAAAGATTTCAGAAAGTTCAGAGCTTCTTCTGTCTATAGCATACATTCTCATCAAATCATTCTAATCAGCATACACACTTTTAATAGATCTAGGGTATACCAAAATCTGTTTGCTCAAGTTTTACGACAGGGGCGTTGTCATCGTCGTTGTTTGTTGTTAATGTTGACTTTTTAATTTGTATTTGATTTCCTCATTATAGCCAGTTATGGCGTATCGATAAAGCAAACGAACGAGCGATCAATCGATCGATCTTAACTGGGTCACACTGTTTGACACTTGAGAGATTAACAGCTTTGCCTGCCTGCCTGCCTGCCTGACTGCCTGCCTGCCTGACTGCTTGCTTGCTTGCCTGGCTGACCATCAACTGTTAACGCGCACTGTGCCCAAAATGCTTAGCTTTAATTGACAAACAGCTGATCGCAGAGCAAGCCCCAAGTGCAATAAAAGTCAATGAATTGAGCTCAATTGAAAGCAATTGAGTTGGTTAGTGTGTGTGACAGAGAGCGAGAGAGCATTGAGAGAAGCGAGAGCAAGAGAGTCGGTAAATTCAATGCAATATTGCGCATACGACACGTTGCACAGTAACAAAAGCACAAACAAAGCTCAAATCTGACAGCTGCTGTCAGCTGTTTTTACCCTCTGTCAAGGGTGTTCTTTCATTCACAAGATTGGATTTAGCTAAATTAAGGGTTTGAATAAGTTCCAATTTTAGAATGACAACTTTTAAGTAGAAGTTATTTCAACAAGTTTTTAGTTATTAATAAATGAGCCTAGTCAACTTTTTTGTTAAAATTAATTATTCTTTAGTCATTAGAAAAGAAAATATACCTCAAATACTATTTAGGGTACCTTTTTTAAAAGTAAAATAATCTATGTTTCAAAATTTTCTATTACAAAAATCGGAGAGTTGACTGGAGCTGTGAACCTTTTGTGTAGCTTTAGTGAACCTTTTCTGAAATATTTAGTACACTTATTAGGACTGACTAAATTCACTAAAAATGCTAAAATGTGAGCTTGTCTTAAAATACTTAATATTCTTCAAATATTTTCGACAAAAAAATTATTCTAAGCTCTCTTAAAACTTTCAAGATTTTGTGAATCAGAAGAAAAATTACAATTTTGGTAAGAAAATGTTTCTAAATTTCTGTAATTTTTTGGTTGCTGATTTTTTTTAGCTAAAACTTAAATATAAAAAATTTTCATATTGCAAAAAGCTAAAAAGCTTTTGAGCTGAAGAAATATTTGAAAATTCATCAAACTAAGTCGTTTTTTGGTTATTAAAAACAGAGAAATGACAGAAATTCTCTATTAACTTAATACCTTTCAGAACTAGAGCTTTGCAGAGTCGTATATACACTATATTCTGCTTTTGCAAAGAAAGATAATATATATTTTGTTGATATCTGTGAGAACTGTGTGCCGCTGTTAATTCATCTTATTTGCGTGTGATATTTACTATATATAGTATATATAATATATATTTCTAGTGTATTATTTACACAATTTGTACGTTATTTATTTGATTTGTCTAATTCGACAAAGGCAGCAGCGACAAATAATAATAAAAGAGAAAAAGCCTAATGCAAAAGGTCAACTTGATTAGCGTGTCTATAAATACAGTGTGTGTTGGTGTATGTGTGTGTGTGTGTGTGTGTGTGTGTGTGTAGCTTGACTAATGTCAGTCACTGTGATACATTAACTCATACATTTACAACTTACTCTTACTTATATATGTATATATTTATCTCTATATATAGTATACTTTATATAACTTGTATGGCTGCCTCAATAATCCAGGACTTGAGGCAGACATCGAACATCGGGATACGCACCTGCAAGAGAGAGAAAGAGAAAATTAATAAAACATATATACTATATATAGAAATTCGGCTTTCACATTTGACATTTGTATCTAAAGTTGCGTGTGCTGGCATTTGCATATGAAAGACTCAGGGCACACACCTATGCCACACCCCCGTACACACCTGCTCGCAACACCTTTTGTCTATTTGCAAAGTGCAAAAGTTCATAATGTTAAAAACGTTGCCAGCCACCAAATGGCAGAAAGAAAACAAGAAGCAGCAAAAAAAATAAAATAAATAAATAAAAAATAAAATCAAATAGAAACGCGGAAAAAAGCACACGCAAAAGAGCAGAAAAAGCAGATAAAAATAAATTATATTCGCTTGTTTATTACGTTTGCCAAACAGAGAAGAAAAAGAAAAATGAGGATGGATGCGTGTCTACAGCTAAATGCACAACGCATAGATACTCTAGGAAGTTGGTATATCATTTGTAATGCGAGAGAAAATGGTCTAAGTTATCAAAATACCTCTATATGTTTGTATAAGATAAATGTTTACTTTATCTCATTTTTTATATATTTTAAATTTTTATTTTGATATTCTATTTTATATTTCATTTATTTTTGTTTATATTTGATTTTTTTTATTTTTATATTATGTTATATTTTACAAATTTGTAAGTTTAATATTTTTAAAATTTGGATATATTTATATCATATATTTTTTTATATTATATATAGTTAATATTTTTTTAATCTCCACAATGTTTTCTTTTATTACATTATATTTAAGATTTAAATATATTTATTATAATATGGCAAAACCAAAAAACTTTTTTATTTTATAAAGTATATTTGGGATTGCCCAAGGTAATAAAATATCAACTTCTGAAATAATTTAGTATACGGGTTTACTACAAAAAGAGAGATAAAAACGTTTTATAGACAACATTTAAAGAATAACAAAATTATCAATTATGTATATTTGGCATATGTAGATCGGACTAAGATGCTGCTACAAAGCAAAGCAACCTTGCCTAACGATCCTCTGCGCGGTACGTCACAGAGTTCAAAGAGAAAGAGCAAAAGAGAAAGATATAACAAAAAAATTACACTCTCAGACGAACTTAAGCCGGCAACTTTAATGATGATGACGCAGCTATTGCTGTGCCAAAAAAAAAAGAAGTGAAGTAAATACACACACATGCACACAGCTACAACAAGTGCGTGTGTGTGCATGCTTATTGTCTGCGATTATATAAATAAAACTGGAGGGGGGAGGGGACGCAGAATGAATGCAGTGCGATTTATTTGCCTTGGCCAGGCCAGACGAGACGATGACTGCGAACTCGAATTCGAATTCGAATTCGACTTCGACGTCCACTTCAACAACTTCCATGACAATCGGCCGGCGTTCACTGCCAATGACACACACACACACACACACACCCTTTTGTTCCGCTCTGGCTTTCGCTGTTGCCCGCTATGCAGTCTTTCCCCTCTCTTCATCCACCTCTCTTCCTTTTGCTGTTCTGCTTTTGCAAACTATATTTTATTTTTGCTATCTCTGTTTCTCTCGCAGTTTCTCCACTTTGTTGTTCAGCTGTAATCTTTTCATTTCTTCTTTTTTTTATGCGCTTTAATTTGTTTTCTTTGCGCTTCCATTTTCTTGTTGTTTGCCAAAAGTTTATTGATCTCTGCTCTGCGACATTCAGCGCGGCGGTGCGAGCGAGAGGGGTATATATATATAGAATTGTCTGTGCTGTATTTTTCCCATGCGGCAAAACAACTTTCGCATTTTCTTTGTTCAATTTACGAGCAATACAAAAAATCCAACAACAATAATCAAGAAAATATTCATGTCAAATATTCCAAGGGCAATGCCAAAAATATGCCGCAAGCAAGCAAAAAAAAAATTATAAATAAAAAAAAACTTTACGCAAGCCGGAAAGCATTGGAGGTGGACGGTGCTGGGGGCAGAGAGGGCGCGGCAGCTGCCAGTGAAAGATTGCATATGGCAGCTAGTAGCAAATCATAAATAGACAATTTCAGCACGAGTTCCACCAAATTTATGACAGTGTAAACAAAAAAAGAAAAAACCGTTCAGCCAACAGCTGTTGTTGTCGCTTAAAACAAAATATATATATAGAGAAATGTTTAAAAATTAAAATACAAATTGGAAAATGTTTTTAGACAAGTGGAAAAGACAACAACAATCAGTGAGTCGTTGTCTGTCTGAAAGTTCTAGCATAATATGTATGACCCACTAATCAGTTGCTGCAACCGAAAAAAAAAAAAAACGGAAAAAAATGAACAAACAAACAAACAGATTAACAATAATAAACACGACAACAACGACTGCTTAATACACGATTAGGTTTGAAATAAACTTGAGAGAAACGACATCCTCATGCAGCTCAAGAATGCTGAAAGGCTTCAGCAGTTATAGCTATCTCTTTTCCTCTCTCTGTCTCTCTTACCTGTCAAGGGTTGGAGCCATATAGTTCATAAGTCGATTTATGGTCGAACAATAATTTTAAGTGCGTATCAATAATACGCTTGAATTCAACTTAAAACTGAAACACG
Source organism: Drosophila hamatofila (assembly GCA_035045345.1). Taxonomy (NCBI): domain Eukaryota; kingdom Metazoa; phylum Arthropoda; class Insecta; order Diptera; family Drosophilidae; genus Drosophila; species Drosophila hamatofila. Next base: position 4,650,375 of record JAWNPA010000032.1, read on the forward strand.
AAACTATTTATATTTAAATATAAATATTTTTTAAAAAATCCTCAAACAATTTGAAAGTCCAAACTCGTATACCTTGCGTCTCAAAAGGTTATAAAATTGATTTATAAATCTTGAAAGCAAAAAATGAAACATAATATTAATCAATATTCTAACTCAAAGCTTGTATAAATATTCCAAATTTCTATACTTTACATGTAAATTGTAATTTGCTAGCCATTATAGCCAGCATATACTCTTTCTTTACACTTTAACGAACGAGTATTAAAAATAACATTTACAACAATAACAATAACACAACCGAATGCAACAAATATTGAAATGAAGTTAGATTTTACAGAGAAATCATCAAGAGAAACAGCAAGACAAAAGACTAAACAAGCATAACTGCGTACAATTAGATAGTCTACGACTAAAAGATACTACTTAAATTTATTTAAGATATAATTGTGATAAGCTGAAGGAGTTAAAGAACTGTTTTAGATAGTTAATTCTTAATAATTTAAATATTTATTTGTAAGGTTATATTATTTTTCATTAATTGATAATTTATATTTATTACCAATTTAATTTTTTTTAAATTTGTTTCACATATTTTTTTTCTTATTTATTTATATTATTTCATATATATTTTTATATTAATTGAATTTTTTATATATATTTTTATATTAATTGAATTTTTTATTTTTTATTTTATTATTACATATAGTTAATTTTCATAAACTCAATATTGATATTTTTCAATATACTAAAAAACAAAAATTTATTTACTTTTTTAGTAAACAAATTTTAAAAACATTTGCTTATGCATACAAATATCGTTCTACATGGTTTCCACATGAAAACCCGACATCAATCATCATCATCAACTTTATTATATCCCCTTCTCTTATAGCAACACATTTAATGGGTATTAAAACACCAAAACATTAAAAATTTAAATGCACACGCGTCGCGGTCAGCCGACGACGCTGACGCTGCTGCTGCTGCTGCCGCTGACGTCGCTGCTGGCTGCATTAGTCAGCAAGAAATGAAAAAGAGAGCGTCGCGGCGGCCGCCCCAAAAAAGAAACTTGCAAGAGACCAAACCAAGTCATTGACACCAAAAAATACCAAAAAAAAAAGCAAAACTTGAGTGAAGAAGAAACTGAAGAATGATACACAAAACTTCAAGAGATGCAAATAATTTGTATGCTCTCTCCCTCTCTCACTGTCTCGCCTGCACTTGTTAATGGCAACTTCCGCATAGAAGCACGCGCACATATGCAATTAGGCAAAGCGCCACCTGTCGGCCAGCAGCGCCAGCGAAGTTCGTGACAATTTGAAGTTTTTCTGCTATATGCAAAGTGCACAAAAACAACAACTGCAATAACAATTGAAAACTTGGTTTTTGCATTATTAAAAACTTTTTGGCCAGGCCAGCCAACTGAGCCACGCCCACACCCACTTAATGCCTAGCCAGCCAGCCAGCCCCTTCGATCAGCTCGCTGCACTGCAAAAATGGCAAAGCGCATTCAATTGAGTTGTTGCAGCTGTTGTCACCGCATGCATCGGCATTTGCTGCTTGTTTTGCTGCTGCTGCTGTCGTTGACAAAATAAGCGCCTTTCGGTCTTTGGCGTAAAGAAGAAAGCAGCAACAGTAAAAACAATAATAAGAGAGAAAAGCTGGCTTTATAATTTGGCACAGACTGGAGGTAGGGTATAATCAGAGTGCTCTGATAAAAGAAAGCTTTTTGTAATGCATGTAAATTACGAGGGGACGAGAGAGACAGAGAGGGAATGGTGAGGGAGGAAGGAGAAAAATTTAGATAAATAGACAAGAGTGTTGGTTTGAGAGAAAAAGAGAGAAAGAGAGCGACAGAGAAACGGATAATGCGAGAGAAATAAAAAGAGGAATGGAAGAAAGGAAGCGAAATAAATTGAGAGAGAAAAAGAAAGAAGAGAAGGAGAGAGAGAGAGAGAGAGAGAGAGAGAGAGAGAGAGAGAGAGAAATGAAGAATGCGAAAGAAATAGAAACAGAAGAGGAAGAGAGGAAACGAAATAGTCAGAGAGAGAGAGAGAGAGAGAGAGAGATGAAAAATGCGAAAGAAATAGAAACAAAAGAGGAAGAGAGGAAACGAAATAGAGTCAGAGAGAGAGAGAGAGAGAGAGAGTGTGAGTGAGAGAGAGAGAGAGAGGGAGAGAAGAGAGAGTCAAAATGAAAGAGAAAGACAGCAAGAGAGGCAAAGTAAACGAGAATGCAAAGAGATGTAGAGAAAGAGTGATAGAGAGGAATAAGAAAAATATTAGCTTAAAAAGAGCGAAAGAGAGTGAGAAAAGCAAGAATCAGAAAGTACGAGAGAAAATATAAGATGTATCGAAAAAATACAGTAAGAAAAGAAACACGAAGCAACTTATGAGGAGAAAAGCGGTAGCCAGAGAGAGAGAGAGAGATAGGGAGAATATTCTTCCTCCAGTCATATGAGTTGAGTAAGAAGAAGAGAAGCATAGATTTTGAAAATAAACAACCAAAAACGCATACAAATATCTAAAAATAAAAAGAACATAAATTTTATGAATTGAAATGCTACAAATTACACCTAAGCTACTCCCACAAACGTCAACACTAATTATAGGAAGCAGGTATATGTAAAGTTAGGGTACTTCAAAATCGTCTTCAGCTTTCAAGCCAATCACTAAAAATGTGTGCGCGTAAAATAAGTTTCGTGTTGTATTTGGGCGGCTTATGCAATTTGTGTGCATGCGGCATGCAGCGACCATGTCGCGTGCGCCGGCAACAACTACAACAATTACAACAACTGCAACAACAACAAACAGCAACAACAACTGCAACGTGTTTTTGTTTTTGGTGAAATTGGGTTTAGTGCTCAATTTGAACACCCACCCACGTTCTAGTTTCAGTTTGTTGGCCTCCAACTCAAAGCAGTTGCAATTGCTGTTGTTGTTCTTGTTATTGTTGTTGCAACAATTGCTGTCGCAGCTACAACAACAACAACAACAACAAACAACAGCAGCGGCTGCTATTGCTATGAAGCAATTGCAATCATGTTTAATTATGCATTCCACATTGAATTCGTTCTGCTCAGCTTCTATATACGCTCAACCGTTATATTGGACCATATAAACAGCAACAACAGCAACAGAAACAACAACAACAACAACAATGGTGAGCAACGCCCCCTTAAAAAACAGCAGCAGCAGCAGCAACAACAGCAATGAAAACGTTTTCTTTTATGCGCTTCTCTATTATTATTTTCTGTTTCTCATTAATTGATTGATAAACCAATTTTGGGCATAAAAACGAATCGACTGCAGCCAAATGACAACAAACAAGAACCGAAAACAACAACAACAATAATCACTTTGACAATCAAGGCACAGTGGGTCATATTCAATGTTTTACTCAAGTGCTCAAATTAAAAGTACTCAAATTGAATGCACACAGGGCGCTTCAAGCTTATGATAAGTTGTTTAAATTAAATGCATACACAGGGCGCACAAATCACAGGGTGCAGAAGCCAGTGTTTACCTAAATATTTCTCAAGCACTCAATTGAATTCAGCACAGGGTGCAGTAAACTCCTGTCAAGTGACTATATAATATATTAGCTTTACGTTTTAGAGAACACCTATAAGATTGAATTGAATGAGCGATTCGCACACAGGGCGTTTCAAGTTTTTTTTTTCTAAGTTCATAAATATACAATTAAGTCATTCTCAAGCTCTAAAATTAATGAGGCACAGGGTGCCATGGTCACAGGGTGAAGCAAACTATTGTTATATGAGTAACAATTAGCTCTAATTGAAAAATATATCAAAGAGGACCCACTATAATATTATATTAGATGCCAGCATAAGGCTAAATATGCTAGATATAGAAATTCAATTTTATAAGCAATCTTTAAGCGTTTCACAGGGCGGTTCAAGCACTTCTAATGTGCATATCAAAAAAATAAATTCTAGAAGAAGCTTTAAATTAAATGGAAATATAGAGTACTCCACTGACAGGGTGTTAAGCAGTGTTGCCGTTTTTTCCCCGAGAAAATATAGCCAGATCTAGCTAGAAAGTCAACCAAAATTAGCTGAATCGGGAGTTGAAGACATAGTATCAGGTTTTATGAGAAATATGTATTTATAAACCTGCATTCCTTAATTCGTTGACCTTTTTTTTTTTTGCTCGATTTCATTCAATATCTAATAGATAATTGGGTAATTTAGCATTAAAATACTGAAATTTGATACAAAAACCTCAAAAACCATTCATAGCTGCTTCGATTCCTAAATAAGCCAGATCCCACTTAGGAATAAGCCAGATCTGGCGGAAAATTAGCCAAAACGGCAACACTGGTGTTAAGCCCAAAATAATTTTCTGCTGTATAATTTAGATATTTTTGTACTGTTTAATCTTTAATCAAAAATTAGGAAATCTTTTTTACGTTTTTTTTTTTTTGTTCCACTGTGCAACGGCATTTGACTTCATTTCCGTCATGCAGCCCACTTCAGCTTCAGATATCATTGAAGCATTTTTTTTTGACGGGTTGCCCACGTCTCTTCGAAATTAACATAAATATGTTGCACAGATTGCTTTTTTATAGATATATACATATATAATAGGCTTTGCCAGACATGTGAGGCCAGGTGGGTTGGTCTGATATATATATATATATCTATATATATATATATATATCAGACATACATGCATATGCATCTGCATATAAAACTTTCCGTGGGCTTCAACCGACACTTGAGCGCCATTTGGTTTGGTTTGGTTTGATTTTGTTTGACTCTGGGGTCAGGTCAACGCCTCTTTTATTTGCATATTATTATTGTTCTCTTTGTTGCTTTTATTATTATTATTATTATTATTATTATGATTGTCGCTCGACTAAACTTTGTTTTGTCGTGCAGCTTCATGAAACAAAAGAGGAATCGCATTTTTTTATCATTTCAAATGGAATTTTCCATTGGAATAATTTAAAGAAGAAAACTTTTAATGCAGCTGGTTGATAAAAAGTTTGAAAAGCAAATAATACAAGCAATTTATATAACTATTAACATAGCATAAACAATCAAATTTGGTACGGCAGAATAGTTAAAATAACAATTGAAAAAGAAACCAATTTATATATATTTTCCCATCAAAAAGTAGTTTTTATAAAATTGGAATGAAGTTTAGACAAGATATGATAGATGGTTCTGCAATAAATATAATAGCATAAGCATAATAATATAATATATAATAATTAAAAACTGATCTATTTATAATATGATGTTGTTAAGGAAAGCCAAAGCTCTATGCAATATCTAAAACATGTTTTAGCGTTAGGCACATTTATTAAAAGCTAGCAAAACTTTTAACTAAAATCTAAAATGAATTTTTAAAATTTTTGTTTAAATAATTTTTTTACAGATATAATTGTAAAATTTAAATTTGTTGTATTTTAAATAGGCTTTAAATAAAAAAATGTTTATTAGTGATTCTTTTTCCTATTATAAATAAATTTTATACATTTTGTATTGTTTTTTTTTTTTTAATTTTTTTTAGCATTTTATTTAGTTTATATATTTTTTAAAGAATTTTTTTTTAAATTTTTTTTAATTAATTAAATTAATTAATTAATTAAATTTTAAATTTGTATTGTTTTTTTTAAATATTTTTTTTTATCATTTTATTTAGTTTATATATTTTTTAAAGATATTTTTCTATAAATTTGTAATTTAATTCTTTTATTTGTTTATATATTTTTGTATTAATTTATTTTGTTTATGTAATTTTTCATTAATTTTCTCATTTATGTATTTTAATTTATTTTCTTTTTATTTTCTATCTTTTTTTATTTTTCTTTTTATTTATTTTATTTTTTTTTATTTATTATTATTTTTATTTTATTTTATTATTATTTTTTTTTATTTATATTATTTATTTTATTTATTTTTTATTTATATTATTTATTTTTTATTTATATTATTTATTTTTTATTTATATTATTTATTTTTTATTTATATTATTTATTTAATTTTTTTTTTTTTTTTTTTTTTTTTTGTAAGATTGTATTTTTGTATAATTTTCATTAATTTATTTTTACTTTTGATACTGCTTTTATTCAAATCTAGTCTCAATTATTCTCTTATTATTTCCCAACGCAAGTTCTCTGTTTATATATCTATTTTTTTCGAAGGGGTATTCCTAGCTTCTGCACATGTGCATTTGCTACACACACACACACACATGCACACACACATACATATATAAATTTGTTTTTATCTTTGCTGATCATTTTTATTGTTATTTGCTGTGCTGCTGTTATTGAAATCCGTTTCGCTTCTCTGTTGAGCGCACAATTAGTTCAATGCTCATCGCTCGCTGGCAGCCGTCATAACAATTTGCTTCGAAAATCTCCACGCACATACATTTTTATTATTATAGCTATTATTATCTTTTTATCTGCTTCTTCTTTGTTTTTTTTTTTTTTTTTTTTTTTTTTTGAATTATTTATTGCTGTTTGTCTTTTTTGTATGCTATGTGCGAGTCATGTTTTTCATAATTGTTGTTTTACTGGCTAAAAATCATATTTTTGCAAGCGAGTGCAACGCACTCAAAAGTGTGTGCGAGTGTGTATGTGTGTGTGTGTAAGTGTGTGTGTGGCACGCTTATCTAGCGAGGGATAACGTGCGAGGGAGCTGCTGCTCGAACGGGTGAAAGCGAACCATCATAAGACACTCACACAAACACAGTCAACAAACACATAGTCAACACACACTCACACTCACACACACACACACTAGTGCAATTAAAACGCTGCCAATATGATCAATAGAGAGTTAAGCTCAAGGGAGGTGTAACTATAATGGGTCAAATTGCTAGTGGGAAGTTGGATTAAACTGTATTTGGAGACGAGGTGAATAGATCACTGTACTGGCTCAAACTGCTAAGCAATTGGGCTTAAATTGAGCTAAGCAACTGCCATAATACTGGGTTACTCGTCCAAAACCAATTACATTTATGCCCGAATAAAGTTGTTTCACTTTTGTTATGCCTCCAGGGACAGTTCATTTAATTTATAAATCCAACCATGAAGCAGGTCAAAACTGATGCAACCGCAAAACTTGTCAAAGTGAACTTTGAAAGTATGGTTTTTGTATTGCAAGCTTTATAGAAAATGTTAGCACAGAGTATAAAAAACAGGCTACAGGCAACAGGCCACAGGGTACTTCAAGCTCTTCTTCTTCTATTCGTATAATTACGAGTAAGATTGTATAACTTGATTGTTGTACTCACAGGATGTTTCAGGCTCTTCCAAATTCATATATGTATTTTTAAGAATTAGATTATTTACATTGATTTTTATACTCACAGGGTGTTTCAAATTGGAAAATGCAACCATAGGGTGACAGGGTGCTTCAATCTATTCAAAATTCTATAACTATATGAGATAGTATTTAAAAAGATATTTTGCATGAGTATCTCAATCACTAAATTGAAAACGCAACAGGGCGCTTCAATCTATTTAAAATTATATAACTTTATGAGGTAGTATCTGAAAAGATATTTTGGCATGAGTATCTCAATCACTAAATTGATCGTAAGCACAGGGTGCAATGGTCACAGGGTGCATTATTCATTCATTCGATGTGTTCGCAAGAAAAGATGTATAGGAAATATCTTAGCACTTTATAAGACGAGAGTACACATGACTATATACAAGCATATATATCCAGTTTCCAGCTTCAAAGCACAAAACCCCAATAAACTTGTTATATTTATGGACAAATTGAATAACACATCAATATTGAACTATTCGAAAATATTACCTACATTGACTCTCAAATTGAACAACATATATCAACATTGAACCATTTTAAAATATTAAAAGAAATTCTTTGCTAAATAATATCAACAAAAATGCCAAATATTCCACGCTAAAACCAACAAATTGAACAATAAATTTAAAGAGAGAGAGAGAAAAAAAACCTAAAAGACTCAATTGAGTTGTGGCCACTTGGCATGCCAGCAATAATGTTAAATAATGATGTTGTTCTTGTTGTTGTTGTTGTTGCTGTTGGCCAAGATTTATGTGGGAATGGGAATTGGCAATGGGGTATGAGAAGAAGCTGTGCCATTGATTGCGATGGCCACCCTTTTTGGCCAAAAGAAAACGAAAAAAAAAAAACAAGCACAAATCAATTGAATAAGTCATAAGTTATGCAGTTGTTGTTGTTGTTGTTGCTCGTGATTGTTGTTGTTGTTGTTGTTTTAGTTGTTGTGCTCCTATTCGCAGCGGAACCGGTTCGTTTGTGGTTGCAATCACTGCAGCAGGTGGCAAAGCGGCAAAAAACACTCAACGATTGGCCAATGGCTAAGAGATTGAAGAGCAGGAGTAAGCAGGTAGAGCAGTAGGGGGACAATTAGTAGGAGCAGGAGGACGAGTATCAGGTGGAAAATTGAGGTGTAGCAGGAGAAGGTGAAAGATGAGAGAATGATTAGAAGTAGAATGAGGAAGATGATGCTCAGGTGGACAAGCAACGTGCAACAGGAGAAGGAAGTGGACAGAGAAGAGGCCAAAGAGGGGGTGGAGGTGGAAGAGGAGGAAGCCGAAGAGGGGGTAGAAGTGGAAGAGAAAATTGAGTTAGAGTAAGGTGAGAAAGTAGAGGAGAAGGTGAACGATAACTATGAGAAGAAGGAGTAAGAAGAGGCTGAGGAGGAATAGGAGGAAAAAGAGAAACTACATCAAAGAAGGATGAAGAGCAGCAGCAGCAGAAGGAAAATGGAAAAGAGGATGATTAGTAGGAGTTGAACTAGAGCAAAGGTCAGGAGAAGGTGGTAGAGGACGAAAAGGTAAAGGAAGAGGATCAGGTGACGTAGGAGAAGAAAGACGAGAAGAACTACCGTCCACAGAGAAAAACGAGCTGAACGAGAGGAGAAGAAAGAGCTCCACAAAAGAGTTGTTGATGCATTGCCAACCGGTTATGTAAAATTGGTGGCAGAACCAACAGCAACAACAACAACAACAACAACCACCACAATGCACAACCAACAATGAACACCCGTCAACAACATTGTTGCATATCATGCATATTAAACACAATCGAAGGCAGAGGAAGAGACAGGGAAAAGGGGCAAGTGTTTGCAAGTGTTGCAAATTGTTGTGTTTTTCTTTTCTTTTCTTTTCTTTTTGTTTTTTTGGCAAGCGGAAATGCTGAGCGGCTTGTCGTGGGGTGGGGCGGGGTCAAAAAGGCGGCAACTCGGGGGCCAACAACAATCAACAACAATTAAATTTGATTAACGAACAACAAGAAGAAGGCAGAAAAAACTATACAGAAATTAAAGTATGTTTGTTGCTGCTGTTGTTGTTGCTGCTGTTGTTGTGTTTATTTCGGGACTCGCTGAGATCAAAATGCTTGATGCATAAATTATGCTGGCCGTGGCATGCAACATGCGGCACTTTAGAGACAGAGACAGAGAAAGAGAGAGAGGGAGAGTGCTCTTAGCAAGTAGGTAGACAGAAACCTTGGGAACACTCAAATAAAAGATGATTATATTGTTGTTGTTCTTCGTCTTCCTTTATTTTTTTTGTGGGGACTCAAGTGGCATGCCACAGAGATCATAAAATGGGAAACAAAAATGTTTTCAAGGTCCCCGCCCGATTTGATAGAATCTGTGTATATATTTTCACTGAATAGCATGTAAAAAAGGTAAGAGAGTTAAGTGCATGGAGTTGAAATCTAAATGTCTTTCAGAGAGACCGATTTTAGCCATAGCCAACTTATTTGTTATGTACGAGGATAGTTTAAACTATTTCAACAAATAAAATTAATTTTGTTCAATAAATAAAATGTATTTTTCTTATTTTTTTATCATAAAAACTCCTTTTTTTTAGATATAAGAAAATATTTTTTATACTTAGATTTAACTATGTAATTTTTAATCAATATTCTGGTTTGTAACTCAAATTCTTAAAGAAATAATAAATAGTTCTTTAAATAAATAACATATCATTGTTAATTTTTATCATGATACTGAAAAGCTCTCAAGTCTGATAGATCTTAGATAAAATTTATATATGGTATATTTTTTTCTGCAATGAATATAGTTTAGGAAACTGTTATAAAATTAGAGATGGAATCCAAATTATATTTATTTTTCATTACGACGAAAGGAATTCATTTGAGAATTTCATATACAATCTATATTCCAATGGAAATATCATATAAAATTTGATAAGAAACTTCTGCTCTTCAAATCAAATATATATTGATCTTAGCATACATAATTCTGTTAGTATTCTCTGTTCACACTTGAGAGCCTTAAGACCCACCAATGTTGGCAATGTTGGCCCATTCAGAAAAGATGTTCCGCACTCTAGAGTGCAGGGCATAGAAAAACCTTGATGAGCCGCTTCCTTGATGCTGTGAGTAAGCGGATCGCTTGCTACAAATTTAATGAGACTTGGTGAGACCAACAGCAACAACGCTTGGTAATACAAGAAAACTAAAGGCATAAATGTCGCTTAAGCTGCAAACCGGTTCGCATACAACAACAACAACAACAACAAAAGCAGCCACAACAACAATTGCCAGACAGAAAAGAGTTGGCAGCTCCTACGTGTCGAGAGCGTTGGCAGAAACCGGTTTTCGCTTTGATTTTGCTGCTCAGCAGGCAAACTCTACAAAACTCTACACAGCTGAACAGCAAAGTCTACACAACTTGAATAACATTTTCATGCGCACAACAGGTACATTTGTTGTGTGTTCAAATGTGTGTGTGTGTGAGTGTGTGTGAGTGTGTGCATGCATATACATGATGTATATGTGGGGGTCTGCGGCTGCTGCTGCTGCTGCTCTGTGTTTGTGTCTTTTGTGCTGCCTCTGCCTGCGTTAGTCTGTTCTGTCTGCCTTGGTCGTTTCTCGGCTCTTCTTTTCAGCGACGACAACAACAACAACAACAACAACAATAATAGAATCTACATGTGTATTGGTAGAAAGCCAAAAAGAATAACTCAAGCAAACAGCATTTGAGAATTTGCTTTGTCATGTGCCTTTGCGACTGTTTGTGCTCATAAATACAATATACATATGATATACACTCATGATGAAAATAATAAGTACACCAAAAAAATTTTGGAAATTTTGTCATAACTAATAATTTTTTGGTATTTTAAAAAAAAACTGGATGACAACTCTAAGATCACAATCTGGCAACGTGATGCATGCCAAAAAAAATTTTGTATTTTCCCCTAATTTTATAATAGTCACAATTCTTTGAAAAAAGCTTGCTGAAAATAATAAGTACACTCGATTTATTTAGCCTGAAAAAAAGTTTAGACTACGAAAGGTTTCATTTATTGTTATAAAATAGTAAGTAATCTTCACACAGATGCTAAAAGTAGAAAAACAATTATTAATATCCTATGTAGATGGGTCGAAATATTCATTGTTCGAGTGAGGAACGCAGAATTGCTCAAAGCCTTAGAAGGAGTGGCAAATCTTTGCGTGAAATAGCAAAACTGATGAACAGATCTCTTTATTTTGTGCAAAATGCTTTAAAGGTGCAAAGTCAAACAGAAACACGTGGACGTCCATCGAAAACCACACCAGAACTGGACCGACGCATTATAAGAATTGCATAATCCGACCCTTTCAAATCTTCAAGGGTCATTGCATCCGAAATGGATAACATTATAAACGCTTCTTCAATTAGGAGAAGACTACAAATGGCTAAACTACCAGGTCGTATCGCAAGAAGGGTTCCATTGATGCGCACAAAAAATTTGATCATGAGGCAAAATTTTGCTAAAGACCACATCACATGGGCAGGATCTGAAGGTCATAAGAAGTGGCGTAATATCCTATTTAGCGACGAAACCAAAATTTGCCTTTTTGGAAATGACTATTCCAGACATGTAAGACGCCCTAAAGGTAAAGAATTTGATCCTCGGTACACAAAAAAAAACATTGAAGCATGGCGGTGGAAACATTATGGCGTGGGGCTGCTTCTCTTGGTGTGGAGTAGGTCCGATTTTCCTAATATCTGACATTATGAGAGCAACTGACTACAGGGATATTCTCGAGAATATAATGCTACCATATGCTGAGGAAAACATGCCCCTGCGTTGGGTTTTTCAACAAGATAACGACCCGAAACACACGTCTAAGATAGTTAAAACTTGGTTTGAGGTTAATAAAGTGGACACTCTCGGTTGGCCCAGTCAGTCTCCTGATCTGAATCCGATCGAAAACTTGTGGAGTGAATTGAAAAAGCAGATGGCAAAGCAAAAGTGTTACAATAAGCGCCAATTATGGGACTGCGTCCAAGAAACTTGGAGGAAGATTCCAATTGAGACCTGCCAAGCATTGATTAGGAGTATGCCCAACCGGATAGAAAAAGTTATTAAAAATAATGGAGGATATACCGGATATTATTCCAAAAATAAGATAACAAAAGATTTTGAATGATTTTTTAAATCAAAAAATGAAATACAACTTACCAAAGTGAAGTGTACTTATTATTTTAGTCAGGCATAAAAAGCTGCATTTTTGTTTTTTTGTTTGTAACTTTTGAAAAACATTTTTTTTTGTTTACCATATATACTTATTTTTATTAATAAATACCTAATACAGAAACGTGCACTTAAATTTTGATGTTTAAGGCAGAAGAAAAAATGTTTTGCTAAACTAAACTCAAAAAAGTTAAATATTAAAGGGTGTACTTATTATTTTCATCATGAGTGTATGTATATACCCTTTCATGTGTGTATGTGTGTGGTATATAAGGCTCTTAAGATGCGCTTGTTTGTTATGCTGATTTGTGCCTCTTATGAACAGAACTCACACACATTTACACAAAGTTCTTTATACAAAGCTTTCTTTGTATGCCCGGCTACATATTCTCTCTCCCTCTCTCTCTCTCGCCCTGCCTCCCTTAAACACACTCTCTCCACTGAGTGAGGGGGTTAATCTTACAAGGCTTATGCTAATATGTTCAACAATAACAAGGTCTATTATAGCATGTCTTTAAAATGTCGTATACATAATTTATAATCGTATTTTCCTTCTTAGAAGTTGGCATTAAGTGTAAAAAATTCAACATATTCTAAAGACCTGTTCAAGATATACCATATACATATACATATATATATGTATAAGTATTAAGACTTGACCGCTTGTAATTACGTTTTTCTTTCTCTTAAGGAAAGGAACATGTAGCAAATTATAAGACAAGCTCATATAAAATAAATATTAAATGGAACTAATTGTTGGCATAAAGATACAAATGTATCTACAAGATACATTGCTATATAACTGCTATAAAATATATATTTTTCAATATTCTGAAACTCTATTGCAGTCAAATTTCTCGCAGTTAATACTTTATGTAGCTTTAAACTTGCCAGCTCTTCAAATTATTTTAAAAATACCTTTATTGTATTTTATAAATTTTTTTTTATTTGTAATACATAATTATATATATTTATTTCCATATATAAACTCTACATTCAGTAGCTTTTCCTTTTTGTTGATTATTAAAATTGTTTTATATATTGAGTTATTGGCAGCATATTTTTGTTTATTGATTGAGAAGTTTTTGAACTCTGAAGATCGTTAACTCTTTTTTGAAAATTTCAAATGAATATTCAAAAATTTATATTTAAATATTTATTTATTGCGGAATATAAAAATGTCAAACATAATTAGTTAAAGTTGAGTTAAATTGAAACAAAAGCCAGGATCCTGCTTTCATTTTAAATCAAATTTATAAGCAAAATTTTGCAAATAAAAAAAAAATCATATAAAACAAATATTGAAATTAAATGTGAATAAATTTAAATTTCTCATGAAAGAAAATACTTGTTAATACAAACAGAAAAATAAAAATAAATTTTAATTAAGACATTACAACTTAATTTCAGCTAAAGAACATACTTTATATTATATATCAATGATTTAATAATTTATTCATTTTTGTTTTCTCCAAAAATAGTTGCCCTTGGCTAATTATTAACAATAATTTGATTAATTACCAAAAGCGCGTTCTATTCGATTCTAAAAGAGATAAAATATTGCAAAACTGACATCTGTACGAGATATATAAATAGAATTGAAGAGTTCGTGCTAGGCACCAACAGTTACCAGTTCTTATACTGTATCTTTATCTTTACTTTTATTTTTTATTTATTTATTTCTTTTTTTCTTATTTTTTTTTTGGTTTTAGCCAAAACGAAATCCAAAACTAAGGGGAAAACCCGAGTCAAGATAAATACAGCACAAAGCGAACTTAAATAGAATGGAAGCGAACTGACGTACAAAAATGAAACAACTAGAAATAAGCAGAACCTCTCTAGCTTTAACATACATGAGCACGACCTCCAGTTAGGGGCGGGAGGCGGTCAGTGGGCATGACATGGCTTTCACTTGGAACAAATCGTAAGATCGAGATTCAGTTAATAACTAGTTAAATAGACGCCACATAGGCTTTTCAATTGACATGGAAGATAGGCAGGCAGAAAGAAAGAAAGAAAGATGGAGAGAGCGAGAAAGAGATCGAGACAGCGGGAGGGGGAGGAGGAGGAGTGGAGGTTTATTTTTGTTTGATTCTTAGAAATTTTTGTAAGTTTCCGTCTTGAATATATTATTGAACTAAAAGGAATCTAAGAAATATAATTTGAAAAATAAAACATGTAACCGCTATATTCCAATTCAATAATTCTTGATATATAATATATTTCTTAACTTGATTTCATGCTTCTTTTCATTCCATAATTTCTAGCCTATAATTACAGTTTACATTCATTCATTTTTAATTTTTAATCCTTTTTCAATTCAATTATAATTGAATTTTCATTCCATTTTATTTGGCACATTGTTTTATAACAAATTTCATATCTTTAAGTTTGCTTTTATATCAAATTATATATCTTTAAGTTTCATTTCATGTTCCAATTCATTTCATTCTATATATTTTTCTATTTCTATTTCATATCATATTCCATTAAACAAAATTGTACTTTAAACGAGAACATTTTATTGATCATCCTAATTCATTCCATGCCTCTTTTCAACTTATACATATAATACTTCAATATATTTCACATCATCTTATTGGTCTTTGTTTCACTGCAAATTTTATCCCAGTTTGCTTTCTTTTTTTTTCTAATGATAATTGATGTTTCATTCGATTTCATTTTATATATTTTTTTTTATATTTGCTTCATATTTCTTTCTTTCTTTTTTTTTTTTTTTTTTTTTGTATTATGTTTCATGTTATTTTATATAATACTTAATCGTTTCTATTCATTGTCTATTCCACTTCATATCATGTTTCATTTCATTTAATTCCATTTCCATTTAAGTCTTCATCGATCTTAAATCCATCAGTCGTCTTTAAGCCTTTAACAATGCTATTCTTAGCAAACATAGTAAACCCACATAACTCTAGCATGATACGGGCATAGCAGCCCCTATGAATACCCTAAAGTCAGAGTTACTTGAAGATCTAAGTACTAAATGAGAGCAAAGATTCAAAGATTGTGAACCGCTCGAAATTTGTGAACCTTTTTACTTGATGACTCAAGCTGAGCAGATAAACGACGAAAATGTGTTCTACATTTGAAAAGAAATCTTTTTGCCCTTTTTATTTTATCTTAACTGATTAAGTAGAGTACATATAGTATATAAATATATACATATAAAAAAAGTTGTTGTATAGAGCACACAAAAATTTTGCTGATATGCAAACATATGCCGCATTGAACCCAAGCTAGAGAGGCTTTTAGCTTATCTTATCACACCAAAACGCATTTGGTAATCAAATATAGGTATATTATATATACATATATACACATATACATACATATATACATATGTTAGTGTATAGAGTATAGACTAAGGCAATGTGTTATCAAATGCGAGGGCGAATGCTCAAAACGCTCGAATTCTATTGCATTTAGAAGGTGGTTAGGCCGATAAGATAACAAAAGAAATATATATACATATATATGTATATATGAATGTAAATCAAAACTATTATGCACATACATATACTCGTAGGACAATCGATTTCATTTTAAGGCCGTCGCCATTTGTTGCAGAAATTAGAAATCGAGGAAATCTAAGGCGTAATTTCTACATGCAAAGAATAGAAAAGAGCCAAGAAAAAAACAAAATCATTATACCCTGATTTGCCATTTTCAATGAGTTCATGGTATAAAAAGGTGAACAAATCTTATCAGCGATATGAGACATAAGAAAGTTCTCAATAGATTCAGCTGCAGCTGTTAGTCATAATTTATATACAGGGTATTTAGCCAGCCAGTCACACATACCAGCTGCTTATCAGACATTCTGGAGGCTTTCAAATGCTCAAAACTACTTATACCCTATAAGAATATAGAGTTTGAGGCTTAACCAAGAATGAAGGATAGTCTAAATAGACTGCCAGGTGTCTATATATATATATATATATATATATATATATATATATATATATATATATATATATATATAATATACTTGATTAAAGTTAATGTACAATTGCTACATATTTGAACTTAAACAGTTACAACAGAAAAAATTCTCTATTGGTTAGTATCTATGTATGCATGCATAGCTGTCAGATTACACATAATCGATAAATATCGATTTTTAGCTTTACATCAATTTTGTATAGTTTTCAGATAACAACATAGATATGGTTTACTTGAATAATAATAAAAAAAAAAATGAATTCTTGTAAATATATGTATGGCTTTGTATCGATACTCGATCGATTAAAAACTATAGATGCTCAAATCAAAGATCCCTTAACGTTCTGCCTTCTCTAGCGATTTGTGGATTATTCCACAGAGTATTTTTTAGCAGCCCATGAAGCTATATACTTTTTATTATTTTATAAGCTAAAAGGAAAGTTTAGAAGCACACGCAAATCTTTCCATAGACAAAATCACAGTCATCAATTAGCTTCGCAGCTCTATCGAGCATACCTCTAAGTCGAACACATGCTATAAATATATATATGTTTTCTTTTATCAAATTGGCACACATATTTGTGCTTCATGTGCACATAAAAACACGTAACAAGCGACGTACGTAATTAGCCAACAACTACAACAATAACAAAACGATTCAGAGATAACCGTATGCAGAAGTCTAATAACAACAACAAAAAAACTGATAGCACTGGCCACGTGGACAAAAATACACCACGTTGATGTATATACTATGTGTGTGTGTGTGTGTGTGTATATAGCATGACTGATATCTGTAAACCATTCTCAATAGATCTGCTTTAGACCATATGCGCAACATTTGGCTAAAATAAACTGCACACACATAAAAAAAATTCCAATTGACGTCAAGGAACTGAGCAAAAACAAAAAAAAAAAAAACAAAAAAAACTCAATATGCCCAATGAAAATTAACGCATATACGGCAAAAATTGTACATATATACATATGTAATATACAGAAAACCTCTCTGTGAGTGAGGGCGCATCATATACCACGAGAAATCAATAAAAATGACTAGCAAAATGCGCAAAACGCGTGCGAAACAAAATGGAATGAAACAAACTAAAATAATAACGGCTTAGTTATAGATTTAATACAGATAAATGTATATATCTATATAGTTATATGTGCATACAAGTCATATACGATTTGGGTTAATGAGTCTTTGAGAAAACATTGCATTCATTTTTATTGCCTGAATCCATTGAGATATTGAAATGTATATAGTTTTTGTGCAAATGTAGGCAGAAGAAGGCGTGGTATAATGTATATAAAAGTACATATTCTTTATGAACAAGGCGAACTGAATTCATTTAGTCATATCTGTCTATCTCTTTATCTTAAAGCGTTGATCTCGGGAGTTACAGGAGTTGGATAACTACAAATTAATATATATATTCCTGAATACCAGAGGGTTACGTTTTAATTTTCAATAAGTCATATATAATATCGATTTTGCAAAATCTTTTCAAATGTAACTTGAAAAGTCTTTCTGGAAATTAATAAATTTTTAATCTATGCCTAGTATATTAGAAAATAAATCATCTCTGTGCAGAACCTTTTAGGGTATGAGCTGAATTCATCTAGTCATATCTGTCTATCTCTCTAACTTAATGCGTTGATCTCGGGAGTTACAGGAGTTAGAGAACTACAAATTAATATATATATTCCTGGATACCAGAGGGTTATGTTTTTATTTTCAATAAGTCATCTATAATATCGATTTTGTAATATCTCTTCAAATATAACTTGAAGAGTAATTCTGGCAATAAATAAATTTATAATCTATGCCTAGTATATTAGAAAATAAATCATCTCTGTGCAGAAACTTTTAGGGTATGAGCTGAATTCATCTAGTCATATCTGTCTATCTCTCTAACTTAATGCGTTGATCTCGGGAGTTACAGGAGTTAGAGAACTACAAATTAATATATATATTCCTGGATACCAGAGGGTTATGTTTTTATTTTCAATAAGTCATCTATAATATCGATTTGGCAAAATTTTTTCAAATATAACTTGAGTAATTCTGGCAATAAATAAATTTATAATGTATACTATCTATAGTATAATAGAAAATAAATCCTCTCTGTGCAGCAACTTTTAGGTTATGAGCTGAATTCATCTAGTCATATCTGCCTATCTCTCTATCTTAATGCGTTGATCTCGGGAGTTACAGGAGTTGGAGAACTACAAATTTATATATATACTCTTGGATACCAGAGGGTTACGTTTTTATTTTCAATAAGTCATATAAAATATCGATTTTGTAAAATCTTTTCAATTATAACTTGAAAAGTCTTTCTGGCAATAAATAAATATATAATCTATACTATCTATAGTATAATAAAAAATAAATCATCTCTGTGCAGCAATTTTTAGGGTATTTGCCAGTCGAGCACTCCCGACCAGAGCACTCTAACTTCTTATACACCTATATTATGCCTAAGCCAAATGACAGCACAAAACCAAAGTCAAAAACCTTATCGAGGCAGAGGTGCTAACAAAACACTTCAAACAATATCAGTGCAAATATCTGCAGCATTTGATTAATGAACTTTCGACAATTACTAAGTGAGTCACATTTTATTTAGAGCTGACAAAGCAATTAATAATTGCATGCAACACATTGAGATTAAAACAGAAACAATTTTTAAAAAATCGAAGATCATCAATCAAAAATATTCAAAATCAAAATTTGTATCAATTAATCGATAATTGTATAAAACGATTAACTAAATCATTTATAATCGCACGCTATAAATCGATCAATTAGTTCATTAACTTATGCTCTTGCTTTAACTCAATCAATACTTGAATAACTAAACATTATTAGTTAATCAATTGCCTTACATAAATAGATTTATCGATCAAATCTATTATTTAGGCAATTAGTTGTTTTTTCAAGCTAGTTCTTTAATTAAAATATAGATTAGTCTAGAGTATAGAGCATTAATATATACATATGAATATCGATTTCATATCCACATCATAATCTAAAATATGAACGCTGTCGGCGCACATTTGAATGTCAAATACAATCGAATAATTTCAACTTATTAATTGCTTGCATAAGCACAAATTAACGTAGAACTCAGGAACCCTGACCTATACGAATTGCGATCAATTTTCGTTAAGCATAAAAGGGAAAGAAACAAAATTAATTGTAAATTTCGAATGAGTTCATATATTTTTTAACTGTGTGACTTTGAAGAAACGTTTTGCTATATGAAATGCTATATGAGACTGAGATCCTGAAGGCAGTCTCTATAATAAACTCCGATTATTCTCTTGTACTTAAACGTTTTACTGGCTCTTTCATGTAAAGAAAGTGTACATAGATAGCACTAATAGAAATATGTTTTAAAGTAGGCAGAATTTATTATATTTTATTACTACATTCTGCATTCGTAAAGATTAAACGGAATATATGTATTTTAGCTAAAGTATTTTGTATAATTAAATGGCATTCTTAAACGTTTCACTGGCTTCTTTGTCTATGGAAATTTTAAGAATTTGTAAACAAAAATTATTATCAAAGACTAAATCGATTTATATTTTTTTATATTTTCTATGGCATTCGTAAACGTTCTACTGGTTTCTACCAGTTCAAATTCATATTATATAACAGTCGTAGTTGTTTTGATATTTATTTAATTTTTTTAGTTATCATCTCTAGCTACCATTAAATCAAGAACAAATTTATTTTAAACTAAAAAGCGAATCGCCTCAAAAGCTTATATTTCAATTTCATTTCTGTTTATATTCTATTAGATATCTGACTTTTTCGTAAGCACTACGAATAACCCTGCATGCATAAATATGAAAACAAATCAGTTTCAAATCTTTTGCTTTTGCTTATTTTGCGTGCGTCAAATATGAAAAGCAAATATGAATGCAACGGATGTTGCCAAGAATCGGAATTGGAATTGAGGGGGGCGATCGTATGGAAGGGTTTACATATTTTCTTTCTTGTTCGTTCGTTTTATTTTTTTGGCAACTGCAATATTGAAAATAATTGTAAAATTCGGTTGGCCCATTGCAAAAGCCATGAATTATGGCGCACATGGCCAGCTTTCAATTTCCGAAGAGATGTAAAGGAAAAACGAAAACATTTAGAAAACACACACACACACAGGAAAATAAAATCTTAAATGTATATATTATACTTATTTACCAGCCCAATATAAAACGGATTTTTTATAGCTTTGTTCGAGTTACGAAACATACCTGCAAGACACAAAAAGAGAATGAAAGAGTTAATTAGTATGTGGTATAGAGTTAATTAGCTGCTTATGTTGTGAATAAATAAGTAAGAGGGAGATATTGGGTAGATTATGTCTTAGATTTCCAAATATCATTTCATATGTTAAGCATAGAAATATGTTTTATCTTGCATAAATAAATATTATATTATTATTTAGATAAACATTTTTGGTTTATTTTTTTTTTCTATATATATTACATTTTAGATGTTTTACTTAAGTTATATTTAATTTATATTTATATTTTATCCTGTATAAACAAATATATTTTATATTTTATATTTATATATATTTTTTTATATATATTTTATATTTTTATATTTTATTTAAGAAATATTTTCTGTTTTTTTTTTTTTTATATATAAAAACTTTTAAAAAAATTTAATACAATATTTCCAAATCTTAAAATTATAATTTGTAAAAACTATATATATTTAATAATAAGGCCCAAGGAGTCTGAAAAAGTCATTAGATAAATGTTTTTAATAAATATGTAAACCATAAATTTAAAAAAATGTCAAATTAATTACTTAATAATGTAAAAAAAACTTTTTTTTTAACAGTTTTTATATATTTTTTGTTTATTGCTAACATATATTTTTTAAAAGTATAGAAATTTAGTTTCTTTATTTCATACATTAGATATAGTTTTATACTTTTGGACCTAAAAAATGAATAGAACTTTAAAGCATTAATAGATCTATGTACATAGGTATATTAAGCATACAAAAGATATAACAAAATTTATGAAATATTTTGATACAATTAATTTATTTAGAAAAAAATTTAAACAATTAGTTGATATTGAAAACTAAAATTAAAAAAAATTGAAAATTTCGATTCCATATAATAAAATTTTTGCCTGGAATTGTCCGAATCATAATTCCATAAATAAATAAACAATTTTTGCTCAACTGTGACGGTTAATAAAAAAAATACATATCTATATATATTTTTGTTGTATATATTTTTTTTTAGCTTTTCCTGCCACTCTCTAGAGTCATTCTAAAAATAGTTATTAATCATTGCGCTGAGGTGTTAATGTTTCATGGAATATTTCGCTATTATGCATTTAAATCTGAAGCTCATTAGGGCAACGCCATTATGGATTAGAACAACAATGAGTTTAGGTTGTTTTTTGTCATTTCACAAAACACAAGAGAGCTGAAATGTTTTTTTTTTATCTTCACGCAACATTTGACAACAGCAGCAGTTGAGGCAGAGACAGCAGAGCCAACCCCAACCCTAAAGAGTAAACGCAGCCACTGAATGGCAGCGCATTGTCTTTCAACTAAAAATATATATAGTATATACTTTATATATATATATATATACACGAGTATATTACATTATATATAGTAGGCTCATTGGGTAGGCAGAAGCTAGGGGCAAGCCTTTCAAGCGTTGCGGTCGTTGTAGATGGCAAAAGGCGAAAGGCAAAGACAAAAACCGCGAGGGACAAGGTTGCAAAAATATCAAATTACGCCAGCCAGGGCCAGCCAAGCAGCAGGATGAACTAATAATAAAAGGGATATGTGAATATATAGGTATATATATATATATACATCTGCTATATATATAAAGAGCGCAAATCATAGGGGTTATATTATGTGTACATTGCGCATACGCCACGTCGCACAGCGCTAACAATTAAGCGACCTCATTTGCACACACAGCGCACACAAAACCACATGCAACCACAACAACAACCACCACCACAACAACAACAACAGCAGCAACTTGGGAGACATTTAGACGCTTTTGAGTGACAGCTGCACTTAAAGAGCAAAAAAGTATAGCAAAAACAGAAAGAAGGCAAAAAAAAGAAGAAAAAAAACAAACAGCAAGAACAGTTATCTTTAAACTAACGAACATAAAATACCCTTGCAGGCAGGCAGGCAAACAGATAGACAGCCAGACATGTGACAGATGCACAATATAATACCTATATAGGTAAGTGTAAACATATTTATATGATTTGTGGCACACTTAAAATGACTTTAGCTTTATTGCTTATTAGCTTTACTTTAGAATATGCTAAAAAAAAAATGTTGTAAAAAAAATTTTTTTTTTGTTAATTGTGCACAACTGAAAAAAAAACCTAGGTTTAAATTACATGGCGACCGACCTTTAGTAGTCTGCTTCAACATAAGATTTACATATATTTTTCAAATACTATCTATTTCAATTAAATTTATTTTAAATTAAAATATAATATATTATATATTATATTTAATTGTTTTTATTCACCTCTCTCTTTCTTATTCTATTACATCTTTTGTGTATTTCCTAACTAATCATTTTTAAATATTTTATATTTTTCCCATACATATATATATATATTATATATTGGTTTAAAATACTATCTACTATCTAAAATATTGCAATTAAATTTATTTTAAATTAAAATATAATATATTATATATTATATTTAATTGTTTTTATTCACCTCTCTCTTTCTTATTTTATTACATCTTTTGTATATTTCCTAATTAATCATTTTTAAATATTTTATATTTTTCCCATATATATATATTATATATTGGTTTAAAATACTATCTATTTCAATTAAATTGATTTTAAATTAAAATATATTTAATTGTTTTTATTCACCTCTCTCTTTCTTATTCTATTACATCTTTTGTGTATTTCCTAACTAATCATTTTTAAATATTTTATATTTTTCCCATATATACATATATTAAATATTGTTTTAAAATACTATTTATTTTAAATTAAAATATAATATATTATATATTATATTTCATTGTTTTTATACATCCCTTTTTCTTATTCTATTACTTCATATATCCACATATATTTATATATTATTTTAATTTTTATTGACAAGTTTTTCATTATTATTATTAGTTTTTATTGACTAATTTTTCAGTATTCAAAATATTTCAAATATTTTTTTGGTATTCATATTTGATATATATTTAATTACAATTTTTTGTATATATTTATTTCTTTTATCAGCTTTTTTCAATCTAATATATTATAAGTCTAGATTATATTTTTTTAATGATAGAAGATGAGCATTATTTACGTTTTATATGCGGTTTAGAGGCTTCAGCAAAAACCTGAAGCAAGAAAAAATTTGGCCTGCCTCGAAAAACTTCAAAGAAAACAGTGACAATAACAATTTATTTGTAGTTATTTGGAATCAATTCAAAAGGAATATGTGAAGAGCCTAAAGAGATGGAATTCTTATTGCTGATAAACGTTATATGTACGTTTCACATTTGAACTCAATCTTCAGGCACAACAAGTAAACAGCAATTACAAACAGATTTTCAAGAAAAATTTATCAAGATTTCTTGCAATTGCAATTCACTCAACGACGCTTACAAATTTGATAACCAAATGCATAGACACTGGGAGTGAGTGTATTCAAGCTGTATTGCAATGAAGATGGAGGCGAGCGACGTTGACAGTT
Source organism: Drosophila hamatofila (assembly GCA_035045345.1). Classification (NCBI taxonomy): domain Eukaryota; kingdom Metazoa; phylum Arthropoda; class Insecta; order Diptera; family Drosophilidae; genus Drosophila; species Drosophila hamatofila. The sequence goes on from JAWNPA010000032.1 coordinate 4,674,579, forward strand.
CACGAACTCAGCATTCGCGCTGAGCTCATTCTTGAGATACAGATACAGCAGCTAAGATACGCGATACGTTTGGCCAGCTGCAGCAACAATGAGAAAACTAGTTGCAACTAGTGCAACTGCAACTGCAACTGCAACAACAACAACAAAAACTCGTTTGCTGCCTGAGAAGGCGTTGCCCGTAGCATGCAACAAAATTGCTGCACTCGAGTGTGTGGGTGAGTGCAATGAGACTTTAACTGCAACTGCTGCTGTGAGAAAGAATGCCACCACATAAGAGACAGAGTCAGAGTCAGAGTCTTTAAGCTGCTGCTGCTGCTGCTGATGTTGTTGCCGCTGCCAGCTGCCAGCATGGCAGACAAAAGTATCTCTTAGATACGTATTTCTTTTCTTGATCGCCTGCCCGCATAAGCCGCCTAACTAAGCTCATTAAATTGATTGACTGCTGCTCCGATTTCCGATATACATACATATACATATACAGAGATACACATAATTATATTTACACAGAAATCCATTTTAAGCTCCTTCCAGCTGAAATACGATCGCATTATTTGATAGTTCATTTTCAAGAGAACTTCAGCTAAAGTTTTCCTTGTAAATAATGCCAAGCCATATTTCATTTTCATTTTCATTCAAGTTTTTCACATAAATATCTATATTGCATATATTTGTCTAGACTTTTGAGCAAACATGTTATTTGCTAGCTAATAAAGTCAGATGTGTTAATTATACGTATCGCACTTTACTTTAGCTCAACAGTTATATCTACCCCAGAGACATATTAATATTTAGTATTTTTTGCTTATTTATTTATTTTTTTTTTTTTTTACTAGTTTGTAGATTAGTTAAAATTATATATCAAAATTATATATTATACATTTTATTTTTAAATTTTTAAAATAGTCTTTTTATTAATTATTTTATATTCAAAAGTATTTATTTTATTCGTTTATATGTAATTATTTTATTTTTTTAATTATAATATTTATGGATTTTTAGTCTGTGTTTAAACAGTATATTTTTTTAATTTCGGTATTTTTAAATAAAAAATAATTATGATATAATATATATTACTTTTATTATTTTCAATTTTTGGTATACCATTTTTTTCGTTAACTTAATTAATAATTTAATTTTTATTATTACATTTATTATTATATAAATTTATTTTTTTTTTTTAGTCTAATTTTTTTTTTAAATTTTGCATTAAATCAAATAAAAATGCACAATATTTTATGAATTTTTTTATTAATAAATAAACAAATTTACATATTAAAATTACTTAATAAAATCTTTATTAAAATATTTTTGACTATTTTTTTTTTTTTTTTTTTTTTTTTTTTTTTTGTATATATTCTACGTTATCTTTATTCAATTATTCATTTATTTTTATTGTATACATATTTCATTCTTTTTATATTTAATAATTACAAAGCAGTCAAAACATTGTATACATATGTTATGTAATTTCATTTTCAAATATTGCAAGTTTACAGACTGTGCATATTAAAGACCTTTAGTCTCGTCCCCAATGTTGCGTCGTCTGTAAAAAGCCGGCCCGGCCCAGACAGCCGGCAATGGCAATAACATCGAATTAGTTTCTCAAATATGCAAAAAGCAAAATAAAATCTCGCTATTACGAATCTGTGAAGGTTGTTTGCTCTGTCTCTGATCGTACATACAATATACATATATTAAAATATATTGACGAGTTGTCGTGTAGACAATTTCCGGGTGTCTAAATCGGTCGTTGCGAACAGTTCAAACTAACGTTAAAAGCTGGCAGTTATTAGGCCCTCCCACAGTCTGAAAGCGCACAAGGTAAATAGCAATGAGAGTGTTTTAAGCGGGCATGCACAACTAACAGATACACTAGATGAGAGGAGTATGAGATATGATATATGGGATAGATAATCTTTGAATTGAATCTTTATACTAAACTAAAGATATTTTGAAGTTGGCTGTCCCAACTATTCTTCAAGCGGAAGTCTCGAATACAAGAGATATATGATAAAGATACATAATATTAATATTTATACAGATACATAGATATTATATGGATTGAATCCTTATAATAAACTTTAGATATTGCGACGTTTTTGTCTTAACTATTATTCAAACGGAAGTATCCAATAGAGATATATAATAAAGATAGCTATTCTAGTCTTTTAGTTATGACCTAGAAACCAACTCTTTAGGAAGTACAATTTACATAAAAAAATGTATATTAATTCTTTAAAGTAGATGAATACCGAATAATTTTAATGAATGCTGAGATATTTGAGCATCTATATAACAAATTTGACATGTCCTGTTCCTAGAGTCTTCGAGATTCATCCAAAAAGGAAGGTTTTTTTTAAATGATACGAGCTAATTACATGTGTCTGTATCTATAAATGTACTGTATCTATATATCTATCTCTATTTGTACCTCTATATATCTATATCTATATCTATATCTATATCTATATCTATATCAATATCTATATCTATATCTATATCTATATCTATATCTATATCTATATCTATATCTATATCTATATCTATATCTATATCTATATCTATATCTATATCTATATCTATATCTATATCTATATCTATATCTATATCTATATCTATATCTATCTCTATCTCTATCTCTATCTCTATCTCTATCCCTATCTCTATCTCTATCTCTATCTCTATCTCTATATCTATCTCTATATCTATCTTTATCTCTATATCTATCTCTATCACTAGCTCTATCTCTATCTCTAACTCTACCCCTCTATCTCCCTTTTTCTGTATGCAATAAAAACCTACTTAGCCACTTTCAATATTTACAGGGCACTAAGTGGACACAGTCTAAAGCCTACTATATGTGAATGAATCATTTTGGATCATTTGACGGCAATTATGGCTCAAGTCAAACGACAAAAATTGTACAGAACAAAAAGAAAAGGTTTGAACTGCATTTGCATAACTTAACCCGCGCATTTGTTAAACGTAGAAACGCGCATAAATCAAGGAAGCGACACAGCAAAAAAGTCGAGGGGTTAAATAAAAAAGCGACGCCTTGAGAATTTATGTCGGGAAAACACAAAAAGCAAAGCATTTCATTCATTGAATGCAAATGCAGATGCGAGCAAAATACACATACACATACACATATGCAAATATTTTGTGGAATACCCTTACACACACACACACACACACATACACTGTATATATGTGTATTGTACAGCTGCTGCCTTCTCAAGAGTCTGGCCAACACCCTTGGCTTTGCCCCCTTCTCTAAGTTACTTCATGTTTTTTTTTTCAGCTGCTGAACGCAGCGAATTTCCATTTGGCATGTTAAAAATGTTGCGGCAGACAACAACAAAATAATAGGAATAAAAAGAGAATAGAAAAAAGGAAACCATATTTGAATGTCAAGTTAAAGATGCAAATAATAAAAGGCGGCTTTAAGGATGCGCATAGTGAGAGATTGAGAGCGGGGAGATAGAGATAGAGATAGAGATAAGGGAGGGATAGAGAGATAGGAGACAGAGAGAGTGAGAGAAATGGAGACAGAGTGAGGAATAATAGAAAGTTAGAGATTAAGAGAGAAAGAAAAGGAGATAGAATCATTATCATTGCTATCATCATTATCTTCTGAATATAAAGTTAAGAATGACCTTGATATCCGTATCGTTATCCTTATCCTCATCTATTCCTATCCTCTCATTGTTTTTATCCTTATCATTATCTCATTTTTGTCCTTCATATCTACGTAGTCCCATTCAAGATATCACCATCATTATCCACAAGCCCTTTCATCATTATCCACATCCTCCTAAAATTATTGCCCATACGTCTTATCATCATGCCACAAGATGTGACAATAGTCATAAAAATATTGAGAATATCCGTATCGGTATCCTTATCCTTATCCTCAACACGCTTATCTTTATCCCAAGCCACTCTATTATTGCCCTCATTTTCAACATCTTTATCCTCATCATTACTATTATTATTATCCACTACTTTTTCTCCATATCTGTGTAGCCATATCCTCATTCCCATTCTCAATATCATCCTTCTAGCTATCATCATCATTATCCACAAGCCTTATCATCATTATCCACATCCTCCTAAAATTATTGCCCATACGTCTTATCATCATGCCACAAGATGTGACAATAGTCATAAGAATATTGAGAATATCCGTATCTGTATCCTTATCCTTATCCTCAACATACTTATCTTTATCCCAACCCTCACTAGTATTGCCCTCATTTTTAACATCTTTATCCTCATCATTACTATTATTATCCACTACTTTTTCTCCATATCTGTGTAGCCTTATTCTTATTCCCATTCTCAATATCATCCTTCTAGCTATCATCATCATTATCCACAAGCCTTATCATCAATAGCCCTTACGTTTTATCATCACGACGCTTATTGCAATTTTATGATTCATGCATTCTATAGATATTGTATCTCTTAACTAGACAGAGTTTTCCAGAGTTTTATTCTGATTCTTTTCATTATATTTTTGTATTATCATCATTTAAACCTTTGTTCTATGAAAGCGAAAGGCCTCGCTGAACTCTCTCTCTCTCTCTCTCTCTCTCTATTTCTCTCTCTGTACTTAATTATTTTTTACGCTCGGCTGTTGCATTCTGAACTGAACTGGACCCTAGACCTATGAATAGGCTAAATGACCAGACCAGACCCAGCTGCTTAGCTGAGGGGAACAATGCAGGAAATGGACAGCGCACGTACACACAATTGTATCTCAGAATTCGCTGAGTCAGCGCCAATCACCTGATTTTAGAGATGCGAGAGAATACAAGTTTGAAAAAAATTATTTGTATATACAAATGGCTATCTGTTGACGATACATATCATATGTCGTAGATGTTATATATGCACAATATGTACTATATAGAATCTCTATACGATTTTTCTTTTGATTGAATGCAATGTCTACATCTATCACCAAGCTATATAAGATATCTCTTTGCTATACGAGATGTATTATTAATCTATATTTATTGTATATTATATATAATGTATTTTTCATCCAATTTTTAAGTATCTGTATAAGATATCTCTTTTCTATATGATATGTATCTTTATTCCATATTTATTGTATCTCACAATTGATGTAGATCCAATTTCAAAAAAAATTTTAATCTACATAGAATGAACTTTAACTTTATTTTTTATTATTTAACTTATGTTAAAAGTATTTTTAATCTCCATAAGATTTATCTACAGTCATTAATATATATTCGTTGCTCATGATATCATAATCTATATTGAATGTCATGGCTATATAGGATATTATCTACAATCTACATAGATGTATCTATATATAATAAAATATAATATAATAATATAAGATGTATCTTTATATGTATAAAATATGTTTCTCATGACTATATATAATATATATTCAAGATAAGATGTATCTATAGCTTAGCCATATATCTTTAGTCTATATGGAATGTATCTCATGGCTGTATATAATGTATCTTTAATCTATTGTATATTTAATGTATCTTTAATCAATATAAAATTTAAGTTTTATGTTCTGACAATACAATACAATATCTTCTACACTCTTTGTATCTCTCAGCTGTGTTTGATTTATCTTTTATATCTTCGATGTATCGTCAATGTACATTCAATGTATCTTTAATCTAGGCTTGATATATGGATACAAACCGTGCCATTACTTAACTCAACTCAGATATATGCTATATAGCTTTATTGCTATTCATAAGTTAAAAGTCAATTTGAATGTAAATCATTCTGTACAGAAATACAGATTTATTTATATACATACATAAATAGATATTCACAAGCATGTTGAAAAAGTTGCGGATGTTGAGGAACTCTGCCCAGTGGGCCGCAACGATTGACCAAGCCAGAAGTGAGGCTCAGCCACGAGTTGCTGGAATTTTATGGCGCTTGCAACAATATTCGAATATTCGAAAGTGTGTGTGTGTGTGGGTATATGTAGGTGTGTGTGCTCCCAAAAATAACAGTAGCTGCTAGCGAGTGCATTGAACTCTAATTGAGTACATGAAAAGTGGCCTAGGTAAGAGAAGAGACAAATGCGGGTCGCTCATAGCACGCCCTCAACTAATCAAAACCAATTAGCAATAGGACGCGAAGAGCCCTCAACGATAGACATATGTGAATATATATAGATATACATATATATATATAGAGAGAGAGAGACAGTATATAAATGTTGCGATTTCATGATGTCGCACCAAATCGTTCACGTACAATGTTGCCACGATGCACGTGATGGGCCTCTCAATTGCTCAGAGAAATTGCCGTAGACCGAGAAGCATTACGTATAATTGGGGTCTAGGGGGAAATACACCAAAATATATTCATATTTATAATTGCGAAATTTGTTTTATTGTTATTAGTAGAAATATTTTTTGGTTTTGGTAATCAATAAGATTTGTAAGCCAACTATATAGTAAAACGATTTTATAACTGAATTCAAGTATAATCTATAGTTTAATATTGATTTTTTTTTCTTCACAATCCATACGTTTTTTCCAGCGAGTGATTACTGTTTCTTTATTATATATCGTACGTCATATAGATCAAACATATTTTATTATCCTGGCTTCAGCAAATCTAGAGTCATCTCAATGCTCTATATTTTACTGTATTTTACACAAATATATCACATATCAAATAGATCAAGCATATATCTTAACTTTAGCTAGTGTAGAGTTTTCTCAATGGTCTTTTCTTCATATTCATATTCTTACTATCGAGTGGCTACTGTATTCTATACAAATATATATAAGATTTCATATAGATCAAGCATATATCTTAACTTCAGCAACTTTTCATCTCTCTCAATGCTCTCTTCTTCATATTTAAATCCTTAATATCTAGTATTTTGGACAAATATATCACATTTCAACTAGATCAAGCATATATCAGCTAGTGTAGAGCTTCAGTTAGTGTAGAGTTTTCTCAATGGTCTCTTCTTTATATGCATATCCTTACTATCGAGTGGCTACTGTATATATAAGTATATATAAATATATATAAGATTTCATATAGATCAAGCACATATATCTCAACTTCAGCAACTTTTGAGCTCTCTCAATGCTCTCTTCTCCATATGTATATCCTACCCACTGTACTCCAAACATATATATCATTTATTATAATAATACTTTCTATCGAGTGACTACTGTTTGTCTGTTGCATATAACTTTATCACCAACACACACAATATATCTTTCATATTCGTTCTTTCTATCTAGTGTTTACTGTACTTATATATCATTACACACACCGATGCCCATTATTAATTATACGCTGTGATTGTCTATCGAAAACCTATTGCAGCGGAAGCTCAAAGCCTGCAAGCGAGACTCTAAAGAGTGGAGGGCATTGGTAAAAAAAATCAAAAAGTAAAAAAAAAAAAAAATCAAAGTAATTTCACACAGTAATTACTTAAATTATTGTCAATTATTGCAATTGCAGTTGCGGGGGCGTCACACGAAACGTCAACGTTTTATCGCAGCTGAAGCTTTTTTTTTTTCTGCCTAGAGATTATATAGACAAAAGGGGGCTTTGGTAGATATACAACGAATATTGAGCAAATTGGAGTACAATAAATAATGGAAAAGCCATTAAAATTAATTCCCTTTTATAACCATATGTGAAACACTCTTTAATGGCTTATCAAATGGGCTTAAAAGCCAAGGTAGAATTTTATTATTTATTACTTAGCTGGAAAAACTATTCCATGTATTACAATTTTGCTTCAATGCAGCTACAAAATACATCATATATAGCTATAAACTAGCTGTAGAATAGTTAAAAAGCTGAACTTTATAAAAAAGTATTAAATTGGCTTTAGCTACTTTTTAATAAATGGGTCAAATATACATTAAAAGCTAACTATAAAATTGGCTATCAACTAGATGATATATGTGATACATGCATATCAAATTACTGTTAGAATCAGATGAAAAAAAAAAAACAAAAAGAAACTTTAGAATAGTCATAAAATAGTTAAATAGCTCTACAAAAAAACATTAAGAATTTTTATAGTCTTTAAATAGTCATTAACCTCAGATAAAGCTATAAAATAGCTTCAAAATAAAAATTTATAAACAATAAAGTTCTGTTTTTGAAGCTTTTTAAAATCCGTTTTTTTTTAATATCATTGAAAATTTTAAAGATTTTTATAAATATGAAAAAGTTTAATTATTTAAAAAATAAATATTTATACAATTTTTAGTTGCCATAAAATTTATTAATTTCTTCAAATTTAAAATTATCCGTTCCCATTTTTATAGGGTATTTTCCAGTCGAACAGCACGTTCAACGTAACGTTTTTTTTTTTTTTTCATTTTTCACAATATTTTATAATTGAACAAAATATAATAAACAATATGAACGAAACGTAGATGTTTTTATTATGCGCTTTACGTAATAATTTTTTCCTATTTTTTTTCCATTTTTTTATTCTCAGATTGTTTGCACTTGTCAGCTGTAGTATTATTTATTTATTTTTCTTTTAATATTCATTTTTAATTAAGCATTTTAATTGCTGGAAAAGGAAGCGAAACAAAGCTGATGTAAAAAAAAACAATCGAATGCAATGAAACATGTAAAATTGGTTGAACGCATCGTCAAATCCAATCAAAAATATATAATAAATGACAAATGTGTGTGTGTGTGAGAGAGAGAGAGAGAGAGAGAGAGAGAAAGAGGGAGGGCTAAATAATGAGACAGACTGAGTGAGTAAAGCGCATGTGTTTGATCACTGGGAAAAATCCGCAGATAAATGAGTCAAATGTTAAATACGAGAGCTGAATTCAAAATCCACTTGAAGCATCCAAAAATGGGATAGAAATTAAATTGAAAAATTTAAAAAAAAATTATATAATAAATAATTGTGTAAGAATGATTCAATGTAAATAAAAATATTATATACGGAAATCTGTAAATAATTCTGTAATACAAAGTAGCTATCTATATATATCTATATTTTTAGTATATATTCTTTTAACCTAAAAATTACTTTAAGCATTCATTTGAAATCAATTTTATCGATATATTTCTTTAACATCGATAAACATAAACTTATATAAACAAATACAGCCTTAAACACAATATAGAAATGATTAACATGCCTTTCACATCAAAATTATCTATAGATTTGTTAATCGATGACTGAATATAATTTTTTGTTTAGAAAACTCTATACCTTTTGTTTTGCTTTCTTATTTACTTATATAATTTATCTAACTTCTTTTATCTATAACTTAACAAATCTATTTTTATTCAAATTTCACTGCCTTTTCGTTTTATTTTTATTCAGATTTTTTGATTTTTTATTATATTTTTTTCCCTCAGGTTTTGTCTTTGTTGCTTCTCAGGTTTTAAACTATGCCAAGCAACTTGACATTTGGTGAATACTTGGCCCCGAAACAAATTCTGTGCCTGGGCTTTTGATCTCTCCACTTCAGAGTTTTTTTTGTTTCGCTTTGGCCAGAAAAACAAAAACAGGAAAATAAAAAGCAACAAAATAATGATGGTAAAAAGAAATAAAGAAAAGAAAAAGAAATAGTATATAGTATGTATATCTATGGGGTCTAGCTAATCTGGCTAAAAGCAGCAGACGCCATTGACGCGATTTACTTTGCTCGGCTATTTATTTATTTATTATCACGAGGAGCCGCCATTAAGCGTCTGTTTCCTGCAGGGGTCGCCAAACATCCGAGCTATGAATGGACAGAGTGACAGAGAGAGGTAGAGAGAGTGGAGGGGTTGCTGCTGCTGCTGCTCATAAAGCAAAAGTCCAATTGATTAAAGTAACAAACAGAAGCACAGAGAAAAAAAAAGAGTGAGTGAGAAGTGCCTGAGCCAGGCGGACTTTGTATTATGCGCGTGTATATGTGAATGCGTAAGCGTGTGTGTGTATATGTGTGCATGACTCATTTGCAATTAAGCGACAAAAGGCAGCAGCAAACAGCGAAACTCACTCACGCACACACACAACATGCATAAATACACCGACACATACATATACACACACGCAAGCATGAGCAGAATTCAAGTGCCGCAAAAATGCCAGCATAAAAATAAAGTAAATGCTGCGCCAAAAGAAGAAAACCTACAAAAGCAGCAGCAGCAGCGGCAGCGACCACAAAACCAAAACAGCGAAGGCAATGAGCAAGAGCGAGAGAGAGCGAGCGCGCACGCAAGCAAATAAACGTACGTGTGAATGTGTTTACGCTTGTGTGTGTGTGTATGCGTGGCTGCAAATTCAAATTGGCTCAGGCGAGCGTCGACGCTGACGCTAACGCCAACGCTAACGTCGACAGCGCCAGCGACTGATGTTTACACAACGTGCGGCGCGGCGTATTCGCAAGTTGCACGCAAAACAGCGACCAGCAGCAACAACAACAACAGCAATGTGTACGACTATGGTGTGCTGCTTGTATTTTTTTTCTTGCTGCTTTTTTTTGCTCTCTTCTTTTGCTGTAGTCGACTCTAATTGAAAACAAGCAAAGACACGACCTAAGCGTATGAATGTGTGTGTGTGTTGTGTGTGCGAAAAAACAAGCATACCGAGCGTGTCTACAGCTGGCGCTGCCGCTGCTGCTGCGCTTAGATGCGAAATGATGTGTAGCGTTGTGATGCGGCGTTGTCAAACTTCAGCAGCACACATTTGTCGCTGTCGCTTTGCAGCAGCCGCCTTAGCGCAGCTACAGCAGAGCAGAGAGCTAACTGAATGCGTATGCGTTTGTGTGTGCTGCTTTGTCTGCTGCTTGAATAGCTTTTGTGTCCGTGTGTGTGTGTGTGTGATGTATCTTTGAAGCCATAGTTTATGCGTTAATTTTACTCCAGGACACAAAGTCCTCCACATGGCTAATTTATTTTTTAAAATACCATTTTTTTGTGTATGCAGGTGTGTGTATGCACCTGATCGCTGTTTAATGATAGCCAACAAACAACAAAGCTACAAACCGGTTCTTCTTCTTAACACGGCAAACGTCACAGCGACAACAATATTATGGCCAGCAACTGGTTTCATTGGTAACAGGTAATAACATACATATATCCAGCTCTTTTGGTATATTAATCGATTTGCTGCCGCTGCTGATGCCTCTGCCTCAGCCTCAGCCTCATCCTCAGCCTCTGCCACTGCTTTTCTGCTCTTCCATGTTAATCTTCTTTTTGTCGTTGTTGCTTAGTTTGTTGTCTTTGTTAGCACCTTTTGTGAAGTCTGGCAACGTTGCGCTAAAATGTCCCCAACACCTCTCGCTCACACTCACATATACACACACACACACACACACACACACACATGCTGAGCCCTCTCAACTCAAGTGTGAAATTATTTGGGAATTTTCTAATTTCCCATACAAAATTGAGTTATCGCATCGCTGCCAGACAACGACGACGACGTCGACGTCGGCTGCGCCGCAACGTTGTCACGTTCCCTTCTGCTGGCGACGTCGTCGTCGACGACATATGGAATTACGAAACACAATAACAACAATGGGAAACAATAACAATGCAAATAATAATCAAATAATTGCACGACTTGCAAAATACAAAAACAAAAAGCTGTACTCAAAATGCAACAGTAACAACAAAAGCAACAACAACCGCTATGAAGCGTTCCTGAACGTACTTCATAGATACATTTGCACATGTTCACAACAAAGGCAAAAGTCGGAAATATTTTTGCATGTTTTTTTGTTGTAATTTTTTTTCTTTTAATTTTTTTTTTTTTGTTTTTTTTTAGTTTTTTCTTATCGACAACACAAATTGGAAAAATAGTTGCGATGACTAAGCCGCTTAGGTGTTGCTCCCACAGTAGATATATAGGTATATCTATATACATACATACACATATGAATACAGACATACATAGGTATAATTAAATAATATATATTCAAATTGTTTAAGTACTTTAACTAAAAATAGCCACATTTGATGACTGCATCGCACCTAAACTGAATTCTATATATTTAACTTTTATTTTTTCTTTATATATGTAATTATAAATCAAATTTAAATTTTTGGTTAAATTTATTATTTATTTATTTGCAAAAAGAACAATTTTATATAAAATATATGCTGTATATAGTACTTTTTTATTATATTATTATATTTTTTTTTTTATTTAATATTCCTATATTAATGTATTTTAAGACTTTTATATATAATATATATGTAATTGTTTTTCCTCCTTTTTAATATGAACAAAATGTAAAAACCATATTTTTTTTTTATAATTACAACTTTTTGTATAAGACAAATTATATTTGATATATGTATGTAAATTATAATTTAATCCCATTTTTATATTTTTACAAATTATTTTTATTTAAATATATTTTTGTTGTATTTTTCTTTTTAAATATGAACAAAATGTAAAAAACATATTTTATTTTTATAAATTAAATATATACAATATAAAAAAATATCTATGAAATTCTACCAGCATTTTTATTTATATTTTAGGTTTTTTTTTTAACATTTACAATTTATTATTAATTTACAAATAGTTTATTACGTAATGAAATCCATATATATAATATAAAATATAATATAAAATATAATCCAATTCCCTAACAACACTTCGGGGTTCAATGAAATATGAGTAAGAGAGAAATATCATGACTCAGCATAATGAGCCCAAATCAAATACCATTTAACATTAGATTACAATACAAGTTGAGCATGCACGACCAGCAGATAACCTGCAAAATGTATTAGGCACAAATTTCAATTTTGAACAACAACATGAAATTGACTTTGAGCGATTTTATGGATATGAAATAACGATATTTATCGATTACAATGTCTCTGTTTTAAATCAGAGCTTTGAGATCGATATGAATCCATTTTAAGAAAAAAGAAAATATTCGATTTATTGTATATCGATTAAATGACAATGAAAAATGTATAACTATCGATTACAAATTTGATCTATAGAAAAACAACGCAGACTTATATCGATAAAATGCAAATGATAATACTATATTTATCGATTAGAAATTAGATCTATCTGTTATGACTCTTTAAATGTCTCCTTAAATGTCCACAACGCAATTCTAGATCGATCAAGAACATATGTACTCTATGGCCACGTCTACTACCAATTTCGTTCATGCATTTGATAAAAAATACAGCCCTACGCCAATTAATTATAAAATCAGCAGATGATTTTAATTTTTTTTGGTTTATTTTCTTTTTGTTTTTATATAACTTGAGTAAGGCCTGGCCAATAGATAAGAGTTTTTCTCTTTTCTTTTCAGTTGTTTTCTGTTTTTTTTTTTTGACTCTCAAAAAATAGCAACAAAGAAGAGCATAATAAAAATGGAATTGTATCTGCGTGCGAACCCAATTAAAAATGCAGCTGTCCATTCGAACTCTCCCCAACGTCGACGTCTGCTCTATTCTCTGTCTCGATTCTATATTCCGATTATATTCTATACTATTCTAGCTAGTAGCTACGTTTCGTTTTCGTTTCGTTTCGTTTCGTTACGTTTTCTCTATCTAATCTACTTTTTTGGCTTTGCCCCACAGACAAAACATTCTCAATGCCAAAAAGAACATTGAAAGCAAAAACAAAAACACAAGCAAATAGATCGTATATATATATACACATATATATGTGCATATATATATACATTGTACAACAAATAAAATGTAACATGACATTGAAACAAGTCAAATGCTCGGAAAACAACAACAACAAGCAGGCAAAATCTGATACCTTTTTTTTTTTTGTATTGTAACAAATTTTCAAGATTTTTATTTCATGTGTGTTAAAGAGCCAAACACGATTTTCAGTTAATTGAATTTCGAATAAAGACAAAAAATAAATAAATAAATAAATAAAATATTAGATATGAAAAATGAAAACGTGTCTAACAAAGGTTTTTTTCAATATGAAAAGATTTCAATCAAGAAAAAAGTTGTTGCACATTTAAAAACGCTTGTAAACATTATTTTAAAAAAAGAAAAAGTTATTTCAGACTTATGTAATGATAAGTAATATTTTTTAAAATACATTTTTATATTATTATGACAGTAGAACATGAAAACTTGTTGGATCACTCTCTAGATATGAGTATTACATATATTTAGATATCAACTTTAATAAATGTAAGAAATATTGATATATGAATGTATCTTGACCATATCTGACAATAACTGTGTAAGAATGTATCTTTTTATATAAACTAAATTCTAATATATCTAGCTGGAATACCAGTAGGTAGAATATATAAAAATATTTTGTTGCAGCTTCTGTGAAGAATTTATTTTATTATATCTAGCTGAAATACATGAAAGTATCTGACAGAATTTGACCTATATGAAACTAGATATCTAAGATAGAATGTATCTTATTGAAGTACCTACAATATTTTAACGTATTTTGTGGCATATGGGATACATCAGAGCATGTATCTTTAAAAAGTTTAAAGTTATAAAGTTTAAAAAGTTTTCTTTTGTATGTGCAATTTTTTTTATAATAATAATTATAATATAATAATAATTATAATATAATATAATATAATAATATAATATAATATAATTATATAATATGTAATAAATTATATAATTGGAAATGATTATATGGAATAAATATATATATTATTTCATAAATATATATTTTTTTTGTATTTTTATTTTTTTTAAATTAATTTTTTATTTTTAAAACAAATTTGATTTTAGATGTCTTTCACCAATTGACCTACAAGTTTTTCTTTCAAGAATTTACTCCTTAAAATAAAGCCTTGCTTCCATATTCAATTACTTTAATTGTGTAATAAGCTAAACAAACTTGGATATTGTGTACGTTCAATGATTTTTCAATCTTCCTTTTCCATATTAACCAATACCAACATTTCATTATCTAAGAACCTTAATATACATTATATGTATAGAAATCCCTCACAGCTGGCTAATTTGTACCTCCTGTGTTTTGTATCCCGCAGATACAAAGATACAAATTCGTTATAAAGTTGTCTGCGAAATCTGGCTAAGCATAATTTTTTTTTTTTGGCCAACAACTACAACTATTTTCTAGCTGTCTAGCTGCTATGCCTGATAGTTGCTGTTGTTGTTCGACACTCTCTGCAGTTCATTGTCAATGTCAAAAAGTAGTCGACTGGTTTTTTTTGTTACTTTTTTTTTACTATGCTGTTGTTGCTGTTGATTGTCTTGTAATTAACCGACAACTAGCAATTGTTGTTGTTGCTTTGCGGTTGTTGTTTTGTGCTGACATTGATGCGGGTTTAATGCACCGCTTTAATGACTTGGCCAGCCGAAAACATATATTTCGCTTTTTTTATTCACTATTTCTTTCTTTTATTTCTTACTTTTATTTTTTGGCTAATGAAGCAATTAGACGGCGACTTTTGCACCTAACAAAATTAAGGGAAATAACAAAAGAGACAAAAAAAAAAACACAGTTAGTGGGTTACAAGAGTGATGCGTGCACGACTAACCAGCTACCCTATGTAGATCAAAGAATGAGCGAGAGACTCATTTGATGTGTCTTTTTTCCTGAATATCGATCCAATAAATAATTTAATATTTTAATAAGAATATTTAATATATAAACTAACTCTAAACAATAGTATCTTACGTAATTTAGTTGCCTAATCATTATATTATAATAGTTTTTTTTAATCTTTGATACGTATCTAAAGTAACTATTAGAGTATCTACAAGAACTTGGTGTTTCTTTCAAAAGTATCTATAGAGATTTTACAATAACTGATGTATCTTATGATTGGATGTTTCCATTTAGAGTAGCTTTAATAAAGTTATACATTTAAGGTATCTTAAAACACTATATATAAAATCCGAATGTATGTTAAGGCACTATCTGAATTTATCTTTTGATACCATCTGAAATTTCCAAAAGTATATGAATGTATGTAGACATTTACATTTATCTACAATAACTGAATGTACTTATATGAATGTATCTGAAGACATCTACATCTATCTACAATATCTGAATGTATCTCATGATTGTTTATTACGAACGTATCTTAAGACACTATATACAATAGCTGTATGTTTCTATTGATAATATCTGAAATTCTGGAATGTATTTTGGGTTAGTATCTAGAATTTGGAGTCTATGAATGGCTCTCATGAAACAGTTTTTGAGACATGGGAATGTATATATTGGCAATAACTGCAATATATGAATGTATCTTTGAATAGAATCTACATTCTTCGAATGTATCTAAAGTATATACAATATATACATATGTATCTTAGGGAGAGTACTTAAGATATCATAAGGATGCAGCAAAAATTCGAACATTTTCCAAATGATGCCTAAATTAAAAACCATA
Organism: Drosophila hamatofila; assembly: GCA_035045345.1. Lineage (NCBI taxonomy): Eukaryota > Metazoa > Arthropoda > Insecta > Diptera > Drosophilidae > Drosophila > Drosophila hamatofila. Next base: position 4,690,949 of record JAWNPA010000032.1, read on the forward strand.
TATTATATGATATGTATCTATCTATCACATCTATAATTATAGAGATATGCGCCAGGAACATAGCTGAGTTATCCATAATAGTATATAATCCATGATAGTATACAGACTAATGAGAGCAATTACATATCTAAAAGTTCATTCCACTGCTGATCAGGAATATAAATATATATATCCAATTGATATACACCTGTACAGTCAAGCCGTCTTCTCTCTGGGTGTATGCAGGGTATACAAAATAGATAAATAAATATATATACATGTCTATATAGAGAGACTGAAACAACAACAAATGGCCACAAAACTTGTTTTGGCCAAGAGAACAAACACGAATACGAACACAAATGAAAGGCAGACAGAGGCGTCTATAAGACAAATACACACACGCACACACACCCGATTCTAGTGTTGCCCAAAAAAACAAAACAAAAAAAAAGCAAAACAAAAAAAAATTGTGTACGAAATTACGTAATAACGCAAAATAGACGACGACAGTGGCCACATGTCCGTCTCGTGTCGATTTTACTGTACACGTCGCCAAGACACACAGTTGGCCAAGACACACAGAGGCAGGCTAACAGGCTGGCAGGCAGGTAGCAGAGGCAGCAGCAGCAGCACCAGCAGTCAAGGTAAAAAGTTACGCGTTTTTCTCTTTTCTGTATCTTACAGATACGCATGCAGTTAAGCTGCATCTTAAGATACTTTTGGGCAGCCAGGCAGTCAACGTGTCACAGATCCCCATGACGGATAAGCCCAACAACAACAACAACAATATTAACTCACTGTGGCCAGTGGGCGCTGCAAGTAGCTCGAGGTTCAAATCTCGAGACCCACGCGCAGCCACTTGAGATACTTTGCATTTCATTTATATTTATTTTTTTTTTCTTCTGATTTTCTTCTCTTTTTTTTTTTGGCTTTGTGTCAACCGTTAGTTGGATCTAGGGCCTACGCAGCTGCAGCTCTAGCAGCTAGGCTGAGTTGCATTTCAGACACGCATCTCTTGCTTATTCCACGTAGGAAAACTTCCAGCGAACAGCGAGCGAGATTTACACAACCGGGAAAATTCCAAAGTGTCTTGAATATTCTTGGTAAATGTGGTGAATGTATCTGCTGACAGTAGCTGAGATACATGAAAGTATCTGAGAGCATCCGAGGTTTTTAAAAGTATCCTGTAGTTGTATTAGAGTATCTACAATATCTAAAAGTATCTATTGGCAATGAAAGTATCTAGGATACATAAAAGAACTGTATCTTTTGACAATAACTAAAGTATATAAATGTATGTTGTGACGGTAGAGAGATACATGAATGTATTTGAATGTATTGCATTATTTGAGAATATCTTATAGCTTATATAAATTTATCTTGTGACTGGCTGAGATATATGAAGGTATCTGATAGTAAATGCGTTGTTTGAAAGTATGTGTTTTTATATCAACAATATTCTAATATAACCTAGCTGGAATTCAAAACAAAATATATAAAAAGCATATCGGAGAATGTTTTAACTACAATACATGAATGTATCTTGTGACAGTAGCTGTAATACATGAAAGCATTTCGTGGCAGTAACTGGGATAAATTAGAGAATTTATAATATCTACAATATGCTATTAATGTATCTGACTATATATTCTGTAGTGATTACAAAAAGTATCTGAAATCTATTAAAGTTTATATTCTGACTTTGTTTAAAAGTATCCATTCTTATTTTTTTAAAAGTGCTATCTATCTATCTCTATCATATAGGAATGGATCTAGAATATTTGAGTGTAACTCCAATAACTCACAGTATTTTAAGAGTTGTCTGAGATATCTGCAAGAATTTTACAATATGAACAAAATTGAAAAGTTTCTACATGATGTGAAAATACTACAAACATGCATATATATATATATATATATATATATATATATATATATATATATATATATATAATAACTGCCACAATATTTTCAATATTTAAATGTGTATTTTGATACCAGAGAGATTTTATATTTACATATTTAATTTTACAAATATACATATATTTTTTTAATTGAAAATAAATAACGAAAGAAATAAATACGATAGTTTGTTTTATGTCATTTAAAATGTGCTTCATAGTTAGCCTTTGAAAAGCAAATTGATTTATTTTAGTTATCTTTCCTTACCATTTCAATATCTTACAAATTTTTTAATTTAGCAAGGTATTTTAACTATTTGTTTTCTTTTAAATTTTATAACAATTTTTTTAGATATTCAAAAATGCTTCTTTCTGCTTTTTATCTAATTTTATTTATTTATTTATTTATTTTTTTTTTTTGCTTTTTCATAAAATTTGTTCTAGTAGCATATAATATATACCGCTGAGGTATTTTCCAGCTGCTTCTAATATATGCCATTATTATCTTAAAACTCAATTACTATTTTATCTTGAGATTAATAAAATTGTAATATTCTGAAATATTTCACATTATACTATATCATCTACTGGAATGCTTTCTAGTTTATTCCAGTGAAGCCCCTTCCAGCTGCTACTGATATATGCCACTAAATTTTCTACCTTTGCTTAAACTTCTATTAACTATTTTATTTTAATTTAATAATTTATATTATATTATCTACTGGAACGCTTTCTAGTTTATTCCAATATATTCCAGTGATGCCTTTTCCAGTCTCTTCTAATACATGCTAATTAACCATTTTCTCTTCCATTTTCTTGCATTTCTATTACTATTTTGTCTTAAGATCCTTTTGCTTACCTTTTTAATGTATCGCGTAGTTTCTGGTTATTATTATTGTTATTATTATTATTATTATTGTTGTTATTGTTATTGTTGGTGTTGCTGTTGCTGCTGCTACTATCCACGGCGATTTGTTGTTGTTGTTGCTGCGTAGTTTCGGCTAATTTTCCAAAACAAATGTTACGGCTGCTGTCGCGTACCATGTTTCGTTTACGATCACGATCTATATAGCATTTCTCGTATGCCGTTGTGGAGGCGCATAATTTTAAATGGGCGCGCTCCTCCCATTGAACAAATATCCCGATTTGTGAGAGAGCATTAACTCTATAACTTTAGCTTGACTGCGGATTTCAATAGATATCTTCAACTCGTTCACTCGCACATTTTCGAGATACTTTTCTTTTTTTTTTTTTTTAACTTTCTCACTAAATTCTGAATTTATTTTATTTTCAATTTTAGATTTCTTGCATTTTCTTTGCTTTTCTTTTGCTTTTTCGCACACACAACAGATCGATTGATCGATCGTTAGATTGAATTAACTGCTTATTTAGCATGGGCTGTAAATAGATTGAAGTGGGGTAGAAAGATTGAGTGGGGGGAATCATATAATTTTATTATATTATAAATTAAACAAAATATATATTTTTAATCATTTCTGAAGACACTTTTTGCACTTTTTTCAAATTTAATTTAAACATTTTTTATCTCAATTTTTTTTCGTTATTCTGTGAGCGCAACAACAAAAGCTTTTGCCAATTTATGTTAATTTAGCACTAAAAATATACAGAAATGTTTTAATTTAATTCAACTAGAGAGCAATTTAAATTTATTGAAATTTCAATAGGGGCGGTCAACAAGATATATACATATATATCTGTATATATACACACATTGTATCTATGAGATACGCAAGATCTTTGCGCTCAATTTAAAAGGCAAGGCAAGTCGCTGGACAGGGGCTGCATATAAAGACTATCGCGTGTAGTCTCTTTATATGTATAGTCACATACATATATATTATATATATATATATATACATCTATATAAGTAATAGGGTCTGGGGTACTGTTCTGCAGCGCGCATTTCCTTTCTGTACAACAGCAACAACACGCACAGTATAAGGTGGAAAATGCTAGCAGCGACGTCGACGTTGACTGCGACAGCGAGTTATTATAATCCAGTCAACGTTACAGTGAAGCAGGCAGCCGGACCGGGTCCAAGAACCACAACGCCATCAATCCACAAACCGGCCAAAAACAACAACAGCAGCAACAAAATAAATAAGGAAAACGAACAAAAAAAAAAAAAAAAAAGAAATCCAGCCCGAGCCAAGCCAAGCGGGGCGCATGTTAAAATTCCAAAAAGCAGGCAACATGGAAATACAAGAACAACATTCATGCTGCCTTTTGTTGATGATGTGAAGTTTGGCAACGTTGCCGTCGTCGCCGCAGCGGCAGCAGCAGCAGCAGCTCTCGCTCACACTATCTGACTAATGCGAGACGCGCGCACTCTCTCTCCCTCTCACTCGCTCTCTCTGCTTGTGCACGCTGCGTGGCGTATGTGTGTGTGAAGTTTGGCAACGTTGCCATTTGTGTGTGTTTGCTTATAATTGACGTTTGCACTGAACTGCTGCGCTGCTGTCGCTGCCACCGCTGTCTGACGTGGTTGTTATAGCTACTACTCACACACGCACACATGCTGACACACACACACACACACAGCGCAAAGTGGGGTGCCTGTTGTGAGAGCGAGATAGAGCGACAGGCTTTAATGGCCCGTTGTTGCTGCTTCAGTGCGCACACATACGCATACAAACAAACGTATTTCTGTAAGTTAGCATGAGTGTGAGTATGTGTGTGTGTTATGTACTTTTATGTACATAAAGAATTTATAGCTGGTACTTTTTGTGCTGCTGCTGTTGTCTCTGCCTCTGCCTCTGCCAGGGCATGGCATGGAAAAACGAGTATCTTCTGAGTTTGTTTTTGCCGTTCATTCGTCATTGTTGTTGTTGTTGTTGTCCGTCGCTGCTGCCGCTGCTGTGTATTTTTAAATGGTTATGTAGTCATGTGTACATATAGTTTGTATGTATGTATGTGTGTGTGTTCTTTGAATATGTGAGGGGTGCTTTGGGAACGCGCGTTGTTATTTCACGTTTTTTTTTTCAGCCAACGACGATGACGACGTTGTGATATGGCCATGCATAAAATGTAGTTTTGTAGCTGCTATTGTTGTTGCTGTTGCCATTTGCTACGATTTTGGGGGCCCTTTGTACGTTTGGGGCGCAGCAGGAAATCACAACTACACGCAAAATGAAGCCCATAAAAATACTTTATGTTCGAGTGTATGTGTGTGTGTGTTAGTGTTGCTAAACCTACATTATGTGTGTTTGTTTGCATGTGTGTTGCTGTCGCTGTCGCTGCTGCTGCTGCCTGTACAAAGCGCGCAGACGCTAGCGGGCGTTGAGCACTCTCTCTTTCTCGCTTTAGCACACACAACAGCGCTATTGCCGCTGCATTCGCACGCATGCAGAGAGAGGCCCCAGTTGGAGAGCTTATGGCGGCGGCCATTGCTGATTGCTGTGGCGACGTCGACGTCGCATCGATCGTGAAAGTTTCTGGTGCTGCCTGCCTGGCTGTACTAAAGCATCGTCGCTGCTGCGCATCAGTCGCTTTGTATGCCTGGTGGGGTGCGGTTCAAAATCGCTTTATTATTTTTGTTGTTGCTAATTCTGCTGCTTCTGTTGCTGTTTGCTTTGGGATTGAGCTTTTTTTCCGCCTTTGTCGACGTGTGCAAAAATCTATCTACCAAAGAATTTCAAAAATACATTTATAATCAGAAAAAAAAAAAACAAACAAAAAGAAACCCGAAAAAAAAAAACTAAATTCAAATTCTGTTCAATTTGTGCGTCTCTGTCGTCTCGTTTATCGCACTCTCTCTCTCTAACTGTTTCGTTGCTTCGTCTTTTGTCTGGCAGCCATTTTGTTTTTGTGGCCATTTGAAAAACGTATTTGGCTTAAATATTACAGCAACTGCGACATTTATGGCTAAAAGCTATGGCCATTTATAGACAACATTTTGCAAAATCCTATTAAAAGAGGCGGCTTTGGCTTCAGCTAGAATTCGAATTTCATTAATATGACAGCAGCTGCTATCGCTGCTGCCGCCTCTGCCGCTGCTCTGCCTGCGGCAGAAGAAGAAGCGACCAAACCAGTTTTCTGCTTGTTCTTCTTCGTTTTTGTAGTCAGCGAACTATGCAGTCATTTTTGTAGCGCTGCTACGTGACCACACACACAAGCAAAGACACACCACACATTCACAGATACACGCATATAGTCGTGCGACGACCGCATTTGCAATGTTGTCTCAGTGGAAGAGGGGGGCAGAACGATGCGGGGCGGCTGCGGATGCCACCACACGCCGCGACGTTTCCAACGCCAACAATACAGAAACTTTTGTAGTTTTTGTCGTACAACGTAGTTTCTAGCTGTTCACACACACATATACATATATACACACATTCATACAGGCGCACGCGCACGCACACGAAACGGGTTAAATAAGTTTTTTTTTTGCCTTCGTTGTTGTTTTACTGCATCTGGCAGCTCGCTCGCACTCATAGTACCATTTTTGAATCTCTCGCTCGCACGCGCGCGTTCTCGTTTCGTGCAGCTGAATCGATTTTTGAACGAGCGACAAACGACGTCGAGCGACAACGACGCTACAACAGCAAAACGCGACACGACAATTTCTCTCCATACCATAGCGCCATCTCGTTTGCACACACACAGCGCATATCTGCGCACTCGTTCTCGCTGCTTTATTTGCGTTGTTCGTTGTTGGGGCTCAAATATACACACACATACACTAATACATATGCTGAGGCAGCGCCATGTTACTTTTAGTTAGTTGTTTTTGTTGCCGTTGCTGCTGCCAACTCGTTGAGGGGGAGCTGTCAGCCTGGATTTTTGCTACAACAATTTAAACGTCGCTGCTGCTGTTGTAGCCGCTGCTGGCGTCACTGCCGCTGTCGCTGCTTCTGCCGCTGCCTCGTTATTTTTCAGCCCGTTGCACGTCATCCGTTCGCCTTATGTGCTTTGAATTTCTGATGAAATTCTTTGCTTTCGAGTTAATTGCTGTTGTTGCTGCTGCTACAACAACGACGACGACGTCGACCGCGACCGCAGCGCCCCCAGGCCCCAAAACTGGAGCTGCCTCTGCCTCTGTCCCAATCGTTGTGCCATTTTTCTTTGTGCTGCGCAGCTTTGTAGATCGGCTCCACAGAAACTAACGAATCGAGTCCTGGGCGTATGCACAAACACACTCTCACACACACACACACACACACACATACATGCTTATATACAGTTATATGTATATTACATACAAATACATATAAAACCATTTTGTATATTTTAGTTGTGCTCTTTGTTTAATTAGAAAAATTAGCATAAGCTTTGTGTGGCCGACTTTAAATTTAGTTGAAACTCTTTTTTTGATACACTTTAATACATAGAAAATTTTCCATTTTTTTTAAAACACTTTGCAGCACTTTCCTTTTGGCGTTGCCAATTCAACTCTTTCATATAATTTTATAGACACTTTTTGTGTATTTTGTAAATTTTCATTCCAGTTGCTGATTTGTTTCCTTACCAATTGCATTGAGAGCTGCAAAGAATAAGGAGTAGAAAAATGTATTAGTATTATTTTGGTATTTTAAGTACAATTAGCTTTGGTTTGCTTCCAGTAGGAAGGCTTTCCAGTCCTTTATACTTACACCATTTCCAGTTGGCGATCGTCGATTAGTTTCCAATCGTTTTGGACTGTATTTGAAATTTTAGCATTTTCTTTTCTCTTTTCAAATTTCAAAGACCTCCAAACGATCCCGTTTTACAGTTCGCTGCGAGCCGGGAGTCAAAAGATTTTCATTAATTTTCGTGAATTTTCATTCATCGCCGATTTTCACTTGGAATTTGGGCTATTTGTTGAATTCGATTCAACAACAAAAAACCCAACACAAATGCATTTTTTCTTTTTGTAATTTATTTCTCCCAAATTTGCGCAAAAAACAATAAAAAATTTGCTACTCAACTTTTTTTTCTTTCTTTTTCGTATTAGAATTATTTTTGTATTTATCTTTTGTATTTCGATTGCGTTTGAAAATACTTTTTTGGCTTTTGTCGGCGGCTGGTGCTGCTTTTACGTATTGTTTTTGTTTGTGTTTGATTGTATTTTTATTTGTATTTACATTTGTTGTTGTATTTGTGTTTGCACTCGCATTCGAATTCGCATTTGTATTTGTGTAATTAATGCGTTTTCCCACGTAAACACAATCGCCTACACGCACACACATGCATCAACTTACGCACACGCACACACAATCGCGCACATACACTCGCACACACAAGCGCGCGTACGCTCCGACACCGCACACACTCTCATATATGCATTTATACAATTTGCATAAATAGAAGAGCCAAAGAGCCGTTTGCATGGAATCGCGACGTTTTGTATTTGCAACCGGGGGGCGGGGAGGGCAGCGGAGGGTGTAATTAGCTTTAATCAATATTATAATGCGAATTAATTCAATTTAATTTATCATATCTGCGTGTGTTCGGCGTTTTGAATATTATCAAATTCTGGCTTGTAATTTATTTCAGTTTAATTACATATTTGCCGCGCGCGCAGCGACAACGAACCGACCACGACAAAAATTCAACTGAAACTGAAAGAATTAGCGGGTTGCCAGATTTGAATGATGAGGGCTGGCATTTGCGAGCATGTGGCAACGCCAACGACTCAGGAGGGGCAGAAATGGTGTATTTTCGAAACGAGTTGAGTTGGCAGTGTAATACAAGTGCTGTGCCTCTGTGGCGAATTGCATTTGTGACGTCAGATGTTGGAGAAGTTGATAGTTTAAACTATATAATACATCTATATAAATATAAAAATAATGGAATTAATCCATGGCAAAATAATGTGTTGATATATACCTAAAATTCAAAATATAAATATAATTTGGAAAATTTTTAGTCATATATTTTTTATTAAGCCAACTTGATTTAAACGACATATACTTGTGTTGACAGTAACCTCATATAATAAAAAAATCAATCTGTTGTGTATTCAAATTTGGAATATTTAGCGCCACTTGCGTTTGCGCTTTCCAGCACTTGTCAGAGCTGCCAACTTAATTTCCAGTTAGCTGCTTGTCGGGTTGGCAGTAAACAAAAAACAATTACGATTATTAAAAACATTTATGCGGTGGCATTCGGTTCAATGAGTAATTTAAAGCAGGATCTCGATGAGTACTTACTGCTGCAGAGCGACCAAAAGAAGAACTTCAATGTCAAGCTGCCACAGATTAAGGTGCCCGGCCTGGCGCAAATCTTTTCGCGCACAAGCGAACAGCCCGAGGCAAACAGTTGGCTGAAGGACACACAGGACTCCTGCTGCCCCAAGCTGGTAAATGACACGCATTGAGTAATGATTGGGCCAGGCATAAATGCATTAAATTTCACAATTTCACAGTCCCGCCTGCAGCGCATTGTTGGTTTTGTTGCCTGCCTGGGCATGGGCTGCCTCTGCATGACGCTCTCCACGCTCTATATTCCAGTCCTGATGCTCAAGCCAAAGTTTGCGCTGCTCTTCACGCTGGGCAGCCTCTTCTTCATCTTGAGCTTCTGCTTCCTCATCGGCTTTCAGGCATTCTTCAAGCAAATGTTCTCACGCCCACGCCTCGTCACCTCCATCTCCTACAGCGCGTGCCTTACCTCAACGCTTTACTTTGCTCTGGTGGCCAAGAGCACCGCCTTTACGGTGCTCTTTGCCGTCGGCCAGATCATCACGCTGCTCTTCATGCTGCTGGGCATGGTGCCGGGTGGAGCGACGGGCCTCAAGTTCTTTGGCCAGCTCTTCAAGAGCAGCGTCTCCAGCTCGTCCAGTGCGCTGCCCGTTTGAGATCGCACCAAGATAATCAACAACAATTTTACAAATTATACAATACAAATTATTTATTAATCGTTATGACAATGCAGAAAAATAAAACTTATTTGTGATAGAAGCTGAGAATTTCTTAAGATTGCAAGCTCTTGAGATGAGATCTAAGAATTAGCTGAAAGTAGTTTAGGCTTACTGATCTGAAGCTCTAGCTGAGATATAGCAAAGAGTTTAATCAATAGTCTTATAGGTGAAGTTGCAGAACAAGGTTTTAAGCTTGTTTAAACATACAAATTTATAGGTGGTTTTTGCGGTGGATCTTTTATAGATGGAGTCTATGAATTCGTCTAGGATCTTGCCTGGAAACTGATCTTGAACTTTACTCGATCAATAAAGGAAGGAATACAGGCAGAAAAAGAATTTTTAAGCAGCTCTACAGACGAATCTCACTTAGGTTAGAATCTAACAGCTAATCTAGAATCTTTGCTTACTATAGATCTGCTGCTGATCTTGGTTCTAATGAAAATATAGAATTGATCTTGAAGTTGTATTAAATATACAAATTAACAGCTAGTCCTTAAACTAGACCATGTAGAGATGGAGTCTTACAAATCGTTTTATATCTTGCCTGTCAAATAATAGACGATAAAGGAAGAAAAACAGGGACAAAATCTTTAAACTACTCTTCTTTCAAATCTTTTACGTTTGCTTTAAACTACTCTACTTTTATATCTCACTTCACAAAGAATCAAAGAGCTAATTTTAAATTTCTGCTTAATCTTGATCAACTGCTGATCTTGACATCCAATCTAGTTCTAAATTTAACATCAAGGACTTTATCACACCTACATCAAGCCTGGCAAATAATTGAGTAGCAGCTGATCCTGAATCTTGTCTCGATCGATACAGGAAGAAAAACGGGGAAAAAATCTTTAAGCTCTTCTACTTATCTATCTCACTTCAGAAAGAATCTAAAAGCAAATCTTAAATTTCTTGCTGATCTTGACATCCACTCTAGATTTAAATTTTACACAAAGGGCTTTATCTTACCTAGATTAAAACACTTCTCAATCTTAAGCAGCTGCTGATCTTAGTTCTCAATCAAGTTATAAAACTTGCACTAAGATCTCTCGCCCAGATCAACATAAGTGTAAACAAATTAATGATTGCTTAAGCTACTCCACAATCATATCCCATTTAAGTAAGAATCTATCAGCTAATCTTGAATCTTTGCTCAATCTTAGTTCTACATCAATTTATAAATTTAGTATCAAAGTCTCTTGTCTATCTCGCCTAGATCGAAACTCTTCATCCCTTATCTAGATTAGATCTGCACTGCAGCAACTCCTCAATCTCAGCCAGCTAAAACCACCAACTCTTAAAGCTACTTCTCATCCCCTGCTATTCCCTGCATCAGCTAATCCTCAATCTCGCCCAGATACAACGTCTTATCGCTAGAGCCGGACAGTATTAGAGGTTCCTTGGGACTGAAGTCCACATCGTTCACGCTGCCATTGTGTCCGGGCAGCTTGTACAGTATTCTCCGCGTATTCACGTCCCACACGTAGACATGTCGATCCGCTGAGCCGGCGCTGATCTTGTCGCCACCCGGCGCCCAGGCGCAGCGCAGCAGATTCTTCTCAAAGTTATGCTGATGTCCCTGGAAGACCTTGACGCAACGCTCGCCGGGCGCATAGGCGCGCACATCCCACACACGCAGCGTGTTGTCCATGGCATTGGTGAGCACAAAGTCGCCCTCCGGGGACAGAGCAACCGCTGTGATTGTGTCCGTGTGGCCACGCAGATGGTGCAGCACCTGCTGCTTGCGTATGTCCCAGATCTTCAGCTCGTTGTCGATGCCCCCGCTGATGACCTGTTCGCTGGTGTCGCCAAAGCAGACGGCGGTCACTTGGAAAGGCGATTCCATGACATGCACCGGCTGTTTTTTGCGTGCATCCCAGATGCGTATGGTGCGATCGTCGCTGCCGGAGCACAGCAGCTGCTGGCCACGCCTCGAGCCCTGCACACTGTTCACAAAGTTCGTGTGGCCCTTCAGGCGGCGCACTCTCTGACCCGTCACAATGTCCCAAATGGCCAGCGTCTTGTCTGTGGAGCAGGTGAATATGTGCGAGCCATCCGGCGTAAAGTGCGCCTCCATGACGGCGCCACTGTGACCAGACATGGCCATGATGTTCTCACATTCGCCATACACCTGCCAGATGTCTAGAAGTGGAATATAGTTGAATTTAACTGGAATAACTGAATGTTTAATGATCATTTACACAGCTGCCTGTCGAAGCCGGAGGAGAGCAGCATTTCGCCTTCCGGATGAAATTCTGTGGTAAATATTTCGCCTTCATGGCCCTCCAGCTGCATAATGGGCGCCTGCAGATTGGAGGTGCGTCGCACGCCCTGAAATTGAATTGGATTAGAAAATATTGAAGAAGCAATGAGAAGAGTTGGAATTGGTATATGGAAGATGTATATAGATTGGCAGCAGAACGGAGAATTGTATGTTTGAATTAGAAGAGCTTGGTATGAAATATAAGATGCAGTACTTGAATATGTCAAGGTTTTTAGAAGAGTCTCTATCCAGCCATAGAAAGCCAACAGTAGGACATCTCTATATATGTAGGCTCTACTGTAAATATCCACTCACACCACTGTAAATATCTACTCACACTACCTTTCCATTTCATCCATTTCTCTAACAAACGAAAATTCTCCGCAAGCCTCTAAATATCTTCCACACCAAAACACGCTGCTTCCTCTTCTTCTTCAACAGCTTCATTCAGCTTACCGATTCGAGCAGCGCTTTATCCCGATTCGTATATGCCACAATGTCATTTTTGCTGCGCTTGGGCTCCTGCGCCAGCACCAAACTATTATTGGGTCGCTTTGTGGCCATTTTATTTAAGAAAATTTTATTAAACGTAAGCGAGCGACTTCTCAGCCGCAAAAACAAATGCTAGAGCTGCCAACTTGCTTGAATCTAAAGTGTTAGCAGTGCTGTAGAATATCAATTAAGCAACACTGGCAAAATACTAAAACAAAATTAAACCAATTTTAGTTCTTTACATATTAGCATAATTTTCAATTTTCTTTTATTTAAAACATATTGCAGCTATACATAAGCAATGATTCCTTTAATATGCATCAACGCGTGGTGGCTCGGCAAACAGTTCCTCCCGCTTGCGTTCACCAGCCAGCCACTGTTTGTAGCGCTCCGTGCGCATAGCCTGAAATAGAAATAAAAGTCTCAAATGGATTATCAACTTTCCATATTCGATAGTTCAAGCTTACATGGAAGCGCAGCAGCTGCTTCTGCATGCCCACGCACTCCTGGAAGTCGGCAATCAGATCGGCGCATTGCTTCTTTCCGCGTTCCACGCCGTAGGCTTCCAGGCAGTCCATCATTTTCATTTCGAATTTGCCGCATTTGTCGTAGGTCTGATGGTTGATCAGGCAACCGGTCAGATCTGTGAGTGGCAGACGCAGGAAGGGCGACAGCGACATCTTGGCAGCTCTTGAATATATATAAATATTTATATTAATCGCACATTCCAATTGGAGTATATTTTTTTGCCACTCTGTGACGTAACAATAACAATGATTTTCGCTTGCTTGTAACAACAATTTAGTTCACTTGCAGCTGCTTCAGCGCTACTTTAGCTATTATTACGTCGCATAAAGGACGTATAAAAGATAAAATGTACCTCAAATTGCAATCAAAAGAAAAATGGAAATATTTGACAATAGACAGCCGATAAATTGTGGCAGCACAGCTGGTCACACTAAAAAGTCAGCTGTCGTTGAGCTGCAAGCTAATCGAGTGCAGTATTTTATACAAAATACTAAACACACAGAGCGCCAAAATGTATCGAGTGTAGTATTTTAAACAGTGTGCACAAACGCTGCTTTGTTAGCACGTTTTGTTTACATCGCAAAGCTCAAGTTAAATTTGTTTTATTTTAATTTTATTTGAATTAATTACTAAAGGAAAATGAAGAACCAGGAGCTTATTGATTATCTGGCAAGCTGTGGAGTCTGCCGCGTATGTCAGCTGCGCTATTTGAAAGCACGCGGCGACGAATATCGCAACATGCAGCAAACTTTTCAGCGCGTGAGCAAAACAAATTTCAAGAAATTCAAGCGGCGTAAAAAAATACAGAAGATTCTAATTCTAGCTAAATGTTAAGGTAGATGACAGTGATGTAAAGCCGCCAGAGGATGAGCCGGATGAGCAGCCGCCGAAGAAGGCGCGTTTAAGCATTTGCTCAACTTGTTTGGGTTTGTTTTCAGAGGAGTTTCAAAGTCAGCTAATTGAAGGAATTCTAAAATCGGATTTCGGGAATTACGATAGCAAGGGCATTGTCCTGGCCATATCGCTGCCGCTGACCCTGCAGCTGCGCCAGCTGTCCATGTGGTTCGCTCTGCAGCAGAAATTTGGCAAAGGCTTATTTAATGATCATACTGCTCCAGATGTGCCCATCAAGGAGGCCGTCAAACTGATTCTCCATCCCATTGTGTGCTCGAAACTGGGCAGAGAATACGATGCCCATGGGCTGACGATCAACATCGATGTGCGGCACAGCGTCGAAGCGCAGGAAGTGGACAGGCTGACCGTGCTGAATCGAGTCGTATTTCCGGGCAAGAAATGCAAGGAGATCTCGCGAGGATTGCTGGAGAAACAATACCAACCGGCGCGCATTAAGGCTGAACTCTTCCAGCAATATCTAGCTGTACCACCGGCTGCTGTCGAGGAGCCACTGCAGCTGCAGTCCATCGAACTGATGGGTCCCATTGTCTGTGTCGCTGGAAGATATCGGAAACTGAGCCGGGAGCTGTCGCATACGCCGTGGGTTCTGCACGGCAAGCGGATCATGGAGGAGAGCATTGAGGAGATTATTGTGCAGCAAGTGGCTCCACATTTCACTGATACGCTGGACAAGATTACCTTCATGTCCAGCGGGCGAGAGGACGTCGACGTGCGCTGCCTGGGCAAGGGGCGACCCTTTGTCCTAGAAATCATGAATGCCAAGCGGAGCAGCCTGAGTCGCCAGCAAGCCCGTCAAATGGAGCTGGCCGTGGATCGGTCCGGCAAGGTGTCCATACATAATCTGCAGGTGGTGCCCCGTGAAGAGTTGACGCACATCAAGACGGGCGAGGAGCAAAAGCGGAAATATTATCGCGCTCTCTGCGTGCTCGACGAGCCGGTTACGCTGGACATTCTGAAGAAGTTACAGATCTCCGAGAGCTTTATCATACAACAAAAGACGCCCATACGTGTCCTGCATCGCAGGCCACTTCACACACGACCTCGCTCCATATATAGCGTTAAAGCTAGCGTGAGCCGGGAGAATCGACGTTTGCTCATCATCGATGTGGTCAGCCAGGCGGGCACATATATCAAGGAGCTGGTTCACGGCGAATTCGGAAGGACCACACCCTCCATTTCCTCCATAATAGGCAAACCCATTGATATATTAGCGTTAGATGTGGTTGGCATCGATTTGGATTGGCCATCGGATGTAAATAATGCAGAAATTGGAGATGAATAAAAGGCGGCTTATTTGGTGTATTTTTTAAGGTTTCACAACACTGAATGGATTGAATGGTTAAAATGGCGCGCTTTCGTATGTGACGTCAGAGCTATTGCATTTTATATGAACCAAGTAAAAAGCTTGTAAAATTACAAGTTTGTAACTGATGAATGATGACAAAAATAATACAATGTAATTAAGTCAAAAAGAAATATATACAAAACAAAGTGCAAAGCTTGTAAAATTAAACCTAAGAATAATTTCAACAAAATTTAATTATGTGAAAATGAAATATATTAAAACTACAGTAAAAAAATGGAAAAATTCAATTTAAATTTAAGAATAATTAGAATTTAATTAAACAAAAAACAAATAAATATAAATTTAGATTGCCCCGCTTTACAATTGTGACGTCAAAATAGACTGAGGAAAAATTATGTTTGAGGAAAAATTAAATTATGCAAAATGATAAAATTTAATGAGACTGTATTTTCTAAAACATTTTACAACATTGAAGGTTGGCGGCAAAAAAAAGTGAGAGTACACAAGTTAAGCTGACGTCATAATATTTGAGACGTTTGATGAATGAAGATGAATATGTTAATAAACTAAGGCAAATCACAGCAAATTTATGGATTTTTCTTTTTCTTTTAAAAAGCTACGAAATAATCTTATGTTACATTACTATATTTTCAATTTACTTCCCGCACACATGCAATGCTTAACAGCTGTGACAGCGGAGCAGATCTCAGCGCATTGCTTCACCTGACCTTTCAGTGCGCATCGCAGCAAGTTGGCAGCTCCGCTGTCTTATCAGCTGAGAGCGCTTGCAAGTCGCATACGGATTTGTTTAGTTATTTTAACTTCTGCAGTAAAAAGTTTAATAAAACTACACAGACAACAACAACGAGCTGCTGTCTGTGCCCAAGGCAATTGATAAATGTACCTAGCCGAATGCTTGAATGTTAAATAAGTTCAGAAATACAGTTGTGCACAGCTGGGCGCGTTCTATGCGCATTCTCTGGCAATAAAAAAAAAAGTCTACGCCGTAAATTTGATAAATTATGAATTGAAACGTGCGCAAAAAGTGAAAGTGCGTGTTGAAGCCGTTACGGCCATTGCATCAGATCCGCTGCTATGGCACAGTGACTGCAAAAATGTACGGACAATTGGTGTTTTTTTTTTTCTTATTTGATTGTCTTTTTCCATTGAGCACGTCTCTTGACTTGCCCGCGCGCGCGGTTTTGGGTGTGTGAGAGTACGCCCCGCCGACCTTCAGGCAACCTTCACTGGCTTAATGCCTGCGCTGCTGCGACGGCTGCCCGTGTGCAACATGTTGTGAGCCAAAGACAAACTACAGCAGCGCCTCTTCGCCTCACGTGTGTAATCAATAGATTTCCGCAGCAGCAGCAGCCGAAATAAACAAACCCAATGCACAGACAAAAAAAAAAGAAGAAAAAAAAAACAGCCCGCCAAGCCCTCATTTACTCATCCCACTCATCTTACTCACTCTGACTGCTCTCAGCGCTATGCCTCCCTCTCTCCCTCTCTCTCTCTCTCTCGCACGCTGGCCCGGCTGCTAAGTAACAACAATCAACAAATTCACCCAGCAAACAAATTTTCCAGCATATTTCGTATGCTGCAACCCAACAAACGTTAAAAGCGCGCTCTTCTCTGCGCGCAGCGAAAATGTTGCTGTTGTTTTTTTTTTCTTCGCTGTTTTTTAACTCGCTCGCAATTTTTGTGTTTTCAGTTGAGCTTGAAACGCTTAGCGAAAAAGTTTAGCTCGCGCGATAAATTCTGAATGGAAAAAAGTGCTTTCAATTTGAAAAGTGTTTGTTTTCTTAATAATCATTGCACGTTAAGCCTTCCTCTTTCCATTCGTTCGCAGTGATAAACCAATTGATAAGAAAGACGTATGCAAAAAAAAAAAAAAAAAAAAACGAATTGATAACTGGCAATGTTTTTGTTGTTGTCTTACTATTTTTGATTCGCATTTCTTATATTATATATTTTGAATTTTTTCGCATTTAATTAACCCAGTATTTAAAGCCAAGCTGTGCTGCGCTCTTAAATATTGTTGCTTACGTCATTGAACGAGGCTTAAAACTGTTTTTCAAAGATTTTAATTTATAAATTTGTACAGATATTTTAAAATATATATTTAAGCATATATATAGCAGATATATGTATATATACTGTAGACTTTTGAACTTAGCAACTTTTTGAAAATAAATTTGCAAGAATATTTAATTAAGTCTCATTCATTGGACACGATTTGTGTATGTGAACGACCTATAAACGTGCCATCGTAAACAACAAACCAAATACCACAAACAACAACGAAATATAGAAAATATATAAACTTTTGATCATGAATGACCGTGAAATGAGCTGCAATTCGGGCGGACAATTTATGGATCGTGGACGCATGAACCAGAATGGAGTTGTCCAGCCGTTATTAACTGGTAAGAAAGCAAAGAAACTAACAATACTTTAAGTTGTTTAGGTTTTTTTTAAACACATATATAATGTAGACTGAAAAATTAAAAAAAAAAATATATATATTTTTGAAAATAAAATGCGACAAAATCACATTACTTTCGCTTTTGTATGTATAGGTATACCCAGTTGCATAAATAATTTTTCAAAGATTTTCTTTCATTATTTCAGAAGAAGCTTTTTGATCTTTTTAGCAAAATATTTTTCATATCTTTTAAACTAATTTTATAAAATTCTAAAGCAAATAACAATTTTAGAGTAAAGCCTATTATGTTGGGTTTTTGATTAATTTTTTTTTTTTTGTATTTTTGGCAATTTGCTAATGATATATATATATATATTTTTTTATAATAAATCAAATTTATAATAAACTAAGTAAGAATAAAATTATTTATTATTTCCTCATATACGTATAAATAGATATTAAATCTTCTGATAAAAAGAAAAAAGATCAGTAGTTCAGTTTTTAGTAGTAAATTTATCTATTGGGAGCATATATATATATAAAAACCATAAATTAAATTAAGAATTCTAGAAAATAAAATCATATCAGCTTTATATTTTGATCTTTCTATATCCTATAATCGATTATGGATTATGGCAATTCTGTTGAAATAATTTTAAAATAAATTTAAAAGCAAGCAGTTTAAAAAAAGTATATCTATGAAGAAAGTGATTCACTTAAGAATTATTTAAAGGTCTAACATTAGGTGGCTAATAAAAACAAACAAAACATACAAACAACATATGTACTTAGAAATATACTTAGATTCTGGAACGTAATGTTCTAATATAATATAAATAAAATGAAACAAGAGTTTTCTAGTCTGTAATGCCCGACTTGGAGATACCTTGTGAGCCCTGTGCAGAGCACCTGAATTCATATGCAAATATAACATTTGATCATATACATTTTTTAAGAATTAGTATAAAAAACACAATATTCAAAATTTGTAATCGCTAAATTCAAACCAAATAATATGATCGATAATTATCGATAAAAGACAGTAAGCTATCGAATAAAAATGAGAAAGTGCATTTTAAGTTTGAAGGTTCTAGTCTTTGAAGTTTTCGATGATCAAAAATATATAATATATACTCAATAGGGTCTACGAGTCCTCTTTCTGCCTGTTACATAGAGTTTCATAAAACTGTTATATCCTGAATTGCCTAACCTGTAGGGTATACAAATATGTATTGATTGATAACGATATATATATGTATATATATTTTTATATACATACTCAGACAGATATAAAGATGTATACGTGTTTAGACTCTTAATTAAATAGATTTTTATATAGATATTGATTGTGTGCTTGGAGAGAAATATTGACTGACAGATTAAATATTTATATAGTTATATATTTGTCGTAATTTTGTTTTCAAAAGATTCTATTAAAACTGTTTTATTTATTTTTTTATATTTTTTTTATAGTTCAATTGATTCGATATGCTATTTAAAGTAGTTGCAACTCCCGTTTGGCATTTACATTTTTAGCTTTATTCTATTTTCGTCCATATTATATAGAGATAACAGACATATAAAGAGAGAGATTGTCATGATCTTTGTATCTTGTTGTATTTGCATTTGCATTTGCTTGCGATGTTGTTGTTGTCTCGGTAATTATGCACACAATGTGAACTTTGAGCGTATCTTATCGCATGGGTTCATTTAACCATTTAGCTCGTTTAGCGATAAAGTCATCAAATAGTAGTATCCCCATATCATTTTAACTAATCTACCTAATAATACGATGTCTATCGCGTGCTTATCGGCATTATCTCTGTGTACTCAATTACTTTTACTTAATCGCAGATTTATATCAAATAACAATGGCCTATGCCTACTGGAAATCGGACAAAACGGACGATCAAGCCGTGTTTGATCTGTTCTTTCGCAATAATCCATTCCATGGAGAGTTTACCATATTCGCAGGGCTGGAGGAGTGTCTGAAGTTTTTGGATAGCTTTCACTATTCGCAGAGCGGTGAGTCTGCTAGATTTGTAATAATGTAATAATATGTATGCATATTTTGAATACATTTTCTTTTGTTATAGATATTGAATACCTGCGTCAAACATTGCCCGAGGGCATTGAGAACGAATTCTTCGAGTATTTGGGCAATTTGACAGCTCATGATGTCACGCTCTATGCTATAGATGAGGGTACGGTGGCATTTCCTCGGTGAGTTGCTCTATAAGGTTGCTTTTCGCTAAGCTGTAAAGCCTAACATGTCGAAGACTTAATGACCTAACATGTTACATGTTAAGTGATTTAACATGGCTGTTAAAGTGTAGACGACTTAACAGGACTGTTTAAAGTTTAAATATGCATAATAAAGAATAAAAGACTAAATATAACAGTAATCAATTTAACATGCATGTTAAGGATTAGAGAATTTCATATGTCTTTCGTATGTCTTGCAAAATTGAAATTGTTTTAACATGGTTGTTAAATGATTTACATGCATGTTAAATTTTATAACTAAAAACATTGTTGAATATATATCTAAATATATATATCTACAACTGTTAATTAGCTAAAATCTTTGTTAAATTACTTTTCAATTTACTTTTAAATATTTAAAAGTAATTTAACAAAAGTTTTAGCCTATTAACAGTTGTAAACATATAGTTTACTTATGTCATATTAATTTTTGTAAATACATAACTCTAAAATATTTGTTCAATGCATATTTAGTAATGCCTAAGATATTTTAACATGAATGTTAACTGATTAACGTTCATGTTAAGCAGTATAAACTTAAAACTAGCTATTTAATGATATAACAAAAAATAATAATAATTTTTAAGAATTATTAGTAAAAGTCAGATGATTTTAAAAGGCTTACAAATAATATTTAACACTATGGTCTAAGGAAAAATATGCTTTAAAAATGTTTTTAAAAATTTAACTATAATTGCATCAAAAAAGTCATGGAAATATATTTACAAATATTCCAAAAAATGTTTAAATATCTTTATAAGCTTATCTAAGTATTTAACAATATTTGGCAATATTTAAAAACAAAACCTTTAAATAGCTTTATAAGCTTTTTTGGGTAATTAAGAATGATGATAAGCATATACTATATAGCCAGACATATATATGCCGTTATATAAACATGATATCTACGTCAATTTGAGCTATGACTATAACATTCAGCCACATATTCTTATATTTGATCTGTTGTTGTTTTGACAGCGTGCCGATCATAAAGCTAGAAGGACCCTTGATAATCGTGCAGCTGCTGGAGACAACGCTGCTCACGCTCGTCAACTATGCCAGGTGAGTGCAAAGGTGCGATAAGTGGAATGGGAGCATAATAATAATGTGAGCATTCATTTCTATTTCTGTTTTATGAGCGCAGCCTAATGGCGACAAATGCAGCGCGTTATCGCATGGTGGCTGGCAAACATGTTAAGCTGCTGGAGTTTGGGCTGCGCCGGGCGCAGGGACCGGATGGCGGACTATCCGCATCGAAGTATTCCTATACAGGTAGGCGGAAGGTGCCGTGATGACAGCTAAGGTCGAATGTGTGCGAAAAGATATATCACATTTGACTTGTGTTCGGCATTGCCGAATTGCATGCAGCTGGGTCGTAATCAATTAAAAAGCAAATACGCCATGAAAGTAGCGCCTGGATTGGCAATGGCAATTGATCGATGCAGCAGCAGCAGAAGCAGTGGCAGGAGTAGGGACGGGAGTAGGGGCGGGAGTAGAAATTTCATATTTGGCTTTTTGGTCGTTTTTATGATGTGCTTGCATGCAAAGCACGTGTCACTGTCACTCGATGTGGGCTCCGGCCTTTTTACCTTGTTATAACGCTAAACAGTTTTTCCTTTTTGTCTCGCTTCCATTCACACTGTAAAGTTCAAGAACTTCGCCATGTGTTGTTCAAAAGTGGGTGGCACACGCAACGCCGCAGGCCAACTACAGAAACTTTTCCAATGTTTCATGTGTGTGTGTTGGGGGTGGAGAGGGGGGGGCGTGGCTTTATACGTACCTATCGCCGCCTGGCACCTAAATTTCAATTGGCGCTCACACATCGTAACTTTGCTTCATTTTTCTTTTTCCCTTCATTCTTTTTTGTGCTTTTACAACTCTTTTGGCCATCATAAAAGTTGCTGTTTGCCTGGCAGTTTGGCTTAAATTTTGTAATGCGTTTAATTATGATGGATACAATCTGGGTTTTTACTCGATTCCCAATCGATATATTCGCGTGACGCGTGACTCACGCGTCCAAGGCCTTCAAAGGCTTTCAGCCATGGCCCATGGCACAAAAGCGCCTTCAAATCTCAATCAAATATTAACAGTGGATGTTGGGCATGACTAAATGTGATTGAAATGTCTGAAAGCGAAAGCTAAGACTACATTTTAACTGTCAAACATGAATGTCATATGCTAATGATAGGGGATAACATAAGCATAGCTGATAGTTTCCATATGAATTATGACCAAAAGCTCAAATTAGAAACTCCAATATAACTTTTAGCTAAGTTAATTATAACATACATATTATAACATAACATACAACTACTTAACATTAGCTTTGACATTAAAGCCAAATACTAAATACTGTCAGTCTTTAGCAGAGATGCATGCCTATAATTTTAACTTTGTATAACTTACAATTACTATTATTAGAGACAATGAATGTTATGACTTTACAGAGAGAGAGAGAGAGAGAGATGCTTAACAGAAAATTTACAACACTGAAAGATCAACGTTAATAATTAACATTTGGCTCTGATGTTAAAGAATGTCAAGACTTAACAGATATGTTTGCTTAACAGAGTCAAGTTCATTAACAGCAGTTTAAGAAAATTTGAAGTTAGCTTTAACAGCTTTAGAGGCAAGAGAGAGTTTTTTGTATACTAAAATGAAATATAAACAATTTTTAGATAACTATGTCATATGTCTTTTACAGAACATTGAACTGTTAATGTGCATTTATGTGATGTGCAGCTTATGTTAAAACATTATCAGAGATGTTGCCTTTTTTGATTGTTTAAGATATTTATACATTGTAAACTAGCTTAATTCATAGAATGTGGGCTTACTTTAATTTAACAGTCCTATGTTAATGTGAATGTTAACAGCTTTTGAGTAAGTGTTAACAGAGAAGTTGCCTAATTTGACTGTTGTTTGTCTGTTAGATCTAACATTTTATGTTAATGTGAATGTTAACAGCTTTTGTGTAAGTTTTAACAGAGAAGTGGCCTAATTTGACTGTTGTTTGTCTGTTAGACTTAACATTTTATTAACTCTCTCATTTTCATTTCTAGGTGGCTTTGATGGCACCTCCAATGTGCTGGCTGGCAAATTGTTCAACATACCCGTCAAGGGCACGCATGCGCATGCCTATATCACAAGCTTTAGCAGCGTGGGCGAGCTGAAGACGCGGCTGCTGAAGCACAAGCAAACGGGTGAGTGCTTAAAATAATAACATTAATCAAATATGATAATATCTATCCATATATGTTCAGGCATTATGGAGGATTTACTGGAGCATGCTATACGGCATCGTCAAATGCTTTCCCATGTGCTGGACGTTTCCACGGAGGAGTCGAGTGAGGGCGAACTAGCTGCTATGGTCTCGTATGCCATTGCCTTTCCGGATGGTTTTATGGCGCTTGTCGACACGTACGATGTTAAGAGGTATTTCGCTTTTAGGCAGATTCTCTCGGAACGGTTTTTGGTTGTCTCTCGATATCTATATCTATATTTAGTAATTCCTACAGTTTTGAGTTATTTGAGTTTTAGTTTGTTGTTCGATTGTTTTTCAATTTCATTTACAAAATCAACAAAGTATGAAGCAACAATTGCAGTTCTCAATCATTCTAATCTAACCAATGCGTTTCGTGTGCTCAACTGTGACCATGCCTACATATATACATATATGCTAGCCGCCCCTCGCTCGATATTTTGCGTTAACTTTCATTTTGTGCGCTTTGTTGATCGTCGTAATAATTCAAGTATTCCCCAACAGCCGAGTTACAGAACAAGTCACACAAGTCTCATATGTACAAATTGATAACAAATCAAGACCAACAACAACAGCAACCACAACAACTGCAACAACAACTGCAACAGCAACAACAATTACAAATGGCTTGCCGCCAACGCCTCCAGCGACGCCGCAAGCTGCTGCAACAAATGGTCAGCTCAATGGACATAAGAAAAGTCAGAGCCAAAATGAGCTGACAAATGGTCAATCAAACAGCAAACATAGCACAGAGCCAGCTCTAGCAGATATAGTCAGTGCAACAACAACAGCAACAACAGCAACAACAACTACAACAACTCCAACTATCAACACTTCAACGTCCAATGAGACGGCGTACCTACCAAAATATGTCGAGAAGTCATTCAGGTAAATGTCACGTAACGGAACTACCAAAAGTATTTAACCTAAAAATAAAAAAATGAGAGATAAATATCTCTTTTTCATTGTCATTATTTCGTTCTCGTTTTGTTTTCCTTATCTCTATATATATATAATTATATATTTGATTTCAATACTAACCTTTCTGTACTTACTTATATATCCTTACACATGTTTTGTGTTATATTTTTTCTTGTCTGGTGCTAGCATGAGTGCCCCTACTAATATTACTAATACTACTCCACACACTCACACATATATAAATATATATAGATTTATTTATATATATTTATATATCGGCCATATTCAATTACTACACATTGTCATATCATGCGATATAAAATTAAATATAAATTACTGCTAAATTCAAAATTTACGCATATATACACATATTCTAAATATATATATGTGTATATGTATGTGCTATATGTATTGGTCTAAATGCCCAGGCGCTAACGGTATTTCTACCTCAATTAGGCCAGCTCAATTGTCAAACAGGTGATGTGCCCTATATTTTTTTAAATGAAAAATTCTTTTTTTATTTTCCCACTTTTTATTAAATTTTGTAGTTTTTTTTTTTGTTATTTTTCTTTAAATATTTAAAATTTTTAAGTTTTTCCCTAATATGAATATTTTAATAATGATTGATTTATAAAAAAAAATATCTTTTTTTTGTTACGTTTTAAGTGTTCAAAATCATTTTTAAATAGTTTATATATGTATGCATATATTTTTAATTGATGCATTATTATAAATTGGCAAGGATGAAAAGGATAAAAAGGATTTTTATTGCGTAAAAAATATTTGTTTAACTTTTTCGTTTAATCTTAATTTGCATAAAATGTGGTTCTAAAATATTTTGTTACTTACGTTTTCAAAATAGGTTTTAGCTAATAATTTTTAAATAAATTGTTTAATTTAAATATAAATTTAAAAAATTTGGTCATTTAATATCTAATTTATTTGTTATATAATTATATTTTTTTTGTTTATATTAAATTATTAGTATAAATTAAGATACCATATTTCAATGTATTCCTTTATAATTTAATAATTTATTAAAATTATTCAATGTTTTTTTTTTAAAGGTTTTTTGTTTGTTTGCAAATTACACTTACTATTACACTTATTATGAAAAGAAATAGTTTATCTATACTTTCCTTAAACTAATGCCTAGTATTTACTTCAAGCAGTTGTAAGTTAACAGTTAACAGCTCCTTAACATATATTTGTTAATAACATATTACATTATAAGCTTAAAATGTTAGTTAACAGTGCTTCGGTACGCAGGTAAATGTTAAATAACACAAAAATATGTATAAGCCTTAAATACTGTTGCTTTAATACGAAGATAAATTGAGGTGAATGCTGGGCCGCAATTCTTATAGCTTATTTTGTCTAATTTTAGCAATTACTTTAATTAAACTAACAAACTTTTTCATTTCATTTACATTTACATAATTTAAACAACTATTTTTTTTACTCTTCGTTAAATGTGACATTAAACGTGTGATAAAATCAAATAACGTATAACCAGAAAAGTCATCTCAATTAAAACAAAAACCAATCAATTAAATATAAAAAAGAAAAGAAATTACTTCCATCTAACATAGTAAAAATGACTTCCCGGCACTATTTTGGCAGAGGTATGTAAAACACGTCTTCAAAATACGACAACAAAAGAATGAAACAAACTACATGAAAATCATTTAACACTCTCACACAATTCTAATGAGAAATGAAACTTTTCAGCTACGAA
Source organism: Drosophila hamatofila (assembly GCA_035045345.1). Lineage (NCBI taxonomy): Eukaryota > Metazoa > Arthropoda > Insecta > Diptera > Drosophilidae > Drosophila > Drosophila hamatofila. Next base: position 4,716,805 of record JAWNPA010000032.1, read on the forward strand.
ATATAAAAACGACACTGAATCACCCTAATGCTACATACTACATACATAATAAATATATTATTTTTTTTTTTTTAATGTCTGTTGAATTAATTTCATGAAATTTTTTGTTTATTTTAATATTGATTATGGAAATTTGAAAGATATTTTAGTTTAGTTCAATTTGTTAATTGTTAATTGATTTCATGTGTGTGTGTATGTCTCTATTTTATACTTTATGTTTGAATACATATATATATATATATATATATATATATTAAATTTATATATATATATATATTAAATTTGATAGAAAAGCGTCCGAGAGAGCACACTGCATGGCTTTCAGTAAATGAAGCTTTCAAAAGTTGTGTCTACCAAAGAAAAAAAAAAAAAACAAAAAAAAAAAAACAGAAAAAAACTAAGCAAACCCAACGCTTAAACACCTGCATAAAAGTGCTAATATATATTTTTACTCCCCGCCCCACACGCTTTGCACTCTCTGCAACTTTTTGTCTAGAACTGTGCCACGCCCATACAACCAAAAACACCGCCTTCCCCCCAAAAGTCGCTTTTTGAAATCAGTTGAAATTGAATTGAATTTGAAAGTAAAAAAAAATCAAGCTGCACTTAAAGCTTGTTTGAATTAATGTTAACAGCTTGTTTTAATGCACGCTCACTTTGCTCTCTCTCTCTTCCACTCTCTCTTTCTCCCTCTCTCTCTCTCTCTCTCTGTGCAGAAGTGGCCTGTTAAACTTCAGTGCCGTGGCCTTGGCACTCAATGATTTGGGCTATCATGCGCTGGGCATTCGCATCGACTCTGGCGACTTGGCCTATTTGTCCTGCTTGGCGCGCGAGGCCTTCGAGAAGGTGGCGGAACGCTTCAAGGTGCCCTGGTTCAATAAGCTGACCATCGTCGCCTCCAATGACATCAACGAGGACACCATATTGAGCCTGAATGAGCAGGGACACAAGATCGATTGCTTTGGCATTGGCACGCACTTGGGTGAGCTGTTGACAATAATCAAAATAAATAGAAATAATTGAAATTGAAATATTAATTGAAAATTCATTTTCAGTCACCTGTCAGCGACAGCCCGCTCTTGGCTGCGTTTACAAGCTGGTGGAGATCAATGGACAGGCGCGCATTAAGCTTAGCCAGGATGTGGAAAAGGTTACCATGCCGGGCAATAAGAATGCCTATCGTCTCTATAGCGCCGATGGTCATGCGCTGATCGATCTGCTGCAAAAGGATTCGGAGCATCCGCCGGCTGTGGGCCAGAAGGTGTTGTGTCGTCATCCGTTCCAGGAATCGAAGCGTGCCTATGTCATACCCTCGCACGTTGAGTCCCTGTACAAGGTGTACTGGAAGTCGGGCAAGATATGCCAACAACTGCCGACGCTGGAGCAGGTGCGCGAAAAGGTGCAAATATCGCTGAAAACATTGCGCAACGATCACAAGCGTACGCTCAATCCAACACCCTATAAGGTGGGTCTATCTATATACTATTAAAGCTATATATTATATAAAGTTCTTTCAATCTCTATCCAGGTGGCTGTCAGCGATAATTTGTATAACTTCATCCACGATCTGTGGCTGCAGAATGCACCCATTGGCGAGCTCTCATGATCTATATAAAGAGCCTAACTTGGCCGCCATACGAAACAAGAAGCAAACCATAATTGAAAGCAACAATTCCGCAATAAATTTATAATTTTTTTTAGTCATTTGCTGGTCATATGAATTAACAGGAAAACAGGAAAACTTGAATGTGCAAAAATGTGTTTCGGTTAGCACAAACTATATATATACAAAGAAATAGAGCAGCGCATCATTAGAAATAGTCTTAACAATATATATATATATATATATATATCACACACACACATATATATATATATATATATATACTATATTCTATATATCTTCTATATATACACGCACATATTAATCAGGAATGTGTCATGTGCCTTACACCACAACTACAACAAAGGAGAAAATATCGTAAACTGTAACCAAATACTTAAGTGGAAAGAAACGAAGACGACGAAGATAAAGAGAACAGAAAAATCTGGATGTATTTAATATTTTTTAGTCATTAAGTGTTGTAACGTTGCTAACACAAAAGAAAAACAAAACTATAATCAGTTGAAAGTACAAATGTTTTGCTAATTAGTTTGCATGTTTAGGCGGACACAACAAATGCACACACACACACACAACACAAGGAACACACTTAAAACATACTTAAATAATTAACATATTATCTAAATGCTTATGTTTAATTAATAATCAAGTGTAAATATGTTCAATTTTATAAATGTAAGCCAGAAAGCAATACACAATATACACTCACAATATACAATATACACACACACGTTCATTAAAAGAGCGCTTCAACAAATTTCATAAAGTGTTTTAATATTAAAATAGATTTTGAAGAATATTTTAGGAAACTTTAAAGAAAATTTGTTTTCAGCAGATATGGGTATGTCAAGGTAAAGATCTCAATAAAGTAGAGTAAAGTAAATTTATGAAACAAAAATTTATTAAACATTAATTATATTAAAGTTTTACGAATAATAAACATTTTAAATAATTCTCTTCAAACATAACAGTTTAAATGTCTCTGCTAAACAGATTTAAATTACGCCAATTACGCGCATTTTATCAACTGTTACTGCTTCTTCTTCGTCTTTTTTTCAACATTTGACAGGCCTATGTTAAATAAATATTTGACATACGAGCGATTGACGATCTTTATTGCTTCTCCTTAACATTTCTAATTCCTATTTGAATTACGCGGAATGCATTTACTGCTACTGCTTCTCTTTAACATTTGCAGTGCCCATATAATTCCGATTTGAATTACGTTCAGTTCATGAATTTCAGCTAATTCCACAAAATCATCTCTTTATCAATTATAAACTCTATGCTAACACATTTGAATTCCGCGCAATTTATTAACAGCAACTGTTACTTCAACTTCTCATTCACTGTAAAGCGCACTGTTAACGGACTTTGCAGCGAGTTGGCAGTCCTTGCACAGCTGTTGCTGCGTGTGAATTGTTTATGTTTACTTTTATTAAAATAAATTGAAAATCTTTTAATAAAACCCAAATACTTTTGCACTGGCTGCAATATTTGCAAATCATGAGCGGCATAATCGACTTGTCGTGTGTAAAAATTGAACGCGATCAGGAGCTGGAGCAGCAGCAAGAATTCATTGGAGTCTTGGAGGACGCCACTTGTGTTCAGCTTAAAACTGAGCTGCCTTTCACAGAGATGGACATAGGACCTGTTAAAATAGATCCAGATGTGTTGAGAGAAGAGCAAGCACGAAAGGAGCAGGCTACTAAAAATGAGGCTCCGAGGATTCGCAAGAAGAAGAGAGCTGCTGCAGCAGCTGCGGTGTAAGCCACATGGGTTCAGCAACAGATGGAAAAATTTATAACCAGTAGGAAATTATTTCTTACATATATTCTCTTTCTCTGTTGCAGCTCTTCTACAGTTGCCAAGGCTCACCATCAGTGCCCGCATTGTCCACGGCATTTCGAGCGCAGCGATGAGCTGGACATCCACATGTTAATACACACACATAATCTATCCTACAAGTGTTCCTTCTGTCCGTGCAGTTTTTCACACAAATCCATCTACACCACCCATATGTATGGACATACGGGGAAATTTCCACATCCGTGCCCCGACTGTCCGCAGGGATATATGAAGTATGCAGATCTGATGAAGCATCAACGCACGCATATTGTGAAGGACCTTAACAAATGTCCTTTGTGTCCCAAGAACTGCATACATAAGGGCAAGAATTTTCTGCAATGTCCGCAATGCCCGCGCGTCTTTGCCAAAGGCTTCGAACTGGAGATTCATCTGCAGATCCACAGCAACAAGTTGCCCTACAAGTGTCCACATTGTCCGCTCAGCTTCGGCCACAAATCGAATTATATAGCGCACGTTCGCGACCATACGGGCGAATTTCCACATAAATGCCATTATTGCCTGAAAGGATTTATGAAGCGCACTGAGTTGGTTAAACACACATGCGATGGGTGGAACAGCCCAAGCGTGAGCAAGAGGAAAAAAGATAAGGAAGGAGAGGAGCCTGTGGAGCAATGCGAAACTCTGCCAAAAAAGAAGTCAGTTAAGAGTCAAGTTGAAAAAAGAAGCAGTCCAAGAGTCAAAAAGCCTGCAGAGGACTTGCAGGCAACAGAGAGCATACAAAAGACGCGGAAGGAGAAGCAGCAGCAGCAGCAGCAGGAGCACGCGCAGCAGCAGAAATCCTTAACAAAAGCCAGTGCCTTAGTGAACCTGAATATTAAAAATGATTTAAAGCTGAGCTCTATCAAAACAGAGCCGCAGGAGGAAGAGGAGCAGAGCAAGCCTAAGCAGCAGCCTTTAAATGCTAACTCAAGACTCGAAGCCAGGAAACCTATAAGACAGCTCGTTGTCAGAATTAAGAAGCTGCGCAGCCATAAATGCAAATTATGCAGCAAGGAATTCCTGACATTAAATGAGCTGCAACTGCATGAAAAGTGAGTGAGCTGAAATCGGTTCCTGCCGAGGGCGTGTGATATATAAAAGCTCGAGTGATGAAACTAGAGAATATATATATAATATAAGATTGTACCTAAATACCTTAAATTGACTCCTTAGTTCAAGTCTCCTCTTGCATAGCTTTGACTAGAGTACTTTTAAGCTAGATATATATATTATTATACGAAAGTTAAGGCTTAGTCTTTATTCCTTAGTCCCAACTAAAGCACTCTTAGTTCTTCACCTACCTAGAATAGAGTTTTATTCTCATACATTCAATTTAAAAGTAAAATATAATTACAATTTTCTAATTTAAAATAATATTTATGGCAGTTTGCTAAAGTTAGTTGTTTGTTCAGCATTTCCATACAACATTTACTTTTATTCATTTCAAATGTTGGTTGATTATATATTTGGTTTTTATTATATATATAGTTAATGTTTATTATATATAATTTTTCTCTATCTTCCTACTTCCATCACAATTGTAATTCTAAAAGATTTTTGCTCTTAAGTTTTTATATATATATATCTATCTCTCTATATATAAACTTAGCTTTAACATCTCAAAATATTTGCTAATTCTTTAAAAACTTACATTTCAGATGCTGCAGAAGCGAGCAAAAATATCCTTATGAATGCAAGCAATGCTTGAGGAAGTTCGCCCAGTTGTCCAGCCTCACGGAGCACAAACTCGTTCATACAGTGACACTTCCAGATAAATCCCCGCCTTCTATACGCCCACTTAAACGGCCATTTAAGTGTCCGCACTGCACGTGCACCTTTGGCAGCACCTTGGATCGGAAAAATCATTTGCAAATCCATCAGGCACCGAGCAATTATTCGTACAAGTGTCTGCATTGTGCAAGGACCTATCAGCAGAAGTCACGATTTCTGGTGCACATGCGTGGACATACGGACGAGAGACCCTATCAGTGCACCTACTGCACGAAGTTCTTCAAACACAGCCACGTTCTGAAGAAACATCTGCGCAATCATACGGGCGATCGTCCGTATGAATGTCCGCATTGCTCGAATACCTTTGCAGAGAGCTCGAGCTTCAATGAACATCTACGCGGACATGCTGACGAAGTACCCTACCAGTGTCCACATTGTCCGTGCTTCTTTCGTAAAGCCTATAGCTACAAAGTGCATCTGCGCATCCATACGGGCAAAAAGACGTAAAAATGCTAGGACTGTCCGAAATCCTTTGCCAAAAGCACATAAGCGAGAGCGTTCCGAATGTAATGAAAGGAAATTACGGCTAACATTTAAATTGTTATAAGAAATATTTAGAGAAATTTGGTATGCAAAGTATTTATGGAAATGGGGTGATTAACCTTATGGGAGAGATATTAAGGGAATATGAGACCTTTGTATATATTCCTGATTGTTATCAACAGTTGAGGCAGTGTGGCTTTGACTGTGATAAGAGCTTTTTATAATATAAACCATATTTGATCAACCGCCGTGTAGGTAAAGCATGGACCGACAGCTCATATATATTTGAAAACTGATAAATCAGTACCCTGTTTGACTACAAGAGGAACAAATTTCGGCATTCTTAAAACTCAGCTCGTTCTATTTTAAGTTTCAAGTATTCAAATAGAAAAGTTTTATATTGGTAAGTTGCTAGCTAGATGTATCCTAATAAAATTATGAAAGAAAAAATTATTGATTTGGCTAATAAAAAAAATTAATTTACTCATTTCACTTTCATGAATGAGTGTAATGATAATAATAATAATTATAAATTTGTATATAATTATTTTTGTAAAACTTTATTCAAAATATGTTTATATAAATATATTAAATATTTAAAGCTGTATTTTCTTTTAAGTTTTAATCCTTTTTATAATTTTAAAATTTTTTTTATTTCTTAACAATAAAGTTAAATATATTCTTGTATATATGTATATATACTTTGACATATAAATATATATTTTTAGACCACAAAGCAAGGTTAAAGTAGAATAATATATATATATATATCATATACAAAAAACCTGAACAAATGACAGCTAAAAACCAAAACATATTTTTAACATTTTTCAAAAAGTCCACATTTAGTTCCTGTTCCTTCTGTCATTTTGCCATTCGCCTCGAATTGATTGCAATAATCGCAACGCCTTTCAAGCGAGTTGGCATGCCCGCAGCGTAGCAGTGTAACGTGCCAAAGTGAGTAAGTTGATTGTTTATTGAATTTTTGCTTAACTACGATTTGCTGTCAGCCGTCAATAAAATTCAAATAATTGGGCTAATTTTAGAAATTTGCATATTTTACATAGGCCTCAAGTAAGCGAATCAAGGAGTTATTCAATCGGTTGTCGAAGTGCGAAATTTGTGACACATTTTGCTGCAGCTGCGCGCAGACGACATTTCGATTCAGACAACGGGATTTGTTGGTGAGAGGTGACACACACACACGCATACATATACATATATATCTATATATATATATACGGTATTTCGCTCATCATAAGATTGCATTGATTTTTAACACTTTGATTGCAGCTGAACCGAAAATGGCGGAAACGGACAAACAACTGGAGGACACTGTTGACGCGTGTCCACGCAAGGATTACTTGATGGAGCGCTTGAACAAGCGCAACAAGGATCGCCAAAACTATTTGGATATTAAGCTGGAGCAGCGCAGCAAGGAGACCGCCTTAAACGAGGGCGTCGACTTCTTTGCCCAGTCGTTTGGGGAGCGCGCTTGCGAGATCGAGCAAAGGATTAGCTCATTGCAGCTGGACAGCGGAGATGCACCGTTGCCTGATATCAGCAAGCTGTTCGGCGAAATCACTGTGCAAATCCAGGAGCTACAGAACTATTTAACGGTCTCGACTATGTTTCTGTCGGACTACAAGATCAAATCCTGTCAGAATGTCCTGAATGCTTTGACTAGCGCCTGTGATGAAGCTCGTCAGCGTTTGATACCCAAGAAGAAATTCGGATTCAGTGGCAAGAAGGCGTTGGTTAAGAAGTTGCCGCCCGCTCTGAGCAAGGTGGATGGGCAGGAGAAGACACCAAAGACAGCTCCGGGCAGCGCCTTCATCTGGACCATAGCCAATCGCAACAATGCCCACATTGTGCTACGTGCCGAGCAGGTGAATGGAAAGGATATCACCATATCCAATGTGCACAAGTGTCTGGTGGAGCTGCAAGGACACGCCGGCTCAGTGCAGATCTCGAAGGCCAGTCAATGCACGATCCTCTGTGGTCCCGTATCGCGTTCCTTCTTTGCGGAGCACCTGGAACGCTGCACCGTGGCCATTGCCTGTCAGCAGCTGCGCTTGCATTCGTCACAGTCCATGCGGATCTATTTGCATGTCACTTGCAGAGCCATCATTGAGGATTGCCGGCAAATTGAGATCGATGTCTACAACTATGACTATGCCGAATTGGAGTCGGACTACGAGCAATCCGGATTGAATAAGTCACAGAATAATTACACAGATATTGCCGACTTCAATTGGCTGTCGCCGGATGTCCACTCGCCCAATTGGCAGCTGCTCAAGGATCATGCAGCGCCCAACTGGAGTGCCGTCCGCCGGGACTTTCTCAATCGAAACAGCATCAGCGAGGCTGATGTCAAGGATGATGGCAGCATTATATAGTGCTGGCACCGGCGCAGGCGGCTCTTTCTCTTGCTTGTCACGCTGCTCGCCTACGCCTTCCCATTGGGCTGGCTGCTCATGGAGCTGCTGTTGCCGCTGCCCAGCAATCTAAACTGTACTGTGTAAACTAGCTCGTAAGCCCCACACAAATAAATAATCCCCAAGTTAATGTTGATATATACATACATACATACATACATATACTATATATATATATAACTCAAGCATGTCTTTATATGTGTGTCTGCTCTGCGGGTGGCTCCATCAACTCAACTCAATTCAACTCAACTCATCATCTGCTCATTTGACATGTCCATTTGGCTGGCCTAATCAGTGGCTAGCCCCAAAATGTTGGCTCTGTGACGGCGACTGTCACACAAATTACAGTTACAACAGCAAGCAGCTGTGGTCAGGCGCTCGCTGGGGCGGTTGGAGACGGTTTGACGGGCCGATTCATGCGAAATTCATGTGGCAAATGGGGACCAATCCCAAATGGCTCTGATTATCCAAAATAGAGATGTGTCTACATTTGGGGAGGGCTGTGTACTTTGTGAGAAAGCTTGGCTGCATTGATCTATTTACTAGTATTATTTTTTTGTGTTTATTTTAATTAGTATCATTGTCATTGTCAGTGTCGTCATTGTCATTGTCATTGTCATTGTCATTGTCATTGTCATTGTCATTGTCATTGTCATTGTCATTGTCATTGTCATTGTCATTGTCATTGTCATTGTCATTGTCATTGTCATTGTCATTGTCATTGTCATTGTCATTGTCATTGTCATTGTCATTGTCATTGTCATTGTCATTGTCATTGTCATTGTCATTGTCATTGTCATTGTCATTGTCATTGTCATTGTCATTGTCATTGTCATTGTCATTGTCATTGTCATTGTCATTGTCATTGTCATTGTCATTGTCATTGTCATTGTCATTGTCATTGTCATTGTCATTGTCATTGTCATTGTCATTGTCATTGTCATTGTCATTGTCATTGTCATTGTCATTGTCATTGTCATTGTCATTGTCATTGTCATTGTCATTGTCATTGTCATTGTCATTGTCATTGTCATTGTCATTGTCATTGTCATTGTCATTGTCATTGTCATTGTCATTGTCATTGTCATTGTCATTGTCATTGTCATTGTCATTGTCATTGTCATTGTCATTGTCATTGTCATTGTCATTGTCATTGTCATTGTCATTGTCATTGTCATTGTCATTGTCATTGTCATTGTCATTGTCATTGTCATTGTCATTGTCATTGTCATTGTCATTATCATTGTCATTGTCATTGTCATTGTCATTGTCATTGTCATTGTCATTGTCATTGTCATTGTCATTGTCATTGTCATTGTCATTGTCATTGTCATTGTCATTGTCATTGTCATTGTCATTGTCATTGTCATTGTCATTGTCATTGTCATTGTCATTGTCATTGTCATTGTCATTGTCATTGATTGTTATTGTCATTGTCATTGTCATTGTCATTGTCATTGTCATTGTCATTGTCATTGTCATTGTCATTGTCATTGTCATTGTCATTGTCATTGTCATTGTCATTGTCATTGTCATTGTCATTGTCATTGTCATTGTCATTGTCATTGTCATTGTCATTGTCATTGTCATTGTCATTGTCATTGTCATTGTCATTGTCATTGTCATTGTCATTGTCATTGTCATTGTCATTGTCATTGTCATTGTCATTGTCATTGTCATTGTCATTGTCATTGTCATTGTCATTGTCATTGTCATTGTCATTGTCATTGTCATTGTCATTGTCATTGTCATTGTCATTGTCATTGTCATTGTCATTGTCATTGTCATTGTCATTGTCATTGTCATTGTCATTGTCATTGTCATTGTCATTGTCATTGTCATTGTCATTGTCATTGTCATTGTCATTGTCATTGTCATTGTCATTGTCATTGTCATTGTCATTGTCATTGTCATTGTCATTGTCATTGTCATTGTCATTGTCATTGTCATTGTCATTGTCATTGTCATTGTCATTGTCATTGTCATTGTCATTGTCATTGTCATTGTCATTGTCATTGTCATTGTCATTGTCATTGTCATTGTCATTGTCATTGTCATTGTCATTGTCATTGTCATTGTCATTGTCATTGTCATTGTCATTGTCATTGTCATTGTCATTGTCATTGTCATTGTCATTGTCATTGTCATTGTCATTGTCATTGTCATTGTCATTGTCATTGTCATTGTCATTGTCATTGTCATTGTCATTGTCATTGTCATTGTCATTGTCATTGTCATTGTCATTGTCATTGTCATTGTCATTGTCATTGTCATTGTCATTGTCATTGTCATTGTCATTGTCATTGTCATTGTCATTGTCATTGTCATTGTCATTGTCATTGTCATTGTCATTGTCATTGTCATTGTCATTGTCATTGTCATTGTCATTGTCATTGTCATTGTCATTGTCATTGTCATTGTCATTGTCATTGTCATTGTCATTGTCATTGTCATTGTCATTGTCATTGTCATTGTCATTGTCATTGTCATTGTCATTGTCATTGTCATTGTCATTGTCATTGTCATTGTCATTGTCATTGTCATTGTCATTGTCATTGTCATTGTCTAAGCAAATCGCTGATTCTCTCTTATCAATTGATGTAATTTTAAAAACTATTAAATTCTCTATCTAATTAACTAATTATACTATTTCCATTATCATCAATTAACTTACTTATCCAAGCCTTCTGCTTTCTTCTCCATCTGCTTGTTTAATCCTAACCACAACAATTACTATTTCCATAAAACTCTCATTCTCATTATTCATTATTAATTAAAGTAGAAAGGGTATTAAATAGTCCCCATGCTGCAATTGACATACATATGTCTTAGCATATGTATTTCACTAAAGTTGTTGTTGTTATTATTGTTCTTGTCAACGTATCCAACTGTCAAAATAATTAACGAATTTGACTTACATGCCAAGTAATTGGGTAGTTAGGTGCGCCATTCGAAGATGGCGGGTGGTTGAGTGGTTGGGGGTTGGCTGGAGAAGTGGGAGCTACCGCTGAGGCGCTGTAAGTCAACGCATTAGCGGGGGTAATTGAACTGCAAATTACACAACAGCCTCAACTGTGTGGGTGTGTGTGCGAGAGAGAGAGAGAGAGTGTGTGTGGGTGACTGCAAATGTGTGTGAAGTGAGGTTATGTAATAAGCTGTCAGTGGTAACAGTTGTCATCATTAGGCTTACACATACATATACAAATTCTTACATACTCCAATTATATATTATATATATATCTGTGTATGTATTTAGGTAAGCACAGCTATTCAGCATATCATAATTTTTGATATACCCTCTAAGCATTTTAGAACTGAGTTTTTAAAAAGGACAGATAATAGGAATGGAATATATTATGCGAATTTTTACTTGTTTAAGATGTAAAAAATAATAAAAAGACTGATAATTCAAAAAACGAATTATTCGCTTGTCAAAATTTGATAGACTAAATTTGATGGAGCTTCCTATCGATATATCTATACTTTTGTCTAGCTGTCTCGTTGTCTCGCGCTCTGTCTCTCACTCTCTCTTTATCTCTCTCTCTCACTCTCTCTCTCTCTCTCTCTCTCAATCTTCCTCGCTCTCTTTTTGTCTCCCTGCCTAGGCTTCTCTACCGCCGTACTTACTAATCTTTGGTTTACACTATCTATCTTCAGATGCTTGGATCGACAGATCTCTCAATTGTTATATATAAATTTGTTTCTGTATTGGTTTATCGATTTATCGATATATCTATCCATATATACTAATATCAATCTATTCGCATACTTATCTACCTACCTGTTTCCTTCACTATCTCCCTCTCTTTTTCTTTACCTATCAGTATCTTTGGTTAATTTGTCCATCTGTATATCGATTCATCGATCTATCTGAAGAGACAGATTCTCTTCTTTGGTTATTCTGTCTATTTTCTCCATTCACCTCTGAAACTCACAGATATTTCAGCGCCTTATACAGGGTATTTGTTAGTCAATCACAAAGAAAATGTGGACAGCGGTCCTTTTGTATTGTATTGCCCAAAGCATTACCATTGATAAAGCTAAATTAAAAAAAAAAAATTAAACAAAAAAGAGAAGAAAATTCAAGATGAAGAAGTAGAAATAGAAGAAGAAGACAATAAAAGGTAAAGGTACAAGGCAAACAGTTTGGCAGGTGTTACAGCTGCTGTGTGGTCGAGAGGAGCCAAGACAAAAGACCAGATAGGAGCACAGTTGGAAGTCCGAAAACATTTGAAAAGCGTCAATTAAAGAGCTGGCACATACGGGCAAGCGAACTTGGCTAGAGACTTGGGCTTTGGCTTGGTTTTGGCTTGGTTTTGGCTTCGCCTTTGGCTGACTCGAGCAATTAAATGAAATGCAAGCGAAGGGGGTGTGGCAGTCGGTGGGGGCGGTTGGCAGTGCAGCAGTGGCTGCTTCTGCTGCTGTTGCTGCTGCTGCGTGTACAGAGCTAATCAAAATTGTGGTTAAAGCATTTCTGGGGATTACCAACCGAGTCGCTTAATCGTGACTGCGGCTGCAACTTTGTTGAAACTTTAAGTCGCAACGAAACTTTTACAAAACAAATTTTTAAAGCAACAAATTTTTTAAAGTTAATACCTAAGCAAGTGATATACAATTAAATAATATAATTAAATATTCAATGGAAAGCACGAAAAAGTTATAAAAATTTTAAATTTATAAAAAATTTCATTATATGCAAAAACATTTGTCTGCATACTTTCAGGCGGAACTTTTATAACAGTTAACAGCGCAGTGATGCTGTTAGTAAACAGTGTAGTATCGCTGTTATTGCAATTAACAGCTTCGCTCTTTAGCATTTAACAGCGTTGAGCAAATGTTAAGCAACCCAGTTGCATTCAGCTCTTAACAGCAATGACTGTCAAACTGTGAAGCCATTGGCATTTCTTGCATTTTCAAATATTAAGGAAAACTTAAGTCAAATTTAATTAACATGCAGCCATTTATGTGCTGTCAGCAAGACAAGGCAGAGCTAGCATGCTTGTGGCTTACGGCCATAAGCAGTTATCAAACACAGGCAGGCACATTGGCAATGCGTGGGCGTGGTGGAAATTTGGGGCGTAAAGATCACACGCTGACAGCTCAATTAAGTTGCCAATTTTAAACAGGAGTGAGTGAGAGGGGGGGGGGAGAGAGAGAGAGAGAGAGAGAGAGGTTCAGCGCATTTGACGCAGTATTTTGCATTTTCCATTACCATTCGCATTTTCATTAACTCTATTTGCTTAGCTTTAATTGTGTGTGTGCTGCGCTGTGTGAAAAATGCTGAACGCCAGAGCTGCCAGCTTGTTTGCAGGTGTCTAATTTCCGTTTATTTAAATTAGTCTCGATAAACTATCAAATTTAATTGCTTTAACACTTAGCCAACACACACAAACACACACACAAATACGCACACACACATCTGTAGATGCGCTTAGCGGTTATGTGCGCACATTTGCATAGCTCACAATTAGGTTTCTCATTATCGCAGATAATATTCGCAACATTTGAGATAAGCAACCAACTGCTGGGCAGCTTATGCATGTGTGAGTGAGTGCCGCAGTGTGTGTGTTTGTGGCCCATTCATCTTACTGCTTACACACCCACACACACACACACAGACCCGTACTGCTCTGCACAAATTACATTAAGCTAAGCTTTAACGGTTTCAATTACTGTCCCACGAAATTGTCCAATCGCCGTTCGCCTCTTTCTCTCTCTCTCTCTGTTTCTCTCGCTCCCCTTTCCAGCTCGTCAAATTGCGTCTGTGTGCAGATTTTATGGTTCGGCGCAATGACAGACAATAAATGCATACATATACATACATATACATGTTCACATGTATGTATGTGTGCATGTGTGTGCGTGTTGAATTTGTGCATTTGAGCACGAAAAGAGAAAGAGATAAAATAGCGTTCACAGTCTTTGGACGAACTTCAGCTAAAATTTATTTTCGGTTTGTCTGGAAGTTAAATAAAAGCTGGTTTTATTATCTATTTATAGCACATTTATTTATTTTCATATGCTTTAAGCTGCCAGCTAAGTGTGTAGAACATTAATTTGATCACGCTTCAATTGTGTTATATTTATTGCATTTATTGATGATTGCTGTAAAACCTTTTCGACATATTGATAAGAAAAACAACAATAACAAGAAGCGCAAGTGTTGATTAATTAAGCGAATTACACAATCATGCAGTGCAATTAAAATGTCAGCGTAGCCGCCCAATTGGCCGATTGGCCGTTCCATGAATTCGGTTTTTTTGTTTTCTCGTTTTATATTTGGCCATGTAACGGCTTTTGTTGTTGCTGTTGTTGGCAGGTCAGCTGCGGCGTGTGTGCTGCTCAAATTGTAATTAATGATGCAAGGCAGAGAGGTCCGCGCCGAGCCGGGTTTCCAACCGCAGTCGAATTCGCCGAGTTCGGCCGCCAGTGGAATCTCAGTGGCTGAGCTGCGAAGCTTTGCTACGCCATGACATGCGAAGCGCGAGGGAGTGAGAGCGAGAGAGGGACAGCTTGACAGAGCTGCCATTGTTGTTGTTGTTGCTGCTTCTCTTCGCCGCTGTTTGTTTGCTTTAATCATCGACGCGACGCGACGCATTTAAAAAGCAAAAGCGAAAAAGCACCGTTATGCCGCGACTCGTGCGTTTCGCGTAAATAAATGAAAAGTTCGTTTAATTCTCGGCGATTCTTTATGTTGCGGGCGGCGTCTGTCGAGAAAGTGAGAGAGGTGAGGCGAGGCGGGAGAGACGCCATATCGTTTACTTTGGAAATGAAAAATTATGATTACATCAACAATAATCGAAATGCGCTTGTAAGTTACGCGCTCTGCTACGCTACTTTTGCTGTGGGTGTGAGCGAGATAAAGAGAGAGGGGAAGGTCGATCTCGTCCGTTTCTTTAGCCTGAGTTTTTTTTTTTTTTTTTTTGCACATCCGTTGCTATCTTTTTGCATGAACGCTTTGTTGTTGTTACCGTTGGCGTTCGCTTGCGCGGGCTTGTGTATTTGAGTGTGAGTGTGTGTGTGTGAGTGTGCCGTTTGCTTGCTTTTGCTTTTACATTTATTTTATCCTCTTTTTTTTTTTTTTGGTAATTTTCCTTCGTTGCTTTCGCTTGCGCTGCTGACTTGCAATGCTCTTCATGCGTGCAATGGCGTTTGGGAGAGTGGGAGAGCGGGAGAGCGTAATGTTAACGCTCAATATTTGTGTTCGAAGTAAAAATTCGCCCAAAAAGCGTTCAGCCAAAAATATTGCAATGCAAAATCGAAAATATACACAACCAGACACACACACGCACACACACATAGTCACGCCTTTGGCCACAGCTTGCCTACACACTCCCTCTGCTCTTCAGTCTCCACTCTGCCTCTCTCTCTCTCTCTCTGTCGCTCTTGGTGCTCTGCCATGCATAAATCAGCGTCGTCTGGTAGGACAATGCCAAGCAGACGACGACGACGACGTCGACACAAAACACAACAATTTTTGCCTTTGCTTCTCTGCATTGCGACGCCCATTCAGCAACCGTGAGCCAGCAGCCAGCCGGCCCTATCCCACCCCGCCCCCAACCAGCTGTCCATTGCATTTGGCATTATGCTTTGCGTATTGTCGCTTTATGAAGTCATCTTGGCGTAACGCGCCAAATTTATGACCAACTTCACTTTATTCCTGTCGTCCTCGAAGATATGCAGCGACATTTACACAGAAAAAAGCAGAAGAAAATAACATGAAAAAAATGAAAACTGTGCAAAAAGCCAGATAAGCTGTACATAATCTCTTTGGACAATTATGGGTCAGTAGATATATATATATATATTTATTTATTTGTACATTCCTATAGATATATATACATACATATATGTACAGCTATGCGCTACAGTATGACAGGCAAAAAAAAAAAAAAACAAAAAAAACTGTTCGAAAAAATTTAGTCTCTGGATTACAACAGCTGCAAAATTAATTGCAATTGGATGAATTGAAAGGATGTGCAGTAACAAGCTATGGAATATACTAAAAAAAAACAAGTAATAGTGCTCTGGTTGGGCGACACCGAATAGCAGATACTCTGAGCAACATGAAATAATATTATGGAAATGAAATAGAAATAAGGACTTATTGATGATACGTCAAGTTTCTTGCTCGTAAGTAATCCTTGATTAGGACATTTAGACATTTTAAGAGGCAAAGATGCCTACAGTTGAATAGATATAAAGATATACAGACAGACATACTGAAAGATGTACGGATAGACACACGCACAGACAGACAGATAGATGGACAGAGCTGCATAGACTTCTCTGAGGACTCTAATCTCTATATATGTATACTTTATAACAGGCAGTACGAAATATAGTCGAAGAAATATATAAATACAGTTATATTTATAAATTCAATAAATATATTCTGCCGATATTTTCCTCTGCCTGTTACATTTATTTGCCCATAGTCGACGTACCCCGTTTAGCCATTTGTAAGCCACTTAGGGTATAACAAGTTGTTAAAGTTGTTCAAAAAAAAAAACAACTTTAATGCAATATTAATCTAGAATATACAGCTTTCTGTTGTCTGTAGTGCTGTGAGTTGCAATTAGAGTTAAACTTAATAAAGTGTTAAGATTTTACAGAGGATAAAAGCTGGAGAGAGTGAAAGAGAGAGAGAGAGAGAGTGAGAGAGAGAAAAAGAGAAAATCTGTAAAAAAAACTTAAGAAAAATGAAAGTAAAAAAAAAAAAAAATAGTAACTAAATGTATAAAAAACCAAAAATAATTTTTTTTTTTTTTTTTACATTGAAAGAGAATATTAAGAAAAATATATGTATGTTAGCATATAAAAATCATAATTGCTAACTGCCTACATAATTGTCTTATGTAAACTAGAAAATATTATTTTTATATTTGACATTAGTTTCAAAATTACATCATTTAATTTTTTTTCTGAACTTACAGATATTTATATGTATACTTATATATAATAGGTAACCAATTTTGTATTTTTGTTCTTGATAAATAATAATAAGATAAAAGCTCGAAGGGCTAAATTTACCTCTTAGTTTTTGTTGCAACCCAGCAGCCATCAGCAATTTAATTTAAGAGAGCGCAGTAGTCTAATCGATTTGAGTTATTGTAAAAAGATTGCAGGTATTGTTGCTGATTTTCTTTCTCCTTGCACATAGTTATTCGTTGTCTCAGCGTGTCGGCTTTATCTTGCTATGTCGGCGGCTGTAATTCGAGCATCATTTAAATATCGTAGATACAGTCTTTTGTTAAGACACATTTTCCATATATTATATATAGACAGAACGATAATCATAGTGAGAATTGACATGAAACATAAAATAGCATAAGGTTAAGATAAATAATAATAAGAAATAAAAAATAATAAATAAAATAAGTAAATAAAAAAAATTTAAATCAATTAAATTAATTAAAATTATAAATGATTGAAACACTACACTATAATTAAATTTTAAAGATATATACTCGATTTATAATAAATTTGTTATATATGTTGAGCTACAATTTACAAAATTAATAACAAAACTAGTGAACTTAAATTTAAACAAAAGTTAAAAGTATAAGCTAAATTAAAATTTCAAAAGCATTGACATTAAACATAAAACTTGCTATAAAATATAAATAATAATATAGTACAAATAAATCAAATTTAAAAAATAATTGGAGCATTAACCTTAACATATTTGAAATGAAAACAAAGCTACTTTTAATAAATATTTGATGTATGTAAAATAAAATTTGAAAAACAAAAATAGTTAACTTAAATTTAAGCAAAAGTTCAAAATAAAAGTTAAATAAAAATTGGAAAACTGTTAGCTGCAAAATGCAATGAACGAGTGAACAAAAAGCCACGTTAAAGCAATATTTAAAACAAAAGCAGCTAAAAAGTCTGTTGAATCGAGAGCTTGTTGTTGTTGTCGGTGTTGTTGTGTGTTGTATGCTGTGTGTTGGGTGTTTTTTTTTTACTGTCATCCAGGTGGTGGTTGGTGGGAATGTGTGTGTGTGTGAGTGTGAGTGTGTGTGTGGTTGCTTGGCGTCCAACAATGCGTTGCAAATGTCGGCGTCCATTTTCATAGCATACTTTAGCGGGCAGCGAGGCATTTTTGAAGCATTTCTTGCAGCAATTGTCAGGCCAATTACGTGCCGCAATTATGTCATATGAGCACATAAAAGAGGAGACCCAACTGAGAGAGAGATAGAGAGAGAGAAAGAGGGGGAAGAGAGTGGGTAGAGAGATGGAGTTTAGCTGTTTAGGGCTCGCCTTTTATGTAGAGCACAACGACCCTTTGGCCATAAAACTCTTAGCCGAGTATTAAAGGCAGCTTCACAGTGGGGTTGGGGGTGTGCCTGCCAGCTCTGAGGGTTGAGGGCTGAGGGCTGAGGGCTAAGGGTGCCTGGTTAGTGCCGCTCCTATCAAGTACTGCGAACTGGCCCCAAAAGTTATCAGCCTGTTAATTGCTTAACTTTTTCACTTCAACTTTTTTTTCCTCTTTTTTTGGCGAAACAGAAACCGATTCGGAACCCATGAAAGCCGTCTGAGTAACGCTTAAGCAGATAAAAGCAAAAAAAACAAAAAAAAAAGGCCAAAGAAAAATAAAAATGTTGTTAGCAAAAACCCATGCAAATATGCTAGGACAACGACTTCAAGAAACAGCTCCAATGTCAGAGGCCGCGGCGCGAAATAGAAACGATGTTCATAATGTGTTTTGCAGTTTGACTTAACCATTGCAAATGGGAATGCAGTGTATATGGGGTTTGTGTGGCAGTATGCGACAGCTAGAAGAAGGCGTGGCAGTTGTTGATTGTTGATCTGGATGAAGGAGTTGAGCTGAGCAGATGTAGCCATGTCCGCTTTATCGTCTGTCCGTCTATAGATTGTAGCACAAACTGGAGACTTGAAATTTGACGAGATTTTATTGATAAAACCCATTAAAAATGGTAAATTAGGGCATTGTTCTGTTTTTGTTTTTTCTAGAAAACTCAACCCATTTGCTTGTTATCAATAATAATAACGATAATCGATCCTTTTATTTAGTTCTTAACACATAACTTGAATTATATTAAAGAAGGACACCTGAAGTTTACTGTGTAGTCTTTTTATGAATCCATAGATATTGGATATTTCGGTTTTTACAATTTTCCTCCCTTCCTCTTCTAGAGCGTTCATGAATGAATTTAGAATATAGTAAACACAGCAGAAAATACCTTTATATATATAAAGATAGATATATACATATATATATTTAATTCCTGATATTAAAGTTGTCTTCTATATCTTCTGTATAATTAAATGAGTAGACCTTTGTCAGTTTCAACTCTCATAGCACAAAATTTCTGCTAGAGTATTTAGGCTTCTTTATTTAAAAAAATAAAAAAAAAAAATATTATTGTCCTTTGACGTTTGTCTTCTGCTTCTGAATCTTCTTCTACTTTTGCCCTTTAACAGAATAAGAAAAAACTGAAATGATAAATGGCGGCTAGTGCAATGAGGAGCAAGGCGCTTGGCTCCTGTTGCCTGTCCTTTTGACCCTTGCCCTGACATTTTTGGTTATCGCGCTTTCATGTCATAACCGAGTCAGAGTCAGTGTCATAGGCCAAGCAGCAAGAGCACAGGATGCTAAAAGGGAAAAGCTCAAAATGTGGCACAGTTGACTGCATAATACTTGTTTACAGGGGCGAGAAAAGAGTTCGAGTTGTGGAAATTTGTAGGCAAGCCATTAAAGTACAGTCTGTAGAGCAGTGGAATAACAGGATCTAGTTTTAACATTGTGCAAGCTATACTTTTGCCGACTTATATACTTATGTATATAATTTTTGATTCATTTATAAGACAAACTCTTAAATTAACTGAGATGCAAGCCTTCAGTGGTTGAAGTTTAATAAGCTCAAAGCGAACGGAAGACTTTTAAGACTACTTCAAGTATTTAGCTTCAGTCAATTAATCACATAAAACATATATACTCTCTTTACCTTGTGTGAACGAGTATAAAAGCGAACCGAAAAAAATAACTGAAACTGAAAATTCTATCGTAGGAAGTTAGCAAAGTTTTGCGCTCTAATCTTGACAGGCGCCTAAGTAGCCTGTAATTAAGGTTCTTCAAGAGAGAGAGAGAGAGAGAGAGAGAGAGAGAGAGAGAGAGAGAGAGAGAGAGAGAGACAGAGAGATAGAGAGTGGGAGAGAGTAAGTGAGGCTACCAAAAAAAAAAAAAGGAAACTTAAAAATCAATGCGGCGCACTAAACGCTCATTACTCATATGGAATCGCTGCCACGCCCAGACCCTACAAGGCAGCCCGGCCCCCTACCATGCCCTCAGGCCCCCCTTAATGCCAGGTGTGCAGCCATAAAAACCACATTAAAAGCATTTAAAAAGTTGGGCTAATCTGCAACGGGGCCAACGGCAAAAGTTGGCTTAATGTTTTATGGCTCTAACCGTTGAATCTGTTTGGGGCTCCCATGTTTCTTTTTCTATTTTTTTTTTATTTTTATTGGGGGCCACGGCAAATTGATTAAAAGATCAACGATTATCCACGCCTTTTAATGCTTCATTGCATTTAATTTCATTTCTAGTTACTGCTCGCAATTTCGCAGCTCATAATAACGAAAATGCTGCTTAAAGTCGACTGAACTTTGATTTGGTTTGATTGAATTTAATTCGATTTTGATTTAGTTACATCAATTCGTGTTGCTTTAGATGGGACGAACCTAAGCAGAGAGAGTGAGCCATATAACTATGTATAGATAAATCTTAAATATATATATATATATATTATATTAACAAAGATGTATTCACTAGCTAACTAATATAGAGTTATCAAGTAAATGAACTTTTGACCACAGAGAGGTAGAGAGATAGAGAGAACGAATAAGAGAAAGAGTGAAATAAAGAGGAAGAGAGTCCTGCACTTCAAGTTTTCAAATAGGATTTCAATTTTATCCGAATTAGCTTTCAAAACTCTTTTGTTATCCATCGTATAGTTGTTCGTTCCTTTACCCAGATGACGTTACCCACAGCATATTACAAACTATTTGTCTGTTTAGGTTAACCCATATCCATGTTAGTTGTCTGGCTAGTGGCATCACATATTGGCCAAGTTCATAGACCATTTAATTCATACCAAAAATAATCACCCAACATGTGGCGCTATCGATTTTAATTGTCATCCAATCCGCAGTAATTTTTCCGGTATGTCATAATAGCGTCACGGTTGGTGTCTGACCAATAATGCACATTTAGCCAATTGAGCCTTAAATGACGAGAATATGGCATCGCTGCAAAATGTGAACGACCGACCCTATTGAAAACCCATTTCCATTCATAAAATATGAGTCCAAAATTTTTGCACTTTGGTATATGCAATTTGACAATTTTATAATTTTAAATATTGTCAGTACGAAAATTTCATTGTGAATAATCATAATTATAAATAACAAAATATAAGTAAATAATTGAAATATATAATATATAATAATTGAAATGAGAAATTTGTTTGATGCATTTTGCATACGACCTGAAAATAATGATTTCATTGATTGAAACTATTAATAATTAGTTATTCTACATTTATTTTCAGGGACTGCAAACACAACTAATAATTAACAAAAAAAAAAAAAAAAAAAAAAAAAAAATTGAGGCACAAAAAAACTTCATGAAGAAGAAGAATTTTGATTATTAAAATTTATGATTTGATTTTTATATAAAAATTCATGTGCAATAATTATTTTTTATTTCCATTATATAAATTAATTTTAATAATAATAAATAATAAAATAATAAACAAAAATGTGTTTTTAAACCAAACAATAATTTTTATTTCTTAATTTTGTCTATAAAATAATAATCTTTACGGTCCCTGTTTATTTACTTCTTAAATTTTATTAAAAAAAATTATATTTGTTTTATATATTTTCTTTACTTATTTTCATCAAATAAATTGAAATTTAAATTGCAAACACAAATCCAGTTTGAAGTCCGTCGTCTGCTTGAGTGAAAATGTCCCTGAAAATTGTTGAGTTTACAGCTCATAGACAGTCTAAGCCGCGTATATCCCAAGTACTGTCAAATGTCAAGTGTAACTGCTTTTGAATACAGCAGCAGCAGCAGGAGGAGTAGCAGGAGTAGCAGCAGCAGCAGTCAGGCAGACACTTACCCTTACCGTTAAATCATTTGCTAAATCGGAGTTGAGAAAACTGAAAAGTTTGCTGTTTTTTATGTGTTTGCTTACAAAATGAGAAGAGAACATGTTTAAATAAGAAGAGTATATTAGTTTTGTGAAATCTCTGTTCGTAGGACTTGAAATTTGGAATATATATACTTGTATACGTGTGTAGTCGAGTCTTATGAAATGTTAAGAAAGAGCAATCAAATATAAACGCTAAGAATTGGAAGACAAATCGGGAAAAAATTTATATAGAATTCTCTGCTTTAGAGCTGCACATAATAAATATGGCAAATGAGTAACTCAATCTACTTCACCTCTACTAACCTCACCTTCACTTCAACGCACCTAAGCTCAACTCACCTCGCCTCATCTCATCTCATCACGTCTCATCTCATCTCATCTCATCTCATGAGCTGAGCTCACCTCTACTCACTTCAGGTCACCTCTATTCACCACAGCTGAGCTCAGCTCACTTATCATCTTACTTCACTGCATCTCACCCCATCTCACCCCATCTCACCCCATCTTACTTCACCCCCTTTCAACTCCTTTCACTTAAGTTCACTTTCACTCACCTCACCTTAACTCACCTCACTTTCCATCAGCTCCCTTATATTCACTTCAGCTTACCTCTACTTAACCTTACTTTCACTCACCTCCCCTTAACTCACCTCACTTCCCATCAGCTCACCCCAGATCACTCAATCTCAACTCACTTCACACCATCTCACCTCACCCTACCTCACCTCCTCCACAGAAGCAACTATAAACTGAGCGTGAACGCGTATTATGCAGTCGTTTACTCCCGACTGCAACAAGCCATACCTGATTTGTTTTTTTCTGAATGCATCAAGCCAAAAAGTACTTGAGTCTCAATTCGCTTCGTACAATGGGGCAGCCATACTTCATTTATAAATTACGCAGGCATTAAAAGCGCAGATAGAAGTATTCAGTGTGCGGCAGCCCGCAGTCGAGCAGTCGAGCTGTCGAGCAGCCATCGGCCGCCCTCTGCTTGAGCCTTAGACAGGCGCTCGCATCAATTGATGCGCCACATAAATCTTCAAGTATGTGAGTGGCTGACGACCTGTGCCGAGCTGCTATTTATCATTTAAGGCTCGCACAGTCAGCTCGTCAAGCAGTCAGTCAGTTATTCAATCCGTCAGTCAGTCCGTCCCTCCGTCCGTCCGTCCGTCCGTCCGTCCGTCTGTCATTGAGTCAGTCATTGAGTCAGTTAGACACTTAGTCAGTTAGTCGGGGCAGTCAATCATTCAGTGAGTTGAGCTATTGCAATTTTGCTACAATTTTGCTTTGAGCATCGCTGTCCACTTGAACTTATTTCATCTATTTTCTCGCTGTTATTGCGAGGGTCGTTCAATAAGTTCCTCTGCATGAATTATTAGAATAACCCAGGTACTGAGTGCTATCCTTCTCTTTGTCCATCTAGAAGAAGAATGAGAAAAATAGAAAAATACAGAGAGAGTGAGATCGTGTGAGAAGCAGATAAAAACTGAGAGAACAAAAAAAATAGGAAGAGAGAACCAGAGATTTAGAGAGAGATAGAGAGAAAAAAAATATAAACTGAGACTGAGGCAGAGACAGAGACGAGGGGAGAGAGAAAGAGAGAGAGAGAGAGAGAATGTGAGAGAGAGAGAGAGAGAGTGAGAGAGTGAGAGAGTGAGAGAGTGCAAGAGAGAGAGAGAGAGAGAGCAAGAGAGAGAGAGAGAGCGTGAGAGAGAGAGAGAGAGAGAGAGAGAAAAAGCGAGAAAGAGAAAGAACAGTTGGAAAGAGCGGCAAATAAAATGAGCGAGATAAAGAGAGAGAGAGAGTGATAGACACAAAGAGAGGAGGAATAGGCAGAAAAAGAATGATATTAAGAGAAAGAAAGAGGGACAGAGAGAGAGAGAGAGAGAGATAGAGCGAGAGATAATTATAAGGTATAGGGGGAATGAACAAGAGTTTGAATGACAGAGATAATGAGAAGGGGTGAAAGGAAGAAATCACAGAAAGAGTGAGAGGCAGAAATAAAAAGAGAAGTCGAGAAAAGAGGCAGAACGAGTTATATAATATACAAATCAATATTTATTTTGACAAATTTGATTTAATTTTTGATAAATGAAATCTTTTTTTTGTTTTTAACATCTGAATATTAAAATTCATTTTATGTAAAATACATTTTGTCTAGAATTCCGACTTATCTCATTGTATCATCAGTTTTAAAACTGCTTTAGTTTTGATGTCTTCTAAAGGCTGCAATCAAATTTGAACTTAATTTAACTTATTGAACAACCCACGGAATGTGTTTACTTGGAGAAAGGATTGTGCAGATGATGGGCATTGGGCATTGGACATTTGAAGGTGCTCGTTTCTCTGGGCTGGCAGCTGATACCAGGCTCCTGGCACCTGGCAACTTGCATGGGATGCTTTGTGATTTTAATGCCGATTGGCAGACAGATTGCATAATGCAGAAGAGTGGGAATGAGATGAGGTGAGGTGGGGGCGAGGAGAGTGTCCTGGCGTTATCCTGGCCAGCGTTCGTAATGGACTTGGCACTTTGCAACTTAGCCATTGAAAATGTGTGTGTAAGTAGTTTAAATCGCATTCGCCAGGACACACAGCGAGGTGGCAGCCAGCAGCAGGACACAGGCTGATGCTTACACTTGAATAAATGCCAGCAGGACGAAGGGGAACAACAGCAGCTGTAGCTGTAGCTGAGGCTGTAGTGCTGTAGTTGTAGCTATAGCCAGATGATGAAGACGGCGTCGTTGTCGTCATTCCAATTGCAAATAAATAAGAATAAGAAGCATGCTGCAAGGACGACAACGTGCAAAGGACTGTGAGAACAAAGTTGCCAACGCTAGGGCGGAGGTCGAGGGCGAGGGCGAGGGCAGACCGAGCGGTTGCTTGATTGGAATGAGGGAAAAGCTCGCACAGGGATTTGGCTACGGATGAGTTTTAAGTTTCTTGTAATAAAATTGCATCCACAGGACTCAAGAGTTTTGCAAGGAAAAGTGCAAAAATGAAGTGCAGATGCTTATCAGCAAATATTTCCAGAGCAGTAGAGGAAGAGAGGGGCGAGAGGGAGAGAGGAAGATAGTGAGGCAACTTGTACACTGATTGAAGCGAAGCAGGTGTCAAAAAAATGACAAATGCGAACGCATTTACACGAGCAGAGATAGTGATGTTGAGGATGGAGGGTGCGGGGGTGCGAGGGGGCGAGGGATGATGCAACTCATTACTTGTTGTCATGTTGCGATTACGTTGCTAGTCTTACGTTACGTTAGGCGATACGTAAGTGTTGGCTGTACGCTCATTATCAAGTGCTGGCGTCTAGTCTGCAGATTGGCTGTCTTTAAGCAAAGCTCTTCACAACGCTTTGGCCTCAAGGACATGTGTCGGTATGTATGTGTGAGTGTGTGTGGGTGTGTGTGTGTGTGCGTGTGTGTGTGTGTGGGTGTTGTGTGTCTCTCTGATGTATGACTGTCACATTTACGTGTGTGCGATAAGCTTGGCTAACAAGCGACGCGTTTACCAACTGACTTACTTACACTTGCCATATGAAAAGCTCGTAGGTCCTTCATCGTCTCCACTTCCTGCTTCAGCTGCGACTCCTGCCACTGCCACTGCCAGTGCCACTGCCACAGCTTCTGCTGTTGCCGTTGCTACTGCTCCTGCTCGTCTTCCAGCTTTTAATCCACATGCCAACATATCGCTTCAAGTTGAGCTAATGTGCACATGTGTAGCTATACATTTCTATACCCATTATAAATACAAATATTGTGATGGCGTCTATAAGACTAGCAAAGCAGAGAGAGATTTAAGAAATCTTAATCAGAATCTTCTTCAATGATTCGATTTAGGTTCAAATGTGAAGCCTCGATATTAATTTTTTTGCTGCTCAGATTCTTTTTCGATTTTTTACATTTCTACAGGGTACCTGTTGGTCGAGCATTTTGAATACTAGTTTGATTTTTGTATATAGATATTTATGCTTTATAATGCTTTGAATTAGTTTTCAGCTTTTGTTGTTAGATTTCTTGCTATAGGGTAGTAACCATAGTCTAACGCTTTTAAGCTCGTTTCAAACATAATTTTATTTATATTTTTTCGTAATTCATGATTTTAAGACTTAGAATTTATGTTTCATGATTGTTTACAGGGTAGCTGATAGTCAACCTTCTTGTTCACTCAGAGTTAATTTAATCTTTGCTTGGAAATTTGAATATCAATGTGGCTATGAGTCGAGGGTAGCAACGAGTCGAGCATTTGATATTCTACACATGTTTAATTTAATTTCTGTCATGTAATACGTTATGCGCACGCAGCAAGCGAGATATTTTTTCTTTTTGCTTTTATTCCAATGGGTTTTAATGCTTAACAATTGTTGCTTAATTAAAATATTTTTGCATCAATCGTTGCACTGCACATTTAAAATGGAAAATGGTTTGAGTATATATTGTATTTATTTGAATTATTTTATTGTGCGCTATACTCAATTGAAATGAATAAATATTATTTCGTAAAATGTTGATCAAAATAAAATTTTCTGAATAATTTCATTTAATAAACAAAAATTAAATAAATATTTAAAAAATATGTAAATCAATATAACACTAATAATTAAGTATTTAATAATCTTCTGTACACATTTGATATCGATTAAATATGAACTATTTATCTTTTACTTAAGTTTAACCTCGAAGTTATTTTTGAGTTTAAATTCTAATTATTTTTTATTGTGATTTTAAATTTAATCCTTTACTAAATTTACTTAATTTTTGTATTGAATAAAAAATGTAATAAATTTTAATTTCTCAATTTTAATTCTATCAAATATAAATTAACTTACATTAGTTAGGGTATACCGCAGTTCCGCTATTGGCTTCGTTGTAGGTGCCCGTGCTCAGTTCACTGTGTGGGAAAAACTTTTCCAAAGTAAAACTGTTGCTAAATGCTTTATGCACACATGAAAAATTAAAAAAAAAAAAAAAAAAAAAAACAACCGAGAAGAAGAGGAAAATATAGGAATGAAACGTGAGTGAAATAAATGTTACATGTAATGATTGCAAAAGTTATAAAACGTAAATTAAGTTGAACGAATGAAGAGTTACCGAGCAGTGAGCATGTTGTAAATAAAATCCATATAGTCATAGAGCAGGCTTCACCACCCAGCCAACCAACCGTCCCATCAACGACCCACTGTGCCCACGCTATATCCGCTAACCAGGAGCACAGTTCCTCATGTTGTTTGCAATGTTATTTTGCAACTTTTATGCATGCAGAAAGCAGCTCAAGGAGCAGCCAGCAAGGACGCAACTGTTTGCACAACTATGAAATTAACTACTTATTAAGGCAGCTAGCGGTGCGGTGCTGAGCGGTGAGCGGTGGGCGGTGGGCCATGGGTGGGTCATAGTGCGCGGTTTGAGTTGTGTGTGGCGACTACTTCAAGTCGTCAAGTGAAAGTTTTACCAAATGGCATGGAAAATGTTTCGAGAGATATGAGAAGAACCGGCATCATTAATTATTTTCCTCATTAGCGTTGCGATATGGGACTGCGTGTGACTGTGTGTGTGTGTGTGTGAGACAAAGAGTATGCCACAGGCTACAGCAGCTGGCCTTCAAAAACACATCAAATCTGCCATGTAATAAAATAAATCAAGTTAATGTGACTGACTTGTATATGGCGAAGAGTTTTGCAATCGCATATATCGAGTGAATTTATATTGAATATATTTAATATTGAGCATACATATAACACAAACTACGAATGATCGCTAACCAATTACATTACTTTGTTCAAATGAAGTCATTCTTCTACTCATACTAGGGCTCTATGACAGCTCAACTATTCATGTACACACAAAATATATTTCTGACCAATCACAGCTTCGCAAATTGAGTTATATTCTCTTTATACAAACATACACACACTTATAATAAGTACTTACTACAGTGCCAGCCATTAAAGTCTAGTTGCCACTAAGCTGCTTTATTCACTCACACTGCTGCTTTTACTTATAATCCGTTCGTGTGCATATTATCTATCCCTTACACGATCATAGACTCGTGCGCTGTCGAACACCCGACTCCAAATGCGCGCACACACACATATACACTGACACGGCACATCTCTTTTGCCGGTCTAACACGCAGCTGCAAGTGATTTATATTTATAGCGCAGTCTCTAGCTCACTCTTTCACACACATCCACTTCATGCTGCCATCACAAGCAGAGGCGTTTAATTGGCTGATTAAATTAGCACACACTTGCACTACCACTCACACTTGATCGCGTTTCTTGCATTAGCTTGAGACGTTTTATTTTGAGTGTGTGCAAAATGCAAATGCGCTTTTGCTTTTTGTATTTGAATATACTTCTCTATATTTATGTAGAAAAATTATAAAATTATTGAAAATATGACTAGTGCTTAGTTGTTTCAACAACTAGTTATACCCTTTGCATTTCACTCACAGCTGATATCAAGTGCTATTAAAACTATTTGAATGCACAGGCTGAAGTCGCGCGTGTCAAAAGCAGCAAATGCGGCAAAACTTGGTGGAAGATTGCGCTGACAAAAAGGATATACTACAAAAACATCTATAGCCATGAGCAACTATATAAGCACAATTGGGGCGGAAATCTGCAACTGGAACAAGTGAAGCAACTGCAACATCAACTTCAACTGCTTCAACTTCATCTGCGATGTCGTCACGTCGCACATGCAACAACAACAACAATAACAAAAGATAGAGAGAGATAGAGAAAAGTACCGTTCAAAGTCAAATCTATAGAATGCTTGGAAAATGGGTTGAAATGTGTGCTTAAACAATTTATTTATCACACAAAATGCTCGCATTGCTTACCATCTATCTTATCCAAGGCTGTCCAAACGTATATATATCTATACATACATATGAGAGTGTGTCTGCTTAAGCAACCAAAAGGCATGCAATTGTGTCTTAATACCCTGTAAATGTAAGCTAAGCATTACCCATGGCAGCAGTAAAAAATAGTTTAAAAAATAAAAAAAACAATGTAAAATTAGAAAAATTAAAAATACATAATTTATGTTTAAAAAATAAAAATTTATGAAATAAAATTATTATTATATTTCACTTTAATTATTTATTCAATAAAATATTTTTTGTTTATAAATTTATTTATGGTTTAAATGTACAAAATAAATATAGTTCGCATTTTATATAATTTAAATGAAATAGAATATTTTTAAAACATTTTTGTATAGGTTTTTTTCATTTTTTTTTCACGTATTTCAATTCTTATTTATATAGAACTTTACTTTCTCATTCCAGGGTATTTGCTATACGATCAGACACTCTCTGTAATGACATTCCCACTTGTTCTTCTGCACTTTTTTTTCATTCTTTTCTATTGGTGGTCGGAAAATGTGTATGCAGACAGCGCACATTGAAAGTTTTCAATGATTTCCAGTCGCATTTATCGCTATTGTCTGCATTTTTACACTTTCGTGATATGCGAAGGGAATCTGTTTTTTTTCCAGACATTACTTCTGCTTTTGTTGCTGTAACTGTTCGATTTGCTGTTATGCCAATTGTTATGTTAAGTATTTTACGTTTGAAAGCTGAATTTGGTAAAAGGTAAAGATAAAAACATATATATTAAAAAGTTTATTTGTAAGTTTAGCTCTATAAATTTAAATAAAATATAGAAAAGAAATATATTCATATACATATATATCGGGGCTATTCAATATTTATGGCTATTCCAATTGGCTACTTGATATTGCTCAGCATATGCTCTATTCGAATAGCGTAATTAGCTATCTCGCTCTCACCCAGCCATTGCAGGGGCTACGATCAGCAACAGCTACCTTTGCCTCTTTCTCTCTCTCTCTCTCTCTCTCGAGTAGCAGCCAGAAGTCAAAAGCAAACTCACTCGGATAATATTTGAACAACTCTCAGCCTCTCACTAATACTAATGCAACAGCAGGAATCAATCAAGGCACAAAATTAGGAAACTAGTTAATTAAACTAATTAAAATACTTTGCTCTTAATTTCACACTTTCACGCCATGACATTTATACATATCCATATATAAACAGAGATTTGTAGCTAAATTATAAATTAAATGCCATTACAACAGCTTTCATTGAACAGCTGCTCTATGTGAGCTTAAATTATAGCAAATCAGCCAAGCTGAAAATGATTTACTTACCAAAGCAATGTCAATGTAAAATAAAAGTAAAATAAAAAGAAAAATAAGATAAAAATAAAATACAAATATCAACAAAGAGCAGTGCTCAAAAAGTGGGCCAAGCGCCGCATTGTATGGCACAAAAAAAAGACGAGATAAAGAAGAGCTAGGAGAAGAAGAAAAGAGAAGGGAAAGGGCAACTTTAAATCGGCTGCAGGCCAAGTGACGCATTTGCAACATGTTGTGCGTGC
The DNA here is from genome assembly GCA_035045345.1 of Drosophila hamatofila. Classification (NCBI taxonomy): domain Eukaryota; kingdom Metazoa; phylum Arthropoda; class Insecta; order Diptera; family Drosophilidae; genus Drosophila; species Drosophila hamatofila. The sequence continues at coordinate 4,747,579 of JAWNPA010000032.1, forward strand.
CTTTTTAATTAACATAAAAATCTAATTTGCAGCACTTTACAGCATGTGTGTGTGAGTGTGGAGTGTGTGTGTGTGTGAGTGTGTATATGTGTGGATGTTATGAAAACAGCTTAACCTTATGGCCAACGATGTGTGCCATAATGTGTTGCCAGCGCGTCGCCTCTGGCATTGGCTTTGGCTACAAAACACCTGTCCACGAACGGCCACACACACACACATACACAGACACCCACACACACACACACGCATACACATGCACACCCTCTCAGTATCATCATCGTGTCCCTCTGCTCACAAGCCACCCAACTGCTCATCACATTAGCGACATTTACACGTCGCAGCAATTTTAAACAGCAGACGACGGCATCGTTTACCTTGGCTACGATAAAAAGCGTCGCTGGCAGCGTGTGTCAGTTGCTCATAAACAGTTTCGATTGTCACAAACCCATGAGCGAAACACTCGCGAACTTCTCAAACTGCCCCTTGAATGCCTTTCGTTCTGCTCATTAGACGCAATTAGTTGGCGTATCTGATAACTGGCTCCAAACTCAACTCGACTCTGGCCATTCATTTAAATTACTTATTTACAGCAATGCAAATTTGATTGCCGTTTAAATTAAAAATGTTTAAATAACAACAACAGCAACATGAACACGAACATTGGCCAAATGGCAAACAATGGCAATGAGCACTTGGTCGTTGACAAACATTTGCCAAATGGCCAAATACTCTAAAGTGCGCTGAAACCAAAAAAAAAAAGAAGAGAATATATAAAAAAAAAAAAAAACGTGAAAAGAGAATTTACGAACATAGGGGATAACGAACTGAAAATGCTCTCTCTTTTTATTCGGCTTAACACACTGCTTGATAATAATTGATGATAAAGCTATATTAAATGTGTAATCATTTTATTAACATATTTTTGTCTTGATTTTAACTACGAGAGCAGATGATTGATATGGATTGATGATCATATATAATTGCTAAATCCATAAATCTTTAGCATATAATATTCTGTTAAACATTTAAGTCAATTTCTTAGTTGGATGTTGCTGGCATTGAAATATTCATTGGATGATTGATACTGATTGATAAGCATATATTTTTGGTTCAACATTAACATTATATACGCTGACAGGTTTCAGCGTTTGATTGATGGTTTTGTTGATTGATGGTTAATCATAAAAAATTAAAATTTACACAATTCATTTACAACTGAACGCTTTGAAAAGTTATTTTTGTTTATTTTTAAATGAAGATTTGTAGATTGATAATAAATTGCTTGTTAGTTGATGTTGATTGATAACCATCAATAAAAAATAAATTGATCAGTAATAAATATATTAGTACTAAAGCATTTTCAATAGATATTTAAAATGTAATGATTAAGAAAACTCTGATTGATGTTGATTGATAATTTACTTACATATTTATAAGATTTTATTTATGAAAAATTTTATAATGAAATTTTCTTTATAGTTTGTTATTAATAAATGATGTTAGATTTATAAATAGGTTTTTAATGATTGATCTTGATTGATGATCAATGTTTGATAAATCGCTAATTTTTCAATAATTCATAATTCTGATGATTGATGATTTATTAAAGATTAAGTAATAAATTGTTTGATTACTTAATTTGTTTCGAATTGATTGAGTGAGATTGAATTGGTTAAATGAATGAATGAGATGATGAATACCATCTATCGATTTTCGATATATAAAACACATTAAGGAATGATTGATAACAATTATATAATATTTGATTGATGATTGGTATGAAAGTTGATTGAAGAGTGAATCATTGAATTTTCTACTGATTGATGTGCTGCCTTAACTGATTGAAAGAGCTTTTAAGGACACCAAATCTCTTTTCATAACTTCTAGGCACATGGCTAGAGTATAGTCAGATGCACATAAGTCTGAAGCGCTGTACGAGTTGCGACTGCGTTTGTAAATTGCATGCAAATTTAGTCATTTGCCACAACAATCACAACAATCACACACACACACACTGACACACATGTGTGGCTTTGTATGTGTGTGTTGGCTTGCCACTTCAGCTTGCATTTGCATTTAAATCTCATTAGTTTTTAATGCTTTTGGTTACAATTTAACCCACTTCCTTTCATTTTTTGTCTCTCTTGCTTTCTCTCTGTCTCACTCTTCTTTTCTATTTGACATTTTTATTTTATTTTATTTCACTTTTTTTGTTGTTTTGGTTTTGGTTTTGGTTTATGTTTCTGGCCGCAGTTGGCAAGTGACAACTTTTGCGCGATTTCCGCCGGAAAAAGTGTGTGACACACACACACATAGAAATGTGCCACGCCTCCCACTGCTATGTGGCCCGGCTCTATCTAACAAGCTGTTTGGAATGTTTTCGCTTTTGCTATTTGCCATTTTGGCATTTCTGTTGTGTTTATTTAATGAAATGCATATTAAACATATGTTCGAGCCAAAAATTGTGTTGCATACCTATTGGGGCCACTGTGACAGCAGCAGCAGCAGCTGTTGCCATTGTTGTTGTTGTTGTTGCTTTGATTGGCATTGCTGTTGCTGTTTGCACTTGACTTCTAATGACTTCGTTGTGCACTTGTTTTATCCAACAAATTTGTTGTTTGTTGTTCTATATACCCTGTGATCATTAATAATTCATAGGACAGGGTATGCTGGGAGTGTGGAGAAGTATGGAATGGATTGCAGTATTAACTTAGATGGATTGCAGTTCAGGTTCAGCTCAAGTTCAACTCATTTAGCTTATTAAAGTAAACAAATCTTTTGAATTTGCTTTAGTAACTATTTGAGCGAGAATTATCAATTTGTTATACAATAAGTAAAACAGTGCAGAAACAGAGAAAGAGAGAGAGAAAGAGAAAGAGAGAGAGACAGGTAATCATCTTTATCTATACCTTATCTATTTCTATCGCACTACAGTCAACAGTCGTTGAGTCTTTGCATATTTGTATGTTCATGTCTGAGCTTCTTAAATTTTTGATACATTCATAAACAGTTTTAGAGTGAATTTCTTGCTTATATATAAATCTAAAAAAATATATATTTAAATATTGAAATATCATTCTTAACCATTTTAAAAGCTTTCCATTTATTTTTAGAAATTTATTTTCATAAATTACATGCCATAAAATATTTGAATTTCTTTAAAATTTTTCTTTCATATGAAAGGCTCATATACCTCTCATACCTTTAAGCCTAGCCGAAGGGTATCTCTTTGTCAAGCACTCTCTCTCTCTCTCTCTCTCTCTCTCGCTCTCCCTCATCTCTCTAGCCTAGCTAAGCAAATTATTGTTTTATTTGTAGCTGTTGTTGTTATTGTTGTTGCAACGCATTTGTTGTATGTCATTGTTGGCTGTTCACTGTGATTGTTCATTGGAATTTATTGGGGCACTGTAAATGATGGCATAAACAAGAAAAGAATAATGGAAGTAAAATATAAATTAAATTAAATAAAAAGTAAATAAGGAAATAAAATAACAAAAAGAGAAGGCAGGCAAAACTTGACTTTGAACCAAGCCATAAATATTTAATGAAAGTCTAGATTAGTAATTATAAAATATATTCAAGATTATTATATTGAGCAATGGGCTGGCGCTACAATGCTGTTTACCTGGCTGATCAGCTTTGCGCAGAGTTCAGGCTATCTTCTAGCCGAGCAGTCCTGTCTAGAGCATTCTTACTTGTTTATTTATATTTATTTTTAGTTTAAAGGTGGCTTAGATTAAGTAACCTTTTTAATTTATATTTCTTCAAGTTAAACAAAAATTTAATAAATATATAATCGACGTAAATTGAGTGCATAAGTATATAAAAATCTATGTAATGCATTTATAATCATGTAAAACTCAACTTTAACTTTTTTTAAAACAACCTTTAATATACATATATGAGTAGTTGAGTTTTAAAAAAATTGTTATTAAATATATTCAAGTAAATTTTCGTTTGGCTTTGTCTGGTTTCTGGTGTCATTTATATTAATGTGCGCCAATTGTTTATGTTGATTCGCTTGCATTTGTCTTGCTGCATGCGCCGTTGCATCCGATAGCTGCCACATGCCACAGCCTATCATAAAGTCGGTCATACAATATATATATATATATATATATATATATATATATGTATATATGTATTTATTTGTATTGTATATGGCAGTCATTAATGTTGCTTGGCGGGTGCTTTAAATTTTCAATTCGCATGCAATGACTTAATTGTTCATAATTTTGTTATCTGATTAACACAAATTCCGCTTAACGTTAATGACTTTATGCAGTTTATGGATATGCCATGCCAAGCCATGCCATGCCATGCCGTTGCTTGCCGTGGAGTGCCGGACACATGCAACGAGCTGGACGTGGGGGGGGGGGAGGCGGTTCAATCAGGTGGGCGTGGCCATTCAAACAGCCTAGCAGCTTAAACATTATCGGCTGCATGACACATTATATATATATACATATATTAAATAGACATCTCTCTCTCTCTCTCCCGTATCTCTCTCTCTCTCTCTCTTTCTGGTAGTGCCCATTGCATTTTATCGCTGTGCGACGCGCTGATTAAATATCAACGTAATTTATTATTCAAATTAAGTTTATCGTGGAACAAAGGCGCGCATTCAGCTTGACGCTCGCCATCATTTTGCCTTGTTTGTTTTATTGATGGGCGTGGCAGGTTGAGAGGCGAAAGCCAGGACAGACAATAAATTTGATGGCCACGCACACTGCTATGCGTGTGTGTGTGTGTGTGTGTATGTGTGACATATTATCCCTACTAAAGCATAAGCAAATTAGCTCACACACACACCTATACACATTTACACTCACACACACACTCGACAAATTGCATGCTATCAAAAATGCATTTCGCAATTAGATTTGAAACCTGTTTTTGGTCAAAAATATTGCATTCGAAATATCTTCCCCCAAACATTTGATGGCAAATAATTTACATACATATTTTTCGTCTCGCACATAGCGCAAATTGTTTAAATTGTTTGGAACTGAACAATTTACAAGTCATTTTTATAGAAAAATACTTGAAATTCATTTTGATCGCTTCATATATTCAGTGAATGTTTTATATATAAAATGTTATATATAAAATGTATGTAAATAACTTTATACATACATTTTATATATAAAATATTGTTGTGAAATTGAAGAAAGTTAATTTTTACATATAAAATGTGACCAAGCTAGAGTAATAATATTTAAGATTACTATCATTTAATTGTTCAATTTATTGATTGTATGAAACTATTTCTGTTTCTTATACAATTTTAAATTTGATTGTTACTTATATGAATTGACTTATAAACAAATAAAATATTCTTTAGCAAATTTTGATTGACTTGTTTATAGCTAAACTCAAGTTTGTGATAAAGTCTGGCAAAATTCATTTCATTTTAAATTTTATTAAAATTATTTAATAATTTTTTAAATATAATAAATCTAGTTTTTAATAAAAGGGTATAAAAGATAATAAGCATATATGGAAAGGGATTTTTTTTTTCAATAAATATTTTTTTAAAATACATCTTAGCGTCAGTCATGCGTAGACAATGCTTGATTCTGTTGAATGAGTTTTGGCCTAAATGCATTTTTTTTTAATATTAGGTCAAAGTTTAACATAGTAATTGCAACTAGAATGATTACTGACCAGTATCGAAGAGGACCTACAGAAGTCACTTAAGTCACCAAGAGTTAGGCCGGCTAACTTGGACTTTGAATAAGATTCTAATGAAGCAAAGGCTAAGATATTTTCAAGATTTAAACTTTGAAGTCAAGTGTTTGTTTTTCTAAATAAATATTGTTTGGTAGGCAGAGATATAAAGGCAATTATTTTTTCAACTGAATATATGTATATCGTTTAATTATTGTTTAGAGTCCCAAAAAAAAAATTAATTCTAGAATTAAATTCTTTTAATTTTCTTAAATTCAAATAGTATAAATATATGTTTTATAATAATCTTGAAAGTACTTCAAATTAATGGAATAATCTATTATAATAATAAAATCAGCTCAACCTGATTTATTTTTCAATCATCTCATAATCGTCTCAGAGGATATTTCCGCTGCACCAAAGGAAAAACATTTCTATTGCTTGGAGCTATGTTTTTGAGACGAAGCTTATGAATCATTTACTTATTGAGCAGTTTAACATATGTATTATAGTTTAACATATATAATATATATAATACAAAATAGCCATGAATGTAGCTTCAAAATGAAAGTAATAACAAGGCAATAACTCAAACGAGTTTGTTTTTCTTTCAATTACTTAAGCTATTATCTCTAATTGGTCAACCCATATAAAGAGTAGCCATTTATTTGGCTCGTATATGTATATACAATCATATATAATTATATATAGATACACACATACATATATATAACTCAACTTACTTAACTTAAACCAATTCACTTCCCTAATTTCGCAACAAAATCCTAATACCAATCCAAATTATATAAACTCAACCAATTTAATGCTTTGCTAACTTCAATAAATAATAATAAAATATATTTTGTATTATGATTTTTCTAGCTTCATAAGCCGCATAAATTATTGTGCATATAATACTATAATCCCGAGCTTTTTGGCTCGGCTTATTCATTGAGCAAATAACTGTGTTTAATATTTAATTATAAATTCATAAACTTTTCAGCTACATGTCAGGCCGTGGCCCGCTCTACACACCTGGCCACGCCCACTTTTTATTGTGCGCTCGTTTTGTGGCGAACAAAGGATTGTAGTTTTTTGTGTGCTACCTTTTCAGGTGAGTTTTGATGTGTGTCCTGTGGTGTGTTGATGGGCGTGAGGTTGTGTGTGTCTGTGTGTGTGTGTGTGTGTGTGTGTGTGTGTGTGTGTGTGTGTGTGGCGCAGGTGGGCAACAATCGTTTGATGGACATTTCACTCGTTGTGCCTGATTTGTCGTCAACGCCCGCTCAGTAATTTTGTCAATAATTTTTGTCACGATTTGTTGCACGGGCCACACACACAAAAGCCAAAAAGTAACGCCCATTGTATTTATGCTCGTTCATGGCGTGAAAATGAGAGTATATAGGCTTTTGATAGCTTGTACAAACTGTACATAGTTTTCAGTATTCAAATTACTTTATATACTCCCACTAATCGTTAATCTACATTTCATAACTTAAATGGTATTATATATTATTAAATATTAATTTTAGCTTTATGGGTTTTTGGAATGTAAAGCATTACATGTTAATCTCTACTTTAAAAAAATATATATTCAAATTGTCATCAACTTAATTGCATACAGCTCATAAGCGAGCATTAAGCAATCGTTGACGCCCAACTCCAACATTCTTTCATATTTTTTTTCTTGTTCTTTTTTAGCTTTGCTGCCACAAATCGAGTCATCAATGTGGCTGTCGCTGCGAGGACATAAGTTGGCTCTTTTTATTCTACATAATTTTCCCAATTTCCCCAATTTTTTTTTTCTTTTGCTGTCCCTGCCTTTGGGCACATTAAACTCATTGTGTTTATGGCATAAATTTGCATGTTTTCCACGTAAATTTTTCAATTTGTATAGGCGAACGCGCATTGTCGAAACGTGTTCCAAACGGAGACCTTTATAGGCTGCCCTGTTCGGGCCTTCGTACAGTTGAGTGTATTAATGATCTAGGCTTAGGTTTTGGGTTTTTGGGAAAAAAGTGGTTAAAAGATCTTTTGTTATGCATATAAAATATTCCATAGTTTGAAGACTTCAATTTAATTTCCATTAATTTAGAAATAAATTTAACTCTGGGAGCTTTTCTTAAATGGTATATCACATTTCGGTTAAAAATGTTTACTAGAATACCTATTTAGATTTTACATAATATATATTTTAGGCTGTCTTTCAGCATGCGTTTTTTCTGACTATTGGCGATCTCTGCTTACCTTAGAAGAGAGAAGCAGAAACAGAACTAGGAAACTATAAATAGATAGCGATAAAATCTCTCCCTTCATCTTACTGTTTGCTTTTTCTTTACCTTCTATCGCTTTAACACTTTAAGTCATATATGAGCTTATTTTGCGGATTTAGGCATTATATGGTTTCCTTAACTATTTCTCTTTCTATAAGCACATAAACCTCTCTATTCATAATTATTTTCCAGATTTAGTCAAATATGTCGAGTATTTTCTCATTTATTATGTATTCGTGGCCAGCAAGGCCTCTGTTTATGTCGTCTATGCCTTTTTATTTATATTTATCGCTTGGACTCAAAATATCAACTGCCATACAGGAATACACACACGCCCACAAACAAACACATACATGAAATTTGCAGTTCTTTTTATTTGGTTAACAATGTGGCTCGGCTAAGCTTTAGTTTTATTGCCATATGAGTAGGTTGGCGTACGTGAGTGTGTGTGTGTGTGTGTGTGTGTGTGTGTGTTGGCTGTGTGTGTATATAAGTGTCAAAGGCATGTGTTTAGCATGCCTCATTTGAGCGCAAATACACCTGCAGCCATCAATTATGCAAAGAGCAGCTATGAAGCTACGGCCAGAGCTGGGCAGGACTCGGTCTATGGGCTGTGGCTTTTGGTTCAACTGGCATCCTGGCACCTGGCAAACAGCAGGAGGCGCCGTCAACGCCATCGTCAATGCCGGCTACGCCCAGCAGCGCCTCGCCGGCCTCTCTTCAGTTATGCGACTCATTCAGTTAGCCATGGGGAGCTGGCCAAATTAATTTATTGGCCTTCTCACATACAACGCCAAATAAGTGCACTTTGCATAATCATGGCAACACACGCACACACACACACACACCCGAGGCCAGGCAGAGCTTATAAAATATTTATTCAAACTGCAAGTTGGCTGGCAACACTTGCAATTGAGCTGCAGCCGTAGACCTATCCAATCCTCAGCTGTCCGAATATTTGGGCTGCCTTCAATTTGTTTGCTCACTCTAGCAAATATATCATAATAAGCAATGGCAAAGAGAAGAAATTGGAGTGGGTTACCATAGGGGAGAGAAGGATGCAACTATATTCATCAATGCTGAGCTACCTAACGTTGTAAGTCAGGCAAATTAATATTAATATTGATATCAATATTGTGCATTAGAAATTTCTAGTTAGCTATATTACATTCATACACAATACAAATATTTCGGCAATACAAACAGAGACACACAATATAGTAAATTAAAATAAAATACACAAATACAAAGCTCTCATTAATTTGCATTTGAACTCAAGGAATACATTAAGCATGCACTTTGCATATGTGTGCAAGCGAGCTAGCATGAGCGCTAGCACATCTAGCATGCTGAGAGAGTGTGAGGGCAAGTGTGTGCTAATTGTAATGGCCAATCAAATGGCGGCGAGTGCGGAGGCAATTGGAGTTTTTGTTGGAGCAAAAAAAGATGGGAATGACAAAAAAAAAAAAAAATAATGGCTTCTATAAACCAATCAAATGACGTAAATGGCGGGAGTTGAAGTATGTATTGGAGAAAAAGAGAACGAGATCGAAAGCCAACTATAAAGTGCTATTGATCACAAACAACGTCGAACTTTCGAAATGGAGAATTGTTGAAAATTGATTTGCGTGATATTAATTTAAAATTGGTATGCTGAATTGTTGCCACTCTACTCGAAATACCCAACGAAATAATTATAGTAAAATCAAACTCTTTTAACGGGCTATTTAATAACTGCTTATTAATTACAATCACGAGCTCTGTGCACGCCCACTGCTAAGCGTTGCCTAATTGCGGGTTATAATAATATTTTTTCTTCGGCTTTCGGGGAAAAGTTGGTGAACTGTTAGCAAGGACAACGCCCAACTCATCAATTATGGGCGCAACGATTGGGCAGGATATAAAAGCAAAGGATTGAACTTCATGGCTCAACAAAGTCGAAAGCTAGCTGCCCTGCGATGAAGTTGCCACGTTTTCTGACTCGTTCGTTTCCAATGAATCGTCATTATTTTCTGATTCCGAAATTTGCGTTGACCTTGATTGGTTTCTATCCGGAGCAGGAGAGAAGCTGGTCGGTGCGTGCCTGGAGTTTCTTTAACTTCTTCATACTCGCCTATGGCTGCTATGCGGAGGCGGCCTATGGCATCGTTCAGATACCAGATAACATTGTGCTAGCCTTGGACGCTCTCTGTCCAGTTGCATCGAGCATTTTGTCGTTGCTCAAAATGTGTGCTCTTTATTACTATCGCGATGAGCTCAAGTTTCTAATACAGCGGGTGCGAAAGCTAACGGAGCAGCAGCAATCGGACCGCAAGCTGGAGTACAAGCGGAGATGCTATACTCTGGCCACGCGGCTGACGTTTTTCCTCCTTTGCTGTGGCTTCTGCACCAGCACCTCGTACTCGGTTCGTCATCTGCTGGATAATATGATAAGGCGTGCGCATGGCAAGGATTGGATCTATGAGACGCCGTTCAAAATGATGTGAGTGGACTTCAATTATCCTTAAAGCTATTCTATTCTAAATAGCTACTTTGGCAATTGTCATTTATTCATGTTCTTCATTTTTGTAAAGCTTTCCTGAGCCGTTGCTACGTCTGCCGCTCTACCCGCTCATCTATGCTCTGGTCCATTGGCATGGCTACATTACTGTCCTGTGTTTCGTGGGCGCCGATGGCTTCTTTCTGGGCTTCTGCCTATATCTAAGTGTGCTGCTTACTGCGTTGCGTGATGATGTTATCGATTTGCTGGCCGTGAAGAACATTCAAGTGAAGTCTACGGCTGTGGAGGAGGAGCGCATTGTGCATAAATTGGAGCGCCTAGTGGATCGTCATAATGAGATTGCTGTACTGACGGAACGTTTGACCGGTGTTATGGTTGAAATAACGCTGGGTCACTTTGTTACCTCCAGTTTGATCATAGGTAGTAGTGTAGTTGACATGTTGCTGGTATGTTGATAGTATAGCTAAACTGATGCATATACATCTCATTTCTCTTTCTTTTTTTCTCTCAATCAGTTCTCGGGTGTTGGTATTATAGTATATTTGGTTTACACCTGTGCTGTGCTGATGGAAATTTTGCTATACTGCCTGGGCGGCACTTATATAACAGACGCGGTGAGCATTCACAACTATTGTCTATAGTGTATTCATTACTATATTCTTTTTAAAATTTGTTTTTCTAATAATAAATTTAAGTATAGCACCATTTACTTTTTATTAAAAGAACTAATTTGTTTTTTGTCTTTTTGTCTTTTTTTTCTGTTTACTTCTCTAGTGCTTGGAGCTGGCGAGAAGCACCTTTGCCAGCCAGTGGTATTGTCACAGCGTCGGTGTGCAAAAGATGACGCTGCTGATGATAGCGAGAGCTCAACGTGTGTTGATTGTCAAGGTGCCTTTCTTTTCGCCCTCGCTAGAGACGCTGACTTCGGTATGCAGAGCAATGAGTAATTCAATTCTCAATTCTTTATATTTTCGTATTTAACAGATTTTGCGTTTTACGGGATCTCTTATCGCGTTGGCCAAGTCGGTTATATAGATTAAACTATTGAATGTATATTTTTCCTTTGACAATATTTTAAAAATATATTTATTTTAAAGTTGCTTGAAAATTTATTCTTAGTTAAAAAAAAAAAAACCCAAAATTTATCTTTAGTTTGTTAGATTAATTTAAAATGAATTAAAAATTTTTAACGCTGATCATTTCTAACTTTTTTCCGTCTATTCCCACTCCGAAAGAGACAGGGACAAAGATAGCTATTGTTGAACGGAAGAGCGAGATGGCACATAGCCGCTATGATTTCTGTTGGCTTGTTTGCAAGTAAAACTTTGACTTATGTTTTCTTAAAATTTAATATTTTTGTACTCTAATTAAAAGTTTCAAGCGCCTTTAAGCATATTCATAATGCACACTCTCCATATACATATCCTTTTTACATACACCCTTTCTTGTAATTTCATATTTTGTTTGTCTTTGTGATATCTTTTCATTGAACCTTTTTCTGGTTTTTATTTTCATCTGTTCGTTGTTCATTTCTGACATTCCGTTAATTGCACTTGCAAAATCTTCTCTGTTTATCTGTGTTGTGCTTTGGTCTGCTCTTCATTTGCTGCTGCTGCTGCTGCTTCTCATTTTCCTTTGTTTATTTTCCCGCTGTTTTCATTGACCTTCCTGTTTGCAGTTCCCTTTGTAGTTATTGTTGTTCTTGTTATTGTTGTTGTTGTTGGATAAAAGTCTGTGCTCTCAGTGCTTCACAGCTCTGGCAAATTGGTTTCTTTTACCCGGAACTCATCATCAACCAGCCGTCTGACACGTTGCAACCAGCAAAAAATCCAGCTGTGCCTTCGTTTCCTTTGCTCGAACTTGCTCCACTTGCCCCACTTGCCCCACTTGCCCCCCACTAGTCGCTTTTCACTTTTATACGCATCGAACTGTGCATTTGTGCTGCATACTTTTGAGCTGCAGCTGTAACTGCTGCCACTGCCACTGCCACTGCCACTGCGACTGCTGCATCTGCATCTGCATCAACTTCCGCCTGCAGAAGTTCATTTTCATGCACTCTCGCACTCACACACGCACACGCACACGCACACACCCTCACTCACACGCACACCTTAATGACATCCGTTTGAAACCGGCGCTTGCTTGTCCCTCTTCATATCCGTCTGTGAGCCTGTGTGCACTTGTTATGCTCTGTTCATGAGGTGTATAAAGAGTATATGAGCTACGGCTGATAAACTGATCTTACTATTTGTCTAGAGAAAGAGAAAGTCAACCGGCGATAGTCGGTAGGCCATTACTGAGAGACGATAGCTCGGTGGCACTCCATGGCATACATAGTTAAACCATAGTCTAAAGCTAATAATTCATAGTGGATAGTCGATAGTCGATTGCTCACATCCGATATCATTTAGTTTATAGTCTCAGTCTGATAGCCGATAGCCAAAAGCTGATAGCCATTAGTAGATTGTCGTTAGCTCATAGCTGACAGTTTATAGGTTATAGTTGAAGTCCGATAATCCGTAGCCTGTAAGTAGCCAATAGTTGGTAATTCATATTCTAATATCCACTCTCCATAGTCGATAGTCTATAATATAGATAGTACAATAAAGTCGATAACCGATAGTCGATAGCCGATGGCCGATGATCGATTGCCAGCCCAAAAGTCATTCTGATTGTCAGTAGTGGAAATTCTAATACCCATAACCATAATCGATAGTCTATAGTTATTAACCGATAACCGATAATCCATAGCCACTGGCCGATAGTCCATAGATTTTCCATAGCTCATTATACATAGCCCTTAGCTGACTCTATAGTTAATAGTTTATAGTCTAGAGCTGCTGTCTCAGAAACGTTTGCCCATATTTCATAGCCAATAGCCGCAGCCTCAGCCGATAGCTGATAGCCGATAAGCAATTGCCGTTAGTCTATAAATCATGTACACAGTTTATATTCAAAGTTGAAAAAGCTTGGTCCTTAGATGGTCGATAGTTGCTAGTCGAACGATAAACAATGCTTAAGCAACAGTCAACCAAGACAGTAATCTAATGCCAAGTGGGATATTTTATTTATTTGCTTAAGGCAAATAGCATTAATACCATTTATACGAATATGAAATCTCCATATTTCAATTCATTCATTCATTTCATTTTGAATATCTAAATTAAGTATATGATTTTATTTTTGCTTAAGAAACCAGTACATTCTAGAGGAGCCTGGAGCTACTTGACTCACTCAAGTGACAAAATTCTTGGGAATCCGAAATGTATTTAAGCTCCACAAGAGTATGGCTCAGTCGTTGATAGCCGAACTTTTGTTATTATTGTTGTTCACCTTCTACGAAAGTCGAGCTCCTCTTAACCGAGCTGTTTTTTCTCCATCTTCTTCTTTCTTTTTTCGGGCATTGTTCATGCACAAATTCTTTTGCTTAATGTTGTAGTCCTTGAAAGCCTTTAGCCCACACGCATCATGAGAGCGCGCGCGCCTATCTGCCACGCAATCTCTGGTGCTCTCTGCCCTCTCCCCCCCCCTCTCCCATTCCACCCCTTTGTCCGGCCTTTGCTGTCTTTATCATTTGTCTGTCTTTGTTTCGTTTGCCATTTGTTTGTTTATTTTCGCTGGCGCCTCCTTTTGTCAAAAGTGTTTTTGCTTGTAATGTGTTCGACATTGGACCGCAAGCAGCTCTTGTCACGCCCCCAAGCCTCCTCCTGCTCAACATAATTCCTCTTGGCCCACTTGCTGCTGCTGCTGCTACTGTTGCTACTGCTGCAGCCCTTTAGTGTTCGGTTTCTGTTTCTGTTTCTGTTCATTTTCATTCCTTATGTTGCTTGTTATTTTTATTTTTATGTATACCCTGTAACTATTGCCGAAATGGACATGATAATGTGAGTCGATTTAAAGGCAAAAGTGCATTTTTTATTGACTATTGATTGAAATAAGTCTGAAATTTAGCAAAGATCTTAATAATATGTATTGATATATTAGCTCTGCTCTTAGCCGTGTTCTTTAAGATCTGTAAAATATTGAATTTTCAATAATATTTGAACAATATTATTATTTTTTTTTTTAAATATATTTATTAATTTTTTCATAAATTTATCCAATATTAACTTAAACATTTTTTTATTTTTTAAAATTTAGTTTAACATAAATAATTCTGAGTTTTTTTAGTAATTAAAAGAATGTATTTTTTATATAAGAAAATTTTTATTATGTTTGTTTTATTTTTATAAATTATTTATTTTATTTTTATATGTTTCTATTTATTTCAACTTTGTCCCATGAAATATTTTTCCACTGAACTAATAATATATTTCTTATAATATTATTTTGTAAGTACTTTGCATGAGGTATTTTTTTTTGTATTTTTTTTATATTATTGAATTGATTTACTTTTTGAGTTGGTATTATTTTGCAAAAATTAAATGAATATTAAATTTGTTGTATTTTTTTTAAATTTTATTTTATTGTTATTTATATTTTATTTATTTTATATGTTTACTTATTTACTTATTTAGTTCATTTTATTTCCATTTTTTCTATTATCAATTATGTATATTTCCAAGCATTAAATTTTATTTGCTTAATTTTTATTTATATTTTATATTTATTGTCTTCTTCTTTTCTTTTCTTCCACATTTACTATTATGGCTGCGTGTCAATCAACACTGAGTATCTGCTATTCGTTCACTTTCCACTAGATCAGTTTCCTGCTTCTTTCGCTTCATTCAGCTCCCACTCCCTCATTCACTCACTCAGTCACTCTCTAGCTTTCTCGCTCTCTCGCACACTCACTCGTCTCGTCTCGCCTCTTGGACTGCTTTACATTTTTGTATGTGCATTTATTTTGCCATTTCGTATGCTAGTGCTGATATGTGTTTATGTATGTGTGTGTGTGTTTGGTTGCTGAACTTACACACACACACTCACACATAGAGAGAGGCCCACGCACACTTACTTACTCGCTCCATACGCAATTTTTTGCACTCAAGTTTACCTACTTTTTATGGTAAACATACCAAGGTTGCTTGTTTATTCTAGCAAAAGTGTATTTAGGTGCGCTTAACTATGTGTGTGTGTGTGTGCAAGTGTGCTTCTCAATGGGTTAGGGTTAGCTTAACCTCTGGCCCTTAGTGCGAGCGCATTAAATCGTCAAATAGAATGCTTAAATAACTTAAATAAATACTCCAATCGCACGCCTCATGTTTGCCTTCAGTTTGAAATCAATTGAAAATCTCCAGGAAATTTGTCAAATTAAAGAGAAAAACCAAGCACAATTTGATGCCAAGGCACATTCAATGTATATAAATTGTAAGGTAATGCCCCTAAGGATACACACACACTTACATTCACACACACACAGACGCCCACACAGACGTGAGCTTAATTAAATGTTACGAGAGAAAATAAAAAATTAAATCAAACAGCTCAAAATAGCAACAAGATTAGAGAGCGAAAGAGAGCGAGAGAGAAAGACAGAGAGAGAGAGAGAGAGAGAGAGAGAGAGAGAGAGAGAGAGAGAGAGATGTAAAAAGAGCTTATTGAACTGTGTGAACAATCTGTAAAATATATAGCTCTTAAATTTGCAATAGATAACTGGGCTAAAAAAATACTCTGTAAATTTGAATAATTTTGAATTCAATTTTTTATTTTCAATAAAAGTTTAGTATATAATATAGCGCCAATTTTTAGTGCATTTTGTTGACTTTTGCGTATTAATAAATAAGTAAATTTGATTAAAAATTTGTTGTTTTAAGCTTTAACTTTTTTTCCTAAACGAATTCATGGAATGAGGTTTGATAAAACTCAGTAACGTAAAAAAAGGATATGTGTTTCTAATTTTGCAAATTCTATTTTTATTTTAAGTTTATATTCAATAAAAATATATTGTATTTTAATATTTCTTATACATTTTTTAATATTGATACATTTTTGTGATTTGTGCTTCCGTCTATTGTTTAGATTTGGTAAAAGATGCTTAAATGTTTAACCTATTAAGCTTAAACCTATTTTTCTATTCGAGTTTTCAAAATATAAGATATAGTCAAAAGTAAATAAAAAATGTATATTAAAAAAATTCATTTAAACAAAAAAAAAAAAAAAAATAAAAAAATATAAATAAATAAATATTTTACTAAATTATTTGATTTGTATATCACATTTTTCTTAATTATTTAAACTAATTTATTCATTTGATATATTAACATTTGCAAAATTAATGTTTTTTTTCAAATCTATTACACATTGTTGCATAAAAAAAATATCTAAAATGATCAAAAAGAGGTATGAAAATAAAATGATATTGTTGCTTAAATATTAAGTTAAATCTGCCATTCCTTAAATTACCCAAAATTCCTAAATTGCAATCCACTTAAATGAGTCAAAACTTTCAGTATGATGATTACACATAAAAAAAAAATATTTCGCTGAACAATTAAAAGTTTTTAATCAGTAAGTTATGTAATTAAAGAGCTCTAACGCTAATTAATCAAGCGCCATTTATCTATTTCATTGCCAACTATAAAAGGTTTTTGTCTATTGCGACTCAAAGAGTTTGACAATAAATAGTATTAAAAACTTTATGTCAGCAATAAAAATCCAAAAATAGCTGAAGTTGTTGACTATAAAAATCACGGAGCATAACAGGCTTCCGTTGCAGGGCCTTACGTGACGTAACGTAATGTAAAGTGACGTAAAAAGTGAATAACGTGCGGGTGCAAAGCAAAAATAAATTTAAATGTAATTTTTACATATACGACTAATTAAATTTGCGCATTTTATGAGCATATGTAAGCGAGAGAGAGAGAGAGAGAGGGAGAGAGAAAGGAAGAGGTGTAGAAATGTAAATAAAAAAGCGGTGAAGAAATTAATAAAAACAAACACGAGCAGCTGTAAAACGTCGAATGAAACGCAGCGAAGTCAAAGGAAACGAAAGGCGACGTGTGGAATGAAACGAATGGAATTGAAACGCGACAGCATGAGTAAAATTTTAAGCAGACAACCGAAGGAAGCAACAAAAAATAAATAAAAAATAAAAACTTGGCACAATTTGTTGCTTGTTGTTATTGTTGTTGGTGTTGAAAGCGAAAGACACGTGCGTGCCGCAACCGCGCGCGAGCGTGAGAGAGAGAGAGAGAGAGAGAGAGCGAGAGAGAGAGAGAGGGAGAGAGGGTACTGTAGGAACAAACGATCCATTAAAATTCTGTTGGGGCCATTGCAAAATAAATCCACTTGCAAGTGCTGCAAAAAAAAGACAACATGAAAATAAAAAAAAAAAAATAAAAAAAGCCAAAAAGGAAACAAAAACTCTAAAAAAAGAAAAAAAGACGTGAAAAAACTCTTCAACGTCAGCATTTTGGCATCAAATGCCAATCGCATGTGATTCCTAGTTACCAACACCCGCCCCGCCCCACGCCCCTCTCACGCTGTAGGCCTTGTGATATGCGAAATGGCAAACGAATGTATTTTCGGCAATTTTCTACGTTTCCTTTTGTTGTTGTTGCTGCCTCTGTGATGTTGAGCCTGAAAGTATGCATTGAAATTCAACACGCAGCGTGGGAGCCGTTGCCCGCGTGCATGAGATTGTCAGAGCTCGAGGGTGTCTGGCAGTCAGTCTGTCAGTCTGTCTGAGTGTCTGTCTGACTGTCCGCATGTCTGCTTGTCGCCGCGTGTCTCTCTGCCTAGGTGTGAGAGCTAAGAGCCGCTTAAAATTAGCGTAAGATCTTTGACTGTTTAAAGCGATACACGCATGGCGCATCAGCAGCCGTGTGAGGACACGAATGAGCAAAATGT
The DNA here is from genome assembly GCA_035045345.1 of Drosophila hamatofila. Lineage (NCBI taxonomy): Eukaryota > Metazoa > Arthropoda > Insecta > Diptera > Drosophilidae > Drosophila > Drosophila hamatofila. The sequence continues at coordinate 4,765,810 of JAWNPA010000032.1, forward strand.
CAAATAAATTACTTACCCGAAATGATGATAGGGGAGCTACATAATACTATGCTAGCGGAGCTAGTGATACATGTATAAAATGTTCATGTTTATAGGCAATTTTGTATAAATTATTATGCTAATAGAGGAAGCGACTGCAGCTTGGCTTTAATAAATTTTTGAAAATTTACATTCAAATAAAGTTTGATAAAGCTTTAAAACAGGAAATTTTTTAAGGAAATTTGACACCGTATATAATAAATTTAGTACATTAAATACTTAAAATATATACATATATTATTATTTTCAACCCTGAATATATAAATATGAATAGATACACATAATGAGTTTAGCTAATATAAAATGAACACCATGAACATTTGTAAAATTGAATAAGGATACAGCATTAGTTAGATACTCTTTTGATGATTTGAAATACGAAAAATACGATTCTCATGTTAGCTATTTAAGATTAGAGCTTAAATCAATATTTTATAGTCGAAAGTTTCATGATGATCGCTGGATCATGTTGACATTAGTTTTATCTTAACTAAAAATATAGAAAAAACTTTTTATAGAAATATAGACATATAAATATATGTCGCATGTCCATTCTGTGGACAGTATAAATGTTTAATTTAAATGATCTAAATAAAAGGTTTGATCTGATTTTCAATTTAAATTTAGTCTCAAGTCGCCAAATATTGCCGTTGCTGATATGCAAAGCTTGAACTTGTGCAGTTCTCTTGAGCTTACTCTTTTTTTTTATTTATTAGTTACTCTTCCTCTCTTAGCTTTGGAGTAGCTTGATACGACCCTTTGCTTGTGCTATCAATAATTTGTGTATGATTTGTATGTATTTGTGTATTAAGAATACTTTTTCAAAATCCGTCAAAATTCTTTCTGATTAGTTAAAAAATCATATTAGCTCAAGCTCGCAAAAATGAACAGAGCTGTGGTACAGAAAAGTGTCTCAAAAAAAAAAAAAAAAAAAAAAAAAAAAAACCAAATACAAAACTAAGAAATATATACATAACAATATATAAGCAAAAAAAAAAAAAAAAAAAAAAATCAAAACAGAAATATATACACATTTGCTTAATTATATTAAGTCTTTAACAATAATTATATTATAATTAATAAAACTAATATTAATAGTAATCGAAATGTATATTATTTATGCCCCTAAATTCTGCTCTATCTCAAGGACATAGACATTCAGTCTGCCAACTTTGTGGAAGTCAACTTCGAGTGCTTGTATGGGATTTTATTTTATTTGTATTTATTATGTATTCGTCTAGTTGGCAAGCTGACGGACTATGCGCAATTAGAGACAACAAAAACAAAAACAACTGTTGTTGTTGTGCTTTCTCGCCCTCTCTCTCTCTCTCTCTCACTCTCTCTTTCCTTCTCCTACATGCCATGGTTTTTTCGTGCTGCTTTTGCTGCTGCTGCCCGCTGGCACATAATCTGCATACAAATGCGTTGATTTGCCTAATCGACGCCTATTTGTACGGTCCAAAAAGCGCCAGCGAAACTTTTGCGCCATGTTTAGATGTGAAATTATCAGAGAGACAGGGAGAGGCAGTTGGAGAAACGGAAAATAAGCCGGCGTTTAATTTTTGGAAGCGAGCGTGCAACACGCATTAAAATTAAAAGCTGCCAAACGACGACGAAGACGAAACGTCAGACGGCGAAGGCGTCGCTGCCAACATCGAAGCGTACGTGCTGCACAGAATGTGAAGAGCACAAGAGCGCTGGGAGTCAGGGTAATTGGTGCTATATAGGGCGCAATATAAGGGCAGGGGGGTCGTGGATGTTCGGGGGCTTATGAAGGGGGCGTATGTTTAACAATGTTTTGCATTTGCATGAAAATGTTTTTCCATGGCATTTTCATAACAGCTTTTATTGTGTCAGGGCAGCAAAAGCAGAAGAAGAAGAAGAAGAAGAAGAAGAAGAAGAAGATGAATGAAACAGCCATACGAGAGCATTGCGAATACCCTGCATATATTTTCAATATCATATATCAGATATAGAAGTAAATAGATATCCACTATAAAGCTCAAAAAGTAATCTTTAAAATTCAACATTTTTTAAACAAAATTTCAAATCCTGTTTTAAATTGCTTTGCATTGTTGACTGTATATGAATCATAGAGCTCTTCAATTAATTAAAAAATTTAATTATATATATATTTTATTTCCAAATTATTACATTTAGCTTAAAGCTAGCTTTTTTTCTTTATACAGAGTTAAGATCAATTTTATGTCTGTGCAGCTGAGATATCATATTTACATAGAATTTACTTTGAAAATTTTTTGATTTATATAGATGGTAAAGGAAAATGGAGTTAGAAAAAAGCAGAGCTCCCACATATCCGTTGAGTATTTCAAAACGTCCGAAAATAGTACTTATTTTCGGACGTTTTGCGTAAAACGTCCGAAAATAAGTACTATTTACGGACGTTTTTCGTAAACGACAACGTTGGACGTTATCGTTTATCTTATTTTTTTTTTCTAATAACGTTGGACGTTGTCGTTTACTTTTTTTTTTGTTTCTCATAACGTTGCATGCACAATGCAGCAGTGTTGCCGCTGCTGCGCTAAAAAGCAAGCTAGATTATGGATAAAAGTTGCAAAAATTTGATAAAATTTAAGGGAAAATGCTGGAAAGCAATCTATATTAAAAAGGAAAAAAGAATATGTTACGAAAATATTTTTGTTATTTTTTTTTAAGGTTTTTACCTATAAATTTTATAGGCTATTCCATATTCAAATAAGCTAGATCTAGCCTGAAACAGGCTAGGCTCGCACAGACTCTTCACTGATATATGTACATGCGTTTTGCATATACGGGGGTGGTTTTCGCTAAGCAGATCAATTGCGTCGTTGAATTGCGTTGAGGAATTTGACATTTTTTAGTGCATTTGGTGCGTAATGTGACCTACTTTAGTGCATTTTTGCGCGGTTTTTTGTCTATTTTGAGTAAAAGTGCATTTTTTCAGTACTTTTTGCGCGGTTTTTTGTCCATTTCGTCCAAGTGTGACCTACTTCAGTAACTTTTTCAGTACTTTTTGGGCATTCCTTTATGCTATCTCCTAAATTTATAATATGAATAACATATTATTCTTTTATGTTTTTGCATATATATATTATATATACATATATAAAATAATATACAATAAAATAAATAAAAATTTAAAAAAATATATTTATTTTTTTTTTTTTTTAAATAAAAAGTAAATTTGTGTAAATTTTTATTTATTTTATTTTATTATTAATTATTATTTGTTCCTTTTGGTAAAATCGTCGGTCCCTAGAGAGTCGTCAAGCCCGGACTCAACCGTATTTATTTGGCTTGAAACAGGAAATAAATTAGCGGACGTTTAAAAATATCGTTTATATTTTCTACTCACATTTTAGTACTTATTTTCGGACGTCTACGCAACACACTCAAGGCCAAAGGCGCGGACGTTAACGAAAAAAAAAAAAACCAAAACGACAAAATCGGAGTATGTCGTTTTGGTTTTTTTTTTTCACTTAAAGTCCGACGAATTGCGTGCATGTGCAAGCCGATAAGTGTTATTGTGGGAGCTCTGGAAAAAAGTTTTCGATCTTGGCGTTAAAATAAAAATTTTAGAAATTTAGAACAACTAACACATTTGATATATGTGGCAACCCTACTAATTTAATGCTTTCTCAGATACCTAATTTCTATTCGCCTTCTCTTCGCCTATTGAAATCATAACGTCCATGTTCGATGTGCCTAAGCTGCCATCTCGCCCTTACTCAGCAACAACTGGGACTACGATCAACAACAGCTATCGTTGTCTCGCTCTCTCTCGAGAACTGGGAATAGTGCAACTGAAATGCAAACTCACTCGGATAATAATTTTACAACAACTCTATGCAAGCTCTCATTCGCTCACTAATACTACTGCAATATCAGCAGCCAATCACAACAAAATTGAACTGAATAGGGAAGAATGCTAATTATTATATATATTAGATAATATTTTCAACACTCCACGCATTTGAATTTTTTTTTCAATGAAAAATATTAAAAAAATGTATATATTTAATATAAATATAATATATGTTTTCATAAAAATTTATTTTTATGTTAAATAAGTATTAAAGCTGTTTTTCTCGGAATTTTCATACTTCTCCACCATTAACTTCCAGGTTTTATCAAAAAGTTTCTAGGCCTACTAAATCTTTGTAATATGTTGACATCTTTACTTTATTGATTCTTAAAGCTCTCCTCTAACTTTTACTCTCCCCATTCCTACTTCTCCCTCTCGATTTCTCCTGCTCCTGCTTTGTCACATATGGCCTCTAATGATACAGACGCTGACATTGAAAATGTCTTCTATGTGTTTGCGTCACGTGCTGTCTTTGCTGTCTGCCTGCTCCGCCCAACCCCTCCACATCATTCACAACTCGCTAGCTATGTCCTTTGTATTACACAATAGAAGTAGAAGAACGGAATCCTTTTGGCTATGTTATTTGGTGGCAAAAATTCATTTTTTCTTTTAGCTGTCACTTCGATTTACGCTCAAAATTCGCGCCGCTGTTTCTGATAAACGACGCTTGGGGAGCCATTTTCATTTGCTGCCCCGTAACATTTGCGCATTTCCGTTTCCGCTCGCTTGCCCTCCATGTCGTCCTCTGGTCGCTGACTTCCGCTGTGAATTTGCCGTCGCTGCTCTCCATTGACTCTGCTGTTGCTGCTGCTGTTGCTTCTGCTTCTGCTTTGTCTTCTTTTGGCGACGATTTGTTGTTGTTGCCCAGCGCAAATTACAGCGACGAGTCGAGGCGGTAATTACAATTTTATGCAAGAGCGAGAGTTGCTCTAATAGTAGTGAGAAGAGTTTGCCAACTAGACAAGATAAATGCTTATAGTTAGCAAAAATTGGCAAGAACTTTATTAAATGTGGATGTAGATTGAATCTTAGATTTTATTATAAAGAATTTATATTAAAACCTGCCTAAACTAGCTATCGATGTTCTTCTTTATCAATATAATACTTTCTATATATATTTCTGAACTCTTTAAACGCCTCTCGTCGTAAATTGCTTGCATTGAATCGCTTTCGTTCGAAGCTGCATAACAGAAATAGCTCATAAATTGATGGCAGCTGCAGCAGCAGCTGGGACTCCTTCTCTCTCTCTCTCTCTCTCTCTCTCTCTCACTAACTCTCCCTCTCTCTCACTCTCTCATTCAATTTGCAGCAAATTTTCTACTCAACTCTCAAGCTCCCTAATGCATTACGCGATAATCGAATTGAAGTTGTGCGAGTGATTGAAATTTATAAATTTATTGGCCAGCTAAATGTGGAAATTCAGCGATGCAATTAAAATATGCACGTTGCATAATTTAGCGACACCTTTTGGCCAAAATGCATAAATCCCAGCAGCAGCAGCAGCAGCAGCAGTGGCTAGAGCAACAGGACGTTGTCCGGCCAGCGAATCGCTGCGGTTCACGGGTCAGTTAACAGCAATGGCTCAGGCGATAATTTGCAATTAGGTGGGGCAAAAGCCGAAGCAGCAGCAGCAGCAGCAGCAACTCGCACAAACACCAGCAGGAGTAGCTCCCTGCGGCTAAAATGTGAAGCCTTTTCTATATATGTATGTATGTACATGCATACGGAACAAGTAAAAGCTTTGTAGTCGGCCTTAACCAACTGCAGAATACGCGCTTGACTTTTTGAATACAATAATTAGTTTAGTTTGTTCAAGCTTTGGTAGAAGAAAAGTTTACATATGACTTAAAGTCAATCCATAGTGAAGATAAACAACTAGCTACTAATTGTAGAAGATATGGTTTTTACCGATATGAATATAACATTTTTTTGTTCAATTCGCAACAGCCTAAAAGAGGCTCAAATGTATTTTTTTTAAATTTTTTAATTTTTTATTGCAGCTTATTGTCAATGACTCTATAGGGCAGTCATCGCTAAACCTTAACTTATATGTGGGCTAGCAGCCAGTATTTACATCTTATATCTAATTATTTACATTATTTATATATTTCTGTGGTCCAGAGGGTGCAGCCTTTTAAGCCTTCGCCTATTGGTGTTGTGTGCGAGATCTGTTGGTAGCCTGTAAATGTATTTTATATCTTATTTTTATCTTTGAGTGCCATATGACTCATATGATATGAGTGCTATATGAGTGTCATATGACTCATATGATATGAGTGCCATATGAGTGCCATATGAGTGCACAAGTTGTTAGTCTCAGTGAGCTGTCCATTTGGCCACTCAATAGACGAGGATGAGTTTCCACATTTAGCTGAACGAACGGTCTATAGCCAATATACTCTCTAATCCCTCACATGAGCGAGTATGCTAAATGGTAGGCAACAGGCAGGAAGCTAGAGGAGCAACTGCAATTGCTGCTAGTGCTTTGTATGTGTGTGTGAGTGTGTGTGAGTGTGTGCCTGTGTGTGTGTGAGTGTAGCTTTATCGCTTGGTTCGCTCGTTTGCGGCTTGTTGGCAGCCAACAAATCTCACTTGGTCTCGTCCTCTGACACTTGGCCACGTTCACGGCCCACGTTTGCGTTGTCCTTGTCGCGCCTCTTGTTTTTTTTTTTTTTTTTTGGTCCTGTCTTTAAACGGGTTCTTTATTTTTTTTATTTTATTTTTCTGTTGGCCAGCGCCAGCGCCGCCGCCATTAAGTTAAATATTTTATGAACCATTAAAAGTTTTGCAAATTTTATGGCCGCTTTGCATATAAACATGCTTGAGTATAAAATGGAGCGCGACACCAGAAACAGCTCCATTCAATATCAAAAACACACACGAACGAAGTGACTGAATGGGGCTCCACTTGTTCCACTTGCTCCACTACTGCTCTTAGGGCTCTGGGCCCTGACGACTCAGTGCTCTGGCTTCAGGCTGTGCGCCAGTATGTCACGACTTGTGCAAATGACTGGGCCATCAGAGTGCCAAAAAGGAGCTCATAAAATATCCTTGCAAATATATAACATATAGCACATAAATACACATGTATATTATATATATATATTATATATATATATATGTATTTGCCGACAACAAAGCCAAACGTCGCAAGTTTTTTTTTTTTTTTTTTTTTTTTTTTGTGGCGAGCCAGCCAAAAAATTGAAAAAAATGTTGCTGAAGAGGCAAAGTGGGTTACACAAAACGGAAGCTGTCAATGGCTTTGTAACGATGTCAAAGGCAATAAACGCTCACAATAACAACTATACCAACAATGACAACAACAGCAACCAAAACAACAACAGCAACAAATATTTTCACGTTTATGCACAGTCATGTCATGATTTATTATATATGGAAAAAGCAAACGTTTTCTCGAATTTGTATGATAAATGCTGATCTTGAATAGAATTTCAGCTCATATGAAGTTTGTTAAAGAAGCGCAGCAAGCTTTATGTGTTGAAAAATGTCACCTTTTTTTATGTGTTTACTGAAAACTTTGTATATATTTTGAAAAACTAATTATAATGATTTCCTGAATTTAATTTGTTACTAATATGCTAATTTTTTACTGCACTTTTATTTACATTTTTTTCATTATTTATGTATTATTCATAACTTTAAAAATTTTTTTTTTTTTTTTTAATAATATTTTTATTAATTGAATGAAAAAATTATAATAAAAAAAAAATTAAAAAAATCATAAAATATACAATTAGAATTCCAATTAAAAAGAAATAAAATAAAAAATAAATAAAAATATATGTATGTACAAAATAAGAAGTTTGACAAAAAAAAAAAAAATATTAGTAAAAATAATTGATTAATTAACGTAAAATAAAAGAAAGAAAGGGCAACAATAATATTAGTAATCAAATTAAAAAAGTATATTAAAAGAACTAGACAAGCAAGCAAACTCGTATTTAAAACGAAAAATTGTATCTTTAATTTCATGATATAAACTTTTTGTTCTTATTCGAAGGCAAGGGTTAGAAGTTTTGTGTGCTTCAAACTTTTTGATGTATTATAACTATTTGACTACTAGCCGCTGCTGCATAGTCATCTGTTTTAGGACGTAACTTTTGCGAATTATGCTGAATGCATAGTTTGCGTATGCCATAATGTGCGCGAATAATTATTTATAGATATTCCATTATTGGAAAAAGTTATTTACATAAGTGTATTGATACTTCGAAAATGTTTATTTTTTATCAGGTTCTTTTTTTAGGTTCTGAATGCAATTAAATAAAATGCCAGCTTTGGTTAAGACTACGTTTATTTGTAAAAGCTGAAAACTGTCAAGTGCCAGGATAAATCAAAAATATAGAAAATCTCTTTTACACTCATTCACGAAAGTGAATAGGCTGTGAATGAGTATTCTGCAGTCGGTAACGTCCAATTGCAACGTTCTTACTTGTTAGTCTTAACGGTATTAGAGACAACTTGATATATGCCAGAAGCACAACTTAAAGAATAACAGACGGCATTTATAATTAATGAAATTTAATGAATGCAATGCATTTTTAATTAATTCATACGAACCAAACCCCAAGCCCAACCCCAAGCCCAACCCCAAGCCCGACCCCAATCTCGGCGCCATCTCCATTTGCATCTCCGCCTACACATGATCAACAGTTGCCGTTTGCATAAAGCCACAAACTTGCGGCTATGCAAACACTTGAAATGTGCACAAAACATTTTACAGATTTGTGGGTATAGCAGCAACAACTACAACAACAACAACTACAACAACAACAACACCAACTGCATTAACAAGTACAACAACAATCAAAATAACAAGCAGTGTGTGCCGCTGGCAAAAGTTTTGTTAGGCGCCAAAGGGGCAAGCAAAAGTTGTTTTTGCTTTGCATTTTGGCCAAACAAAACCAAAAACTCGCCAGCAGCAAAACTAAGGCCACAGAGTGGGTGGAATTGAGCGACCAGGTTGTTCCAGGTGTAAAACTAACCGAGCGAATGACTAACTGACTGAATGTCTAACTGACTCTCCGACTGACTATCTGACTGACTGCTTGGCTTGACACATATGCAGATGCGCTGCCAGCGAGTGTTACAAGGCCATCAGTTGACAACTAGAACAACAACAACAGTAACACACATGCACACACACACACACAGATACACTCACATACTGCAGGTAGTAAACTTTAAAGCTGTGCGACAGTTTTAATTAACAAAATTAATGTTATGGCAACGCTGCCATATACACTCGCACTCCCAATCACATACACACACACACACACACACACATATACACACACTCCCACACACACTATAGAGCTTATGCAATCAGGAGGCAGCTGCAGCTTCTAGTAACTAAAAATACATGCCACGCCTCCAACAACAACAGCAGCCGATATTTATGCATGAGATTTGTTGCTGCCTGCAGTAAGCATTTGATACTCTGTACAGCATCCCAAAACAAGTTTATAGCAACAATAGAATTTTTTAAAATTTTGTAAATTAATTAATAGAATTTTGTATAATTTTATTATATACAATTTATTTATTATAATATAATACAATATTATGTAATTTCGTGAATTTTTATAGAATATTGTATAATTTTGTTAGTTTTTTAATGGAACTTTGTATAAGTTTGTAAATAATCAAAAAATTAAAAAAATATCAATTTATAAACAATATTTTTTGAAAATAAATGTTTGGAAATTATTTTTAATCTATATAACAATAATAACACAATTAATTTAAAAAAAATAATAGCCATAGAAACATTAAGAAAAAAAAGATTGTCTCTAAATATTTTCAAAATAATACAAAAGTTAAAATATATAAAAAAAAATAAATAAATAAATAATAACACCAGGTATTACAAAATATATCTATTTAGTTAAAAAAGATAAAATAAAAAAAAAAATACAAAAAAAAAAAAAATTAAAAATAAATAATAACACCAGGTATTACAAAAAATATATATTTGGACTAAACTTTTTTGGGTTTTAAACAAGTAAAAATGAAATAATTTCTAAATAAAATACAAAAACAAGTTTAAAAAAAATTGTTTTTTGAAAATAAAAAATGAATAATTTAATAAAGATTTTGTCTAGAAAGTTTTTATAAAATCATTTTCAAACAATACAATAATATAAATAATAATAATAATACTTATAACTAATATAAAAAGAGTACAAACAATTTGTTTAGCTTTTTAAGAATAATTTAAAAATAATAAAAAAGAATAAAAAAAAAATACTTATAACTAATATAAAAAGAGTACAAACAATTTGTTTAGCTTTTTAAGAATAACTTAAAAATAAAATACATTTGTTACTAACATTGTTGTCTTATTAAAATATTAGAATAAATAATTTTGTTACAATTAGCTTATAGGAAAATAATTATTCAAAAATATATATGGATTTTCAAAATATATTTTCATAAAATTATAGAGTAATAATTATAATTTCTTTAATAGATTGACTGAAATAAAAGGAATATCGTCGGTCTATATCAAATATAAATAGGTATAAATTTGTATACCGAATAGGAAGAGATGACAAGTTTGAATATGTAGTTCATGGTCGGACACTCAATAGAACTTATTGCAACACATGTACCTCTTACTGTGCATAAATACTGACGTAAATGCTAACATTTATCAAAGAAGAAAGCTACTTTTATAGAGCATTTGACAGTCGCAGTCATCTTTCAACACTTGTATGAGTATGTTGTGTAGCTATGCCGTTGCCGCTCATTAAAAACGCCCCAGCAGCAGCTGAAGCTGTAATAGCAGCAGCAAATACACTAATACCAACAGCACCAACGACAGCAGCAACAGGAACAGAAGCAACAACTCCTACCAGCCAGCAGCTGCAATTGCAGAGCCGCAAAGCAGGAACAAACCCGTAACACGCTGCGTATGCTTAATTTGTATGCGAATTTTTTAAAGGTGGCGCCAGCAAGGGGCGGAGATTTGGTTGGTTGGTTACTTATAAACCCATTGCCAGCAGCGTGCGTGCCTCTACGTCAACGTCAGCAGCAGCGCTCACTCGACTGTTGCTCATTTATTTAGTTAAAGAGCTGCGTACGTAGCAGTCGAAGTACGAAATCGACCAAAAATCGTTGCCTACTTTTGTGCGCGCTTTTTAATGAGAAGCAAGTGTGAAATTCCTAGCAAGAGAGTTTCTTTTGGTTCAATTTTTTTACGAGCTAAATTGATGATGCATTGTGGCTGACGTCGGTGGGGAGAACTATACATACATATAAATATATATATTATTATATATAATATATGTATATTCATATAAGAATTTTGATCAAATTGGTTCAAGTAAATTGTGAATAAATAAAGAGTTCAGTACGTATTAAAATTTAAAAAAAAAACCTTTTTTAAAATTGAATTAAACAAATTATTGTATAATACAAAAAAACTGATGAATGTTTTCAGCTTTGAAGCAATCCTATTTTTTTTATAGACTTACAATTAATATATAGTTTTTCTTTTTAATTTTTTGTTTTTAATTTTTTAATTTTTTATTAATGTTCTTTTTTTTCTATGTATTTTGATATATATTTTTATATTTTTAATCATAAAAGTACATCTATTTTATATGTTTATATTTATATATGTCTATATTCCATGTAAATATGCTTTTTATTTTATTTTTCCATTTTATGATTTTTCAATATTTTAAAAGTAAAATATTGAAAAATCATAAAATGCCAAAACAAAATAAAAATCATATTTACATGGAATATAGACATTGTTAAGGCAGTTGGATGCCTTGAATATGAAATAAAATAAGAAATATGAATTTAGCTAGTTAGTTATTATAGTTATTAACCACTGTAGATAAATTGTTGTTGTGAGCGCGAGCACAGGAGTGCGCTCTTATTTGATCGCTCTCTCGCTGTTCGCGCATAGATGCGCTCACTGTGCAAGCTGCGCTTGCGTTATGTGAAATCAATAAAAAATTAGTACAAACTGAATCACTGGTGCCAGCACTTCGTGTTAATTCCTCGAGACCGCAAGTTGCTGTCATATATTTTAAATATATATATTATTCTGGCCGTCGAAGGACCAGACCCTTTTTGGAAGGACATTTTTGGCGCCCCCGGGTGGACATCGTTGGAATTAAAGAAACTGGATTATGGACTTCGTGAATAATCAGGGAAGTACATAAGTATACATAGTGCATATAGATGACCAAGTAATGCAAGCGAAAAATAAATAAATGCATTACTTGAGACATACAGAATATTATTGTATGTACAATCTACGCCTATGTAAATTATATTGAGCCTGTTTAAATAAAAAATAAATAAAAAAAAAAATAAGGTGCATTGACCTTTGATCGGCCAGAACATTTCAATCTCTGTTGCCTCGCATAATCCAAGCTTTCTTTGGCGCCTATAGTGTGTTACAGTTTTGTTTGTGCTCATTTTCGACTCGCACTTTCGCTTTGTGCTCTCGCTCGCACATAGAATTTCGCTCTCGCTTGCACAGATAATTGCGCTCTTGCCTTGCGTTCTTCATTTGCATGCGCGCTTGCAATATCGTTTGCACTCGCGCTTGCACATAGTTGCGCTCTCGTTTTACTGTCTCGCTCACTTGCAATATCGTTTGCACTCGCGCTTGTACATAGTTGCGCTCTCGTTTTACTGTCTCGCTTGTGCATATTAGTGCGCGTTAGCTTTGCACTCATTGTATGCTCACTTGCAATATCGTTTGCACCTTCGCTTGCACACACAGTAGCGCTCTCGCTTTGCGCTCGTCACTTGGATTCATTATCGCTCAAACCTTGCGCTCTCGCTTTGCGCTCACTACTTGCATTCGTCACTTGGATTCAGTATCGCTCAAACTTGCACTCTTGCTTTGCGCTCTTCGTATGAGCTCGATCTGCACTAATCATTTGGCATTCTAGCTTGCAATATCGTTGCGTTCTTACTTGCACATACCGGCGCGCTCTCGTTTGTGCATGTGTATGTGTGAATGCATTGCACTCAATCGCTTTAAACTAATAGTCATTCAACATTCTGGTTGTTGTCTCAATGTTCACTCAATAGACCACTTACACTAATAGTCACTCAACATTCTGGTTGTTGTCTTCGCTAGATCGTTAACAGCTGTCTGTAACAGTCACTCAAGTATAGTTTAACACTGCCAGCGTAATATATATTGAGATTTATTACGATCGCGCTCATTTGTTAACTTTTTTGAATTGTTCTTCACTTGTTGTCATACATTAAGTGAATTTTGTATTTGTTTCGATTGAAATTGGTTTCATCTGAACATCACTTATAGCATCATGACTGGCAAGCGAGGAAAGAATCGGTCTATGGACGAGTCATCATCGGAGCGTGTCGAAGCTCTGTTGACTATATATAAAAACGTTACAAATGATATATCCCGCATAAATAAATCATTAAGAGACTACACTAAACCAGTAGAGCCATTCGAAATTGAATGTCGACTTGAGATACTGAACCGCTACATAGAAAAGGCTTTTAAGACACAACAAGAGTTGGACGACATTAATGCAGATTTAGTGCCTCGGTCAACATTAGAGGACTTGTGTGTGTCAACAAAGGCGCTTCTAATGAAGCGAGGTAGTGATAGCCAACCTAAAAGTGAGAGTCCCGCTAACTCTACAATGATAACCCCCGTTTCACACTCTAGAAGTCTACCGAATATAAAGTTGCCAAAGTTTAGCGGAGAATATTCGGAATATAAGAATTTCATTGGACTTTTTGAGAGTTTAGTCGACAACGAGCCAGGGCTATCAAACATAGAAAAATTCAATCACTTGTTGTCATGCTTGGACAAAGAAGCATTAGGTACTGTCAATGCATATCAGGTGACAGAGGCTAATTACCCAAAGGCGTTGGCTGCTTTAAAAAATGTGTACGACAATCAGTGTCTCATATTTTTTAACAGCATTTCGAAACTATTTGACCTCCCACACATGTCTGAACCATCAGCATCATCTTTGCGCATGCTGATTGATTCAGTACGTGCCATTTACGAGTCCTTATTATCGCTAGGATCTGATAAACAGATTTCGAATGCCATGCTCATCCATTTAGTAATGATGAAAGCGGACGCTGGCACGCGCTCTAGGTGGGAAGAGAATCTGGATTACAATAAACTTCCATTGTGGCAAGATTGTGAAGCTGCCTTAAACAGACGGTATCAGCATTTAAGTGCTGAAGAATCATCTGGTCCAAGTCGTAAGGTAGTTCAGGATAATAGGAAAAGAATTGGGAAAACTGCACTGGCTGTCGCTCTGCCAAGTCAGCCACAGAGTCCTAAATGCGTGTTTTGCAAAAAGAATGATCACTTCATTCACTCTTGCTCGTCGTTCGCAGCAATACCCTGTCAGAAACGTTTTTCGTTTGCAAAGAGCTATCCGCTCTGCATAAATTGTTTGCGAACAGGACACTCAGTGGCTGCTTGCAAATCAGCCCACTGTCGTGTGTGCTCTAAGCCGCACCATACCCTACTGCATAGATACAGCTCTGAGGCGGCTCAAAGCAGCTCAGCAGTTGTATCAGCAGTCCCTCGTCTCACTTCGTCACAGACTTCATCTGTAAATCACGCACGGATAGCCTCTGATCAAGTTCTTTTGGCAACTGCAGTTGTGAAGATAAAAGATCAATCTGGATCTTATCATTTAGCTAGAGCTTTATTAGATTCCGGCTCGCAAGTTAATTTCATAACTGAAGAACTTGCGAAGCAGTTGAAATTGAAAAGGCAAAAATCTGGGATTCAATTGTTGGGCATTGCTAACTGTCAGTCATCCGTTCGTCACAGCGTTCACACTTCGATATCGTCCCGAACGGACGACATAGAAATCCGAACAGACTTTGGTGTGTTACGTTCCATATCGTCGTACCAACCTGAGAAGCATACTGAAGAGATCAAGGTACCTGATAACGTACAATTAGCTGATCCTCAGTTCCACAAGCCCCAATGTATAGATTTGCTGCTCGGTGCTGATATCTTTTTTGATATATTAAGAGAAGGCAGAATAAAAGGACCTGATAACAGCCCAACATTGCAATTGACTGCCTTTGGTTGGATTGTATCTGGTCGCTGCCGAACATCGAATGCAGTTACTAGTTCGTCGACTTTCATTAGTGTCGTAAACGACGACATAGAGATAGATACAATAGTTCGCAAATTCTGGGAGTTGGAAGAAAAACCAAATACAATTAATTCGAATTTGTATACCCCAGAGCAACAACTGTGCGAGAAGTCATTTGTAGAGACTATTTGCCAAACTACCTCGGGTCGGTTCAAAGTGTCGTTGCCATTCAAATCAACCCCACATTGTCTTGGTACGTCTTATGACACAGCCAAGCGACGTTTTCTGGCCTTGGAAAGAAGAATGAGCAAGCAAGAAGACATTCGGCCAATGTACACGGACTTTATGAAAGAGTACTTGGCCTTGGGTCATATGAGCCCCACCGACAATCAAATTCCGAGAGAGCCGCATTATTTCATCCCATATCAATGCGTGCTAAGACCGCACAGCGCATCCACTAAACTTCGAGTAGTGTTTGATGCCTCTAGCAAGTCCTCATCTCAATTGTCGCTGAATGATCTACTCATGGTGGGTCCGACCATCCAGCCGCAGTTATGGGAGACTTTGCTAAGATTTCGACTTCGTCCTTGGGCTGCTACAGCAGACATCGCTAAAATGTACCGTCAAGTGGAACTTGACGAGTCCCACCGCAATTTTCAACTTATTGTGTGGAGGGAAACGCCCACAGATCCGTTACAAATTTTTCGTTTAAATACAGTAACGTATGGGACAGCGACTGCTCCATTTCTAGCAATTCGATGTTTAAAACATCTAAGCGACTTGCATGCTTCCACTCATCCAGCTGCTGCAAGATCGTTAGCCCAAGATTTTTATGTTGATGACCTGTTGACAGGAGCAGATAGCGTTGAAGAATTGTGCTTGTTGCATCGAGACTTGATAGCAATTCTTCAAGCGTTTGGGTTTCCTCTCACAAAATGGTCGTCCAACTGTAAAGAACTCGCAGCACAACCAGCTAGAAATGATATAATCATTGGTCATCAAGAGGACACAAAAACATTAGGATTAATCTGGAATCCGATGAATGACAGTTTTAGATATTCCATGAGTTATCCAGTAGAAGTGCAACCGACCAAAAGATCAGTTTTGTCATTTGTGGCACGGTTATACGACCCCTTAGGTTTGTTAAGTCCGATCGTAACTCGTGCGAAGGTCCTTTTACAAGAAATGTGGTTGCACAAACTTGGGTGGGATGACCAATTGCCTGTCCAAATGAGGCAAGAATTTGAGGCAGTAACTAGCTGTTTCTCAAACTTAGGCTCGTTGCATATACCTCGTTACGTTGGCACACTCAAATCAAAGGGATGCCAAATCCATGGATTTGCTGACGCCTCATCGAGAGCTTACGGTTGTTGTATATACGTAAGAATGCAAACAGATGAGGGTATTACTACCAGGCTGCTAGTCGCCAAGTCTAAGGTAGCGCCTTTGAAAACAAAATCTGTTCCTCGGCTGGAGTTGTGTGCTGCAGAATTATTAGCTACCTTGTGGGATGCAGTCAAGAAAATACTTGACTGTCCTATCAATCAAGTCACATTTTGGTCAGATTCGGAGGTTGTGCTTCATTGGCTGCGAATGCATTCATCTAGTTTGAACACATTCGTTGCTAATCGCGTGGCAACCATCCAAGAGTTGACAACTAATGTATCTTGGCGTCATGTACCAACGAGAGATAACCCAGCAGATGTTGTATCGCGGGGATGCTCAGTTGAGGAGCTTAAAACATCATTGTGGTTTCACGGACCAGGATTTTTAAGCCTTTCAGACACGTTGTGGCCAGCCAACCCACATATCACACTATCCAAAGAATTAGAGCTGCTAGAGAAGCGTAGAACTGCAACTACGTTGATCGCGGTCGATGAGGTAGCAAATCCCATCATACAACTTATTGAATCAACTTCGTCATTCTCTAAGTTAATCCGCATAGTTGCATATATGTTCCGCTTTATCAATGGAAAACAAGAGAGTTATTCATCACTGATTCCTACAGCTACTGAATTAAGTTTCGCATTCCTTGCAGTCATATCTGTAATTCAACACATTGAATTCATCGAGGAAATAAAGAAAATTAAGAAATCAATCGTGTTGCAACCGTCATTGCAAAAGCTGACACCGTTTTTGCACCCACACCAGCATGGCAGGCGTGTGTTGTGGTTGCTACGAGTAGGAGGTCGTTTATTGAATGCACCACTAACACATAATGCCAAATTCCCTCTACTGCTTCCAAAAAAGTGTCGTTTCGTGACGCTTTATTTGGAGCATTTGCATCGCTCTCATTGCCACGCCAATCCGTTGGTATTAATGGGCCTGCTTCGTCAGCAGGTTTGGCTGGTCAATGCTCGAGAGGCTTGCAGTGCAGTAGTTAGAAAATGCGTACATTGTTTTCGCTACAAGCCGAAACTGTTATCCCAAATAATGGGCAATCTTCCCGCTGATCGCTTACATGGAAATAGGCCATTTGAGATCAGTGGAGTGGACTTTTGTGGTCCAATACTAGTTTCGTTGGGAATTCGTGGCAAATCGCCAGTTAAGATGTATATTGCCATATTTATTTGTTTTACTTCGAAGGCTGTGCATCTAGAATTAGTCACCGATTTAACCTCGAACTCTTTTTTGATGTGTTTATCCAGGTTCGTTGGTCGACGTGGCTTTGTCCGGAAGCTGTATTGCGACAATGCCACCAATTTCGTGGGTGCTGCACGCACGCTGGACCTCAAGGCTACCTTCCATGGCAACACAGCGGACATGGAAACGTTTGCTGCGCAGCGGGGAATGGAGTTTGTGTTCATTCCTCCTCGAGCGCCGCATTTCGGCGGCCTTTGGGAAGCGGCAGTGAAATCTGCCAAGGGCCTGCTGCTGAAGGCAATGGGCAGCGCCATATTACGGCAGGACGAGGTGGCCACCGTGCTGGTCGAGGTCGAGGCCGTGCTCAATTCGCGGCCAATGGTCGCTCCCAGCAGCAACCCCAACGACGGCGAAGTGCTCACACCAGGGCACTTCCTGATAGGAGGAACGCTCGTGCCGCTGCCAATCGTGTGCACAGAGCCAGTCGACGACGTCAAGCTAACGTGCTTGAGAAGATGGCAACTGACATCAGGAATCAAGCGGCAATTCTGGACCGACTGGTCAAGGGACTACCTGCTCAGCCTCCAGCAGAAGTCAAAGTGGACGAAGGAGAGCAAGAACATAGAGGTCGGAGCAGTCGTGCTCGTGGGAGAAGACAACGCTCCTCCACAACAGTGGATGCTAGGCGTGGTGATGGAAGCCATAGCCGGCGGAGATGGTAGGGTGCGCGTGGTTGTCGTTAAGACAAAATCTGGCACCTATAAAAGGGCGATTCATCGCGTTGCCCCGCTGCCAGTCAGCACATAACTAAGTATATTGAAGCCCTGCGGCCTTTCAACGCGGCCGATGTTAAGGCAGTTGGATGCCTTGAATATGAAATAAAATAAGAAATATGAATTTAGCTAGTTAGTTATTATAGTTATTAACCACTGTAGATAAATTGTTGTTGTGAGCGCGAGCACAGGAGTGCGCTCTTATTTGATCGCTCTCTCGCTGTTCGCGCATAGATGCGCTCACTGTGCAAGCTGCGCTTGCGTTATGTGAAATCAATAAAAAATTAGTACAAACTGAATCACTGGTGCCAGCACTTCGTGTTAATTCCTCGAGACCGCAAGTTGCTGTCATATATTTTAAATATATATATTATTCTGGCCGTCGAAGGACCAGACCCTTTTTGGAAGGACAGACATATATAAATATTTAAAGAAATGCAATTTATTTTATGGAAAATCACATTAGTTTCGTGTACTATATATATTATGCAATTACCAACAGGATATTCTCTTTTAATTTATGAGTTACTTTAATATATAAGCATGCCGCGGAAATTCCTAAATATCTAAATGAAGTCTTAGACTTTCAGTAATTGAATTTATCTCAAGATGTGCTTCATCACTGAGTGTATTCCACGTCGTTATTCTCGAATCATATTCGGTCGTTCAAGAATTGGCTTGCTGCTTGTTAATTTTTGTTGAAAATTGCATTTGGCCGCAAGACAACGAAACCGAAATGAAAATGATAATTTCATTAAGCCAGCAGGCATCATCATTGACTCACGTACGCAGCTTACTTCATACACATATACATATATAAGATTCTACATATTTGCACTCCCAATTCTTATATATGTATATATATATATATATATATAAATTGTGTATGTATTTCTTTGCCAACTGATATGGTGCATCAATTTTACCTGCTACTTGACTGCACGTCGGTCGCATTGCCCTTTCGGGCACGCCCACTTAATGCGCATCATCAGCCTCGTTGGTTGCGTACAATGTTCGCATTGTAAATGTAAATGTAAAACTCGACGCATTAATTATGCAACGAGTGGCTGAGCTACAGCTCTTTTATACATATATATACATATATATATGCATACACACACACACATACATACATATATATATATATATGTATTTGTGCACAAGTATCTCAACATTTATGTATATTAAATACTTTTAAATGCCTCTGTATGGTCATGATTATAATGGGGTCTTAACTGGATAAGAGTGCAGTTGAGCCGCTTGGAAAGCCGGCGTAAAAGCGAGCTAGCCAGATTTTCAAGTAGCAACCGCAGCACAGCTTAAGCTTTAAATGCCTGCTGAAGCCAAGCGATTCGCATTAAGCATACGACTTGTTGTACGTCGAGCGGTCGACGTAATCATTGCCGTCAATTTAACTTCAGCATCTAGTGTACCCTGTACACTGACTGATTGGAGTTGCTTTAAAGCTTATCTTTAGCTCGAGATGAATTGACATTGAGTGCAGAGCGGGCGAGGCTAGGCGAGCATCAATGAAACTCTTATATATAAGAGGTTGCTTGAGAGTTTTAGGCAGTTGCGGCTGAAACTATATGTAATATTGATTTGAGTTTTAGATAGTGAAATGATATGCCTATTAGGGTTTTACAATAGTAAATATGTAAATGAAATATACTTTGTTTTTCTTATTTTGGCGCAGCAGCTTAGGTATTTATATAGGTTCAGAGGTACAGACTGACAAATATTATATGATGAAGTTGAGTGTTGATGCTAGTCTGCTTGCATTAGAATACATTAAATTTTTGGCATACTTCAGTTCAGATTTTCCTTGATTTCTGTCAACTTTCAACATTTCTCCGTCTCCTTTTTTGTTGTACTTACTATTTATTTTTTTTTTTACTGATTGTTTTTCTGCTTTACTTTTTATCTTTAACTTTATATTGATCTCTTTCCTTCTCTCTGTCCATTCTCTCATTATTTCTTCTTCACGTCTCTCTTTTCTCTGCCTCTGTCTTCAATTTTTTCCTTTCCCTCTCTTTCGTTTTTCCTTTCCTTCTCTTATATTTTAATTTTTTCTATGGTTCCCTCTGAGTTCCTGGCTTTGTCCCTCTCTGTCTCCTCCTCTCTTTCTTCCTTACTCTCTCTTTGACTTTCTCTTTGCCTATTTATCACAATCTCTAGCATTCTCTGACTTTCTTTCTATCTTTCTATTTTCATACTTCTCTTTATTGTTCATTTCGGTTTTTTCTCTGATTTATATTCTCTGATTTTCTCTCTTTCTTATCGTTATGTTTCTTTTTTGCTTTCTTTCTTTCTTTCTGTTTCTTTTTTCTCCCTCCACTAAACACTAATCTTTCTTTCCTACTGTTTGTCGTATTCTTTCCATCTCTGTTTTTTTTTTGGCTTTCATAGGTTGCCACTCTTTTACTTTTTCTCTTTTTTTCTCTCTCTCTCTCTCTCTCTTTAATAATCTGACTTTTTATTAACTTTCGCGGAAGAGATCCGCTTTCTCTTTCTTCTCTGTATTTTTTCACATGCAAATTCTATTTAGATTCATCTCCATCGATTAACAGAGCATCTTCTAGTCTAGCACATTTCACTTAGATCACGTTCCACACTTGTTGTTTATTATTTTAAAGGCGGTGGCTGTCTGTTGCAGCTGGATTCTTTCACTTGCCTGGGAGGACGGCTGTGGCTATCAGTTGGGCGGTTGCTCTCTCGCTCACTCGCTCACTCGCTCTCTCGCTCTGCTGGCTGGCTGGCCACAGCAGCTGTCGCATTAACCGTCGGCCATTTTGTTGCCTGTCCGCCATTGTCTGTGGCAATGGGCAATGGGCAATGGCGTTCGTCTGCTTGTTATTAAAATACATAAATAATAAGCGGCATATCAGCAGCGGCTTTTGTTGCTGCGCTTGTTACAGCAACAGCTACTTGCTGCTGTTGTTGTTGTTGTTGTTGCCACTGTTATTGTTGTTGTTGTTGTATATTGTTATAGCCATGGCAGGCACTTAAGCGGCCGCATCCGCATTCACATCCGCTGTGACAGAGGCAGCCGGCGCTTCAGCTCTCGGTTTTGGTTTTATTTTTTATTTCTTTTTTCTTTCACTTTTTTTTTTTTTTTTTTTTTTTTTGGTTTGCTCAGCTTTTTGCTTTGCCGTTCTGCTTAATGCGCAGCTCATTTCAAAGGCTGCCAAATTAGCTGCAGCTGTTCGAAGGCTGAAAAAGCTGAAAAAGCTGAAAACAAGCGTCTTTAAAAAGTATGCAAATTGTGCTCTGCATTCGACTGATTAAGAAATGTGGCTTATTGCAGCTTTTATTCCTTGCCCACTTTTACATTCATATTGCAAAATTTTCCACTGCAACTGCAGTTGTTATCCGCATTGGAAGCAGCCTTCACATGTGCTGGCTTTAATGCTGCAGGCTAGCATATTGTGCGCCATATTTCTTATAGCCATGGTCAATGGTTTCCATGTCCAGCAGCTATGTAATATATTTGATTTTCTTTTTTTTTTTTTATGTATAATTTTAAAATTGTTTTTATGTTTTTTGTACACTCTTTGGTGGGCATATTTGTTTAGCTGGCAGGCGATGAGTAGAAAATGCGTATACAAAATACATATATGTGAAAGCAGTTTTCCTAATAGACGAATGAGAAAATTAACATTATATAAACAAAAAGTAGAAAAAAATTTGGAAATTTGTTTATTTTAAATATTACATATACATATATATGTTGGAGTAGGAGTTACGATCACAATTACGGTTATCTAATATTAATATAATTTTTTGCATATTTTATATATATTTACTATGCGTATTTATTATAAATAAATTCATGTTCAGCTTATCGCAGCTTAGCTAAGACTTATTTAGTTTTGCAATTTCTTTTTAACTTTTCCCAGAGCATTTTATACTCAAGAAGTAGAAAAAAATGTTTGAATTTGTTTATTTTAAATATTACATATCTATATTTATGTTGGAGTAGGAGTTACGATCACAATTACGGTTATCTAATATTAATATAATTTTTTGCATATTTTATATATATTTACTATGCGTATTTATTATAAATAAATTCATGTTCAGCTTATCGCAGCTTAGCTAAGACTTATTTAGTTTTGCAATTTCTTTTTAACTTTTCCCAGAGCATTTTATACTCAAGAAGTAGAAAAAAATGTTTGAATTTGTTTATTTTAAATATTACATATCTATATTTATGTTGGAGTAGGAGTTACGATCACAATTACGGTTATCTAATATTAATATAATTTTTTGCATATTTTATATATATTTACTATGCGTATTTATTATAAATAAATTCATGTTCAGCTTATCGCAGCTTAGCTAAGACTTATTTAGTTTTGCAATTTCTTTTTACCTTTTCTCAGAGCATTTAAGCTTCGACACGCTCAAGTTAAATCTTCTATGGTGCTTTATTATATTCGCTGGTAATTATTAATATTTTTTCTCTCTTTTCCATGTTTATCGTTTGCGATGCTTTTCCTTCCCCGCTTTTATTTGCCTGGCGTATCTGCGACTGCTTTTTATTTGTCCCTGGCATATTCCTTGTGTTCGTCTGTGCGTGTGTGTGTGCAATTTTATAACTAGCATATTAAGCCAACGATTTCGCCGTGTAATGCTGCTGAATTTGCTGCAGCACATGCAGCAATAAAAAAACCAGTTAGCTGGACAGTGAGTGACTGGGAGATGCTCTATGAAATAAATATAGTTTTTGCAGTTTTCTTTGTTGAGTTTAGAGAAAGTGATAGGGAAAGTTAAGCTATGTAGCTGTAATAACTACCAAATATATATTGCTTGGATACAATTATCAGTTACAACTTATTATTATACTAATCGATAATCGATTGTTATAGATCATGCTAGCCATATATATACTATATACTAATATGTATTAAAAATATACTGCAATTATCAATTATTATTGATAATGTTGTTAATATCATGTGCTTAAAATGTTGATATCAATTAGCGCCACTCTGCGCTCATATAACTTGTAGTCGATAAATATCGACTATCGCTGCTAGAGACATTTATCGTTTGCCTTGAGTTTGCAGCTTTCATTTATAAAAGCATTAGCTGAAGTTCTTCATAACTGGATCAGCGTTGCAGCAAATACCTTTTGACACACTTGCCTAGCAGGTATTTGAACATATATTTACGAAATACATATGTATGTGTAAATAAATCGTTGAAGTGTAATGCATGCGTACTTGTGCCATATTTTATTTTTTTTATGACCGTTCGCTTTGCCTTTTTAAAAAATATTTTTTGAGTGAAAAGCAAAAATCAATTTCGCAGCAATTTAAAATATAAAATATAAAAATAAATTGTGAAATGTTTTAAATGTTTTTTCTTCTTCTCACATTTGCTTTTTGGGTATTTCGAGTCAAGGTCAGCTGGGCAGGAGGCAGAATAACTGCTGACTGGGTCGTTTCTAGCACATAATCGACATGTCCATCAAATTTATGTGGCAGCAGTTGTAAGCGCCAGACATGACCATAAAATGGTTTACCAACTAAAGGAAACTAACGGTAAGTGGGGCGCCTCATTCGCTCTCTTTCTCTCTCTCTCTGTCTCTCTCTTTCTCTCTCTTGTGCTAGAGAACGTCTTTGAGACATCTCGGGGGTCATAACATTTAAAGTCAAATTACGGCAAATGGTCGCAAAGTGTGTGATTTAAATGCACTTGGGCGACACTTTAAGACGCTCAATTGCTCGCTTTATTGTGCGGCCATAAAAAAGCCAAAGCCTGGCCAAACTGAAGCACAGCGAGAGAGAGAGAGAGAGAGAGAGAGAGGGAGAGTGTTAGTTATAGTGAGGGTTGACTGTGCTTTGACACCGAAAAGCCGAGCAATTGTCGCCTGAGTCACGTTTGTCACATAAACTCAATGCTCGACTGCTGGCGGTCAGCGGCACAAGTGAAAAACTATTATTATTTGGCACCCACCAATTCAGCACTCAAACCAGCCCCAACCACCCACAACCACTCCAACCACTCAGCTACCAGCTATAGTGAATGCCTTTCTCTCCATCTCCATCTCTCTCTCTCTCTCTCTCTCTCTTTCTCTCTCTCTGTCTTTTAGTTCGTAAATCCGTCAGCTTTATGTTTTTTTTGTTGTTCAAATTTTATGGGCGCGTCTTGAGCGTCGTTTTTTCTTCCATTTGACAACGCTGCAGTTTTTTGTAGCTCGAAATCAACTGATTCGATTAAGGAAACCAAAAAAATAGAAATTAATTTGATGTTTTCGCTGCTGTTTAATGAAATTCGTGAATTAAAGCTGATTTAAATGCGCCTATAATATTAAGATTCGATTAGAGGGGGGTGAAGCCATAGAGCATGAGAACTAAGTGAATTTTGTATGGATTCCCTAGGGGGCGAGGATTTTATCTTGATGGTGATAAGTGTTTGACTCAATGGGTTTGAGAAAGAGTTTATTGGCAAAGATGTTATCGATAACAATTGCTTATACCAGTTTTTTATTGTCGTATTTATTAATTTTTTTTTTTTTTTTGTATTTACATAGACAAACATTAGTTTTAACCAGTTTTATAACTGTTTGAACTGATATCGATAACGATTATTTACAGTTACATGAGGATGAGAATTTGTTATATTTTGTATTTTTCAGATGATATATATATTAAAAAGTTTAATGGCTTAAATTATATAACTATCAATACCTTCGATAACTAAGGTTCATATATATTTGAAATTCATATTAATTTTTAAAAGACTTGTATTTATTTGTAATAGGTATTATTTACTGAACATTTTCAAGCAGTTCAATGTATTAAAAGATGTGCACCACATATTGGTTATCGATAATTATTGTGTATAGAGCAACTCATATTACTATAAATAATTATTAGTTTAATGTCTTAAAACATAAAAATAACTATGCATTTACTTAAAAGAAATTTTATATAATTTTAAAAAGACTTGTTTATTGTTTGTTAATATTTATTAAATATTAAAAAAAAAATCTATTCATCAAGAAATAAATATCGTTCATATGCTTATCGATAACAATTATATATTCTATTTTTTTGTCTATATTTAAGAGATTGATTTAGGCATTTACCAAAGTTCGTTTATATTTCTTTATATTTATATTTCTATTATTAAGTTTCATAGTTCTAGAGAATCAATATGCGATAGCACTGTTATCGATAACGATTATTGATAGGAGCTAGAATAGAATCAAATGCAATTTTTAAGCTCATTTATTAATTATTATTTAAAATAAGATAATATTATAGAATGGGTATATCATAGTCGTATAGAAATTATTTGTTGGAATGCTTAGCATTTATACGCTGTTATCTTATGGTATTTTCGGTTTTGTCTCCTCTACTAACCACGAGCTACATAACCGAGACAGGGCTGAATGCTAAAAGGATCTACGTTTTAAGGTTTTGTGAATCAATTTTTCTTTTTGTTTTTCCACGAATCAAAATGTAACTTGAGGGAGAGAGAGAGAGAAGGAGGGAGGGAGAGAGAGAGAGAGAGGGCGAAAGAGGTGTTGCTGAAACGAGAGTGAATTTTTGCTTACACTTGTTGGGTAATTGCTGCCAAGTGGCAATCGCAAAGTGGTTGACTGTTAGCTGGGTGGTTCTGTGTCTGTGCCTGTGTCTGTGCCTGTGCCTGTGCCTGTGGCTGTGGCTGTGGCTGGGTAACTGGTAAATGGCAACTGGGTACCCAGGCTGGCGGGCTGGCTGGTTGTCTGTCAGACAGGCAGCCTGCCTGCCTGGGAGCTCGAGCAATCTGCATGGCTGTGGTCGAGGCGAAGGGAGAGGCTACACTGGAGACGCAACCGCATTCATTTGCCAAATTAATGGCATTTCATTTGGGCGCTTCATTCATGCAAGGATGTCGTCATCGTGCTACTCGACGCGACTCGACTCGACTCGACTCGCCTCGTCGTCGGCCACCAAAATTTACGTGTCTGAGCAATTTGCATGCAAGTGGGAGGCGTGGCCCATGCCACGCCTCTGAGCCGCTTGGCGCGAATGCCAGCTGGCGTTGCTCCAGCTCCAGCTCCAGCTTCAGCTACAGCTTCAGCTCGATTCTTGCTCTTTGTGGGCAGGGAGGGATCTGAAGAATCGGTTTACATTTCCAGGCGAGCGACTTGGCTGCCAGTTGTTTGTCAACGGCGACGATTATTCAAAAGTGCAACATGCAAATTTATTTGCTGCATAAAATGTTATGAGCTCGCATGAAAATGTCTGACAACAATTGCAAATGGCAGCCCAAGCAGTTGGCAAACGTTACCATAACCAGACAGAGAGAGGTATAGAGAGAGAGAGAGAGAGAGAGAGGAATTCAGATTTGAATCATTGAGTAGAGAACAGTGCAGAGACTTATCTAAAGTGGGAACTAAACTCAGCCAAAACTGCATTCGTTTTAAAGCGAATATTCCTCTAAAAAAAAAAGAGGCATCCCAATAACAGCTGCAGTTGCAGTTAATATAAAAGCTCAGTTAAGAGCAGTTACTGCAGTCTGTAGATGGCAATAAAAGCTGCAGCAATAAAGTTAAGCAAGCATGAACAGTAAACAACTAAAGCATATATGAACAATAATAGCGGTAGTTAAGAAGTTAGAGCAAGAAATAGTTGAAGGAGCGTTTGAAATTGTTTTCACTTCTGGCAAGAAGAGTCCTTCTTGATAAGTGTGTGTGTGTGTGTGTAGATATTTGTTAGATAACAGATGTATGAGAGAGAGGAAGAGAGGAAGACTGAAAGGGAAGAGTGTGTGAGTGGGAGAAAAGAGAGAAACAGATAGAGAGAGAGATAGAGAGAAAGAGAGCTAGATAAATAGGTAGTGTATGTTTGTGTGTGTGCGAGAGAGAGAGAGAGGGAAAGTGCAAGAGGTAGAGAAAGAGACAGATAAATAGAGAGATGATAAATGTATACGAGATTTATTTTTTTTTAGGGCAAGATAGGGATAGGATAGAAAGAGACAGAAAGAGATAAAGTGTGAGAATGTGAGAGAGACTCTATGAGAGAATGAGTAGGAGAAAGAGCGAAAAAGGGAGAGAGAGGGAATGAGAGAGGGTAGCAAGGGAGATAAAAAGAGAGAGAGAGAGAGAGAGAGAGAGAGAGAGACAAAGAACGAGTGAGGAAGAGAAAAAGAGATAGGGAGAAATATAGAGAAGATACTAAATGAAAAGAGTAAGAAACAGAAATAGTTGAGGGACAGACAGAGAGCGCGCGGCAAGAATAGAAGACATAGAAATTCATAGTCACAGAGAAATCTGAGACAAGTGAAGGATAGAGAAAATACAGGAAAAAGAGTATAGAAAGAGAGAAAGGAAAATAAATACGGAAATATGATACAGTGATGGAGATAGAGACTTTAACCTTTACCTGCGTGTGTCACTTGAGACAGCGCCTTACAGTTAAAGCAATGCTCGCAGCAACTTCTTCGTGCTCCAGGCTTCATATCTACCACGTGTCCAAGACAGAATCATAGGTTTCATTAGTCAGAGCTGAAGTCTCTCAAGCTACATGCTGCGAATGCCAACAGCCCGTTACAATATGGGAGCTGCTTTCCGCTGCGAACATGCTCCAGGCTACTTCCGCTGAGGTGGAGCGAATTGGGTGTTGGATGTTGGGCAAAAAGCTGTTGAACTTCTAGCAAACAATCAAAAGCGAACAAGTCTGAACTGAGTTGATATGGGAATATGCAATAAACATAGACAGTCAGCTCAAACAATTTGAACAGACGTTTGCACAGATTGTTGAATATACAAGGTGTCATGGCAGATATCTTTGGAATGGACTTACTAAAATATATAGAAATGTATATATGACATATAAATATGAAATGAAATAAATTATATTAAAATATGAAATTGATATGACGTTTATGCATTTCATGACATTAGGCCATTGAATATGTTTGGAATTTGGGGCCTTGCTTTTGGAAACAGCATTATGCTGGGTTAACACCACCTGGCTGAAATCCATGGGTTTTGATTTGGCAGAGACTGGTGCGCGGATATGGGTGTGTGCTGACGCGCTCAGGTTGCTGTGCTGTGCTGTTCTTGTCCTCATCATTCTCATCCTGACGCTGAATAAAGCTCTGTCCTCGCTCTCGTTCTCATGGGATTAGTGTGTGTGTGTGTGTGTGAGTGAGTGTGCGCGCGTCGGCGCTCTGGGTGGGCTGAGTGTGTGTGTGTGTTTGTTTGTTTCCCTCCCTCCTCCCCCAGAATGAGCTCTGTGTGTGTGTGTGTGTGTGTGTGTGTGTGTGTGTGTGTGTGTGTGTGTGTGTCTCTCTCCCCGTCGTGGTGGGGCTGGGGCTGAGCAAGCTCAGTGCCAGGATGAAGCCCAGGCATTAGGTACTCATCAGCCCCCTCCTCCTCCCGGGCTGTGTCGGGGGGGGGGGGGGGGGGGGGGGGGGGGGGGGGGGGGGGGGGGCATTCTCATCTTCTCATGTTGCAGTCAGAATTTCATTTGTTGTTGGAACTGGGAGAACACAGACTGGGCTGCAGCCCCGACTGGAAAATTTCATCCTTGTTTGGTTCTTTGTTTGTCGGGGGGGGGGGGGCTGCTAAGTTACCAATAAATTACCTCCTCATTGTCCAATAACCAGTTGTTGTCTTTGAGGAATCAGGTCATTGTGGTTTTCATTTGCAGTTCTTTGGGCTGCGTTGGACACTGTTGTCCAGCCAGCCTGGGCGACAGAGCCTCCTTCTCTGCCCCCCCCCCCCCCCCCCCCCCCACAAAAAAAAAAAAAAAAAAAAAAAAAAAAAAAAAAAAAAAAAAAAAAAAAAAAAAAAAAAAAAAAAAAAAAATGGCACCCTCCTGATAAAAAAATGGGGGGGGGGGGGGGGGGGGGGGGGGGGGGGTGTGTTGTGTCTCTTCATTTAATTACAATTCTGGTATTATCACTGTAGAGTTTGGAAAACATTTCCGCCTGTGCTGGACTCCAATACGGTATTATCGTGGACGTTTTGACTATTAATGAAATCTGACTGTAGCGTGGTGTTGGTAATGTGAAGTGTCGGCAATTTTTGACCAGCAGGTAGCGGTGGCGACGATGAAGGAT
The DNA here is from genome assembly GCA_035045345.1 of Drosophila hamatofila. Lineage (NCBI taxonomy): Eukaryota > Metazoa > Arthropoda > Insecta > Diptera > Drosophilidae > Drosophila > Drosophila hamatofila. The sequence goes on from JAWNPA010000032.1 coordinate 4,795,242, forward strand.
GATCTGGAGTATATAGACGCCACCAACTCGGATGGCGTGGTGGACGGCGGCCGAATGGGCGCCAGGTCCACAACGGGCAACTTCTTCAGCTGCTTTTCGCTTTGATTTACTGCGCCGGCAATGCACAATGAACCACATTTTGACTTACTTACCGTTGATATACAGACGTACATACATACATATATAAATATGTATTTGTATAGTATATTTATATAGAGTACTTAGCTCGCATTATTGTTGCGCAACAAGAATTAGCAAACAACAAAGCGTTTACGTAAAACTAAAACAAACTTTGAGTTGAAGCGAAATGTCAGGCAAATTGTTTCACGTCTAATTCAAGGGATTCCAACTGAAGGCAAACATTTTAGTTGCGTATTTACTCTGATAGGCTTTGATTGGGCTCAGTTTGAAGTGCTTAAAACTTTAAGGTAAATTCATGAATAATGTTTGATGCAAACTGATATGAATTTATAGCATTAAGTGGTTTAATTATTTGTGTTGTTTTACAGCAGTATTTAACTAATTTAAAAATAAAATATAAGTACTAAAATATTTGTTATAAATTCAATTTTAAATCTGTTTTAAATATCCAACTAAATTGCGGTATCATGTCAGCTAGCACGACTAACACGGCGTATGCGTGCTGTTACGTGCTTGAAACTAAATTTAGTTTTAAATTGTTTCTGAATTTATTTAACCATATTTAAAATTGCTTTTAGTTTTCTTTACCGATTTTTACAAAAACCCAGCACACTCTTCTTCGTATTGTTTTTATTTATTCCTATGGAGTTTTGTTAAGTATTAATAATTTGTTATTTCGTTTTTACATTATTCCTTTCGTTACCCTCTACCTTTATTCCCTACGTTTTCCCTCAGTTATTCCTTATGTTATTCCTTACGTTATTCCTTACATTATGTCCTGCGTTATGCTTTACGTTATTCCCTGCGTTACGCCTTACGTCATTCCTTACGTTATTCCATATGGTATTCCATACGTTATTCCATACGTTATTCCTTACATTATGCCCTGCGTTATGCTTTACATTATTCCTTACGTTTCTCCCGGCATTACGCCTTACGTCATTCCTTACGTTATTCCATACCTGGTTTATAACCTTATTCCATACCTTATTCCATTACTTATTCCTTACGTTACTCCCTGCGTCAAGTTTTACGTTATTCCTTACGTAACTTCCTGCATACGCCGTAAATTATTCCATATTCCTGGCTTATTACCTTATTCCATACCTTATTCCCTACGTTATTTCTAACATTATTCCATACCTTATTCCTTACGTTATTCCCTGCGTTACGTCTTACGTCATTCCTTACGTCATTCCATATCTAATTCCTTATTTCTTAGGTTATTCGATATATTATGTATAACGTTATTCCATACCTTATTCCTTACGTTATTCCTTGCGTTACGTCTTACGCCATTCCGTACGCCATGCCTTGCGTCATTCCTTACATTATTCACGTTACGCTTTACGTTACTCCCTGCGTTACGTCTTACGTCATTCCTTACGTCATTCCATCCCTTGTTGATTACCTTATTTCATACCTTATTCCTTACGTTATTTCTTACGTTTTTCGATATATTATTTAAAACGTTATTCCATACCTTATTTCTTATGTTATTCCCTGCGTTACGCTTTATGTTAATCCTTACGTTACTCGGTGCGTTACGCCTTATGTTATTCCTAACGTTATTACCTTATTCTATATTATTATTTTTTACTTTCTTACTCTCTTCGTAACCCCTTCGTAATCCTTTACGTAATTGCTAACGTTATTCCATACCCTATTCCTTACGTTATTCTTTACGTTATTCCCTATGTTATTCCATACCTTGTTTACTACCTTATTCCATATCTTATTTCTTACTTTATTTCATACCTTGTTTTGTACCTTATTCCATACCCTATTCCTTACGTTGTTTCTTACGTTACTCGTTACGATTTTCTTTTACCATATTTCTTAATTTAATTATTTTTTTTTAAGTTTGACGCATCTAAAAATTTGTGAATGCAAAAATGTTTGCAAAAAATATTATATTTATATTTATAATTTAAATGAAATATATATATATATTCATATATATATATATATATATGTTATATTTGCATATATTTGCCTAATTATGAGAATCGAGGCTTTTCGGTTGAGCTTTTGCGTGCGCTATTGAAGCGTGGCAGCCGCTGATGGCGACGAGCTATTTGTGTTTAATTTGAATGTGGGCAAATTGCAGGATGTCAAATGGCCGCAGGACCTAAAAGGGCCACAGGCCGCAGGCTATCTGTAAATGCAGTTGTTGCCTGGTTGTGTCGAGTGCTTTATGTGTGGACCACGAGCTGATGCTGTTGCTGTTGTTGCTGTAACATAAAATAACAATTACGCAATTAATTGCAACATTTCAATAATATTTAATGAAGCGCAAACAAAATGAAATAACAACAGAAATGTGGCCGATTGCCACGACATGAAGGACATGAAAACTAATTACAAATGTGGCAAGAAGCAACAACAACAACATTGCCTCGATGCTCGACGCTCTATCATATAGCCATAGGAGAACTAACCAAGCAAAAAAAGGATTCCAATTGCCGGCTTCTACCATAAATCTCATTCACTTAATAGACGACTGCATAATTTAACAGATAAACAAACAAACGAGTTGGCGATTGCATTCGAGTAGGAGCTGAGCTCCGAGCAGAAGGAGAAGCAAACAACAACATGAAAAAAAGAGGAGAAGAAAAAAAAAAAACACTCGTTGTCCAACACTGAGCCGAAAGCAAAAGCTAATTGCCAAATACTAAATTACCCATTCAGCAGTAAAAACATTCCAAGAGCCTCTCACAACGTGCCAAGCTGTAAAGCAAACAGCACCACAACTTTAGCCAGCCAGGACAACACTTTAGCCAGAGACCAGAGAGAGAAAGAATGTGGGCTAGAGTGAGAGAGTGCGAGTATGTCTCCTCTCATATATATATATATTTCGAATTTTGCTGTCAATGCGAAAAAAATTTGGGAATACCGATGCCAAGCATCGACCAAGGGCCAAGGGCAGTATTTGAGAGCGGCAGAGCGGAGGGAACACAAATACGGATGGCCAGCAAAGTAGCTGTATAAATGTGTGAAATGGCTTTAAGGACTCAGCAAAAGCCAGTGACGGGGCAGAAACCGAAGCGAAAGCCAATAGAGAGAGAGAGAATTGGTAGCTGAGGGAAATTTAATAAGAACTACAGATACGGGAGGCGTTTGGCTATAGAAAGGCAATAAAAATTGGAATGTGCGCAAAAAATATATTCATAAATTTTAGTGCAAGGTAAGATTTTTAATGAGAGTGGTGTAGAGAGACTGTAGACTAAAGTTGCAGATGGAAATGGAAATGAAAATAAAGTTAAAGCAAAAACTAAAGGTGAAGAGAAAGAAAGAAAAGGGCAGAAGGTAGGCGGCGAGCAAAATAAGAGAGGTGAGAAAGTAGATATAACATATGAAGAGAAAGAGAGAGATTTGGTGAGAAAGTAGAGGACAAATATTGGGACATATGTATATAGGGAATTGACAGACATAGTAAAATGCAGAGAGAATGAGCGGATGACAGATAGAAGGAAGGAAGAATATAGAGATTGAGATGAAGAAAAAGAGGGAACCATATAAAGAAATTGAAAAAGAGAGAAAATAGAGAGACAAGTGGAGAGAGAGTTTCAGAAATGAAATGAAAGAAGGATAGATAGTGACAGAGAGAATGACAGAGAGAGAGAGAGAGAGAGAGAGAGAGAGAGAGAGAGAGAGAGAGAGAGAGAGAGAGAGAGAGAGAAGAGAGAGAGAGAGAGAAAGAGAGATAGAGAGAGATAGAGAGAGAACTAATGAGAGAAATAGAATGGAGAGAGAGAGAGAAACAGTGAGAGAGTCAGAAAAGAAGAGAGAGTTTCTTGACAAATATATTGAGGCACACAGCCAGAGACAGAACGAGGAAGAGAGAGACAGAGTCAAATTCAGTTTGAGGGAGATAGATATATATATATATCGAATGTAATAATTGAGCCAATAGGCATAACAGACATTTAGATTTTCAGACCATAAGGGGAATTTTAAAATGCATGGAATTAATTATATATATAATGAGAAAAAAATAAAAATAAAATATGAGTGAAAGATATAAATGTAATGCAATAAAACATAAAGAAATAGTTATACATAGATAATTAGAATGGTATGGTATGGTATGATAGATAGGTATATTTAAAGAACATATATTTGAGCAAAGCTATGCGAGAGTATAAAGATGGCATGAGTAGCTCTACATAAATTCCTAAAGAAAAATGTCTTAAATTCAGTAAAAATATTGCAGCTCTATCCACATCCTGCTCCATGAAACTTCATGCTGCTTAAAGGCAATCGCTTGAAGTTGACTAAAGTTACTTTTAGACATTTCAAATAAATAGGTCTCTTACTTATGGCACGGTGAACGCTTCATAGTCAGACACTTTATGTTATGTTTTTTCTTTTTTTTTTGTGGCAGCAACAACAACAACAACAGGAGCCATTTACCTGTAGGCACATTCCGATCATTTCAACAGCTGCCGCAAAGTGTGCTTCAGATGTTGCTAACACGGAAAACTTTGGGAAAAACTCTGGGAAGTAAAGAAGTAGAAGAAGACGAAAATAAATATGAAAAAGTGTGGTTTTTTTTTTTTTTTTTGGAAAAGCTGAAGAAAATATTATAAGCAATGGCAATAGCAAGGGCTGCCATTACGGTCATTTCCTAGTGGGAGGCAATGCCTAGTGTATCTCTAAAGATAACTGTGTGAGGGTGTGTATAAGTGTGTGTGTGTGTGTGTGTGTGTGTGTAAGTTGCCTTGATGTGTTGTGCATGGGGTCTCTTTTTTTCTTCAGTTGGCATTGCCTGAACGGCTCGACGCTTCCGTTTGTCAACGAGTTACGGAAATGATGATAAAAAATGGCTGCCACAGCTGCAGCTGCTGACATGTGTGTGTGTGCTGTGTGTGTGAGAGTGTCATGTGTGTGTGTGTGTGTGTGTGCCATGTGTGTGTGCTTTGAGTTTGACTTAGTAGCTGGGCGCTAGAGGCGAGCTAAAATTTCATTGCACTCAGCTGCAGCGACTACTTAGCACAAGTGGCCCCCAAAGGCAACAGCAAGGCGCACAAAGTGGGCGTGGTCTTAACTTGAATGCTGCTCATGTTGTGTATGCTGTGTGTGTGTATGTTCGTGTGAGTTACTCTGCACAGATGGAGAAGTCACAGCTCAAGACAGCTGCTCATTTCCGCACGGCCCCTGGCTGGCAATGACATGACAGGAACTTGCCTGTGGGGGGAGGCGGCAGGACTCCAAAGCACTGAGGCAGCAGTGGGAGGCGTGCTGAACGTGTGCGTGGGTGTTGCCTGTATAATAAGCAACTAAGACAGCTTAGAACTTGTGGCCAAGTCGCCCAACTGTTTGCACAGCTAGCTTTGCGTTTTGCACAGCCATGACAGGCACTTTCAAATGCAAGCTGCTCGCCCCAGCCCCAGCCCCACCCCCAGCCCCGCCACTCATACGACTGCCACAATAAATGTAAAGTGCTGCCAAGTGTCGGCTACATACACACACACACACACGTGTGTAGGTAGACATACATGCATAGATTATTACCTGCCACTTGCCACTTGGCACCTGGTTTTTTTCTACTCTTTTTTTTTTTTTTATTCCCTTCCTAGAACTTTTCACGAGTTTTTCACGATTTTCAGTCACTTCAGTTCTTTTTTTTTTCCTTTTTACTTTTTACTTTCGACCAGCTCCGAAAGCTGCCAACACATGTTGAAAAGTTTTCGCTTCGTTTTTGTGACATGAAAATGCTTTGAATCCATTCAACGAGACGAACAGCTCGAGAGACGCAGCAGAGGCTGCTGTAAGAGCAGGAGAAGCAGGAGGAGCAGGAGGTTGACTGTTGGCATGTATGGGAAAATTAAATTTGGCAGCCAGGCTTCCCTTTTTTCTACCTTTCTAATTGACATGAGCTGCATGTGTTGCATATACGCCCCAAAAACTAAATCAATTCTATCAAAATTTAAGAACTGAAAGAGAACGAAACAAAGACTGTTTAACTAGTCGTTCAAGGCAGCCACAAATCTCGGCACTCAGCACTCTCTCGGCACAGTTGTTGCGGCATTTGCAGCCATATGCGGCAAGTCAGGCAGAGATTTGCCTTTGAATGCCATGTTAATTACAGGCAGAGCCGACCAGCAGGAGGAGCTGGGTGGCAGTTCCTTTGCAGCAGCAGCAGCAATAAGCTGTTGCATTAGGCAGCTGCAGCTGCAGCTGTAGCTGTAGCTGTGGCAATTGCAGTGGGATTTGCCCATTCAGTAAAGGAAAGCACTGACATACTCGGCATAATGTTTATAGGTTTTACACTGAATGCAAGGCTGCTGCTCTAGAAATCAACAGTTATTAAAAGACTGCTTAGTCTCACAGTCTCTCTCTCTCTCTCTCTCTCTCTCTCTCTCTCTTTCTCTATCCATGTGGACTTAATTCCTAGACAATTGCCAGTTGTTGCTGGCAAATTCTAGTTTTAATCCCATAAGCATAAAAATGTTTATGCACACACATACACTTACACATTTCTATACATGTCTATGTACTTTTGTAAGTCACTCAACAGCATTTTTGTCAAGTTGAGCTGCAACTTTTAATATACATAATTCTTTTGAGGTTTCAAATCTACTTTGGTTTGCATGGCAAGAGACAGCTGAAAGAGACAGTTGAGAGACAGCAATGAAACGCATTTTAAATATAAAGAAGACTCAAGACTGACGAATTGTTCATGAAATCAGATAATGAAGAATGCAAAATATCAAACTAAATTGTGTTTTATTTTTTTAATAATTATTTTAATTTATTTTTAATTTTTTATTCGCAACTGTTGATATCAAGAAATGTTGTTCGTCTTATAAGTGCAGTAGGCCAATAGGAATTGAAGGAGATAGCACTGTAGCTAGCTATAATATTATCGATACTCAACTATATGTCATCTATGTTCAAGAAGAATGACATTAGGAGAATAAGAAGGGTACAATAATTTAATTCGAAACGCAAAGCGACATAAGCAGCAGAGTCGAGTGAATAATTAAAATAAAATAAATTTTAAAAAATATATAAAATGAAATTGGTGTTGTATGAGCATTTATAAATACGAGCTAATATATAGGCTTATACTAATTATTGTAAGTACACATTATATGTAGACGAATTTTAATTTAAGATTGATGTATAGGAATAAAAGTACTTATTAAAAAAAAAAAAAAAAAAAAAAATACAATAAATCTCATTTAATAGATTGTAAAAATATCCTAAAATTTAAAAAATTTAATATTTGTTTATTTTATTTTTTACTTAAAAGAAAAACCAAATAATTATATTAAATTTAGTTTAAGAAAATCATAAATACCAAACCAAATTTTAAAATTTTATTTATATTTTTTACTTAATATATTTTTTACTTTTTACAAAAGCAAATATTTATACAAACTTATTTTATATCGATATATATGAAAATTGTGAAAATATTAAAATATTTTTTAAAGATAAGTGAGTATGTTTTCTTCTCCGTCACCATGAACTATTTATATCTTCGACTAAATTGAATTAGGCTCAGTTTGAATTAGCTTTAACTACCTTTTTATAGTGTATAACTAACTATATGATTAAGACTTATTAAGTTGTATATTGGCAGCCCCATAATAATAACACTATATAAGCTATATTTCTGCCCTACGCTTAACCATTTCACCATTATTAAAAGCCGCCTGAAAAGCTGGCATAATAATTACGTCATAGCCAAGCAACTTGGCCCTACATAAACTACATAATATATAGCTCTCTGCTTGCTGCAAACTCAACTGTTTTCACCTGATTCGCTGAGTTCTTAAAGTGCTGCAGAGGAAAAAACTTTCCACTTTATTTATGGGCCGAGCTTGACTTAATGATCCCCGCTCCATAAAGAGGCTCACACTTACAGTTTGAGTTTCAGTTTCAGTTTCTGTTTCAGTTTCAGTTTCAGTTACAGTTTCAGGCCAAAAGAGACAAAGCGAACTGTTAAGTCAAAGGCGTTGAGGGCACTTTATGAGCTGGTTGGCTTCCTGGGTGACTGTCTGACTGACTGGCTGGTTGGCTGGTTGGCTGGTCGTTTGGTCAGCACCAAGGCAATCACTGAACAAATCCTGGCCATTGAAATCAATAAAAGTTAACGGCCTGTGCCTGGGATATACTCCGCCGGCAGCAGGCAGCCGGCAGCCGGCAGCTCACGATTGATGTGCCATAAAAGTCGCAATTGAAGCGCACGCCCGCAGCGACCAGACCAGACCAGACGAGACACACATCAGAGCAACAGAGTGAGAGAGAGAAAGAGAGAGAGACTGAGCTGGTTAAAACGGGCTGATGGCTAGCAAAGTGCGGAAGTGCGTCATCATAAAAGCTTTCACGGCTGCTCGCTTATTGTGTGGCGCATAATTTATCATTTAACTGCTTAATAGTTCCGTTCGATTGAAAATTGTACAAAAAGGTCAATAAATTGTGAGCCCAACTAATGGCCACAGACCAAGCCCAAGCCCAAGCTAAAGCCAAAGCCATCGCCCCGTCCACAGATGTCTGGCTGCTGTTATTTGTGTTTGCCTTTGGCTGCGGCGCCTCGTTCGTCACAGTTTTGACTAATGGTTAAGGCGGCACCCATCTCTCTCTCTCCCTCTCTGTCTGTCTCTCTTTGGACGTGACAAATTCACCTGTCAAACGTAGCAGCGTCTTGTCAATATTTATGATTAAACCTCGAGCAAAGCAGGATGTTGACTTGGTCTGCCAGCTAAACTTTTACTGTCCATCGATAATGCGCTCAGTTCAATGGAAACGAGATTTTATTTTGTTTTCTTTAAAATTGTGTAGAATATGAGTAAATGTAGGCGTGGCAGAGCTGTTAAAGTGCACGTGTTCTTGATTAGCCTGAGCTTGAGCAGACTTGATGCAGTCAAGCTCATCAGTCTAAGAATTTTGGTAAGTTAAACAAGTTGGAGATGGGAAATATACAAATACATATATTGAATACATTCTTTAAGATATTGAAGCTGAATAAATGCTTAAGCCTGTACATGTAGATGACTCTACATTCAGCAGATTCTTGTAGTTGATGAATGAACATGGCTTTAAGAACTAACCGCGACGTTAAAACGATCAAGTATATGGTATATGAGAAAAAGACTTTATATAAGTTATTTGCTATCTGCAGATCGATCAGTTCAGCAGAAGCCGTTATAGCTTTAACCTTTTAGTTCAACATATATTGCTAAAGTTCTTTCAATAAGTTTATCTTTTTCTTTTTCGATAACTCATATTATTCTACAAGACATGTGGATAAAATTTATTGTTTTTAAGTTGAATTTCTTTTGATTAATTTTAATTGTTTATGTTTGTTAAAAAGAAATTTATTTTATGCAGTTTGTTTTTCTGATAACTTTTTTTTATTAACTTTGTATTTACGGAAGCATTAATATATAGACAACTTAATCTAAACAGAATCTAGTCTGTCAGCTCTTGGATACTCTCTCCAATTTCTGATACCTTGAGGTCTCACTCAATGTTCTCATGTATCAAGAAGCCCCACTTGGATGGCATAGAAAAGGTAAAGGCTTAGATATTCATCATCTCCTATACAATTTGAAAATGTACCGATTGAACTTTGGTATACTAAGTACATATATAAATAAGGAATTGAAGAAATTTGATACGAATGGAGCTTAATACATAAAACCTTTAGCAGTATAGCTCTACTTGTATTTCATCATAAAATTATTACCACATTAATTCTGTCTAAAAGCCTTGAGTCTTTCCAGTTCTGGGAATCCATCAAAGAGTTAAGGCTATCGGCTTACTTTTTCTATTCCAGTGAGTTCTGTTCTATTAATTTCAGCGTTTCTGAGAACCCATCAGAGTCTGGGCATGACACTGACATGGGATGAGAGAAGCGTGCACAGACATCTGTGTGTGTGTTAAGGTATTCATAATATCAATACAGAGAAGCTGTGAGATATCAAGCCTAAGAAGTCATACGTGTGACAGATAGAGAAACATTATATACATTATACACACATTATATTATATACAGAATAGCTCACTCTTCAAATTTCACTAAGAATATTCAGCTAGAATCAAAGTACTGAGAGCATATGCTTAAATATGTTTTCATATAAAGAATGATTGCATCAACAACTTCTGCCTGGGTAAGGATATTTTTTAGTCGAGCACTGCCAGCTCTCTGTCGTTGTTTACTGCCTTGCTCAATGCTTCAAAGCAAAAGATCCTTAGATTTATTTTCTTTCTCTGCTTTTGCCCTTATTCAAAGTGATATGTGGTGTGATCTATGGGCAGGCGACAAGTCAATTTTGTTGTTGTTGTTGTTTTTTATTCTTGTTGTGCTGTTGTTGTTGTTGTGTTGTTGTTGAGCGTGTCTGCTTCAAGTTTGTTATTATGGCAGTTGACGAAATTTATGAACTACACATCCGTTTTCGCCGCCTTGCTGTTTACTTGGGCTGCAGCTTCCGGCCTCGGCGTCGTCAGCGTCGTCAGCGTCGTCAGCGTCGTCGTCATGGCCACAATTTGAGGTTGGCCAGCACGTGCTCCAAATGCCAAAAGCGAAATGCGGCGCCTGTTGACACCTGCCCTGCAAAGGTTGACTACACTGGCGTTTAGTTTATTGTTCGTGCCCCAGCGCTGGCTTAACCCTTGGCAAAAACAACATTTGGAGAGCTCACGTTTGTGCCGACCACAAAATATTGTGACTCGAAATAAATGTTACTAAATTTGCCATAGATTGTCCAAAGGTAAGGCAAGCTTTTAATATACAAGAATAATTGCAATTATGGTCAGAGTATATTGGAAATAATAGTTGAAAAAAGTGTTGCCTACCTTTTGGGGCTAAACATATTTATGTGAGTTCATTGTGCTGTGTTGAGCTTTCTGTCATTGTGAGAGAGAAATACTAAAGATAGAGAAGGGGAGAGCTAGTGAAAGAGAGATATAAGCAATGAATGGGAAAGTAGGAGTAAGAGAATGAGAAGCACAATGACTAAGAGAGAAAACAGGGTTGGAAGAGAGAAAGGGAAAGTGGAAGTGAAAGAGAAAGTTGAAGAGAAAGACAAAGAGAAAGAGAAGGAGAATAGAGAAAGAGAGAGAGATAGAGGCAGATAGAGTGTGTGAGAGAATTAGGCAGGGAAAGAGAGGGAAGAATGAATGTGAGGGAGACAGATTGAAAGAGATACAATGAAAGATAAATAGATGTTCAGATAGAGTACAGGGATGATATGCTATGATATTGCATCATATTTTGTTGTGCTATAACACTTAACTATATACAACATATAATGGCTATTGAGAATAGACAGAAGAAAACTTCCCGTTACAAAAAATACAGAGCGTGTCAATCATATGACTCGCTCAACTCCTTTCAATCACAATCAGATAGGTCTTTAGCAAAATGATGAAGTATTACCACTCAGCGATAACTCTTCGAGCTGGTCCAGCTGCCCAACAACGCATTTACCTCAACGATTGATTGGCAGCTGGGTCACAATGTAGCCCACTTGCTGTCAATGGGGTTAATAGACGCTCTCTGTCAGGCAGTCAGTCAAGTCGGCTGGCTAGTTGGCCAAATCACTGCTCACAGTGAGATACAATGAACTTGAGCCGAGTCGAGCTGAGCTGCGCCGTCATGACAACAATTTGTTACACACACAAACAGACAGAGAAAAGTGAAAAAGGCCTCAAGGACACAACTCCAGAAAAGTAGAGAAAGTAGTTGACGAAGCGAGTGACTGCTTTTGCAGTCTGCACACACACACACACACGTGTGTGATGTGTGTATGCCCATTTGATTGCAAAGATTTACGACATAACAATTTATGGAATGACGAAATGATTTCCTGTGTTTTTACGAGATGCGACGAGCCTTGGCGTTGCCAACGGAAAAGCCAAAATGCGGCAGCCAAAGCGAAAGCCAGTTGGACCTGTAGCTGGAGCTGGAGCTGGCGCATGTATCGCCCACGCACGCGCTGGCCATTGCCAGCACGCCTTTGCAATATCATTTCAATCAATTTCAAGTCAAGGATTTCGCCCGCTCTCTCTGAGGCAGCAGACATTGGAATAAAATTAAAACGTCAGCATGTGTGCCAGTTTGCTAATGTGTGTATGTGTGTGTGTGTTAGAATCTATGTGTGTGAGTCTATGTGTGTGTGTGAGTTGCCATGCAGCAATATATAATGATATACACGCCACGTACATGCATCATCCCAGTGCCCTCTCGTGACTAGTCCGCTGTGCTGGCCGGAAGTTCAATCGAATTTCAACGGAAATTGCCGACATTTCATGAGGTGTGAAATGATTTTATTACATCATTACGTGCAGAGGCGCCAAAATAAAAAAAAAAAGAAAACAAAAAAAAATCAAGCACACACACACACACACACATACATCTATACACCCCCACTCACACCCCATTCATCTGTCCAGTTGGCAATTTCGCCGCACAGAAAATCAGAGTTACTGCAGCTGTAGCTGCAGCTGCCGCTGCTGCTGTGAAGTGAACCTTGCAGCGCTCGTCGCATGTCGACATTTAATTATGGCCACGTAACTGTCCGCCAAGTGCCCGAGCAGCCGAGGGGGCGGGTTGCCTCCAGGGCAGCAGCTGACAAGGGCAGGCGCAAAGTGGTTGGAGTCGAGCCACAGCGAGAGGAACGCAAATGCTGTGCATGCCGAAGTACAGTAAAGATTGTCCAGAAGCAACTGGACTGATTTTATTCTACTCGAATTACACTTGAGTGCACACTTAAAGGCACGTGAAGTTCATGAACATTTGTAAGCTGAGCTGGCCAAAGAATATTGTCAAGAAAATTGTTACTCAGTATGACGTTAGATATAGAGATAATAGTAATAGGTAATTTATTTACTTGGCAAATAATAATATTATGTAAAATTGGCTCATTATCGCGACCTCATCTATATGCTTCAATGAGAAAATTTATAAAATATTTTAGCCATATATTAAGTACATAATATTGAAATTTAAAGCTTATAAAAATTATAAAAAAATATATAAAAAAAATTAAAAAAATACTAAACTAAATACATGGGTATTTAATTTATATATTTAAATTAGAAAATATTCTATACATCGCAGCAAAAAGAAACTCTGGTGTAAAAAAAAATATATATATTATATACCTCGTAGTCATTGAATAGCAAAGCAAGTAAAGCCCTTATATTTGTTTAAATTTATTTTTAATAATTGAATATTTTATTTATTTTTATATTAAATTTCATTATATATATATGTATATAGATTTTTACATCACATATATATATATATATATTTTTTCTATTTATATAAAGTATATTTTTTTGGTAATAAAATTAAAATTGATTTCATATGAAATTAGCTAATTTTTCTTTAAAAAATACAAAAGTTTTATAAGTTAAATGTTTCATCACATATCTTTGAACAATTTTATGGAATAGCACAGCAAAATATATTTATTTATTTACTATAAATTTGTATAATTAATATTAAATATTAATATTAATTTTTTGATTGGAATTCTCATTTGCAATATTTTTCCGTTGAATATTTCAATTTATAGTTGCCCTGGTAAAATTTATAAATTAGGAATTGTTAATTTTGAAAATCAATTGAAAATTCAATCCGTCGAATTCAGCTTATTTACCTATATAGTAATATACGCAAATATATAACAAAAAGTATAGACAGAGGGCAGCAGATGAATCAATATTCGATTCTATTGAACTGCTCTCAAATGTTGTTTACATTTTATTGTAAAATTCACAAAAGTTTTACGCTTTGTTTGACTGAACCAAAGGTTTATTATTTTGCTGCATTTTTTTTACTTTTCTGTGCTGTTCTCCAACGAATGAATGAATGAAAAATTTGAGGAGCATTTAATTGCTGGGCCCAGTACTTTCATTTATAAATTTAAATAAAGAATTATTTTGATTATTTTTAAAACTTTTATACAAATAATAAGCATATATAAATAATTATTTAAGTTGGATTTCTCTTCTCAGCTTGAGCTTACTTAATTGTTCAACTTAGCCAAAAGTTATTCGCTTACCTTAAGGAGTTTTTGTTTTAAAAGTTGAATGAAATTAAGAGAGACTTCCAGTTTGGAATACTTCTTTTTTTGTGAGAATATATTCTCGCTTTAAAATTTTAATGGAAACCTGTTCGCATCGTAGCAGATCGAGTTTCAAGAGTTAGAAAGCTGGGGATATTGTGTTGTGTAGGAACACTTTTGTGCTCCTCCACAGAGAGATTCACCTGTGGAGATTATTATTTATTTTTATCTTTTGTTATCAAGTATTTCAAAAGGTCCCATTAAATATTGCTGAGGCTAATGTAATTCATAATATAACCAATTCATATAAAAAAATTGTGAAAAATCTATTTTTTAATCCCACATTCTCTCTCTCTCTTTATTCAGTTGATTTATTTGTAGCCTAAAGTTTTGCATCAAAATAAAATATCGAAAATAATATTTAATAAAAATGAAATATTAAGAAATCTAAGCTGTATTTTGTTTTATTTATATATTCATTTTATTCTTTTCTTTGCAACTTTTATTCAAAAAAAAAAAAAATATTGCAAAGCCTTTAACACCTCAGGCTGTGCTCAGCTTTAATTTGGTTTCCTTTAGGGCAGTTTTACTGTTTCATTGCATTCACAGTTGATCAACAGCGTTTGCTATTTTTTTTCTCTTGTTTTTTTTTTTTCTGGTGCACACTCAATCAAGTTGATTGGTTGCAGCCAAATCAGATGAGGTCCATGTGAAATTGTACTTCGTCCCGCGGCTCGAACAGAAATTCGACTGCCACTTAACGTAACCGCTCAGCAGGCCTCATTTCTCAACAGTTGACATTCATTTGGAGTGAGTGTGAGTGAGTGTGTGGGAGGCTGTGTGTGGGAGGCTGTGTGTGAGTGTGTGTGTGTATCTAGTTGTTGTTTCTATTGCTGAATGACAACTGCAGACACTTTTGCAATTAGAGCGTAATTATTTAATAAACCAAATATGCTGAGCACGTGTGTGTGTATGTGTTTGTGGATGTGTGTGTGTGTGTGTCAGAAAGTCAACGAATGAAATGAATGAATGAGCTGCCAATGAGCAGGTGGAAATTATTGAACAGCCATCGAATGAAACTAAGTGACAAAGCACCTGCTAGACAAATGTGCTCAAAATGGCGAATGCGTGTATGTGTGTGTGTATGTAATAGTGTAAGCATGTGTGGGTGTGTGTGCAACACTGCCGAGGTACTGGTACTGGAATTGGATGTTGGCGAGCAACGCGTTTGTTTGCCTAATTAAATTCTGTAAATGTTTAGCTGATGGCCAAATGGCGTCAAACATGCAACGGCAAATGTGAATATCATTCATGAATGTGGTGAATGCTACGATTGGCGTTGTTGTGGATCTAAATGATGAGCTGGCTGCTAATCAGTTGGTGCATCGAAGCAATATGCCAATTGGCATTGGCACAAATAGAGCTTCCAAATTAAGATGCAGTTTTAAGTAGAGCATAGGGCTATGCGGTCAGATGATTAATGTATATGTATATATAATATAAGATTGCGAACTGAATTTATAGTTGCAGTAAAGTCTATGACCCAATTTCTTATGGCTTCAATATTTCATTAAGTTATATACACAAATTTAGTGAAGAAATGACCTTGCTTCTGAGCGAATGTGTAAGGTTAAAGGATAGCTGGCTAAAATAATTATTAATAATTATTAATTATTATCAGCATTCGCTTTCGCAAACTGCCCAGGTGCGTGCTAGTTGCACTCCCTTAGTACATTAAAATGCTCGAAGTGGCTAAGTAGCCATCTCGCTCTCACTCAACAACAACCGTGACTACGATCAGCAACAGTCTTTGTCTCTCTCTCACTTAAGTAAGTAACAGCATGGAACTGAAACGCAAACTCATTCGGATAATATTTTTACAGTGACTCCATACAAGCTCTCAGCTCTCACTAATACTAGTGCAACAGCCGCAGCCAATCAGGACAAACTTAAGCTGAATTGCGAAACTGTAAATGAACTTTGCTATTCATTTCACAAAAAAATTTTTAAAACAATTTAAGTCTACAAGATTAGGTGCATAAGAAAGCCAGATCTAATTTACTTGCGTTCTTTCCTTCCAAAAGACAAATGAAAATAGTTTTTTATTTTAGAAAATAAAGAAAATATTTTTCATATGTATATTTTACCTCCCTATTACGTATTATATTTTTATAATAACTACTCGAGATTTTTTTGCAATAATTTTTAATTTTTATTTTGCTTTCATTGCCTTGCCATTTTTGCTTAATTGAATTTAGTCTTTTTTCATCACTTTTTATCATAATTGATGCAATTGTTGAAGGTCGCGCACACTTCTCGGCCACTTTTTGGTAAGGTCTCGGCACATGAGAGACAGCCGGCTGTGGCTGTGGCTGTGGCTCAGCTGCGCAGTTGCTCAGTTGCTCAGCCCCCACTGAGTGCTTCAGCTGTGTCGTGTCGCCGCTTCGACTCGTGTCCCGTTGAGCTCATGTACATAATTCAAGTTGTTGCACATGCCGCAAATGACACTCGAGTGAACGCCAGCGAGTCGGCCAGCTAAGTGTACTCTGCAGGCCTGCGACATGAAAGCAAAGAAACACGAAAAAAGGCAGCTGAAATTGAATTAAAATGAAATGCATGCAAAGTGCCAGGCAGCGCAATGTTGAGTGCTTTAAGGTCGCACAGGAGGCGCAAAGGGTGAGGCCATCCCGATCCATATGCATTGTAATTAAGCAATCAATGGCGTAATTATTGCCATATGAGAGCCACTCGATATATTAACACGCCCACACCAACACACACACACCAACACACACACACACACACATACACACACACACATATACACACACACACAAAAGCGACAACAATTTAAATGCAATGCAGGACAAAGTTATCGACTCAACCAAAGGACAACCGAACACATGGAAATTAGCAGCCACAGCAAACATGGTGGAGTGAGCAGGT
The DNA here is from genome assembly GCA_035045345.1 of Drosophila hamatofila. Classification (NCBI taxonomy): domain Eukaryota; kingdom Metazoa; phylum Arthropoda; class Insecta; order Diptera; family Drosophilidae; genus Drosophila; species Drosophila hamatofila. The sequence continues at coordinate 4,812,359 of JAWNPA010000032.1, forward strand.
TAAACAGCAAAAAATCGAAAAGTCATTGGCATTGCCAAAAGTCAAATAGTCGTTGACCGATTTCTGACCAAAGCAGAAGCCAAGCAAAGTCAATTCACTTAAGTCTTGCTCGAACTTGAAATGTTATTTTTATGTAAGTCCTTTGATTTGGGTGCAATGAACGCAATTGGCAAGTAATTTCAAGGAATTATAGAGCATTAACAATTAAATACTTAAAAAGTTTTTTATTAATATTGAATTGTCTGGAAGTTGTCTGGACAATTGTTCAGTTTGCGTAAGTAAATTACAAATAAATTGGAAACATAATTTGATAATGATTTAATTTTTTAATTTAATAATAAGTAGTTCAATATGAATTTATAAGCTAAGCATTTGTCCACTCTTTAAGATTATTTTGATTGGTGATGGAGTCAAGGTGAGCTTCAGATGTATTATGGACTTATACAAAAAATATAGGTCGAAAATATATATGTACGTTTACTTAATACAAAACTGTTTCAAACCAGAATTTTTTTTATGAGCTTACATTGAAAAATTTCTCAAATTTACAAATTTGATGTATTTTTTAAAAAAATTAAAAAAAAAATTAAATTAAAAAAATATCTAGTGCTTAAAGAATTTCTCTTTTTTTTTTTTAATTTGTTTATTTTATACAATATCCAAGTTTTATTGTACTCATTGAGATTTTAGAAAATATTTTACTAGGCGTCAATATTTTAAAGGATATTAAATAAAGAAGTTTCTTAAAATTGTTTTATTTTAATTTTGTTCTTAAATTTATGTTAGTTAATATATATATTTATATTTCTATAAAGTTTTCTATAGTAGAATTTTAGCAATAAAAATGCATTTTGAATTGAAAATTGAATGTTAGGCTAATTACATGAGCTCAGCAGAAAGTTGACCCCATTTTCCGCGTGTTTGTAGCTGCGATTGATTTTTTTTTTTTTTTTTTTTTTGAGTGAAGGATTTTCGACTGATGGCCACCACAAGATAACCCTTCCACAAGCCTTCAGCCAGACGCTCCTCTCGCTTCATTTGAACAGTTTCAAAGCATTTTGGATGCCATAAAGGCGGATAATAAAAAGAGAGAAAGAAAATGAGAGTCAGCCACGCGTTGCAGCTTAGGGGCAAAAGAAAGGACGGAGAAAAGAGAAAGGCAAGAGCTAAAAAGACGAAGCATTCAATTTGATGACAATTCCGTAGATGATTTGCCGGTTGCCTCGGCGTTTCGGATGGCATTTTTTAATATCGTATGACTTGGACATTTGTGGCTGTTGTTGTTGTTGTTATTCGCCCATTTCTTTTTTTGGGTTATATAAGTCGTAAAAGTGGAACTGTGGCAGCTGAGCTCATCGCTCATTGCTTTGATGTTGCTGCCGTCGCTGCTGCTGCTTCTGCTGCTGCTGCTGCTGTTTTCCACCAGCAGCAACAATAACAAAATTTCTAGCATACCAGAGAACTCCCCTTTCATGGCCAACCCCTCAGTTGCATTTCTCCTGGTTTCATATTATTTTTGGTAATCGCATAAATTGTCAAGAATGCGTAATAATCTAATCGTTATAATCGCTCTTGAACGCAAATCCGACTTTATCTCGGCTGCATTTCTCCAGAGACTCACTCGAGCTGGTTAGAGGAGGGGCAGGAGCAGGATAGCAGGATAGGCAGAGTCTCTCCTTCATGTGACCATTTCATGTTTGCAATTTTTAAATGCTTTTGATGACATTTTTATGCTCGTCCTCATATTTGTTTGCACAATTTATTTATGTGAGGCCTTCTGCTGCCGCCTGTCTGCCTGCTTAGACTTAAACATCAACTGGGGAAATCTACGGAGCTGTTGGGCAAAGGATTTATGAATTTGAGAACAGTTGAACATTTACAAGTATATACATTGGTCTTTATGGGCAGTTAAGCTGAAACAATTAGTGTTAAGTTTGTTTTACTTATATTTAATATGTAGGTTTACGGCTCCTTAAGTCTCATACCCTATTGTGCTTGGCGTTTCTTGTCAAGTAAGAGCTACAGTTGGATAGATAGACGGACAAACGAATAGATTGGAAGCTCGACAAGGATTCTTTCTTTCTTCTCTGTTTTTATCTCACAAGGGTCTCAGCTACCTCTCTCTCTCTCTCTCTCTCTCTCTCTCTCTCTCTTTCTCTTTCACTCTAGCTCTCATTGTCACTTTCAGTATTTTCGCTCAGCACAGAAACAGAATTTTCTCTCAATTTCATCAAAGTAAAGGTCTCTCTTTCTCTCTCTACTCTTTAACTTCCTTTCGCTCTGTCTTCGTTGACTTCAGTCTGTTTCTCATTCTCATTCTCATTCTAATTTTTTTTAATTTCACTTTTTCTCTGTCTGTCTCTCTAACTGTCTTTCTCTCTCTCTCTCTCTCTCTCTTTATCTATTTCAGTTGACTTCTCACTCACCCTATATTCTTTTCACTAACTCTTTTATTAACTGTCTTTCTTTCTCTCTCTCTGTTTCTCTCTCTGTCTCGCTCTCTCTCTATCACTCTCTTTCTCTCTCTCTCTCTCACTCTATCTGTCTCGCTCTCTCTCTATCTCTCCCTTTCTTTCTATCTCTCCCTCTCTCTCTGTCTCTATGTCTATCTCATTCTACATTTTTCTTCATGCTCTCTCTCTCTCTCTCTCTCTCTCTCTCTCTCTCTCTCTCTCTGCCTCATTACCTCTTTCTTTATCTTTTGTTCCTCTATAGTCTTTCACATGGTTCCTCCCCTCTAATATTATATAGGCTTAGTCTCTCTCTCTCTCTCTCTCCTTTTCTCTCTCTCTCTCTCTTTTTCTTACTTTCTATATTTCAGATAAATATATTTAAAAAGATGGCACATCTTAAGTACCCCCGCAGCTATCATTGTAGCTGGTAAAAAAAAAGTATTAAGAAAACAAAATTTCCAACTACAATTATGGAAAAACTAAATAAAGATTAACCAACTTGGCTATAATTGGATGTTCTTTGAAACTGTCTAGACTCTCAGCGACTGCTAGTGTCAGCTGTCCATTGTCTCTGCTATCGCTGGGGCCATACAAAATTTGATGCCCTCAGCCGCTGCTCAACTTTGATTTGAATTGCGTAGAGTTTTATCCAAATAAATGAACTTCAAATATGAGAGTTGAGCTTGGGGCAGTCACAGAAATTATTCATGCTCTGCTTTGATTGGCAACATTTTGTCAGCTCTCTCTTACTCTTACTCTCCATCCATCTCTCTCTCTCTCTCTCTCTCTCGGTCTGTCTCTATTGCTATTTGTGTATTTAGCATTTTGATTTGGAAAAACATTTCTTGAACGCTTTATAATTAATTGCAAATTTTCGTTTCGCACGCTAATTGCAATTTGCCATCGCTCGTGGGCACAAAACTAGAAACACATTATTCGCGCTTTCCAGCTATCTCTTTCATACTCTCCCTCTCCCTCTCCCACTCTCACTCTCACTCATCCCACTCATCATAAATGTTTTCACTATTTTGAGCTGCATTGATTTGTTGACTTTAGCGCTTGCAGCTAATCGAAAACAAATGTACAAAAAGCATTGCACATACAAACAAACACAAACACACACAAACACACACACACACACATACATATACATTGAATGTTAACAAAAGGAGTTTTGCAACGCGTTGATTTTGGCTCATAATTAACGCAAACGTTTTTGGCAAATTGGCAAACAGACAGCGGGACAAAATGACAAAATGACAAAAGCAGACAATTACCTTTGTGTGTGTGTGTGTGTGTGTGTGTGTGTGTGTGTGTGTGTGTGTGTGGGTGTGTGTACAGATGCCATTGGCATTTTACATTGGGTAATCATTGCGTGTGTTGTTTTCGTTGTTTGCCTGGCGGTTATCGCGAGTTCAGCAAATGTCCTGTGTGGTTTTATTATTGCAATTGAGATGAAAAATAAATATTTCAATTACTATCTCTGTGTGTGTGTGTGGGTGTGTGCATTGCCAAAAATAGACAAAAGCACAAATACAAAAATTCAATTATTATGCTAAAAGTAAATTGATATTTGCATTCATTGAATTCACATTATTCGCCATATTACATAATAATGTAATACAATAGCCGCAACCGCACAAAGGCCCATGAATTAAATATGTCTATCTACATTTCTCTCTCTCTCTCTCTCTCTGTGTTTCTCTCTCTCGCTTTTTCTATATATATAAACATTGACAAATAGTGTTCATGCTTTCTGCACTTCTGCTGAGGGCAGCCGCAGCGCATTTTAATCGAATTAAACTAATTGCCCTATGAAGGGCGCGCCTCAAAGTCCGCCAAATCATTCCATGGCCAATGGCAAAATGCAAATTCGAGCAAAAACTGATTGAAAACTGATTCAAAGTGAATATGCTAATAACTCATACATATACATATGGTCGGCTTGGCATGTGTAAGCAGAGCAGAATTAATATTCCACAAAAAGATTCCAATTGTATTTCTATTTGGAGCTCTATTTCTATAAACTGTATGCAGGTTTATAAAATATTCTTATTTTTTTAAACAAAACTATAATTCTCATTCCAAATAATGCAAAAATATTTTCAAATATTTATTTTACCTTTAGGCAACCAAAACTTAATTCCAGAAACAGTTTTAGAAAAATATTTATTTTGCATATTTATCCTATTTACTGACATTTAAAAAGTATTCTTATAAAAGAAAAATAATAAAATATAGTACAGAAATATATTGAAAATATTAAAAATTTTAATTAAAAATAACAAAAAATAATAAACATTTTCATTTTTGAGTAAAAAGTCCAAAGAGTGATTTAGGAATCTAGTAAAAGTTGTTTAGATAAAACAAAAAATTAGTTTAAAATAAAAATGTTTAAAAAAATTAATTTAACCTAAATTAGTTTTTTAAACAGAAGAGAGCCTAAATAAAATAAAGCAAGATTTTCTATTAATCGTAAAATAAATCATATATTTGAGAACAATTTTTTTTATTTTTTTATTTAATTTTATTTAATTTTTTTAACCAGAAATTTGATTTTTATTAATAGTTTTCTTTTATTTTTAAAAAAGGATTTTTTTTTATACGAAAGATTACATTATAAAATATTCAGATTTGGAAACATAATTTTAAAAAAGTTCAATTTAGTGTTTAATATATTTATATAAATTTATATATATTTTTTTTGGAAATTCAAGTGAATTTGTTTTGTGGAACATGTCTATAAACTACATTCTCTATTTCTGCTGCAATTTAACTGCTTAGCTGGCATATCCAATATCCACCGCCCAAACATAGTCATTGAAGAAAAGGAAAAAGAGATTCGAATGCGCTCTATTGAAAGTAAATAGGTTTTAGTGAATTTGAATGTGATGTTGAAAGACTCGAATAGAAAGACGCGAATGCCTGCAGCTGAGTGTTTGAAATACGAAGTCGAAATGGACTTTCATATGCTGTCGAGCCTCAAAGCAATTTGTTTGATTAATTTGAGAGGTTCGAGTCGCTGGAGCTTGAGGGGACTGAGGGGTCTGGGGGGTCTGTGGGCAGAGTTGAGAGCCGACCTTCATTATGTAAATTGCAGGCGAAATTTAAATAATCATCTGCAATTTAAATGCAGAGCACAACACTTTCGAAAGCCCGAAAGTCTCTCGACAATTAATCGACGTCGACGTCGACGTCGACATCGAGACTGAAAATATGCCAAATGCTGCTCATTTTCTATTTCATAATAGGTTGGAGAGATAATATCGTATTACTCGAATTGCTTGGCATTAACTGCCTACGCATGTTTCTGTTGTTGCTGTTGTTGTTGTTGTTGCTGCTGCTGCCATAAATAATTATTCATATTTGTATAAAATACACACAGAATTTAATTAAAAATTGTTTCGCCCCAGCGCTGAATACAGAGCAGACACTCAATTCGAGCAGCTGAGGAACCCTTGGCCTGACTATTGTTATCCTTGCTGTTGTTGTTGTTGTTTGGACTGTTGTATCTCTTTTGTGTATAACCCGCCCTCAGTAAGTCCTTATGCTGTGATCCTGGTCCATTGCAGTGGCAGTGGCAGTGGCTGTGGCAGTGGCAGTGGCAGACGCTTTGCCACTTTTGGCTCATAATAAAATTAACACGAAATGAAACGAAATGAAAAAGTAATAAAGTCCTTATGGAAAACGCCAGCGATGCCAACTTAGAAAATGTGAGAGAAATCTACGACTCTGCCAGAGCACTGACTCACTCATTCACCCACTCACCCACTCACCCACTCACTGACTCTCTCACGGCAGCTTCATTTTGCATTCAGCATCAAGACTGGGCTGGGAACTAGAATAAACCTGAAGGAGCCTGGCGCTGTCGGTTGTTGCCAGCAACCCCCAAAAATTGTTGCGCCACACTCGACGAGCAGCATTGGAGCTGACATCTTTGGGGTATTTGGACTCTGGAAACGTAATTACATCTGGTTATAGCGAAGTAACGCTGGAGGTGCCCTGCTATCGAATATTGGAATATTTCTGGGAATACATTCGTGTGCGCTGCGTGTGTGTCAAAGGGAACTTTGTGGAGTTCTTATTGGCAAATGTGTTTCCATTTAACGATGGCAGCCATATGAGCAGGTACTCATTACTAATGACTCCTCGTTGCCGTTCATAAATTGAAATTGTAATTATGCTTCATATGGCTGCCTTGAGTAATATTTGTCAGAGTCTCAAGCGAATTGAATAAAAAACTAGTTATTCAATTGTATATTCAATTAAATCAAACTACATACATAATACATAGGCGAGTATAACAAGCAAAACAGTTTATAAATAATCTTTGCTTTACAGTAAAAAGCTCTTGGTTTTTTTTTGTATTATATCAAATTAGTATAGTTATCTATAATAAATTTACGTTTTGATTAATTTTTGTAAAATGTATTTAGTTTTATTTAGATTTGATTTTTAATTACTAAATTATAGTTTAGCATTTCTATTATAAAAATAAATTTTCTTTATTTTTAGTGGAATTGTTAATATATATATGTATGCATATTTATTAAGATTTAACAACTAAAACTGTAATTCTAAAAGAAGAAATTCTAAATCTAAAAAGAAGTAAATGACGTAATTAAAATAATTGAATTAATTATAAGTAATTATAAATCGTATCAGCAAACTACTCATTTTTATCATTTTTCAATTATATTTATATTTGTAATTATTTCTATACATTTATATTTTAATTAAATGCTTTTCTTTTATATATTATATATTTATATTTATTATATTTAATAAAATCATTGCATAATTTGAACTAAAATTTCTCGAGCAAGAATTGATTAAACTTTCATCCTACAGAAGCTAATATTTAAGCTGAGTATAGGGCATCACTTAGTCGTTCAACGCATGCTTTTTGTACATTTATATACTTTATTATATATCACTTTTGAATATATTTTTTGTATTTACTATACAATGTGTTCTATTAAATCCTTTTATATTTTATTTGCGAACTAAATATTTTTTTTTTTTTCATTTTTATTTTTAGCAAAAACAGTTTGAATTGCATATGAAATATTTATAGTTTTAACTCTTATGCTATCAACAAATTCTATAAATATAAATATATATATATAAGGGCATCTCTAAGTCTTTCTATGAGTATTTGCCTCTTTACTCAATTATGTCTGCCATTGTTTCCAACTGGTTTTTGCTTCGCTTTCAGTTTTATTTTCAGCTTTCATTCTAGATTGTTGAACACTTGTAAATGCGTTTCGTGCCAAAAGAAGAAAAAAGAAACACGAAAACAAAAATCTATCAGACTGTGCTCGACAAAAGTGGGCGTGTCAGCACGCCTGCCTGGGTTGCCAGGCTGCCTGTGCCAGGCTGGGCATAATTAAGCTGGCTTCATGTCTCGTCTATTGTTGTGAAAATTGAAATATTTTAAGGAAACCCTATAGAGAAAGTACACACATATATATATATATATATATATATATATATAGACTGTGTATATATATAGACTGTATTTAATTGTACGTTGGATTCGTCTGGCATATATTAAGTCGTTCGCTCAAGAGTCCACCACACAGCCTCTGTCAAAGGATACGAAATCAAAGCCCAAACAACTAAATCAGCTGTAACCGAGCGACCGACTCCAATATTGTTGCAATTACACAGCACTAGGCAGAGGACAATGAGAGCGAGTGCCTCTCTGCCTGGATACGGCAAATTCCATAAGCACAATGCCAAATGATGTGCCCGAAATTGGAATGGAGCAGGAGGGCTGGCGACGACGGCAACGGCAATGGCGAAGGGTTGACAAACTAAAATTTTGGCCTGTCAAAGGCAGCGGCTGAAAAGTGAACGTTGTCACAGAACGTGGCATATTGAATGGGGGAAGGGGAGGGAGTGAGAGTGCGTAGCGGTCGTAGGCGTGGCAGACGTCCAGTGGGGTGCATACATTTACGAGATTTACGAGCTGTCGCGGAGTAGGATGAGGTGGAGGAGGAGCTGGAGCAAGGGATTTGCTGCCACGCGAATGACGCACAATGGCAAAATGTTGTCAACGCAATCAGCGGCAGTTGTTGTTGTTGTTAGTGGTCGACAGAAGTGGGCTTTCTGCAAGGCATGTAAATATGCGTGTGAGCATGTGTGTGTGTGTGTGTGTGTGTGTGTGTGCGCCCCTTAAACGTGGCATGTTTCAAATTGAATTGTGCGAAGCACGTGACCAGACAGGGAGGAAGAAAAACGCCGACTGATTCGATGCGTAGCTCTGGCTGCCATGTCAATAAAGTCAAAAGCTGTAAGAGTGTCTGAACCGGGAGTGACTGACTAGGAGATACCCTGACTAGGAGATACCCTGACTAAGAGATACCCTGACTAGGAGATACCCTGACTATAGAGAAGGGCTGCTGTTTCAAGTATTCAAAGCTTGTTCTATATGCTCAAATACTCTTCTTTCCACTATGAATAAGGCGATAAGTGTGCTTTAAGGATGTATCGATTTGGATCGATAAGTTATCGGAAGATAATGATATGTTTGTACTATGTACAGTATATATATAATGTCAACATCTTTGATGGACGGAAAGGCAGACATGAGTAGAGCTCAGCTCAGCTCTTCTTTTTACTTCTGATCACATTGAAGAGCTGATCTGAAACTAATCATGCCAATCTGTTTTCTATTTGATCTGTCATGCCAACTGCTGCTACTTTAGCAGAAAAACTATCATACCCTGCCTACCCATTTGCAATAGGGTATTACAATAAATGACAGACCTGCCCAGCCGCAGCCAGTCGACTGCAGCTTTTGATGAATGGGCATATATTAAAAAGGTCTAAGTTAAATATTTCCTCATATTTATTTTGAGTTAAAATTGTAATTTGCGTAAAATGACTGTAGCGAATTGTGTGTTCCTCTCTCTCTCCCTCTCTCTCTCTCTCTCTGACTTACACCCTCACTCTTTACCTGCCTCTGTCTGTGTCTGTGTTTGATTTGCAGCTGCTGCGTTCTATTGGCCTGCGGCGGAATCAATTCCCAAATCGCATTATGCTGCCAAAGACAGACTTCAGCTAGCTGGCAAATTGCTTGGCGTCTGCTGTTGCATGCCCCCGCTGCAGCAATTCGCATTTTATGTGCGTCAACATCAACACTGCGAGTCAGCAAGTGGATGCACTGCGTGCCAAATGGTTTACGTGTCAGGCGCCACGCGACTTCAAGCCAGACTTCATATCAGTTGGCAGCTGCGCGGTTGCTATTCGTATTGTCCACATTTCGATTGCAAGTTTTTGCTTAGCATGCCAATGGAAAAGCCAAAGCTGAGCCACCCATCCATCCAGCCACTCACCCCCCCCCCCCCCCCCCACACCATTCATCCCCTGTCTTTCTAAAAGGTAGCCGACTTTGTTGCCTCTGCGTTCGCATCGACTTTGTCATTGCAAAATTTTCGATTTTCAACATTGTTGCTAAATAAATATGGCTTTCACTCAAGAGTCGGCAGCTCCTGCAGAAATTCTCTTGGCATTAGATTTTGGTTTGCATCATCCCTGTTTCTAACCCTCTCTCTCTCTCTCTCTCTCTCTCTCTCTCTCTCTCTCTCTTTCTAATCAACGAGCTGCATATTTGCAGTCAGCAGGTAGCACTGCACTAAAATTAGTTTGTTTGCTGCCAAAAATATATCAACTTTATGCGGACTCTATAAAGAAAATGTGATTTTGAGATACGAAGTAAATTTGTTTAGATTTAATGCTAAACAAATTGTGTACATATTTTTTACGGTCAATTGCTTAAGTCTGAGCTTGGTTTAAATCTACCTCAGTTGATTTCCTCAACACATTTTGCCATTTATTCCTTTAATATAAGTTGAGCAGATCACATTGCTGTTGTTGTTGCTTTTTCGACTCTATATTTTTAATGGCGCTCTCTTCGTCCATTGAAATCATATCGACTCTGTGTGAAGTGCCTAAGTAGCCGTCTCGCTCTAACTCAACAACACCCACGACTATGTTCAGCAACAGCTCTATCTGTCTCGCTCTTTCTCCAGGAGTGAGAAGCGTGCACCTAAAATGCAAACTCACTCGGATAATATTTTTACAGCAACTACACACAAGTGTTAGCATCTCACTAATACTACTGCAACATCATCAGCCAATCACGACAAGATTGAACAGAATTGGGAATTTGCTAATGACTTTGAGTGAGATTCTTGGTTATCAAAATTCATCAAAAATTAATGAATTTAGTTTCTTTTTTTTAAATGTAAAATATTTAATATAATAAAAATTTCTTTAAATTTAGTTATTGCTATGTCTTATTTTGCTATTTTCCAATCTCACCTCACCTTGAATTTCTTCTCCTGAATTTCATCCTTTTCGTCATCTTCTGTTGTTTGCTTTCGCTGTCGCTAACATTGCACTGCTTCCATTTCAGCGGCCAATTTATAATTCATTTGGAATTGCTTCAGCAAATTTCGATATCAATATCGTGCATATTTCATGAGCTCGTCGCCAGTTTTGTGCAGCTCGTTTCACACTACTAAATGCAGCGATGAATTATGCATCAATTTTTTGGTGGCATAAATGACAATTCAGTTACAACTAACAATTGGCATATTTTATTTGCAGTTGCTCAACTTTTTCATTGATAATCGAAAGGGGAGACTAAATGGAGGTGAATGAAGGGCAACAACTCAATTTCTATGATCATTAGAGATAGTTTAAAATAATTCGATTCATTTCACAAATTTTCATTATATTTTATAGCTTGTTCGTGCATATTGAATTGAATGAAATCGATCAGCTATATAAAGTTTGTGAAATATTATTATAAAGGAAAGGATTATATAATGAGTAAAGAATAAAGCTCTTCAGTTGAAAGAGACATATTCAAAATCTGTACAGAATTTTATTATTATTATTATTATTAGTATTATTATTATAATAATTATTATTTTTTTTTAATTTTTTTTTTAATTATTGTTTTATTCCTCAAATCATCAGATGTTTAATGTAATGTATTTATTGCACCCTTTTATCATTTTTTATAAAACAAAAATTTCCCACTCATATTTCACTTGTGAAAGTAAATTGATCTAAATCATATCATAGATAACACTTGCTCTATGTCATGACATATATAATAAACTTACTTTTTCTAACTCCGCTCCAACAACTACTCTTACTTCCGCCTAACTCACTCAACGAATTATGAATGCACTCACTACAAGTTCGGGGGAGCGAGATTGTGACAATCGCAGTTACACAATCATTTTAACTGAGCTGCTCCGATAACCGTGGACAACTTTTTGCACGACTTTAGCCCAATTCTTCTTCTCCTCTCCTCTCTCTTTCTCTCTACTTATATGTCGCCCGTTTTTGGTCTGCCCACACACAAGCACTTTCAACTCCCAGTCCCAACAAACCAATTGGCACCCATTGAGCGCTTTGCTCCAGTTGTAATTTCCACTGTTGGCTAAACACAAAGTTTGTCATGTGTTGCAATTTGCCAAAGGCTGCCTACAATCATGGTGGGCGAATGGGGTCGGTAAAAGTCTGTTGGCCATGTATAATGCATGTGCTCGAAATGTGGCCAAAATCCGCAAATGCAGTGACGATTGCAAAGGACGTTGACGGAGCAGGAGGCGCCGAGGCAACGTTGGCTGTCAACGCAACTTCGATGCCGAGACAATGTAACTCAAAAGTAGATACATTGTAACTTTAGCAGAGGCAACAACAACGTCAACGGCAACGGCAACGGCAACTGCAACAAATGGCCTCGAGTTGTGCAACATTGCGGCGTGTGCAGCGACTGAGTGAGTGAGTTGAGTCGAGTTGAGTCGACTGAAGTGGACTGGAGTGGAGTGGTGTGGAGTGGAGAGGAGCGGGTGGGGCACACAAGCTGCAATGACTGTGCGATTATGCCAATGGCAGCGACGTCTAAAACAAACGATTTGTCACAGCAACAACAGCAACAACAAGTTGAGTTTTATTGCCAGCGAAGGGTATTTGCCTCGAACCGCAAACATTTGCCCAAAATGCGGGCGAAAGAGCACAACTGAAGGACTCGGCGCGTGTGAGGGAGATATCAAACAGAAGCAAGAAAGTAGAGAGTCCTCTATCTGTATATGTAAGAGGGCGTGTGCTTTGAGCCAGCCTTTCATGTTCAACTTCTGCTTCAACTTCAACTTCAACTCCGACTGCAGCTGAGCGAGCGAACATGACACCGTCCACCAGATAGCTGCCTGCTGTGCCACGCCGCCCAACCGCCAAGCCCAGATCTACGCCCACAATGTCGCAGCAGCGTCCGCCAGCTGCAAGTGACAGTAATTGTTTTATTGACATTGATTGACACGACAGTGAGGCAAGGCGTTGTATTCGGGACAGCAGCAACAGCAGCATCGACAAGTCAAGCCAACCCAAAAGACAAACTGCAATGCCAATGCCAATAGCAATGGCAATCCTTAATACCAATCCTTATATACACAATAAAAATACCAATACCAATGCCAATACCAATAGCAATACCAACGCCAATACCAATACCAATTGCAATCTTTTCTGCCAACTCAGAAATGAGCAAAAGATATCAATTTCATTTTGATAGATCGCATTTTGCATTGTCATAAAAGCATATGTATATGCTATTCTCGAAGATACCCTGTTATAAGTCTTAATTAGGGAAAAATACAAAATTTTAATTTATATTTTATAAATTCTTTATTCATATTAAAAAATTGTTTTGAATGTTCTGTAGCCTTATAATTATTGAAGTTTGTACGATAATTATTACTATGAAATAGCTTTAAAAATATATTTTATGAATATTTTCAAATGCTAAATATTTTAAATTTCTTTTTTAATTATGAATAATTGTTCATTTATGTTAGTAAAAAATATTTTTTTGTAAAATCACTAAAGATTTTATTATTATTAATTGAAGCTTTAAGCTTATGAAAATATATTGAAATGTGTTTTTATCATTAACATATTTTTATATAGTAACTACATACCGTATTTTTGGAATAAAAATGAAATGAAAGATTTTCTATTTTATTAAGTCATTTAAAAATAATTTCTTAATTTATTTTCAATTTAACACAATTCACAAACTTTTATTTGTTTTTTACAAACAACACCTGAAAAAAAACATATACATATATGTATATATTTTTTTTTTGAATAATATTTTTAGAATATTTTAAAGTTTATTTATTTACAAACGTATGATTATTTTTCTAAATAAAAACGAAAAACTGTAAAGTACTTGAATTAAAATCGAAAATATTATTATGACCAAGTTTCAAATGTGTTTTCTTTATTTTTCTAGAAATATTTGTCATAAATTGATTTTTCAGGATATTTCATATTCGGGCATTGTCATTCCCGTAAACTCCTCATATTGCCTTTTACTTTTTGACTTTAGCGTGGGTGGGCGTGGCATGGTGGACTACATGGCAATGCCATGTCGCCTGGCTGCTGGTTCACCTCCGTTCTCCTCATTGTTGACTCTTGTAAGCTGCTGATTAAACCAAGCAAAGCTGCAGCAACTGGATGTGGCGATGCCAGAAGCTAAAAGCTGGACCGGGATGCTGCCCCACAGCCGAGCTGCCCCACTGCCTAGCTGCCGAGCTGCCCGTCAGTCAGACGGGAGGAATACATCAATTGCTGGGTGTTTCAGGCACAATGAATCCAGTGTTCCATTGTGCTAAAGACAATTGTTTGATTTTCGATATGTTTTCGTTGCACTGCGCTGCGTCCATTATGATGATGAAGGAGATGATGATGTTGGGTAGGGTTCGGATTGGGTTAGGGGGATTTCGGAACAGAAGTTTGAGCAGTTTTTATGCTGTCGCTGCACTTTTCATTCATTTCGCATTTTGCTGTTTGTCTTACATTTGGAATTTGCTAAAAGGGGCAGGCAGTTGCGGAAGCGAATGCGGATGCGAATGCGAATGCGAATGCGAATACGAATGTGGATTAGTGCTTATGTAATGCTCATACACACACAGATCAATCCAAAGACGGCAGTCGAATTTTTGACCAGGTTTATCTTGCTTGTTTCGTGTGCTCTGCTGTAATTGGTTCTCATTAATTATGAAAGCGCATTGGTAACGGAAATTTATTTGGCTTATGTTTCGATTTCGATTTTGTTTTTCGTATTTTTAGTTGCTTTTGTTTTTTTTTTTTTTTTTTGCCTTTGCGAGTTTTCTTTGCTCAATTTTGTGTGTTTTCCTTTGGGTTCCCCAGAGCAACCGAATTGGAAATGAAATGCGATGCTTAATTAGTTTTTCTGCTGCTCGTTTCCAATCCCAATGATTATAATGATGACGCAGACAACGGACGATGACTTTTGCTTAGCTCACGCCCTGACCAACATTAGGGCGACAGAGAGAGAACGAGATAGAGAGAGAGAGAGAGAGAGAGAGAGACGGAGAGAAAAACATTCATAAATTCTTAGCTGGCTCTTTAAGCGGGCTCTTATCACTCAAATTTAATGCCATTTCAATATTGCGGCTGCTGCTGCTTTTTTTTTTATATTAACAAAGCATTTAACAGCTGGCGCCATATCTAACATGATAAAAATGAGCTATGTGTGTGTGTGTGTTTGTGTATGAATTTTAGATAAACAGTTTTCAGCAAAATAATCTTTGCTCTATACAAACTTAGCTTGGCTTACCCTCAGCTAAATAAATCTCATTTCAGTTTAGATAACGAAATGAGAAATTTAATGATATGAATTTCTAAAATATCAAATTTGAAACGAACATTTTTGGAAAACGTATAAAATTGGTTAAAGAAAAATAAAATTGTATTTAAAGATTTTAGTTTATCATATCATTTTAATTTATGTAAGATTTTCTTAAATTTAAAAATGTCTCAAATGAAAAAGATGTTGTTGATCGTTGTGTAATGCGCAAAAAAAACTTAAAACAATTTTAATAAAGGCTTAAATATTTTTACAATGCATTTTCTTATTAGATATAAAAAAATTTCTAACAATAAACTTTAAATTTAAATTTATATTATATATTTAAAAAAAACCTCAAAATAATATAAAAAATTCTAAAAGTATATAAATATTTCTTTCATACATACATGATGATAACATCAGTTTTTTGTAAGCATTTGTTAAAAAAAAATTTTTAAAATATATTCTGAACTAACGCAGTGCCAGTTTTTCAATTTTATTTTAAGAAGAATTAAACAGAGTCAAATAGAAAAAAGTTTTGGGACAATAGTCCAAAAAATATCGAAAATATTCAACAATTTTGTATCAGCATTCTTAGAGTATTCTAATGTCTGTTAAGCTAAGCTCAAAGCTGTGTTATCTTGTTTATTGCTTACATTCAAATTACGAATAACTTTAGTCACAGCTTAGCTCATGCAAAACCCTTGCAAAAATACTTTCACACATATATTCAGCTATAACTGAACATACAAAAAACTAGAAGCCCGGCAACGACAAGAACTTTTGTGCTGATAACGTGCAACGGCAGCAGGAAATGTCCGGCACAACCTCCAGTGTGAAAGAGGAAGACGAACAGCAACAGCAACAGCAACAGCAACAACAGCAGCAACGACAAAAGAGAGAAGTGCAGTGAATCAGGCCTGGGGTAAGGCCTCTTCAATGCCGCAAAACCTGGGGTGCGACACAAAAACCTTGTCGAACGATAAAGTTGCCTTAGCCGTCTGCCGTCTGCCGTCTGCTGAGCCATAACTCGGTTGCATAAATCTTGAATGGGGCTTTTTCGGTTAGGCGACTGCAGCCCTAGGTGACATCTTTGGTGACGTTCAACTGGCGACTGGCGACTGGCGACTGGCGACTGAAGCAAAACCACGTCCAGATACCAGACAGCTAGCCTGCAGCACTGCATAATAAATTGCAGCCATGGCGTTATAAATATTCGAGCTGCCCACACGCAGCTGCTCGCCCAGGCCCGACCCGCCCCAGCCCCTATTTGGTCGACCCTTGGTCAGTGAGTGACGCAGCGCGCTGGCGTCTGTTGATAAGCATCTGGGCAACAATTTCGCACATGACCAATGCATGAAGATTACAACTGCTAACTGAAATGCTGACACAGATAAAAAACGGACGAGCGCCGACCATAAAAACTGGAAAAATAAAATGTGTCTGAGAATTTGAATAAAGTAGTCGCAGTTGAACTGCCCTGAAGAAGTCAAATAGTGACATACTCTGTGATATATTGCAATGGAGCTGACGCTTGCAATAATTCGAATTCTAAACTAATGATGACAATGACAATGACAATGACAATGACAATGACAATGACAATGACAATGACAATGACAATGACAATGACAATGACAATGACAATGACAATGACAATGACAATGACAATGACAATGACAATGACAATGACAATGACAATGACAATGACAATGACAATGACAATGACAATGACAATGACAATGACAATGACAATGACAATGACAATGACAATGACAATGACAATGACAATGACAATGACAATGACAATGACAATGACAATGACAATGACAATGACAATGACAATGACAATGACAATGACAATGACAATGACAATGACAATGACAATGACAATGACAATGACAATGACAATGACAATGACAATGACAATGACAATGACAATGACAATGACAATGACAATGACAATGACAATGACAATGACAATGACAATGACAATGACAATGACAATGACAATGACAATGACAATGACAATGACAATGACAATGACAATGACAATGACAATGACAATGACAATGACAATGACAATGACAATGACAATGACAATGACAATTCAGTTTATTAGTCCTACATTAAGTCTAAAGTCATAAAGCTGCTCATCCAAGTTTCTCTACAATCTCTAAAATAAGCTCTGAGCTTAAGCTTTTCTGTTCTCTGCTTCTGTTTTATTCCGTGACAATTCTCCTCTCGTGCATTGCCCGTGATGCATTGCCGTATTTTCAGGTAGCCAAAGCCAAAAAGTGTTAAATGGAAAACAATAATAACACTATGAGAAACGGAGGGTGGGTGGAGTAGAGAGGGCTGGGCACCCTATGGACAAGCCCATTAAATTGTAACTGGTTGGCGCTGGAGCCGCGGCTCAGTGGACAAAATATGCGGCAAGGACAATAAATTAATGCGATTTATTGCAGCGATAAGCGCCGAATGAAACTGTAAACGGATACGGCCTCAGGGGAGGGTGCTGAGCGGGGTGGGTTTCGAGAGGGTGGCCGGCAGTTGCGTCTTCATGTGTGGGCTTGTCCGCAGATAAGACTCGCCTGGGTGGCATGCAAAAATGTTGTGCGTGCCTTCCATCAAGTGACTTGAAATTAACGACGCCACGCCCCTTGCCAGAGTTGCCAGCCCCTTGGCCCACTCGCTGCTAAGCAGCACTCATCGTACTTCACATTTAATTAGGGCTCAATGCGCATTAAGAAAATGCCCCAAAAGTATCCCGAGGCACGCCCCTTCTGTCTGTTGCGCATCCCCTGGCCCCCACCCTGGCTGTGCATCCACATCAAAATGCCATTTTAATTAAAACGGAAAGAAGAAGAGGAAAAGTTCGTCAAATGATGTGTGAGAAGTCGATAGAGCAGCGGGCGCTAAATCACAAAGCCAAACAGGATAAACAGAAGCAGGCATGACAAGGGTGTTTGGAAAAAAATAAAAAAATGAAATTTTGAAAAAAAAGTGAGAAAAACAAGTAAGAACGTTGCAGTCGGGCGTTACCGACTGCGGAATATTCATTCACAGTCCCAACGCTGCCATACATATCTAATTGATTTTGGGTGGTCAACCCGAGTATATTTTAAATTTCAAGTCTCTAGCGCTAATAGTAATCAATATAAAGCAGGGCCTGAACCCATTAAAATTGGGGAATCATAGAGAACTATTCCCGTTTATATCTCGTACATCTTTAGAGCTAGACTCTCCAAATTTTGCATATAGATACATGGGTATTTTATATAATTTTGATTTTTGTTATATTTTGAATATCGACTCAAAAATTTACCGAATTCTCCTGTTAATTTTAGTTGCAAATGTAGCAATGTGAATGAGCTGGTATTTCTTAAGAAATGACAAAAATTCAATGGAAATGTAGATCATATTTAATAAACAAAATATTTGGCCAATTAGCAAACGCAGAGCAGAGCGTTTTTCCTATACGTGTGCACATACATATTGATCGTTTATTCTATGCATACAGTCATATGCATATGTATGTATGTATATACATACATATAAAAGCGTGTCTTCTAGCATATTCTAAGAATTGATTCATGAAATTCCAGCCGTTACTTTAGCTTACTTTTGTCAGATGACGCTCTGGAAGTGAAGCTATTTCGTTTTAGCTACCGCCTGATCGTGTATTGCAGTGGCGTTGATGGTAAATGCTATGCAAGTTGCGCTGAATTAGCGCGGGTTCTAATCTCGCAAAAGCCAAGTTTTTTAAATGTCTTTTTATAAATTAGTTATTTTATTGGGAAAATGATAGCTTATATGACAAACACATAACATTTTTGTTATTAGTGAAATATTTTTATAAGTTTTTATAAGTTAAATTTTATTTTTGCTAAAATAACCCACAAATGCTTATACGTACATACTTACATACATATTTACAAATGTATGTATTCGTCTGCACACACAATTTCAGTATGCCAGCGTTTTTTACGCGTGTGCAAATGTGTATGTATGTATGTATATTCAAATGCGTATTCGAGCAATTCTAAGAATCTCAATTGTCTTTGAATTGTCTTTGAATTTTCAGCCGCTACTTTGGTTTTTGTTTACTTAGGTGCTGTAGCTGTAAAGTTTTGTGTTAGTTATATTGCGTAAGATCGGTGTAGTGGCGCTGTTAGCAGAGACTCTGCGCGTTGTGTCAGAAGTCCGCGGTTCGTCTAAAATCCGTTTTGCCACGCCCCCAGTGGTCGTAGACCCATAATTTTTGGCCAGTTCTTAGAATGAGCTGAAGGCTACGTAACTGTAAAGTTTGGACGCTTAGACTCAAAAAATGTAAAAATTACAGGGTATTTTTTGATATGCCACGCCCCCAAAGAGGCGTAACAATTATTTTTGGGTCATCGATAGAGGAGATTATCAGTAACTTAACTATCCAAATTTTAAGCTTCTAGCTCTAAAACTGTAGGAGATATAAACTTTTGCGGTTTGCCACGCCCCCTATGGGCGTAGATATATCCGCCATAGCTTATTGATCTTGGGTCGTCAACCCGAGTATACATACCAAATTTCAAGTCGCTAACATCAATAGTGCTCAAAATATAGAAGAATTTGGAAAATCAATATATATTTAGATCCGATTTGCCACGCCCCCAGTGGGCGGGGATATATAGTTTTTTCTTCTGTCTTTATAGAATCGTAACATTAACTTACGTGCCAAATTTCAGCATTCTAGCTTTACAACTTTAGAAGATACAGTTTTACTCGATTTGCCACGCCCCCAATGGGCGTAGATATATCCGCCATATCTTTTTGATCTTGGGTGATCAACACGAATCTACATTTTAAATTTCAGCTCTCTAGCTCTTCAACTAATATGATTTCTGGCATACAGGAAAATGCATTTTCCGATTTGCCACGCCCCTAGTGGGCGTATATGGAAAATTTTTACACTTTATAAATCGGAGACATATACGAGTATATGTTCCAAGTTTCAAGTCTCTAGCTTCAATAGCCGCGAAAAATATTGCATTCATACGGACAGACGGACAGACGGACAGACGGACAGACGGACGGACAGCAAGACGGACATTGCACAAAACCAATATATTCATATCACTTCGTGAATGAATATAAAAAAACGTGAAAGGAAATGCAAAAATCCGCGCAATCGTGCAAACGCTTTTCCAAGCGCTGTGAAAATCTTGTGGAAATTTGTTGAGCGTGCAAACTGCTGGTGGTTGGTTTTTGGTTTGGGTTTTGGCAGCTCACCCTCTGCCTCTGCTCTGGGTGTCTGCTGCCCGGCAATAATTGCATGAAATGCCCAAAATTTGTGCTGAGTGCCGCACAAAACGGTTTTCCAAGCTGGAGTGCGGAGTGTGGAGTGTGGGGGTAAATAAAGACTGGAAGCTGGTCTGGCCAGACGCTAAGCCGGGGCATCGTTGTTGCTGCTGTCGCTTTGGCCAGCCACTAAATCACAACCAAAAGCCGCTGTTAAAACATGAGCCAGCCCCGTAATGGGTGGTTGAGAAACGATGGCACTAAAGCCAGCACAGCAGCAGCAGCACCAGCAGCAGCACCAGCAGCAGCAGGAGTCGGATTGGCTTGGTGGTTGCCAAAGGGCTGCTGGTTGCAGCCGCAGGAGTAGCAGTAGCAGCAGCAGCAGCAGGACACGTGCAGCACACATAGCCCAGGGCTATGGCAACTGATACGGATATAGAGATTTCATTAGGGGATCGCAGCAAGTAGCTCAAAGTGCTCGTTAACCAGGTCTGATGCTCATTCATTATTTAATCTTAATCTGAATCTATGAAATTCAATCGATATGCGCAGCTGATACAATAAATATGCACAAATAACCGGAAAATTCGATTGATGAGATTTCAAGGGAGATTTTCATATCGTTATTTCAAGGAAGATTTTCATATCATTATAAATAAGACTTTGAATTTCCTGTTGCTACTAGGATTAACTCACAAATTTTATAAATATTATTAGAATTTATATTTTTATTCAGTTTATGTGCCAAAAAAAGATGATATATAGCCAAATTTTATATAATTCCAAAAACGCTCCAATAAGTTTTTAATTTTTTACTTTTCAAAACTCTATTAAAGTTTTAAAATTTTTTAAAATTTGCCTTTCGATTTTTTTTATGTAAATTTTTCTTAGTATTATTTTAAGAGTGTGCAAAATTAATTATCAAAATTAATGTTTATGAACGAATTTTGTAAAAAAAATTTTTAAATATATTTAAATTTTTTTTTTAATATTCAGGAATAAGGGAAACTACATTTAATTTTAATAAAATATTTATTTTATATATAATATAGTAATAATAATAAAATAAGTTTTCATCAACCCACAGAAAAACAATTTGTTTGGCTTAAGATAGGTAGAGTTGTGCTATAGTTATCTATAGTTAGGGGTCTGTACACAATTTCACTCCAAGTTAGAGCTCTGAGACATTGCGTATGTCCACGCCCATCTCCTCGAACTGAACATCATCGTCGTCGGTGACAAGGGCGGCTGTTGACTCGCAGCTCTCGTTGCGGCGTCCTCTCAGAATGGAGGCGTTCTTCAGCTTGGCGAAGGTCTTCTGGAAGCTGACTGCCTTCTCGTAGCTGGCGCCGTTGGGCCTCCTCCAGCGATACGTGACGCTGGCCGCGATCACGATCAGCATTACGGCCAGCATTAGGAACCACATGAAACGTGCCGGATTCGAGGCACTCCGTCGGTCGTTCTCGCTCTTGATATCATCCGGCAGCACGGTCCAGGAAATGACACCACGATGAGATTTTGTGGGATGTGCTGCAAAATGGTTAATAAAAAAAAATTGGTAATATAGAAAAAAGAATGATGAAAAAATTAAATTTATATAAAATGCAAAACTGAGATATTAAACTTAAAAATTGTATTTTTTATTACTACCTACTTATTATATTATTATTATTATTTTTTAGTAGGCAAGATAAGCGAATATTTAATTGGAAAGATTAAGTACATATATTAAGTACATATACATAATTGGATATAACATAAAAATTAATTAAAAAAAAAAAAAAAGAAACGAAACTTTGATAAATGTTAAAGCAACTAAAATATTTTAAATATTTTTTTTTAGTTTGTTTTATATTCGATTACTTTTAACTTATTTATTTTTAACTTTTTATTTATTCTAAATGTTCTAAAATATAATAATAATATAATAATAATTGCTTTTAGCAAATCTGAGTGAGTTAAAAGCTAAGAAATCTCTACGCTCAAAAGCAGACAAAGCCAAATTGACTTTGGATATTAACTCGAATTCGACTTTGACTCTCAATCGTCAATATACTCTAATTTAGAGTTGCGTTTTATGAAATTAAACTAACAAAAATATATTCTTATATAATTTAAAAAACTAACAACAAAAATGAATAACCTTAAATGATTGAGTTTGGTTAAATTATTTCGAATATTTCTCAGACTAAACTAATTTCTATCAACAAACCTAAATATTTTATAAAAAAAAAAAAAAAAATATATATATATATATATATTTTATATATATATAAAATAAATTCTTTTTATGTTTCTCAGCTTAACAATTTAAGTTTTTCTATTTTATTTCTTTATTAAAAGAAATTTTTTTTTTTTTTATAGAACTTACCAGATGTTTCAATTGTTCTAGCAGTGCTCGACGTCGTTGTTGTTGTTGTGGTTGGCTTTGTTTTTACTACCGTTGTTGTTGTGCTCGGTGTGGTTGTGCTTGTAGTTGTAGTTGTTGTTGTTGTTGTGGTTGTTGTGGGTGTTGTTTTCGTCGGAGTTGGTCTGCGGGTGGTTGTTGTTGTCGTTGTTGTTGTTGTTGTTGTTGTTCTGCGTGTCGTTGGTGTTGTTTTGGGTGTTGTTGGTGTTGTTCTGGGTGTTGTTGGTGTTGTTTTGCGTGTTGTGGCTGTAGGCGTTGTTCTACGCGTTGTTTTTGTGCTCACCGTTGTTGGTATTCTTCTCGTTGTTGTCGTTGTTGGCTTCGGTGTTGGCTTTGGAGTTGTTTTGCGTTCGGTTGTTTTCGTAATTTCTGCTGGTGTTGTCGAATCCACGTCAACTTCAGCACACGTCACGGCATAGTCTGGGCAACAGTTCTCCTGGTCAACGCAGCCGGCATCGCAGCCGCAAGCCTTAATCAATTTGCCATCCTCGCGCACCTCGTCGTCCAATGGAGCCGGCATGGTGCAGCGGTTAGTGCAGTTCATTGTGTCATAGATCACCGGCTCCAAGGTCTCAGCCACTGGCTGCTCTGTCGTCGTGGTGTACGAGCCACCGCCGCACAGCTGAGTGCCCGTCATCAGACGCACATCGTCAATGGCGATGTCGCCGAAGTGAGCCGACGAATCGGTCGATGTGAAGATCACTTGAAAATCGGTCGGCATTTCATCAATGGAGATCGTATGCTCCAGCCACTGGTTGCCCTGATTGCCCGATATTATGACCTTTGTATATCTAAATGAGCGAGAGAGAGAGAGAGAGAGGGAGAGGGAGAGCGGGAGAGTTAGTATAAAAGGCTTATCGCAACATCCGCTCTGTGAGCACATACTTCTTTCGATACTGCGTCCACATTTGCTCCACACGCAAGTCTTGCGGCTTGACCGAGACCACCAAGTCGCCAACGTCCGAGCCGTACATGAAGTAATGAAAGCGGAAGCAGCAGGCGGTCTTCAGGCTCAGCTCACGCGGATAGATGGGCGACAGCAGGTGATGAGCGCCGGTGGAGAAGGCAGACGTCTCCATCAGCATATAGTGACCGCCGTAGGCGTTCTGCAGGGTGTGATCGTGGCGCGGTCCCGTGCGGTACGAGTGAAAGTGACTCACGGTGGCGACCCGTCGCCAGGGCTGCACGAGCGAGTAGTTCGGCTGCCAGCCGCACAGATCATCGCTCTCAAAGTCGCAGGCGTGGCTCTGCGTGTGATTGCGATGCCGACACACGCCCAAGGTGCGATCCCAGTTGCGTCCGTTGCAGTAGGCCAGACCATTTCCTGCCACAACATAATCGTCATTGCACATGACAACTGCGGCCAGGCTGCGCTGCGTCTCGATGCGGCCGTTCTCCGGATTGGGCGGCTGTCGGCAGCCGGACTCTGTGAGAAGTTAGAGCAGATATCAGAGAAGTGCATATATAGTATATAGAATGTCTGGCCAGACATCGTGCTTGGTACTCACTGGCACAGAAGGGTCGCTCGCCACTCAGACGTCCGCTGAGGCCGCAAGTGAGCATCGCGTTGCCCATCAGCATATAGGAGGGCGAGCAACGAAAGCGCAGAAAGTTCCGTCGCTGCCAAATGCTTCCATTCTCCAGATCATCTGGCTTAGCGCAGCGCCCGGTCCATCCGCCATCCACCGACTGCTGCTGCAGCGCCAGCGCCAGCAGCAGACACCAAACCCAACCGATGTTTGTCCGAGAGTTGTGCAACATTCTAAATCTGAACTATGACTGAAGTCCAGCTCTCTGGCTGTCTGCTTGCCTGCTCATTGTTATTCGTTTGCTTCTCTTGCTGGGATGATAAGTCTTAAGCGATAAGACTTCTATCCAGAGTCTCCATAATTCCACTTTTTCGACTCTCATTTACTTTATGAAATATGCTCTGTGTTTATTTATAATGAAAAATATTTATAAATAGTTATGTAAGTATTTATGTTATATTATTTGTGAGTTACATTTCAATTTAATGATATACATATATATATATATTCACAATGCTCAATCTTAAATATATGATATAACTGTCTTGAAAAAAAATATATATATATAATTTAATCTTCAATTAGCTGGAAGACTTACAGAAAGCATTCGAAATAGTTGGAAAATATATGTATTAATTTTCATCTATAAATCATTTATATTATGTTTTGTATCCATAAATTAACTATCGATATCTCTACATTCTTTTATATTCATAAAACTTGCCTTGAGAGAGAGAGAGAGAGAGAGAGAGAGAGAGAGAGAGAGAGAGAGAGAGAGAGAGAGAGATAGAGAGAGAGAGATAGATAGAGAGAGAGAGATATTTAACGCAACATTAATCAGTCTCTATGAGTGAAATATTTATTATTATTTTATAATTTTTTTTTATATATATTTTATTTATTGAAATCTTTTTAGAATTCAACAAATTTATGAAAATCGATAAATATGGGTTTGCAAAGCATTAGATTTAAAATGAAGTTTATAAGTGTTTGAAGCCTTTGAGAGTTTAGTATTTTCTGAAATTTTTTTAAATTCTTTTTTTAAAGACATAACATTTAACTCGTCTAAAATTCATATATAACGACTTATTTATTGCATATCTATATTAATATTAAATTTCAGAGCTAGAAATATTAAATATACTTGATAAGCAATTAAATGAACTTGATGAATTTTTAAATTATAATATTTCAAATATTCTTTCTATTCTATAACAAGATTATATTTCTTTCAAATTCGATATACATATATCAATTTACGAACTACTTACAGTGCTCTTCCGAAACTTCCGCTCAGCTGTCAGCGAGCAGCACTTCAACTTCATTCGCCCCAGTCAACAGCTCGCTAAAGGACAACTTTATTTATGGTGATAGACATAGTTTCAGTGCTTGAACTGTGTTTGGGTTTTTGTATTGATATCAGATGCAATTATGCGCATCTCCTGTGCTAGTGCAGCTAAATGGCAGCAGCTTCTTCCTGTCGCCTGGCCTGAATTACGTTGCCAACTGAAGCTACATAATTGCATTGCCCAGCGATGCCTTCGCGCTTGGTTATTGCTCTCCCCCATTTCGTCTGTGATTTATGTTGACTTCCGTTCGAATCGCAATCACGACTGTCTGAACCGCCCCGGCGCCGTGTTGAGATAATCAGTCAATATTGACAACTACTTATTGGCACTTCCGTTGCAGGCCCCGCAATCGCCTCTCGGCCGCCACAGCCGCCGTTGCCAATGGCGACACGTGACCAGACGCTGGTCGCCCCAGTTCCCAGTTACCAGCTCCCAGTTCCCAGCCTCCAATGGCAGCTGCAGCCTGGGCTCGGCACGTGGCGCGGGTAGCAGTTGCTTTGCTTGCAATTCAAATTTCATTCATAATTGCAATCGCGATTACGAGGGTTGCCACTGTGAGGGCTTTGGGCTTATCAACGTTCTCGCTTTCCTCTGCGAGCTCAACTTATGCAACGGGAGCTCGTGTGTGTGTGTGTGGGTGTGTGTGTGACTGTGTGTGTTGCCCCCGGTCTTCACTCCCTCTTTAAACATTTGCTCATTATGATTATAACATTTATTAGCGCTGCTGGTTTTAAACTTCAATATTTGCGCGTCAAATTACGCCGCTGGGAAAAGATCTTTGGCAATGGCCTCGTCCACGGCTCTGATAAGGCCCATAAAACGCCTCTCCCAGCGCGTGCTGGCTAGATATAACACCCCATTTCGCCATTTCCCCACTGTCATTCCCATACCCATTCCCATTCCCATTCGCATTCTTCATTGCCCAGGCCTATTTTCGTAGCCCTTCCCAACGGGCGGCTGCACTCAGCCGCGGTTGCCAGACGACCAACTCCATAAGCCCAATCAGCGGCTGGGATTAGACGCGGCTCCATGTTGAGCAGCAGCAGCTGCTGTTGCTATCTCGCTGCTACTCTTGGCTCGTGTGCCCAACTCTCTGGGTCAAAAGTTCGCCTAATTGGCCGCATTGCTAAGTTACATAGTCTGAACAGAGCAAATCCTGCTTAACACCTCGCAAGTTCGCAGAAATTACAAATGTTTACATTTTATTTACAAATATTTTGTCAACTGAAAACTTATTATTTAATTTGTATTTAATTTGTCATAATTTTAACATAACAAAATATTTAAATTTGTAAATTAAATACAAATGACAGAAGAAATAAAAAGTTAAATTACTTTTTAATATAAATTATTTTAATACAGGCTTAAAATATAGTAAATGTATATATTATAAATTTAATTTCAATATAATAAAAACAAACAAGAAATAAATAAATATATAATATCAATATAAATTATACTTAAAAAGTAACAATTTTTTATAAATTTATTGATAACATATTTCATAGAATATTTAAAACACACTTTGACATGAACTGCAGTCAGTTGAAGATTTCCTATTGGTGTTAAATTTGATCGTGATTGGCTGCTGCTGTTGCACTAGTATTAGTGAGAGCTGAGAGCTTGCAAGGTGTTGTTGTAAAAATATTATCCAAGTGAGTTTGCGTTTCAGTTGCGCGCTAGGCGAGAGAGCGAGAGAGAGAGAGAGAGAGGTAAAGATAGCTGTTGCTGAACGTAGACCATGCTGTTGCTGAGTGAAAACGGGATGGCTACTTGTACACAGGCTCGCTATGGTGTCAGTGGCTGAAGAGAACGCGAATAGAAGATTCTCAAAAAAAAGTGTACTCTCTGGTAACTTCATCCATTCCATCATCCAATTAGAAAAGAAGGCAATCGATTAATGTATGAAACAGAGCACGCACAATAACACTTATCGGCTTGCACATGCACGCAATTCGTCGGACTTTAAGTAAAAAAAAAAAAAACCAAAACGTCCGCGCCTTTGGCCTTGAGTGTGTTGCGTAGACGTCCGAAAATAAGTACTAAAATGTGAGTAGAAAATATAAACGATATTTTTAAACGTCCGCTAATTTATTTCCTGTTTCAAGCCAAATAAATACGGTTGAGTCCGGGCTTGACGACTCTCTAGGGACCGACGATTTTACCAAAAGGAACAAATAATAATTAATAATAAAATAAAATAAATAAAAATTTACACAAATTAACTTTTTATTTAAAAAAAAAAATATAAAAATATATATATATATATATTTTTTAATTTTTATTTATTTTATTGTATATTATTTTATATATGTATATATAATATATATATGCAAAAACATAAAAGAATAATATGTTATTCATTTTATAAATTTAGGAGATAGCATAAAGGAATGCCCAAAAAGTACTGAAAAAGTTACTGAAGTAGGTCACACTTGGGCAAAATGGACAAAAAACCGCGCAAAAAGTACTGAAAAAATGCACTTTTACTCAAAATGGATAAGAAACCTCGCAAAATGCACTAAATTAGATCACATTTACACACCAAATGCACTAAAAAAGGCCAAATTCCTCAACGCAATTCAACGACGCAATTGATCTGCTTAGCGAAAACCACCCCCGTATATGCAAAACGCATGTACATATATCAGTGAAGAGTCTGTGCCAGCCTAGCCTGTTTCAGGCTAGATCTAGCTTATTTGAATATGGAATAGCCTATAAAATTTATAGGAAAAAACCTAAAAAAAAAAAATATATATATATTTTCGTAACATATTCTTTTTTCCTTTTTAATATAGATTGCTTTCCAGCATTTCCCTTAATTTTTATCAAATTTTTGCAACTTTTATCCATAATCTAGCTTGCTTTTGAGCGCAGCAGCGGCAACACTGCTGTATTGTGCATGCAACGTTATGAGAAACAAAACAAAAAGTAAACGACAACGTCCAACGTTATTAGAAAAAAAAAATAAATAAATGATAACGTCCAACGTTGTCGTTTACGGAAAAACGTCCGAAAATAGTACTTATTTTCGGACGTTTTACGCAAAACGTCCGAAAATAAGTACTATTTTCGGACGTTTTGAAATACTCAACGGATATGTGGGAGCTCTGGTATGAAATGAAAATGAAAGTTTTTGTTTTAAGTTTTCCTTAATTTCATACTTTTTCAAAATTGTTTTTATATAATTATTATTTGCATTATATTAATTATATTTAGCATTTCTTTTCGACATCCAAAAGTAACTTCAATAAAGTTTAGACAGTTTTGCTTGACTATTTAATCGTGTTATTTATTTTCTATTGCTGTTTGATGCTCTCCATTCGCTGTCTAATTCGTTTGCTTCAAGTCTTTTGTCTAAACGCCCCGCGGCTGTTTCCTCAAACTTGGTACAAACTTTTCTACTGGCAGTCAATGTGCAGACAGGCAGACAGACAGACAGGCAGACAGTGTTGCCTGATGCGATTAGTGGCAAACGCAAAAACCTTGCTGCAAACTCTTACGCATATGTGGAAGCACGCACCATCACACAGGCACACACAAACCCACACTCAGATGCTGGCAGACAACTTCAAAGATTACACAGATAATTAATAAAATTAAACAGAAAAAGCACTCAACGCTGCCAGCAGTCATGGTCACAGTGGAAGCGGCAGTCGCACTCGCAGTCACAGTGACAGTCACAGGGACTGTCACTGTGACTGTGAATCGTAGCATCGAGGGCATTTGGTTGACCAACATTAGGCAACCGCAGGCAAGTTAGGGCCTCAGCTTCGCTCGGTCAGCTGCTGGTCGCATTAATTACAAACCAATGGCCGCAAAACTTGCACAGGGCATGCGAGTTGGTGTGTGTGAGAGGGAGAGAGAGAGAGAGAGAGTGTGAGTGAGAGTCAAACAGAGACACATAATGGTTAGCTATTTGTTGGGCATCCAGTTAGAGTTCGTATAGGTAAATTACTTGTTCGCATCTTTAATTTGTGTTAATTTATGAAACTCATTATGTGGCCACGGGTGGCCACAAGTTGCGCAAGTTGTGCGTGCCACGAGCCACAAAAGCCGCAATAGAAGTGGCCAAGAGCCACAGCTCCTGCCTGCCACCCTGCCTGCCTGCCTGCTGGCTGATCTCTTCAAAAAGTTGCCATTGCCGCTGCGTCCGAAAGTTTTCGCGTAATTTCATTTTAAGTCCTCCAAAGTTGTTAGTACTCGTAGAAGTAGCAGCAGCGGCAGCAGTGGCAGCAACAACAAGTTGCAATTGTTTTTCGTCCACGTTTCGAGTCGAGTTTTGTGGCACGACTAATGGCCTCGCTTGCCACGCCTCCGCCACGCTCATTATGCTTGTGATTTTTGTAGCATAAA
Source organism: Drosophila hamatofila (assembly GCA_035045345.1). Lineage (NCBI taxonomy): Eukaryota > Metazoa > Arthropoda > Insecta > Diptera > Drosophilidae > Drosophila > Drosophila hamatofila. Next base: position 4,842,412 of record JAWNPA010000032.1, read on the forward strand.
CCACGCGATGCCTCGCAATTCCACAAATTTGCACCTACACATAAATGTGGCATAAATCCAATTAGGCGGCACAGGCAGCGCTTTAATTGACATACACCTGTCTGCACAGCTGTGTGTGTGTGTGTGTGTGTGTGTCGGTGTGTTGGTGTGTTGCTGTGTAGGCGTGCCAGTTCGTCTTCTGAATGGCAGTAAATGAATTGCATATGTAGGCTTTTGTTTTCACACACTCTCTTTCTCTCTCTCTCTCTCTCTTGCTGGCATTTGAATGAATGGGTTGCCAGGTCGTTGGGTCGTCGGGTCAGCAGTTCACACAACTAGATCTATGTACATATAAAGATATATGGGTGTGCATGTGTGTATAATGCAACCACTGGCCTAGATCCCTGACATATGCTAGGTCCAGCACGTATTCTATTAACCAGAATATTTGGCAACTCATTTTTAGTCGCTTTTTTTGTGGCTTTAATTTTAGCGGCTGCGTTGATTAAAAATTTAGAATTTTATGATTGCAGTTGAGTAATTTTCAATAATGCATTTAAAGCTGAGATTAACTAGACCAAATTGCAAAAAAATATTCCTATAATTATTATATATTTTGTTGATTTAGTTTAGTACTTTATTTATTTTTTTTTTCGTAATTAATATCAATATAATAATTATTTATTTTCAATTACTTATTAATATTGTTCCGAATTTTGTCGATTTTTTTTTCTTTTTGCAATAAATATAAAAATAATTTTGATTTAATATTGTTGCAAATTATGTTTATCTAAATATTGCGAGTTTGTTTTTTTTTTTTTTTCATTTTATTTTTGGCAAATATTTTTTATGTAGGCGTGAAATGAAATGTAAACAAATATTTACATAGATAGTTTTTTTTTTTTTTTTTTTTTTTTTGTTAGTGTGAAAAATAGAACAAACTATTTATTTGATATAAATATTTTAAAATAATTCCAATAATTTGTATTGGTTATAACCAATAATATTTGTATAATGTGTAATTTGTACGAAGAAGTGGAGTACAAATAGTTGTGGGCCAACTTTATACAGATATATTGAAAGAGTTTTCAGTGAAGTTTAGTTAAAGTCTAGTTCTGCATTAAACTTTTTTACTTGCATGTCAGAAAATTACTTCTTTTTGTATTATTATCGATAAACTTACAAGCTTGCTAGGCTGTGCTTATCTTCTGCTGTGTATTCTCAACAATCGATTGCCTAACGCAATATTAATTAACCGAATCATTTAACAATTTAAGCGCTCTATAAAGTCTTACTGCTTGAACTATGTTTCAAGTATAAACAGCTTCAAGTATAAAGACCTCTTTATACACTCAAAAGAAAAACAATAGAAGCTATCGGTCCATTAGACATGAGTATATTTAGGTCAATCTATTGTCTGTTGACCCACTACGATTTTGTAAATAAATAAACACTCAAAATGACAATTGTCGAAATTTTCAGATATCAAATAATAAAAATCATTAGCTCAGATTTTGTGAATAAATAGACAATAATTGAATTTCATTTTTAGTCTGAATTTGTCAGCTCAAATAGTAATTGTTGCCGACTGAGTGACAGTAAATAAACAATAAATTATTAGTTTGCTGTCAAGTGAATAAGCTGAGCGCTGCCTGATTGACATATTCTCGTTATTATCCAGTGTTTGCCTCACTGAATTGTGACATTATATGCTTATGAGATACCAGTTGAGATATTTGCTGAAATAGCGACAAGGCAAATGCTTGAGTTGTTGCAAATGCCTAAATGAAATTCGTACATTTTGCATTGTTCTTGAGCAAATTGCTTTGCAACTGTAATTAATATGCTCGGATATGTCGCAATACGCCTGGAATGTCCATAATAGTTATCGATTTTAGGTACACGTGACCCAAGACAAAGATACTTCTCCCAGTGCGGCCTGTCAGCTGTTGTTGCCATGGTTGTTGTTGTTGTTGTTGTTGTTGTTGTTGCTGTTGCCGTTGCGTTGTCAGCGACGTCTGTGCTGGGCATTAAATTAAAATGTCAAGTGCCGTGTTACTTCCGGGCGTCAGGCAGCGTTGCCAGACCCGTACGCCACTGGGTGCTGCCACCTTTCAAGTCAAATTGCATGCTATAAATTTTATGCCAATCAAATGAGCCTTGGCACATTATGTAGCAAAAGCAAATGTTGCTGCTGCTGCCGGTGCTACTCCTGCTACTCCTGCTGATACTGCTGCTGCTGCTGTCACTGGGTTTATTAAAGTCGACATGACCCCAAAGAAATCAAACAAACTCTTGGTATTTTGACATAATTTTCTTTACTTAAAGCTAAAACTTAAGTTGCCTTTGCTTATTAATAATGTAGAAATGACTTTCTGAAGTTGAGAAAACTAAGGAGTGCATTTAGTTGTTAAACATACTCCTTCACATCTTCAAGTTTACTTTAAAAAATTAAAAAGTTATTCTATCTTTTTTTACCTTTCTCTACGCTTCTATAACAAATTTGATATAGCTTGTTTCCATAATCTAGGTTAAATTCCAACATTCCTTATAAATAGGAAGTAATAATTGATAAAAATAAAAATACGTTACCAAAACTTACCTCTCCTTAACAGATTGTCTCTAAAAATATTCAAGCTATGTATTAAAAATTAGTGTCTCAAAACGATAAGTAGCCGAGTTCATGAAAATAATAGTGCGACTATGTACTATTATTTTATTGCTACTGTGTATATCTATAAATTGCTAATAAAAAATTAATCGACAATTTCAACTTTACTATATACAATATATACTGTATATTATAAAAAAATAACATATATTTCAATTTTTTAAATAAAAAGAGTTTAAACGTGTTTTTTTTGGAAATATATTTTTAATGGATTTTTGTTTCTTGTTTTTGAAATTAAAATATATATATATATGTTTCACTTATTTACAAATAATAAGTAGATGTAATTGTATATATTATGTATATATATATAATTTATTATATATATATAATTCAAGATTCTTTTCGAGAGATGGGTTTTCACTTGTGATGCGTGTTTTTTATTTATTTATTTTTTTTTAGATTTTTATTTATTTGTAGTTTTTGTTGTGGCATTTGCTTTTAAACATGTTTCGCTTACTTAATTAGCTTACTAGTTAAATTCATGGTTTTGAAATTGTTTAAAATTAACTACAATTTATATATTTAAGTTGTTGTTGCTGCACGCTGCTTATTTACTTTGTATATCAAGTAAATATATACAAATTACACATGTATTTACAATTAATTCTTAGCTACAAAAAACTCTCTGTCAATCGCGCCTCTCTTTCTCCTCTTCTTTCTTTTCACTTTCATTTTCATTCATTTTTGCATTTCGTGTGCTAGCGTCAAATAGTTGCAAGAAAAAACAAACAAACAACGAAACAAAGTTCGAAAAAAAAACAGAGTTACATAAAAAGAATGTAAATACTTAATTTAATATACATATAAAAATATATTTTCTATAATTAAAACAAGTGCTAATAACCTTTTTAAACTGATAAATACAACTGTTGTAAAAATTTAGAATTTTAACGGAAAGCTTATAGAAATAATATCATTTAAAGTTTAAGTTTTTTGTTAATTTTGTAAATTAATTTAAAGTTGTCAAGCTGCACAGAGTTGGTTTTAAATGTTTAATTTTTGAATTATTTTTAATAATTTTTGTAAAGTTTTTCGATTTTATTTTAAGTTTTATAATTTACTTAAAGCAATATTTTATTTTACTTTTTCTTACCTTTTTTTTTTATCAGTTTAAAATGTTAAAATTAATTTGTAAAGTAAATTAATGTAGGTTTAAGTTGTTTTGTGGCAGGTCGTACTGTTATTTTTTGTTTTTTTTTTTTGTTTTGTTTAAGTAATATTTATTTACTTTATATTATTTTTAACTAAAAACATGTGTTGGAAATGCGTGCAAATTGTGCCTCGAGTCGCAGCTGGCATTTGAAACTTTCACATTTTTTATACGCTGCGCGACTCGAAGCGAACAACTCTTAAACGCGGCCACAAATATACTCTTATACGTGTAATACTTAGACGACTATGGTGAACGGTTTTTTGCAGCTGCTTTACGTGAAAACATGCGTGAGATATATAATTTCTTATTATTTTCTTATTTTTTTTTTTATTATTTTCTATGCTTTTTTTTTGTAATTATTTTTATCTTTTTTCTTGTTTTGAAATTTGCTCATTTCAACATTTGATGGCTTAAAATTAAATTTCGTACGATATCTTGCGTATGCGACTGGGACCTCATAGCATAGGTATTACTGTACTTAACTTCCCTCTGTCACTCTCCCACTCCCACTCTCTCTCCGTCTCTCTCTCTATCTATATAAGTAGCTCGTATTTAACATTTAGTGCAGTTGTGTGTATGTGTGTGTGTGTGTGTTTGTGGGAGACTGTGTGTGTGTGTGTGTCGCCTTAACTAGAGAATGAGAACTCGATGCCTTAATTATCGTATCATTTATATATATATATCTCTCTCTATATATATATATCAATTCGTTGCCAATAAAACTCAACACACGTTAACTAGCATTTATCGTTTATCGTTTATCGATATATCCATAACAAATAATAATCCAAGTATAAAATGGCCACTGCTCAAAATTGAGTAAATGAAATATTGAGATTTCGTTGTAATGCTGATGGGGGAGATGGTGTGTGTGTGTGTATGAGTGTGTGTATGTGTGTGTGTGTGCAGTTGATGTGTTAATAGAGTTAGATAAGAGTGCCTTGTTGTTGTTGTTGTTACTGTTGCTGCTGTTGTTGTTGTTGTTGTTGCTGCTGCTGCTGCCTGGTGTATTTCGAGTTAAGCTTAGACAATAATTTCGCGTATGACACGGCGATTTCGGGCATTTGGCGTTGTCGAATATTCACCCTCGAAGCTGTCATCGTAGCTGAGGGACATATGCTGTTGCGGTGGCAGCACCTCGTCCTGTTCCACCATGTGCTCCATGTTGTAGGGATTGGGCAGGCCGCTTACGTCGTGATATGGTGAATCTGCAATCAAAATGTTTGTTTTAAATTAGTTTCAGCAACTTCAAACTCGACGAAAACTTAAGACTCATGCGCAAACAATTAAAAACCAACTGAAAACCAAAATCAAATAGAAAATTATAAGAAAAAAAAAAAAAAATAGAAGGAGAGGGCAGAGAAAGCAGCAAATGCTAATCAAAACTGTAAACAAACACACGATGAACTTGTGGAAGTGTGGGCGTGTCAGCAGGCAAAAAAGGAAAGAGAAGAAAATGAAAATGAAGGAGAAAAAAAAACGGAATGTAAGAGTAAAATTGTGGAACATCATCATGGGCATCATTGAGCAAGGATTTGCTGCCGGCTCGCTCATGTCCTTGGCATTAAAACTTACTTCAGCCTGCGCGCTCCGTTAGAGCGTAACATCCTGAATGATGTCCGCTGTGCGTTTTTTTAATGTTTAATATTTCGTTTATTTAATATGAGCGAGGCAAAGACATGTGTGTGAGAAGAGAGAAAGCCGAATATGGTTAGCGAAATTCGTTTGATTTGCATAGCTTAACTTATGTCTAAAAAGCCAGCTGGCTAGATGTGTGTGTGTGTGTGAGAGAGAGGAGGATGTCTCTGTGTGAGTGAGAGGGTCTCTGCATATGTCTACTTATTGACTACAAGTGTGAGTTGTTAGCCTAGAATGAGCTCAGGCAAACACGCACTCCCTCAATGCAGACCGACTTTATTTGCAGATAATTAAAACCGGGGCGTATACTTAACATTAAAAAGGCACTTGGAATAAGTCTGCTTTAGAATTAGCCAGAACTCGAAGCTCGCTCGAAATTAGCTAGAATTTCGATTGCTGGTGGTATGAATGCACATGCCGTATACTTAATATTTATATTGTAATTGATTGGAACAATGCGTACACTTAATATTCAAAGAGATTCACAGAAGCTGAGCTCTGCAATTAACAGAAATACTTCAAAGTTTTTCTTAGCTGTTTAACGACAAAAATAGCTCGTATTACGATTAGAGGAATGGCAACACGTGGCGTATACTTAATATTTAAGTGGGCAGAGATGCAGAGTAGAGCAATACGTGTCAGCTGCCCAAAGACAACCAGAATACTTGTGGGCTGTTGAGGCTGTGTGCAGCTCGTTGCTCAATCAATCATGAGCTCTTTGAATAGGAGTTTAAAGACAATCGAATAGAAATATTTCAAGTGAACTGTCATTAGGAGTTCCATTCATTCATTCATCAATCAAAGAGTAATTGAATCCTGTAAATCATTTAGCTAGGCATTCATTCAGTTCTTATTCATTTCCTTAAGTCAGTCGGAATAAAGAGCTTTATGTGAATAGATCAAATGTTGAACGAGCTGAATAGAGGAGGCAGGCTGCATGGAGACAATTTGTAGGAACAGATAGCTTGAGCATATATCATATGGGTATTTTATATATATATATAAATTCTATATTCTCTATATTTCTATAATTCTATATTCTATATTTTATTAAACTCAAAGATCTTGTCTGATTTGTCTGATCATAGCATGATTTTCAAAGATCTATTGAGAATTACTTTGATGGTAATAAAATACATTTCAAAACAGTTCATAACAACTTGTCAACTTATCTCTTCTCTTTATTTGAGTATATAGTATACAGTATTACATTCATTCATTCCGAATTAAATATTCTCTATATTTTTATAATTCTATATTCGATATTTTATTGAACTCATAGACAAGATCACACCGCATCATTTTCATAGAGCCTATGAGAATTACTTTGATGGTAATAAAATACATTTCAAAACAGCTCATAACAACTTATCAACTTATCTCTTCTCTTCAGTTGAGTATTACTGTATACGCAGTATTACATTCATTCATTCTGAATTCAATATTCTCTAAATTTCTATAATTCTATCAACTTATCAACTCATCTCTTCTCCACATTTGAGTATACAAAACACAGTATTACATTCATTCATTCTGTACTTTAATTGAATAAAATGTTCTCAACAATTGCGCTGTGGCTAAGCGGCTCATCGAGTTGTTGCTGAACTGACAACAAGATACTTTTCTGTGGCTACCGCGAGGCTTTGCATAAGCTGCCTTCTCTTTGAGCCTCTCTCTCCGCGCCAATCGATTTTATTTTTGTGGCACTTTTTAAAAAGCAGCTTAAAACTGTCAGCTGATTGCCAGTGGCATTTGCTGCATGCTGCATGCTGCATGTTGCATGTTGCCTGGGGCGCTGACTAGCCTGAGAACAATTCTTTTTATTTGCCAGCTGAGTCTGGTTGGCTCTCCGGCTCTCTGTCCGTCCGTTCGTCCGTCCGTCCGTCCGTCTGGTTGGCTGTTAACGAGCAGCGCTTGTTATAAAATTAATTACAATTCAATGCAACTGTTGTTGTTGTTGTTGTTGTTCTTTGAGCTGCAAATTGGAATTGAATGTCAACATGGGGGCGTGTCCGGTGGGCGGTGGGCGTGGCTTGGCCACAGCTCAAAATTACATTTTCAATCCTCAGGGTCAGCGCGTCCGGCAGAGGCCTAAAGTGCAGCTGTAAATATACGCCGCAGGCTATTGACCGTAAACCGGAACACGGTTCAGCACACGCTCCTCGGGGATTGCATAAGAGTGTGTGTGTGTGTGCGTGTGTGTGTGTGTATCTCTGTGTGTGTGTAAACAGCGCATTAATTTTGAATCACAGGAGTCACAGACACAACGACATCTTTGTCTACAAATTGTTGCATATTTAAGCAGGACGCAGTGGCGCTGCTTACAATGCTTAACTCAAATTGTAAATGCGAGCCAAAAAGGTTTTATCTATCTACCCTCTCATGCCACGCCCTCTATACCTATCTCTTTCTCTTTGGCAAATCGTGGGAAAATTTATTGGAATTTGAATTTCAAAAACGAAATCGCCGCATTGAAATGTGTCGCCATCACGCATCCCTTTCTCCCTTCCTCTCTCTCTCTCTCTCTCTCTCTCTCTCTCTCTCTGCTTCCCTTTTGGCCACATACCAATGTGTGTTGGAGTTTTTCGGCTTGCCAAACACACACACACACACACACACACACACACGCACTCACATGCCGCCCATACAAATATAAAACGGTAAATCCTTTTTAACAACTGCTCTTTAACATGCCCAAACAGTTCCAGCCGCTGCCCCGCCCCCAGCTAGGAGCGTGCGAAAATTTCTAAGCGCGTTTGTCGGCATCTGCATAAACTTGACCCAAAAAACCAGAATCGGCAGCAGCAGCAGCAGCAGCGGCGGCAGCTCAAATGGCCAGAAGAGTAGCAAAAAGGCTGCAAGCGAAAGCAGGCCAAAAAGTCAGCCCAAAGAAAAGGAGGAAAAAGTGAATCCGCTTTTCGTTTCAATGTTTTTCTTTGCATTTTACATTTCCCATTTGCTTTTGCTTTTTTCTCTAAGAATTTTCTTTAGATTTTTCAACTCTTTAGGATTTCCTCTCAGTTTTTTTTTTTTTTGTTGTTGTTGCTTGCGTTTCCTGCCATCGTATTTTATGGCCAATACGTGAGCTGTGCGTATTATGCGCATAACTTTATGCATGCCACGCCTACTCACACACACCCGCACACACCCGCACAACATATATAGTGCTGGGCTTTTCCGGCTACATTTTCTTTTACTTATATTTTTTTTTTGCTGTTTTTCAATTTGGAATTCTGAAATCGAATCGAGTTGAAACAACTTAATCGTTTTTGCGTTAAGCATACGCACTGCTGGACAGTTTGTCTGTTTTGCAATACCCTGTAAAGTGCATGCAATGGGTATTTACTAGTTGATGTATTAGTTTGTAACACTTGGTATAAAATATCCTATAGATCAATATATTTATAAATTATGATCCTACACTTCTGCCTAAAAGATATTTTGTTGCAGTATTGTTCAAATACTTGTTTACGTATTTATGTTTCTTGCGGTAATTGTATTAAAATAAATAATGAGTCATTCGACTTTTAGCATCTTCAAAAACAATCTATTTTTCATTTATGGTATAGTATATTTTTAGTAGTGTACCATATATATATATATATATATATATATATATATATATATATATATATATATATATATATATATATATATATATATATATATATATATATATATATATATATATATATATATATATATATATATATATACATGTATATATATATATATATATATTTTTATTTTTTATTTTCTTATAAACATTTTGATTGACTTGCAAATCTATCTGCCTCTTTAGCGACAATTTGAGTATTTTTCTGGTATTTTTATTATCAAGAATCTTTTGCGTCTGGCTCTTTGACTTATAGCTTTCTGACTTCACATTGGGTACCAAATTTCTGGTACTTTCATAATATAGAGAAAAAACTGTTCTACAGGATACACTGTAAACTATTTTGATGCATTGATGCATCATATATTTTATATTCATATAAACGAATTTACAGGGTATGCACAACTAGTTTACAGGATATCCCTTAGCACAGCAGTAACAGTCCAATGTGCACTCAGTTAGCAACTGTTTTATTTTGCATTCGCCTCTGTTTGACTTCTTCATGCAAATGTTGCTGCCCGCCCCGAGGCTCGATGTCTGTCTGTGCGACCGTCCCTCTCTCTCTCTCTCTCTCTCTATATCTCTCTCTTTTTGTTACTAGACTCTAAGCTCGTAATAACCCGTTTTTTCATGCCATTCGTATGAGTAGATTTTTCAAAAAATGTCGAAAGTAAACAAATTGCAGCAGAGTTTAGCCACAAAGCAAACAGAGGCACAAACACACACACAGAAAGGAACAGAGCAGAGCAGAGCAGAGTCGAGTCGAGCCGAGTCGCTTATCATTGTTGCCTCTTCGACTCCTTTTCATTTCCCTTCTTTTTTTTTGCACTCTCAAATCCACTTAGTGTGTGTTTAGTGCCCTTGGCTCACAGTCTCGTTTCGGAGTCTTTCGCCAACTCATGATTTATGCGAGCTTAACCAAGGGCTCCCTTTACTCCCTCCTCCCTCCTCCCACCTATCGCAGCAACGTGATTTTATGGCGCTTTGAATAAGTTGTGCGTCACTCGTCGTTGGCAACATTTATTGGCTCTGGCCTAAAAGCCAACTGCACTATTTTATGGCCAACTATCCCAACTTAAGCAAACGCCGCCTTTGAGCACATAAAGTCAAGAGTTATTGGCCATACGATTAGCATGATTAGAGGCGTCTTAACTTGACTCGAAAACAATTTCAATGTCTCGTTTATGTTTAGAGCGGGAAGTATAAAGAGAGAGAGAGAGAGAGAGACTTGAAATGTGACATGAAATTCAGTATATAAATAGGTAAAAGAGGCTTTATCGATAAACAAGTTGAGAGATGGGCTATGTCTAGAAGCTAGTAGTTTAAAACTTGTTTTTATGGAGTAGAAGTTGAAGTATTCATTAATAGATTGATATTTTGTATTGAAGGTCTACAACTTGAAGCACCCAAGACAAGATGTGCAAGACTACTAGGGGCGTGGCGATTCGAGACTTTTTCATTGCTATTCCAGTTGCTAATGATTTTTATACAACTAGTTGAAGAGAATCATATCTAAATAAGAATCTAATTAGTAAGATTATTGTATATGTCAATACAATAATGAGATACAATACTCAAATAAAATTTATTAGAAATATTAATCTATAATCTATATAATATTGTCGTAAAAATCAATCTTATTTATATTAATTAGAAATATAATTTTATCTATTTGCATAAGGATGCAATAAATTTATATAATTGAAAATGGAATAAAAGAGCCTCAATTATCTATAATAATTATTTATAATTGAAAATCAAATAATAAAGCCTCTGATATAATATCAGCTAATTCAAAATCTCTGAAAATTCCAAAAGTAGAATTCATTTGTAAATATAATCCACTCTTCAACAAGATTCTAATGTATTTATCTATCTGTATTAATATCATATTATTTGATAAAGCTCGTGATAAGATTTATATCCCATTTAATTAAAAGCTGAATGCTGAGAATTACATTATCTATATAAATTAGAGTTCGACTATCAAAATTGAATTCCAAATGAAATAGAGTAGATTTCCATCTCCTCACTTTCTTTAAATCTTATTTCCACAACTTCTTTTGGCATATCTTTTACTTTTCTTTCAGCTTCGACTTAAAAAACTCTTCCAGCTCTTGCTTGCCCTCAACCTCTCATGAAAATCTTGCCAGCATTTCTCCAAACTAAAATGTTATTTCACAGCTTAAATGCATATCCTCACTTAATGCAAAAAATTTGTCGCCCAATCTATGCACACACTCTGTTTACACAAACTAACAGGCAGAAATTCTTTTGTTTTACCAGCTTTTAGAGAATGTTTTAACTTCTTCTTCTTCTTCTACTAGTGTTTCCCTCTGTATGCAGTGTAATATAAACTCTGCATGTGTTTGTATAAAATGGAAGAGAGAAGAGAGCAAGAGCTCTGCCTTTATGCGTCTCAATTTTCAAATCTCTTTCTTGTTGTTGTTGATAAATTGTTTAAGTGTTTGCTTAACGTTCAAATTTTTAGAGCGTATGGAAATAAGCTGTGTGTAGAGAAGGAAGTTTATTAAAAAAAATTTGCTATTCTATTATTTAATAAGAACAGCTTAACAAATATCATTTTTGTATTTAAAGAGAATTACTGATAGATTTTATTTCATAAACACAAAACAAAAACTGGTCAATGATGATCAAAGAATTTTCTGAAAACATTTTTTTGTTCTAAACAATTTTTGTTCTTTTCTAAGATTAAAAATGAATTATTTTTATCTTTATTATAGTTTCAAAAAACTTGTGGTTTATATACAAGTTTTTAATAATTTCATTGAAATATTGTCAATAAATACAAAAATATTTTTTAAAATATAAATATATTAAAATTAATAACTATTGCTTTAATAAAGATTTTCCTTCTTCTTTTACGTTACACAACTTTAATAACCTCTAAAAAAATATTTCAGAAAAACTTTGAAGCTGAAGTTTCCACCCATCATTTCCATGCGCAAAAAATATGTTTTTTGCCATCATCTTTCATCGCCCCACATTCGTCAATTTATTTCGCCTCTGCCCCCTTCCACCGTCCTCCATCATTTTTTTCGCTCTCGCTGATTTAATGATGAATTAAGCTTCATGTGCGAAAATGCGCCAGCAACTGACACAAAAGTCTGCATAATCAATCAGTTAACCAAACCCCCTGCCCTCCCGCCCCCTCTGGACTCCACTTCATCTTAACCACAAAATAGAAGGAACAAAAAGAATGCAAGAAAAACCGAACACATTTCTATTTTTTTGTTGTTTTTTTTTGCTTACGTCGTCTTTTGCTGCCGCAGATTTGCTGCCGCCTTGTTTCCTGCCCCCCTTCTCCAGCCATTTACCCCGCGCCCATGCATCGCATGCAGCTCTTAATGCAGCAGCTGCTTTTGCTCTGGCACAAAAGTCAGTTCAGCTCAGCTGCAGCTTTGCAGCTTCACTTGGCAAGTGTAAAAGCTTTTAAACATGTTGCCACACACACACACACACACACACACGCACACACACACACACGCAGCTGTGCATAAGCTGACACATCAATGTAATGAAGATGTATTTGCATATTGTAGCACTGTCAATGTGCTCCACGTCCCCACGCCCCTCCGCCTCTCTTCGATACCACCTACTTTTACTAACTTCCTGACTTGCCACACACACACACACACACACACACACACACACGCACACACGCACACAGATAGCTTTTAGTTGCTTTTGACGGCACTCGTGGGGCGTTTCCTGCTGCATTTTATTGACATGCATGTGGCTCTCCCTCTCTGCATGTGTGTGTGTGCGTGTGTGTGTGTGTGTGTGAGTGTGAACAACTGGGACGCTGCTTATATGGCAGTTTGACATTTGCTAACTGTTGTTATTGTTATTGTTGCGCATTTCTTAGTTTTGGCACACAACAAAAACAAAAACAAAATAAATATATATTTTTTTTCCTTTAACCGCCGAGTGTAGTGCGTGGGCGTGGTCAGTGTTTTGTTATGCAACAGCCGCCACAAAATTGTTGTATTTGTGTTATGCTCTTTGCATTTCATACACACACACACACACAGACGGAGACAGAGCTGGAGCGGGGCAGACACGCATTACAAATAACAAAATTTTAAGCATGGACACCAAGGCAACAACAACAACAACAACAACAACAACAATAAGCATGGCGCGTCTGCCACATCCTGTATGTGAGTCCTGGTTTTCGTCCTGCCGCAGTTGGGCAATAAAAACCCGCAACATGTCGAAAAAATGCCATTTTTTGTTGTTGTTTTTGTTTATATATATATTCTTTTTGGCTGTGCTCGCTCATAAACCGTAAAGATAACACAAATACAGCACACATGCGGCTTACACACACACACACACACACACACAGAGAGACCGCATAGTTGTAACAAGGGGCAGAGTGCCATAGCAAGAGCAATATCATCACGCATACGACCCGTTGGCCCTTGTTTTGCGATGCCCTGCACTTGAGAGCCTAACAAAAAGGGGTAGGCCGAAAGTGCAGAGCACTCGAAAACGATCCGCCGTACTCTAAGTAATAAGTATATGTGTGGGGGATGGGCATATTGTGATGCAAGCTCAGTTGGATGCCTAGAATCCATTCTACTTTCTTTTCTTTAATTATGGTCAGTGCGCAACGAGTGACAATTTTGTCTTTGTCTCTGCTCTATTCTTTAGGAAAACTAGAACTTTTTTGTCTCCTGCACCGCCTCTCTGCTCGTGCTTTTTTTCTTCGCTTCAAACCTCTCTACTTCCAAGACCTTTCTACTTCACTGCTCTAGAAAATCATTTCATTTTAGTTCGTTCTGTTCATCCTCTCATAACATAATCTTACTTAACAGTTGCTCAAACTAATGTTATATTAATGTTATATTTACTGCTAATCATAAAAGTCTCTGACATATACAGCTAGCTGTATAATAATAACTGTATAATAGAAATAGTAATAGTAAGAATAATTTAAAATTTTAATAAAATTTGTAAATAAATTAATGAGAAGATAAATTCATGCATTTATTTCTGAAAGACTTTGAGATGACATATTATAAAAACTGTTACTCTGTTGAGCCGCTCATAACATAATGCTACTTAACAGGTCCTGTTACTTATGTTATAGACTAACATTTAATGTTAATCAAATAAATTTCTCGCTGCTCATGAAAATAATAGTGCGGCTAAGCACATCATTTATTTTTTTATAAAAAAATATATATATTGACAAAACTAGAGCCAATTTAAGCAATAAATTATTAAAGTATATTATATAGCCTAAAAGAACAAAACTTATCAATAATATCACCAATTTAAGCAATATCAAATAAAATATTTTGAAAACAATCTCAAATTCAAATTTCTACATGATAGATAAATACTTTTACTTCTTCTTCAATGCATTGGGATAAGACAGAATCAAACTGAACTCGAGCACAACATTTTCGATATTTCAATTTCAACTAATTTTACAGCATATCTTTGTGTTGAGCACATTTAATTTTTGTCTTTCGATTTCCCTACTTTTTTTTTTATTATTACCAAATATTTTAAAACACTTGCGCAGACCACGCCCAACCCAATGGCTCGTCAAAGCGAGCTACATAAAAAAATATAAATATTTATTGTTGCTTTGCTTGGCCACGCTGAACTTTAAGCAATAAGTTGGCTCAAAGACTTTAAGCCAAGAGCGTCACTTGTGCAGCAGACTGAAAAACAAGAAGTAAAAAAAAGAAAACCATGTTGGAACCAACAGCCAAAGCCTAACGTTGTGTCAGGCTTCAAGGTTGCAGACCGAAGGGGGCAAAGGGCAGACAGAGGGAGAGTAAGAGAGAGAGAGAGAGATAGAGATAGCTTGCTCTACACATACATAATTAGCATGAGCTTGGCTGTCGAGCGAGTCGGGTCGACATCGTTGATATCCAAAGTGCTTAACTTGTCATAACCGAAAGTCCGAGCGAAAACACACCCACACACACACACACACACATAGCAGTTGGCCAGCTCTAACAGGCCAGGCCAAGATGTGTAGGCGACCCTTTAGCTGAACCCCTTTCACCCACAACGTTTGCCAAAAACTTTGCCAGTTTTTCTGGTAACTTTGCAATATGGTTTACCAAGCAGTTGGAAGACGACAACTCGTGCGACCCTCGTGCTTAATGTGTCATAAGTAGAAAAGAACTGCGAGCGATGAAAGTTGTCAGATTTATTTGCGCTTTCCCTTTTCATTTTCCCAATGCCACCTCTCGCTCCCTCTCTCTCTCTCTCTATCTGTCTCTTACTCCTTCTCTTTAGCATTTAAGTTGCAAATATGCTTCGTTTATTATATAATACACATGTGTTTTCTATTTTTATTTTTTTGTGGCAACTGGATTTGATTTGTAAGTAGTGCGAAATATATGTGTTTAGTGAGTCCTTCTATCAGACTTGGAATATTTCAAAATTTTTCTGAGATTAGCTTTTTTCAGTTATAAATTGCCTCAAATATATATAAGACCTTTCGACCTAACTTTGCTGCCAGCAATTCTGCATCTTTGGCATCTTCTTTGTTCTTTCTTAATATCCATTTAATTATATTCCATTCAATTTCTGCCCAACTAAAGTTTGTTTTCTGTCGTCTGCTTCTCAATTAACCATGACATCTATTCATTACTTAATTTTTCTCATGAAATACATCTGTTTCCGCCAATTTTCTTCTCTTCTCATTTTAGACCCTTTCCTACTTTTTTTCTTTTTATACTCATTCCACATTTCTTCCTATTTATTGACTTGCCATCATGAATTCCTTTATTCAGCAGTTTTTTTCATTCATTCATTCATACGTTGTTCCTTCATTCACTTACTGCTTTATTCACTATTCTATTTATAGTTCTCATCATTATTTTTCTCAAGCTTAACGTTGACCTTGCTTTTCAATCAAGTTTTTTAATGGATGATGAGAAAATCATTTATCATAATAGAATTATATTTTAATATAATTATATAATATTTATATTTCAATTTTTATATTTACTAAAAAAAAAAAAATAAAAACACTGCCCCTATATGATATTCTTTTTCAGATCTAAGCTCTTCAAAACATGTGTTAATATTACGTATCAAAATAAATTCTTAACGTACATTTAGGCTGAGATACATCGATAGCACCCAAATCAAATCTTATCGATAATATTCTCATTTCTCTCTCTTTCAGCATTTTCCATCTATTCACAGCTCTTTTCAACACTTTCCAATCTCACATATCAAACTTATTCAATTCGATAACTTATCGATAACACTTAAGTCAATTGATCATTTCAACTTACCTAAATGCTGATCAACACGCTTCTTGGGCTTCTGTACAGATGCATAGGGATCACTGCAGTAATCCTGCCGGGACGGATTTTGACTATTGCGCAAATTGTGATATTCATCGCCCACCTGGCTGGGCGTGGCCGTCAAGTGTGGATACGGTGCATAATCATCGACAGCCCCATAGCCGCCATGCGTCAAAGGATCATAGCCATAGGTGGGCTGCTGCTCCACATACTGATTGAGTGGCGCCTGAACCAAAGTCTGCTGGTTGCCAACGGCAGCCGCCGACATTTTCACCTGCCACAGCGAGTCCTGCGAGTTGACGCTGCCGCCATTGTTCGAATTCGAATAATTGTTCTCCATGTAGCCCATGTTGACCCCTAGAAGCAAAAAATGAAAAGAGAGAAAAAAGTTATTGAATTGTCGACAACGAAGCGAACTGCAATCGAACAAGTGTCGCATAAATCCGCTCGGGAAATGCATAATTCAATCGACATATAGATTTTTGGAGCCTTATAAAACAGAAAAACCAATTCAGCATGCACTCGTTGGCAGTGCTTGACTAGGGGATACCTTGAATTGCATGTGTAGAGATGGTGCAAAGAAAAGATGGTCACGCGGTTATAGGGTATACTCTAGCTCAGACGCTAGCATAAATACTAGTTGAGCAGAATAAGTTAATGATAAATACATTTTTTAGTACCTATTTAGTTTTATAAGATCAGCTTTAGTATGAAGCCCAAAGCCAAATACATATCAAAAGGGATTTATTTGTCTATATAATAGTGACCAAAATGGGTAAAGGGTGGAGGTATTCCAAGTCGCATATATTCAGAATCTTTGCATTCATTACAAAGTCTCCAACTTTTAAGGTCTTCAAGTTATGCTTTAGATAAACAAAATTAAATAATCGATATATATCGATAGTTAGCAAATGTCATCAGCTATCGAAAACAAAGACAACTTTGTGCTGTAAAGTTCATACATTAATATATATGTATATCAGAAGGATGTCTAATGCAAGCGGACCTGTTTGGTTTGCCTCACCTTTTCTTTCCATATCTTAAAATATACTTTATGAAGTCAACTACATTATCTGATACCTCAATAAAGTTTATCATAATTTGAAAGACAAGCTGTCAGTGTATGAGATTCACTTCCTATATATATAATAATAATATAGGATATACATATATATAAAAAAAATATAGGATATATATACAATATAGGAGATAATAATAAGCATATATAGGAAACAACCTCAGCTACAGTTAACCCTTCCGCAATCTCTCACAATGAAGCAGGCCACACCTCCACATTCTCCCCCTCATACTCAACTCTTTAAAACAGACAAAGTTTATATACATCTACATCTTCAACTTTATATTGATTAGCGCATAAAAATGACAGCAAAAGTAAGGCTAAAAGCAAAAGCTGAAGCAAAAGTCAAATCAAATAAAATCAATTTATGAACTGTGCTGAAATCAACAGGGCGTAATTAATGGCTGGCATATTGCGTATACGCCACTTAAAAACTACGCCGTAAGCCCATCGTAAATACACAAATCTATGTCGAGCACTGTCACACGCCCCTCCCTGCGACCGTCGCCGCCACCGCCCACTTCAACTGCTTAACTGCGTTGCCTTTTGTAGTTCTTCACAAAGTTTGCTGACAAATTTTTTTTACGAGCTACGCGAAACAGAGTATCAAAGGCGTCAGCAGCAGAAGTAGCAACAGTAGCAGCAGCTCAATTGCTGGTTGGGGGCGTGGTCGCATTATGTCCTTGCGGTGCTTGTTACGCGACAGAACAAAGGCGTTGACAAGCAGCAGGAGGAGCAGCAGGAGCAGCAGCAATGAGAGCGCGCCTTATTACGGCCAAAACTGAGCCCGAGTCCTGCTTGCCTTTTGCCTTTCGCCTTTCGCTTTCACAACTTGAAAGCTTCTGGGCGGCCTCTGTGTGCGTGCGAGCCGAGCCTTTTGTTGCCTCGCATTTATTATTATTTTTATATCGTGATAAATCACTCATAAATATTAAACGCACGCTTGCCGAACACACAACAAAACACAAAACAGCAACAATAATAACAACAACAAAATACAAAATTCAACAAAATAAACAACAAAGTTTTTGGAATTTTCAAACCGAATAATTGCGGGTTCTGCTGCAAAACGCTTTCGCCTCTCGTTTTTTTTTTTTATCAAACAAACAGTGAAACAAGGTAAATGGAGTTTTTAGAATTTAGAGCTTAAATTTTGTAAATAATTAATTTTCCTAAATTTTATATATAACAAATCATAAATTTGACAAACATAAAATGTTTGATATACATTTTATAAACTCAAAATTTAAAAATTATTTTTTAAAAATATTATAAATAAATAAATTCTAAATTAATTTCATTATGTATGTATATATATACAAAATGTCTTCATATAAAATTATTTGAATCATTATAAAGCGTTCTCATAATACTCAGAATATGAATATGAAATAAATCGTTTGTGATTTATAAATTTGACAAACATAAAATGTTTGATATACATTTTATAAACTCAAAATTTAAGAATTATTTTTAAAAAATATTATAAATAAAAAAATTCTAAATTAATTATAATTAATAATCTTTATAAAGTAATTAAAATATTTTTTTAAATTATTATTTATATTTACAAAATAATTAAAATTCAATTTTTTTGTCATTATTTTTTAAATATAATTAATATGTTTGAAATTTATCTATTTTTATCAATATATATATTTTATTTATTATATATTATTATATTTTTTCCTAATTTAATTAAAAAATTTGGAATTTACTATTTGTTATTTTTTAAAATAATTAATAAAGTTGGAATTTTATTTATTTTTTTTTTTTTTTTGTGATTTTATAAAATTAAATTATAAAATTTGAGATTTTTTTTTCATAAAATTAATTCTTTAAAATGTTTACTCAATATGTCTATATATTAAAAATATACAGCAAACATTTTGCTTAAAAACAAAAATTATGTTTAGATAATCATTAAAATTATTAAGTTTTATTTTATTCACACTGTATTATAAAAATATTTGATATTCCAAATTTATGAATTATTTTTATAAAATAAAAAATATTGAAAAATAGAAAACATTTAACATACACCATATTTCTTTATATACATATATGATTGTAAACAAATAATTTAAATCACTTTATAAAACTGCATTCTAATTTAAATTGTGTAGTAATAAATAAAATATATATATTTGCCATAATAATTTTTTAAAACAATTTTTTTTTTAATTTTGAAGCTCACAAAAATGTGCAAAATATTGAACATCATCTGGCTGTTTTCAAAAATATCTTCAGCAGCAAAGCATCATATTTCTTCAATACTCAAAGTCTATTGCTAGCACCTTAACTAATATCTGTCATATATGCTCATCTATCATATGCTGCATAATTCTCATCCACGCACATTCCAACTCGTCTCACTTTTCACTCTCTCCCCAAACTCTGTAAGTAAATTCTACCCTTAGCTTAAAGTTAAACGAAATTCCTTTACTCCAACTGCTCCTTGTGCTCTACAACAATTTAACGACAAGAGGCAAACAAATAATTTTGGATATGCCAAGCGTATGGCAGGCTCAACTGTTGTTGTTGTTGTTGTTGTTCCATTTGCCAGCTGTTCCGCGTTTCGTGTCCGTCATTTCCAGCTTGCGTGCCTCGTGTCTCGTGACTTTCTTTTATGGGACATGGTGGGCGTGATAATTTTTATGATTAGCCATAAAACTAAAAACAGTAATAATATTAACTTCATTCCCATTGCCATTTCCATTTCCATTATAGAGAGAGGCTAGTCGTAACATTCTTTGCATATTTCCAATTGTAATTTTATGCAAGAATATATTTATATATATTTTATATATATATATATATATCGAGGGAAACTTTTCAATTTGATAAGCATCAAATCAGTTGGCTCAACTTTTGATTGCGCAAGTTTTTCGACCGAGTCGCACAAATACAAAATAACAAATCTTTGGCCGAAATATTCGTCGTCTATACAAGAATTTTAATGCATGCCCAATGTTAATGGGCGGCATTGGGGGCTGTGTGGGCGTGACATTTTGTATTTTGCCTACTTTGGAGCACAATTAAAGTTTTGTGCCCAATGCAAAAAGTTTGCCACATTGATTTGAGGCTTAGTTGCGGCTGCCTTTGGCGGGGCTTATTAAACGCGTTCACAATTTGTGCTTTGGCATGTTAACGACTCTTGGCCAAGTGGCAAAGTTGCAGCCTCCACTCTATACCCCTCTCTCTCTCTCTCTCTGTCTCTCTCTCTCTCTCTCAACCCCCTCTACCTCTTCTTCTGTAGACAAAGTTTTCAAGCGGAAGCGCGCTTATAATTATGCAACATTTTTGTGCAGCAGCAACTGGAGGCAGCCGCACAATAAAAACAGTTTCAAATGCCATTAACGGTTAACTAAACGGCAGCAGGCAGCAGGCTGGAGGCAACAGCAACAGCAACAGTAGCAACAGTTAGAGCAAGTGGAGCCGCTTTGCACCTGCAACATGCGGTGTTAAATGACGCTGCACACTCCATGCACCACACTCCACAGGCAGCCAGCTCCGCTGTGTACTCAACTCCGGAACGACCTTTTGGCTGCTCCTTGTTGCACTTTTAATTAGCGTCGCGACGCAGTCAACGGCTGCTGCTCGACATTTGGCCCAAATGCGCTTAAATGCTAAGAACTGGGCACAGTTTGTACAGATTGAAAAAGAGACTGTTGAAGTTGGTAGTAGGCAGCAGGCTGTGTAGTTTAGAGCACTGGTTGTAGTAGGGCTGCCTCTACTGCTGCCTCTACTCTCTCTCCACTTGCCCCACCTCAAACTTCCTTAACTTGCGCTGTGTACTGCAATTTTCTCTTGCTGGCGGCCTTTTTGCTCCTCTTGTTAGACCCGGCCTCAACTTTGGCCGACCAACACACAAAAAAGAAGAGCGAAAGTTTTTCGGGGCTCGCTGCATTTTTGTGTGTGTTGCTGAGCTCTACAACTTTTCGCAGCAGATTCACAGGCAGCGTAAACAATCATAAAAATAGCAAGAAATAATAGTAATAATAATAATAATATTAAGGCCAACGCCGCTTATTCGCACAACAAACGAGGTCAAGTTGAGCGGCCAAAAGTTTTCACTTGCATCTTCAACTTTGCGTCGTTATGCACAAAAGATTATCAAATGCACTTTTAATACACTTTGGATACAACAACAAATGAAGAAGAAGAAGGGGAAGAAGAATGCTTGGAACTTGCATAAAACATGAGTTTCTCTTTCGAGTATTATATTAAGGAACTTTAAAAGATGTGACGAAAAATCATTTTAAGAACATTTATACGGTCAACAAATTGTGTTGGGTGTGAATATTTATAAATAAATATATTTAAAAAAAAATAAATAAATAAATATATTACAAAGAATTTGCTAATCAACTCTCTTTAAACTCTGCTAAACATAGACTAAATATAATATAAAATTTTATTAGCTAAGCTAAGGGTGTTCTGACATCATTTAAAAACTAACTAATTATTTATATTTATATTAATTATTAATAATTATATTTATATTAACTGTTTAATTTTCAAATTATGTATGTATATATAATTATACAAAATGTCTTCATATAAAAGTATTTGAATCATTATAAAGCGTTCTCATAATACTCAGAATATGAATATGAAATAAATCGTTTGTGATTTATTTTATTACATTATATATATATATATATATATATATATATATATATATATATATATATATATATATATATGTATGTATGTATGTATGTAATAAAATAAATCACAAACGATTTATTTCATATTCATATTCTGAGTATTATGAGAACGCTATGTATGTATGTATGTACATATGTACACATGCCGCCAAGAGATTAGAATTACTCTTAATGTTAGTCAGCAAACGTATATAAATAAATATATACAAATATGTATATAATATATATAAATGACTTTTCGCAAGCTCGTGCTGAGCTAGTAATTGATTCTCTCAATTTTATTATTTCTCTATTACTTTCACTACGCCTCTTTTTTCTATTCCCTATCTTCATTTCGCATTTTTTTCTCTCTCTATATCTCCCATTCCCTCTCTGCCTTCAACTTGCTCCACTTTCCCTATCTTCATTCCATATTTTTTTCTCTCTTTCTCTCTCTATATATCCCCTTTTCCCTCTCTTCCCCTTCAGCTCGCTTCACTTTCAATTGCCGCAACAGTTTTCAACGAAATTTATTTTATTATTTGCATTTTTTATTTCCTCATTTTTTATACTCTATTATCGACCTTGTTGCTAAAATCCTCTTGATACTCCTTGTTCACCTTGAGCGAGTGGTTGACAACAGACGACGCCTCCTGCGGCCGAGGCGGATAGCCCGGTGGTGAAGGCGGCGGTTGTGGCACAGCTGGCTGCTGCTGTTGTGCAGGCGGATAGCCAGCTGGTGGATATCCAGCTGGTGGATAGCCAACTGGTGGTGCAGCTCCTTCTGCTCCTCCAGGATACGGATACTGTGGCTGCTGACCATAGTTATACGGATATGCAGGCGGATTGTATGCATATGGCGCATTCGGATAAGGCTGATACGGATAAGGCGCATAGCTCGGATAAGCAGGATTATTATATTTATGCTTCTGCTTTCCATGATCTTGTCGACTATCGCTGCTATCGTTGCTGTCGTTGCTATCTTTGCTGTCATTGCTCTCACTGCTCTTGCTGTCCTTGTTAGCCAGGACACAGCCCGCCGAGCAGCAAAGCAGAAGCAGAGCCAGGAACTTGTTCATTATGAGGCGACGATCGATTCAAACTTGGCTGCTGAACAATCAAATTCAACTGAATCTTCAGATTGAGATTTCATTTCAATGTAGGTCTAGGTCTTCTCAGTTTTCGTAGTCTCTATATTGATAAGGAGCGCGCAGCACACGCGCATTTGCTCGGCTTATCAATGCAGATGCGAATATATTTTATATTTATATAATATTTAATAAGTAATATGACTTTTTTACTATCGTGCAGCGAGCTCTAATGATTTATATTTTGAGAATATTTTTTTTTTTTTATATAATAACTTTGGTATAAATAACTTTTGTTTACTTTTATGTGCCCCAAACAAACAAAGCAATTGAAAGTGAGGAGTGCACGACTTGTAGATACCTGGCAAAGAACTGATATTTTAATCAATCTATTCTTATCTTATGCATGCATTGCAAAAACAACTCTCACATAGACACACATACATACACATATGCACAAGCACGCGCTCTGCTTACTGCGCAGCGACAGAGCTTGGGCTTTACTATGAGAACTTGATTGTTGAATAACTTTTGTGTTAGTTTCACTTTGTTAATCAAATTTTCAGAGCGTTATAATAAGATTACAGTAAGTCAAAGCACAAGTCTGTATGCTTTTCATTTCAAATTTGGAAAGAAGGGAAGATATTCCTAGTCCAAAATAATTCAAATCTATATATTCATGACAACAATATGAAGCTTTCAGTTTTTGTGTTTAACAAGCTACGCTTAAAATGAAAAATCAAATAATCGATTATAATCGCTAATAAGCAAATAAGATTAGTTATCGGAAAAAAAAAACAACTATAAATTACTTTTATAAATGTTATATACGAATGTATATTCCAAGTTTCAAGTATCTCGCTTTCCTATCTTTCTGCCTACAACAAGCACAGCTGAAATATACCCCGCATCATCATTCTCAATGATTATAGGGTATATAATGCATATAGAGTATTTATTTTTGATGGTCTTTTAATTGAGTTCACAAGTCAAGACTATTAATCAAACAAAAATTCTAGGAATTGCGTCTAGCTAGAGATTATGTTGCCCACTCGCATAAGCTCATAATCTGTAGCTCACAAGCATTTAAAATGTAAAACTTAATAATCATTTGCCAAGAACTGAAAGCTTTGAGGGAATTTTCAACAAAACATTTCCTCAACACTGAAAAGTTTTTAATGAAAAACAAAAAATCCATAGTCAGCTCATAGTTTTGGTCTTTGGGCAAATTTGTTAAACATTTTGCTTTAACAAAAGGTCAAACAGAAAATTGTGAAATTAGAAATTTAAATTTGTTAAATCAAGAATAAATACATTTTTAATGGACAGAACTGAGCTTGAGCTGAAATCCCCACATCTGTTGGACTCTAATATAAATTGGCAGCTTTGAAGTGAGCCAGGCAGAGAGAGAGAGAGACAGGGAGAGAGTAGAGTAGTAGTCAGTCAAGTGAAAGTTTATTTTTCATATTTACTAAGAGTTAGATTAAAAAAAAAAAACCTTTTGCTGGGCTGGTCAGCTGCTGCCGAGCAGAGAAAGGAAATGTTTGCAATTTTTTATCACAATTTTTTGTTACTTATTTTTTTTTATTTTTATTTTCAGCCAACGCCTACGGCTAGACAACATGAACAACAGCGAGCATGTCTAGAGGACATGTACTCCAAAAAGCGAGCTAAAAAAAGAAGAAACCAAAGCCAAATAAATGCAAACAAATGTCGCTGTCGTCGACTCGCCGAAACCAAAGCCCAAAAAGGCAGCGAAACAAGCTAAAAAAAAAAAAAAGCCAAGAGAGTGGAAAAAAAATCTTTTGCGCGCTGAAAATTTATGCGCTAAATAAATAAAGCCATGAACTCGATGCTACAAATGTTGTCTGGTCGCTCGCTCGCCCTCTGTGTCTGTGTGTGTGTGTATGTGTGTGTGTGTGTTGGTTATTTGGTATCTGGTTTAAAATGCAGCTCGAGCCCCGCAAAGCAAACAGCCGCAAAATAGTTTTACACAGTTTCCCCCTCTATCTCACTCTCTCTCTCTCTCTCATTCTCCCTCTCTCGCTAAAAAACGCAACCACAAGCCCGATTCGAACAACATTTTATGCTGCAGCGTTTTAGGCGCGTTTCCAACCAATGTTTCTGGCTGGCCGCAACACTGTGCAACAAGGTTTTGATTACTTGCCTATTTTTTTTTTTTTTTTTTTTGTCTCGCCCTAAGGCCAACAAATTTCCCAGTTTTTGTAATGAAAAAGAAAATATTTTTGCAAGATAATATAGTTTAGCTATTTTAGCTTTTGTTAAAAGAGAGACAGACAAAGAGAGTAAGGGAGAGAGAGAGAGAGAGCGAAAGCATGGCCATATAGAGAGTATGGTATAGAGACCAAGCCTTGGCCAGCCCAGCTCAGTTCAATGACAAATATCTATGAACTGTGCCACTTCGCCTATTTGTTTTCGCCTCTCGTGTTGCTCTGTGTGCTGTGCTGACCAACTAATTGGCTTTAAAATCTAAACACACAGCTGCTGACATGGCACAGATTGCACACAGGTTCATTGAACGACCCGACTGGACTACATCTAATGCACAACAAT
The DNA here is from genome assembly GCA_035045345.1 of Drosophila hamatofila. Classification (NCBI taxonomy): domain Eukaryota; kingdom Metazoa; phylum Arthropoda; class Insecta; order Diptera; family Drosophilidae; genus Drosophila; species Drosophila hamatofila. The sequence goes on from JAWNPA010000032.1 coordinate 4,868,174, forward strand.
ATGAAAGCCTTAACCCACATATATATGTATACATATAAACATATGTATATACATACATATATATATAGAAATACAAATGGTGTGCAAATATAGCTGGCGTGTTGGAATAGTGGCAAAAAACAACAACAACTACAACTAAAACTAGGCTAGCATAATAAAAGCAACTCTAACTGGCATTTAAATCTATGACTAAAGCAGGCAAAACTAATTGGAAATAAGTTAATAAATAAATTAGGCCGAGCTCTGAGAGGTGAAAGAGTATTTAGTATATGAAATATGATTGAGAGAACAGATATACAAGAGATAACACATGGAACTGTGAGAGAGAGAGAGAGAGAGTGAGGCAGAGCGAGAAAGAGAGAGAAGTGATCTAGAACTCAAATAGATTGGGCTGAATCTAAGAGCTGGTCGAGTATATGGAATGTGGAAATACATACATTATCTATGAGAGAGAAGATAACTCAAACAGCTGAAACAGAGACTGAGATAGAAAACAAGAGAGAGAAGCAGAGAGAGGCATATATATATAGAGAAGTGATCTAGAACTCAAATAGATTGGGCTGAATCTAAGAGCTGGTCGAGTATATAGTATATGGAATGTGAATGAGAGAAATAGATTATCTATGAGAGAGAAGATAACAAAAGGAGTTGAAACAGAGACTGAAACAGGAAGCAAGATATAGAGAAGTGATCTAGCACTCAAATATATTAGGCTGAATCTAAGAGCTGGTCGAGTATATAGTATATGGAATGTGAATGAGAGAAATACATAGATTATCTATGAGAGAGAAGATAACACAAACAGCTGAAACAGAGACTGAGATAGAAAACAAGAGAGAGAAGCAGAGAGAGGCATATATATATAGAGAAGTGATCTAGAACTCAAATAGACTGGGCTGAATCTAAGAGTTGGTCGAGTATATAGTATATAGAATGTGAATGAGAGAAAGAGATTATCTATGAGAGAGAAGATAACAAAAGGAGCTGAAACAGGAACCAAGACAGAGAGAAGCAGAGAGATAGATTGGGCTGGCTCTAAGAGCGAAAGGAGAATATATCAAATATGGATGAGAAGAGAACTAAGAGAACTAACAAAGAGCTAAGCATCATTAAAATTTGTACGCGCTTACTTAAAAAAAAATATATATATATATATATTTGAATTTAAAAAAGAAAGAAAATTACTTTTCAAACCTCGTACCATAAATGAATGTAAAAATTTTATAATTTGAGAGAATGTTAACTTAATAAAAATATAATTAAATAAATGCAATCAAAGAGCAAAAACAATTGTTATCAAAGCGAAGCCAATTGCCTGCGCGTGATTCGTGCAATTTGCAATTAGCTGTGCACTCGACTCAACTCGACTCAGACCAAACTCGGCTCAGACTCAATTCAGCCATTGCAGCCATTGTTTTTTATTGTTAACATGCAAAGTTCATTTGGTATTTGGCCTATGCAGTCGTTTTTTGTTGAAGCTCTTAACGACAGCAAGAACAACTGGAAAAAACACATTTAAATGGCACTTGCAGGTAGAGAGATGAGAGGGAGAGAGAGAGAGGGAGAGAGAGAGAGAGAGAGAGAGAGGAGAGCAAGAGCAAGAGCCAAAGGCTTTGGATTCTTATGCAACAATTAGTGCTTACATTTAGCTGCAAGCAAATCTCAGTCTGTATATGTGTGTGTGTGTTGGGGTGAGTGTGTGTGTGTGTGTGGCACAGCTGTTACCTGTCTGCACGCTCTCTTATTTTATTATTCATGCCATTTCGCTGGCTTCCACTTTCACTAGCCAAATTAGCCGTTCGCGCTTTTCTTTTAAAATGCAATTAAGTGCCAATGTTTGCCAGCAGGCAAACACACACACACACACATACACACACACACACACACACACACATAGACACATACAAATACAAACACACACTCCCTCTGCTTTTGGGTTATATTCACTTGAAAATTTTAATTGGCATTCGGCAAACACTTGAAACTCGGCAACTTTTTTCGAATGAGCCCACACAATAGCTGCCATTTGCAGCAACCCCAAAGCATCTACCCTCTACCCTCTACCCCTCTCACTCTCACTTTCTCTCTCTGTCTCTCTCTCTCTCTCTCTGTTTAGCAATTGGCAACTATTCGCAGCAGGCGCACTTGTTGTAAGTCCCATGGCAAACCAGAAAATATTGCAATTAAATTTCTGTCCAGCAGCTTAAAATTCTATTGCCATTTAGCAGCAAAAACAACAACAACAACAACAACAATAAAAGAAACAAAAAACATTTTTAATTTGCACGTCATTACAACAAAAGCAAAAAAGAAGAAATGGTACAACAAATGAAACTGAATATTTCACCATAGACGAAGCGCGCATACACTGCGGATTAGAATTGACTGAAAATTCTCTTTGAAGGTGGCTTAAAAAGCGAAAGATGACTCTGTGATCTAATTAAGGAGAGCGAGATAGGGAGAGAGGCTGACAGACAGACAGAGAATGAGTGAAACAGCAGATTATCTATGAAAGAGGATAACATTTAAATAAGTGTAGGAGAGAGAAAGAGAGAGAGAGAGAGAGATAGAGAGGAGGTCTATGTGCATAAAGGGACAAAAATAGGCATCTATGGATAGAATAGCAGACATATGGAGCGGGAGAGAGATGAAATGTGAGTGAGATAGCGAAAGAAGACATTTGATGAGGCAAAGACAGGCGAGCAATGCTTTGAGAGAGCGAGAAATGCGAGAGAATGGCAGCATCGTTTTGGGTGGGAGAGAGAGAGAGAGAGAGAGAGAGAGAGAAAGATAATAGTGAACAATATTAATCTGGACAGAGAGAGTGAGAGAGCTGAAGATGAAGAGAGAGCAACAGAGAACTAACAGAGTATAGGCAGAAAAAAACACTAATTGAAGCTACCCAAGTTTTCTTTTTAAGATACATGAAAAAATAAAGAAAATATCACCCTTTAAAAAAAAAAAAGTTTCACACCTATTAATTTGGCCATGAGTGTATATGAATATGCCAATAATTTTAAACATTATGCAAATATCTCTAACCTGAAATTGATGAAGGATGATCTAAGTAATGTATTAATTTTTAAAAAATTTATATTTGTATTTTATTATATTATTGTGATTTATATTTATATATTATTATCTTATTCATTCATCATAAAGTTAGGCAAATTATACATGGAACTTTCGTATATACACTGACGAGCAAAACTGTAACACGATTTCAATGTTGTCACTTCAACGGTCTGTATTTTCGCTTCTACTGTATGCATGGTTTAGATCTTAGGCTTGTTTTATAAGTACAATATTAAGCTCTCTTTTCTGAAAATTTGAAGTCATTCGGTCAACTGGAAGAAATATACGAACCAAAAATGTAAAAAAAAGTCATATGTTACAGTTTTGCACTCTGGCTAGTTTTTAACAAATATATTTTTTAATAATTTTTCAATAATGGGTCCATAGCCCTTTTGATTTTTTTAGATCAGTAATGCGATTTGGCATACTTTGGGTGTACTGTCGCACCATTGCAGGAGGAATTGCGTACCAGACGTCTTTGGTCCTCTCCCACAACTCCATCATTCCATTTGGAGGACCCGCATATTTCCCAAGCTGCGACTTCACATGACTCCATAGGTTTTCGATGGGGTTCATGTCAGGAGATTGCGAAGGCCACTTAAGGGACTGAAATCTTTGGTTTAGTAACCAGTTTTGGACCAAATGGGACGTGTGCTTCGGGTCATTGTCTTGCTGAAAAATGCATTTTTCAGCAGCAAGACCCATTTTTTTGATAACTCCTCCCAAATTCTGTTGTAGAATGTTAAGGTATTGCTCCTTACGCATTGTACCATCAATTAAAACTAGGGGTCCAACTTCATTTTTACTAATGCACCCCCAAACCATAATGGAGCCTCCACCGTGCTTGACAGTTTGCCGTACTGTATTGGCTGACTGGACTGTGGGATCTCTAGTCCAGTACCAGGATCGTCCATCTGGCTAAAATCGGTTGATTTTGGTTTCATCGGACCATATTACCTTTAAAATATTCATTCAGCAATTGTTTTAGCTATTTTTAGGTGACTTACAGCATCCCAATCAGCTACAGTCCAATTTTCATGAGTTGCAGCAAAGTTTTTTCGCAAAATTATGTGCCTCTTTGCAAGTAAAGGTTTTTTTCTTTTCTTTTGCTTTTAGTCCAAGTCTGTTGAGACTGCGACGGACTGTCCACGCACTGGCATTCAACTTAAGTATCTGCGCTGCTTTGTTTGGCGCAATGTCACGATTGCCTGCCACCAAGTTGGCCACGTGGCGCGTGTCGCGATCACTTAAAATTCGCGGTCGACCTCCTTTGTTGCTTGGAACTATTTTCTGACTGGCTTTTTTTATTCTCTGCACAGTCATATGGCTAACACCAAATTTGTTAGCCACTTTCCGCACAGATTCGCCTGTTAGCAATAAATCCATTATTTTCTCTTTATTTTTACTGTCCATTGTTACTGATTTGCAAATTTACTTAAAATGCGCAAATATCACCAAGTTCAATGAAAACAATGCAACTTTAACGGTAAAAAAAGCTTTGAAGCTTAAAAAACAGCTTTTGCATTGAGAGTGCATAACTGTAACATTTGACTCTTCTTACTCTTTGTCATTGCATTTCTCTTCCAGTTGACCGAATGACTTCAAATTTTCAGAAAAGAGAGCTTAATATTGTACTAATAAAACAAGCCTAAGATCTAAACCATGCATACAGTAGAAGCGAAAATACAGACCGTTGAAGTGACAACATTGAAATCGTGTTACAGTTTTGCTCGTCAGTGTATATGATTTCCTATGCTCATATATACTACAATATATACCTTAATCTGATAGCTTATACCCCCTCCACTTTTGTCCATCACGTTCTCTCCCATATACCCGATATACCCACACGTAAGGCTATAAAACGCCAGAGAATATCTCCAATTTGTGCGCCCGCCATGTTAAAGGTTAATACCTCTTATGCTGACCAAAGTCCCCATTGCCAAAAAAAAGAAGAAGAAGCAGACGAGTGACAGGGGCGGGTGTGTGTGTGTGTGTGTGTGTGTGAAAGGCAGAAGAATAAAAAATAAAAATAGAAGTAAACCAGAACAACAATTAATAATGAATTGTATTGCGTACTGTGTGAAACCGCAGAGGGGGCGTGGCTGTGGAGCAAGCTGGGGAGGTGGAGTGTGGAGGTTGTAGGTTGGGGGTAGGGTGTAGGGGTGGACGGACAAACGGTTGTGGGTCCAGTTTACGCATTCATTTTGTGCGCAATTTTCATTTTGTGAAGCGTGGATATGGTTGAGGCAAGCGTCACTCGAAAGGACGACGAGGACGCGCTGCTACAATGAATGGACGTGAGCGTCAAGCAGCAACAACAGCAGCAACAACAGCAGCAACAACAACAACAACAACAACAATAAATGGCAAGTATATTACAAAATGCTTTGGCGAGGACGTAAACGTTTAGGGAAAAAATTGCTGTTTCAACAAATTTACAACGGAAGTTGAAGTGTTTTACCGCTGTGTGTGTGTGTGTGTGTGTGCGCGCCGCAGGTGTGTGTGTGTGTGTGTGTGTGTGTGTGTGTGTGCTTGCGGCTTGCACACCTCTGCCCTACACCCGACACTGTGAATTGAATGTCCGTGAGGGCGGCGCGTGATGAATGCGCATGGCCATCGATTTGCACTCAACTCCATTTTGCACTTTCACATTTCATGGGCTACATAATTTGTGTGGTGCACACACCACAAGGCACCACACGGCACCACCGTACACCACCATCCAGCACACTGCACAACATGCTTCCATCAGTTGAACGGAGCTGTGCGCGTCAGCACGGATTTCATTTTGTTTTGTGATGTGTTTTGCGGTGGACAATGAAAAATCACCCAAAACATTTTGCCATCAGCATTCAGAGACTGCCTGAGAAAGCCAGAGAAAGAGCGAGAGACTGAGAGGGGCAGAGCAGGGGAACTGAATGTCCGACACGGCCCGGAAGTATTTCGCACTTTTCGCTGTGCTTAGGTTTAGCTAACCCAACACCCAGGCAATATTCTCCCTCCCTCTCTCCCTCTCTCTCTCTCTCTGCTGAGGAAGTGAGTGTTGAAAGGGTATAAAGAATTTGTCATCAATTTGGGTATTTCAGTGGAACTTTATATAAGATTGAGAATATTTTTTAAATAAAAAATGTATTTTGAATCAAAAGTTAATATTAGATATTCTCTGTAAACTTAGTTTAACTGTAACTAGAAAATATTTTTGAAGTGAATTGACATATTTATAAAAGTCAAAATGTAAAATATATATTGGATTAAACTTATTTAATATTTTATTAATAATTGTATAATAATTTAAGTTGTCAAAAGTAACTTTAGTTCTGAGTTTCATGAAAAAAAATGTCACTCAATAGCTTAATAACAAAGAATTTTAAATTTTATCCCAAAAATTAGATTTAACTGAACATGAAGCATTTTGGCAGAGGATCCATTTTAAATAACCTATAAATATTTTTAAGTCTATATCTTTTCTTTTTTTAATAACTCGCATAAACATTTTTTTTTTTTATTTTCTATTATGTTTTAGGAAGAATTATTTTGTGAAATAAAAAATGTGATCACTTTGTAAGCATCATCAAATATATATAAATAAATAAATATATATATATAATATATAATAATATTATAATAATATAATATAATTATAATAATATATAATAATATTAATCTTATTTTCAAATGATTAATAAAAAAAACATCAATATGACAATATTCACAGAAGAGTCTCAGCTGCAACTGAAATATTTTTTATTCACTTTAATATATTTTAAAATACCTATTAAAGCTCAATATATTTTTTAAGCATTCGAGAGTTTTTACACTGAGTATTTATATTGAAAGAAATGTGGCCATAAAAAATGTGAAAATCTGAAAATTTCCATAAGAATAGAGTCCACGCGCTTTGTAAGAGAAATGCACTCTGGGCTATCCATCAATATGTACAGCATAGCTGCCCCGGCCCCGCCCCCACAGACACCCGCCCTTACTTGCTACGTATATATGAGACTCTGTGTGTGTGTGTGTGTGTACTTACATTCATTTCCTGGCAACGTGTGTCCTGTCAAACCGGGTATGCCGGTCACACCAACAACACCGCCATTGCCGCCGTTGCCACCGTTGCCGCCAACGAGACTGCCAACACCACCGCCGACACCGACAACACCGCCACCCACACCGCCAACGATGCCAACGACACCGCTGCCCGGATGATAACTATAGCCATTCTGTGTCGCATAGAGGGCCGTCTTTTGGTCCTCCATATTGAGGGCCAGATCCATGGAATGCTCGAGGGCCTTGTTGTCGAGACCGCTGGCCGGATAGTAGGGCGGCGGTGCCTGATTCTGCTGGGCGGCAACAATCGAAGGACGCACTGAGTCCATTTCGTAGTCCTTGGCGGCGGCGCTCTTCTTCGACTGATTGCGCTTGCAGCGGCAGAACATGAGCAGCAGGCCAGCGAATAGTGTGAATACAATGCACGATACGATTATCGCAATCAATGTGGGCGTGGCCAGTGCGCTTGCCTCCGCGATATACGGACGTCCAACTGAAACAGAGAGAGAGAGTGAGAGAGGAAAAGAGAAAGAGGGAGAATCAGTTGAGTTGAGTTGAATGAAATGAAGCTATGAAAAATGCAACGCCACTCAAGAGAATGGATGGTTGCATGAATGCTTCGGCTAGATGGATGGATGGATGGATGGATGGATGGACAGATGGACAGCTGGACAGATGGCCAGCCAGGTTTTCCTTGGCTTGATGGACGAGTGATTGATTGTCGAGCTATTCAAGTGGCGCAATTGCTCGTAATGGCTTTGCATATAATGGAAATCAGTGCGTTTCAGCTCGCTCATCATTATGCCTCACGATCATGAATAGCCTCCTCTACACTGGACCGGACCACTGTGAACTGTGCACACAATTGTGAATTGTCCATGCGCACACAATGCCACAGCTCGCTTGACCATTGCTACATTAGCTAAGATAAATGATTTGCGTCCTATTTCATTTGCCTCAATTAGCTGCGCTCAAAACTTGACATATTCGTGTCACTGCACAATACTGGACTTTAGTGTTGTACGATTACAAATTAGAGAGGCTTTAGTGGTTTATTTGTTAATCTTGTTAAATGATTATTTTAGTGCAATTCTAAGAAATTTTATGTCTGTAGTTAAGTATTGAAATATAAATAGAAGCTGTATTTCCCAACGACTCTTCCCATAGCTAAAAATAATATCAATATTATTTGTTTTCTAATCTGTCTATTATTCGAGCTACTGATTGTCGCCAAAAGTGACAGTTAAGAGACAATGTTTTAATGGTCTTATAAGCTTAGTAGTCCCTGACATCTTTCTAGCTTTTCGTATGACGTCCCAGCTCTTTATATACATACATAAAGCTTTACCCTCATTATACTCTTTATATAGACAAGCTTTACCCTCATTATACTCATTCAAGAAGTAAAAAGAGTATATTGGCTTTCTTAGAGTATTTATCCTAGTGTCCGTCCGTCCTACTATCTATATTAAAGTAAACGATGTTGTTGCTTTTGATGCTAGAAATTTGAATATTGTGTACGTTCAACCTATAGGATTTTTTCAAGAGACCAACTAAGGATGTGTTGAAGAGGGAAATACTATATACTATATATAACCGAAAGGTTTCAGTCTCTACCTTTTATATCTAGGCTCTAATCTTTGATCTATAATCTAGCCTCTAGTCTCTACTCTCTCATCTCTAATCTAGTCTCTCCTCTCTGCTCTCTACTCTCTACTCTCTACTCTCTACTCTCTACTCTCTACTCTCTACTCTCTACTCTCTGCTCTCTAATCTCTAATCTAGTCTCTCCTCTCTACTCTCTACTCTCTACTCTCTACTCTCTACCCTCTACTCTCTACTCTCTACTCTCTACTCTATACTCTCTACTCTCTACTCTCTACTCTCTACTCTCTACTCTCTACTCTGTACTCTGTACTCTCTATCTCTAAATTCCCTTCACTCTCCTTTCTTCACAAATCCATATCCATTTTACATCCATATTCGTACTTTGTAGCTCTTTGTCTCATTTCAAACATATGAAATTCCAACTTGTCATCCATCAATTCCACATCTCACCACCATCTTCATCTTCATCATCCACCCCATAAAACCCTCTTCGATACTCACTCTCAGCATCCGTGTAGTCTCCACAATGTTCGCGATTGTTGCGCAGGCACAGCTTGACCCGCACCACGGGGCTGTTGTCATCCTGTTCCATGGCCAGATTATTCAAAGCCGTCTCATGGTCATCATCGTCCTCGTTGATGGTGTGGCCCAGAGCGCGTCCTCCGCCGCTGCGACGTGGCGTCAACAGACGATCGATGACCTTCTCCTTGTGCGTGGGTCCATTGCCAGACAGCTGCAGATTATCCACAATATCAACTAGATCCCAGGAGGCCATGGGCGTGTCTCCATGCAGCATGGTCTCCACAACGGCCACCAGATTGAGGCACGTGGCACCCACATCGATGCCCAACGTTCTGGTGCTCGGCTCGTAGGTGACTTGGAGGGGCGGCGGTATGCGACTGACTTTCGTTGTTGTGGTTATCTCATTGGAGTAGGGTGAATGGTTCTTGGGATTCAGCGCCTTCACCTTGAACGCGTAGCTCTGATGCTGATCCAGCGAGCTCACCTTGCAGGGTATATCACGCTGGCAGTCCACCTCGACCCACTCGGAATTGGCATTCGCCAGCGTTGCACAGTCGGGTATCAATTGCTCCTCCCTGGGCATGGCAACGCGGCGATAGCTAACAAAGAATTTGGTCTTGCTCAAGCCACCGTCGAAGCCCGGATCCCAGCTGAGTGTCACGTAGTTGTGACCCACATCGACAGCTCGCAAGTTGGTCGGCTTCTCGGGCGGACCCTTCTGCTGCAGCCGGATGGGAGCACGAATGGTGTTCAGGGAGTTGACCACACGGCACGTATACTCGCCATAGTCCGAGTGGGTCAACGAGTTGATGCGCAACACCGAGGTATAAATATCATTGTTGTCCGTTGTGGTGCTGATCTCATAGTGTCCATCGGAGGACATGGTCAGTGGGGAAGGATTGTTGCCAAATTGCCATTGGAATTCGGGCTTGGGATATGCCTGGACCTTGCAAACCACCTCAGCGGTTTCGCGTATATCGAATGCCACTTTGTTGTACTGATGCAGGACAATCGGTTCGTGTTCGATGCGCAGCTGCATGGACGAGTTGGCCGAGTTCACCTCGTTCTGGTAGAGGCAGGTGTAGAGGCCTCGATCGCCGGGCACAAGCTGATTGCCTCCAGGCCTGGCTGTGCCGCGGAACTTGAGCATGCTCTGCACGGTGACCATGCCGTTGGGTCCCTGATCCGGATTCGTCTTCACCTCATACAGATTGAGTTCGGGCAGGATTTCAACGCCATCCTTCAGCCAGGTAATGCTCGGCGCCGGCTTACCCTTGGCACTGCACGTAACCGCATAATCATTGTCGGCCACTCGTCGTGTCATATGCTGCTGCAGCTTGGCCAGAAACTGTGGCGGCTGATGAATCTCCAGCACAATCGTTGCCATCTTGCCAATGCCCAGCTCGTTGACGGCATGGCAATGGTATTTGCCCTCGTTGCCCAGATGTGCCTTGGGTATGGAGTACTGTGGTCCCTGGGCCAGTATCTTCTGGCGACTGGAGAACTCGCCCTCCATGTCGCGGAACCAGCGATACTGTGGCACCGGCCAGCCAGGTGGATTGGCCGAACAGGTGAGCGTGACACCGTTGCCCACATGCACCACAGGTTTGTTGGGTGTTATGTAGGCCTGGCCGGGACGATGGCGAACGAGCAGGGCGACTGTCGAGTTGCCAACACGTTCGCTGCGCTCCTGACCCTGACTTTGCATAATGTTGACAGCGCGGCATATATAATTGCCCGCATGCTCGGCGCGCACCGAGTTGAGGGTCAGCACGTCGCCGTTGTAGCGAAAGTCGGCGGCGCCCTCCTTCAGCCATTCGATTGTGACTGGAGCCGGATTCGAGGTGACGTTGCAGCGTATCTTGACGGTCTCACCCTCCTCGGCCTCGCGCGTCTTCGACTCAATGACCACGGTGGGTGGATACAGTATGTCCAGTATTAGCTCCTGTTCGCCGGGCTTGCCCAGACCATTATCGGCACTGCACGTATATTTGCCCGCATCCTGCACGCTCACCCGATGGATGGTGTGCACCTGCGAGGAGCTAATGAAGCTGCCGTTGCGTGTCCAGCGAACATTTGGCGCTTTCGGCTTCGCATCCACATTACATTCCAATTTGGCAGTGCGGTCACGTTCGACCCGCAGCGGATTCTCTGGTCCAACCTCGACGCGGGCATAGTCTGTGAACGAACAAAAACAGGATGTCGAAATTAGCAAGAATATTCGGTTTTCTTTTTTTCTACTCTGTGTTGGTTAGGGATTTTTTTTTTGTTTTTTTTTTCTGCTGGCATAAATCACGGCTTAGGCCGTGGAGACGACGGCGGCGTTGCAAATGATGAAAATTAATAAACACAAAGCATTTTGCGTACACAGCGTGAGCTTAATCAGCGCCAGCCGAAAACTTGTAATTGAATTAGTCCAAGGGAGGAGGCACTGCCAGAGGGTTAGGCTACAGACATTAGGGAAGTCTTAGGCTCTGATTAGACATGAGAAATTTGTCAATTATTAATTAAAGCTAATCAAGTGTTTCGCTGCGTATCATTAGCAGCTCCACAGTATCTCAGCTCTGGCACTAATTACGTCAAGTAGAGCGGAATGGACAGATTTTTTGGCGTAATCGTTAACCAACACTCAAATTGGGGTTAGATTGCCAACATTGAACTTATTAAGTGATTTTGACAAGTATAGATCACAGCTATCTAGATCATTTAAATCATTGTTTGGTCACTTCATAATCTACAATTCCTTTACAACACCGCATGCAACTAAAGTCTGCCCTTTGCAACACTAGTTCTTGAAATTTTTTACTTTTTAATTTATTGATTGATCTTATATCTAATCTTTGTTTTGCATTTGATTTGACGTATTTTCATAGGCGTTAACCAACACTGAAAGCAAGTGCAATTCGTTTTGAATAGAATTTTTATATTTATAGACAGCTAAATAGATCTCTGAGCTTATTTCTTCCCTATTCACCATCTACAAATTCTTTACAACACTGCATTAAAGTAAATTGTGCACTTTACAACACTGATTTCATAGTTTCTCAACATAATTCGAACCCTTATGCTTAAACTTATATCTAATCTTTATCTTGTACTTGATAAACAGTTATTCACGTTAACCAACACTGCAAATACATGCTGAGATTGCAAAAGGCGAATGTAAACTCATATATTTAGAGACTCTTATTAGCTGTCTGCAGCAGCTGTCTCGCACTCATAAATCCTTGACTTATCATAAATGACTTATTTTAAATGACTTTCGCCACACTTGAGTCGAGTAAATTACGCACTTTACAACACTATTTATTGTAATTTCCTGACATTTTCTAAGCTGCCGCTTTATCTGCCATCTAATCTCTGCCCTGCACTTGAGTGTCATTACGACTCTAGTGCAAGTCAACGTCCCTTTTGCATTAGCGGCTCTTATGCACCGCAAATTCTATAAAATTATGTGGTTTGAGGTGTTCTCTTCCTTCCTCTCTCTCTCTCTCTCTTTCTCTGTCTCTCTCTGTCTATATCTACTGCTCGCCAACAGTTGCCTTTGGAGTTAACCTCACTTAGCTCTACACTTTGTAATTAACTGAGCCGGCTAAGTGTCGACTGCCGTCTGCCTAATGACTGTCCATAAAGTCGCCGAGTCGCCAAGTTGCCTGTCGCATTGACAAGCCGCAATCTCAAGAAAGTGGAGCAAATGTACCCACAGACCCCACCCCCGGCGCCCCTTTTGGCCCACCTCTTGCAAAAATTATAGTAAATTGCGTGATTCTCGGCTACCTTTTGCATTGCCGTCTAAGAGTTTTAGGGTTAGACTCAGGTTCAGCTGTTCTCTGTCTCAGTCTCAGGCTTGCCTCGCTCTTTGCGTGTTTATGTGCGTGTAATTACATTTGATTGTCTACCTTTTTCTGGCCTACCTCTGCCACTCTCTTGAGAATTGGAGTAGCCTAGAAATTGACGCGTTCTGCGTGGCCTGCGGTAAATGGCTTCAAATTGGCTTAATTGTCACTTTGTGAACCATGTTTTACACATTTGCTCGAACCCCCTGACCCTCCCTACCCTCTACCGTCTGCCTTCTCAAATAACTTTCAGGCTCAATTGCATTCCAGGCCTCATGTTCTGCCAACATTACCCCAGCCAAATGACCTAAAAAAAAAAAGTCGTCTGAGTCGCATACCGAATCGCAGTTCGCCCGTTGATTACTTTAAAATGGGCGGCGAGCGGGCTTCAATTATTTTTCCGTATAGCCACTTTTCGTGTTCATAAATAATGAACACAGAGCAAGCAAAAGAAAGAAGCAGAGAACACACAAATAGAAATAGCTGACGGTCAGGGAAAACAATTTTATGCGTGTTTTGCATATAAATTTCATGCTTTCGCTGCTCTCGAGTCCCGCCAAATTATGCGCGCAAATAATTGAATTAGTTTTACATTCATTCTGGAATGTGGCAAATCGTGTTATAAATATTTTTGCTTCTTTTCCCAATCAATTGTCAGATTCCGTTCCCTCCACATGGCTTTAAAGAGCTCGCCCAAAAGTCTGCTACAATAAATATCCAACAGCTAATGCCGCTAATGTGCCATAGATGGCGCTGTACGTTCAATCGCCAACAAAATTAACAATTTCTGCCGCCACTGCCGTCGCCTGTGCATTATAAAACAGTTTATGGCTAATCCGCACGTTCGTTCGTTCAATGGCCAAACTGGCAAATGAAATTTTCAATTTTCACTCGCTCTATATACTAACACTAACTCAATTTTCAACTCAGTTCTGGCCACTTAATACTAACGCAATTTACGGCCCCGTCGACAGCCGCTGCTCCCGCTCCCGCTGCTGCTGCTGCTGTTGCTGCTAAGCAACAATTAGTTATTAGGCGCAGTAGCTGTTGACTCCTTCTCCTCCTTCTTTTTTTCGTCTCTAATTTCGTTATGGCCACGCGCAACGTTTTGGCACACACACAAAAAAAGGGGCTAAAAAGGGCCACGTTTTAAGCCAGCTTCAGTTGATTTCGGGCAATTAATTTAATACAAAGCAGGTTGAATGTAATAATGAAAGAAGCGCCAAGTTTAAAACAATGAAAAGTACAATCAAAATTAGCACTAATATTAATTTTAATTTCAATTTTAATTAGAACGACGCGCTTCGGCTATAAAATGCATTAACTTGGCTTACAGCTGTGCGCCAGCCAAAGCATCCCAAATGCCAAAATATCTTTTTTTAATGAGCGCCACAGGCCACAGAGAATGCCAAAGTCGCTGCGAAGTCGAAAGCGAATTGATATGGCCAAGTGGCGAAAAACCCCAGACCAAAGCCAAACAACACACAAAAACTTAACCCAGAGCAACGCGCACTTGGCCAACTTAAGATAAATGATAAGGCAAATGAGAGCTAATGTGCGTGTGTGTGTGTGTGTGTGTGTGTGTGTGGGTCTAAGCTAAGAGTAAGTCTAAGGGCTCTGCTCTGCTCGGCGCTCACTTGTAACTAATGAATGCGAAATTAAAAAGTACTGAACTAAGCCGGAAACGTAACGGAAATACAATAAATTATAGAACCGCACAATCCAATTTCAGCATTAACCAAACCAAAAACACACAAAAACCTAAACAACTAACAACTTGGCTAATTCGACTGCCACGTATCCTGTAGCCAATAAAACTTTCAAAATTGGAGGAGTTAACTGGCAGCTGAATTTTATATACAACAATATTTAGCTATAGTTTTGAAGGGTTTAAAGGGTTTTGATAGATAAGACTATAGAAGAAAATTAATGCAAAACTATAAATTATCGATATTTGTGGGATTTGAGTTGACTTAAGCTATGTTTAGATTGCATTTGATTGTATACATAATGTCTTATCTTGAGAATAATATAATTCGATAATTATTGAGTTCAAGGCGCAATGTGTGCATTTTAAAGAACATATGATTGATAAGAATCAAAATTGAATACAGGAAGATAATTTTGATAATATTGAGGGTTTAAAGAACTAAGTGTAATAGGCCAATAAGAAGCTGAGTGCTATGGTTAACCATCGATAGATACCTTAGACTCTATCGATACTTAACCCTGTCGATGGTTGGCGATAGTGCGATCATGAGAAATAGAAGAAGAAGAAGAATAAGAGCGACAGAGCTTAGTTTGGATGGAAAAAGAGAACATGTCGAGAAGCATTAGTTATATAAACTAATAATATAATATATGATAATAAAGCCTCCTACATAAGCTACACAATATGTAAATAAATCGGAATCTATCGCTCATCATAACAAAATTCAGAAATATCGAAAATATATATATTTTTATTTTTATTTCTAAATAATTGATTTAAAATGTCAAGTTGAGAAAAATTTAATACATCAGCATTATGACTTTAAATAAATTATTGTTGTATGAGAAAGAAACTTGACACTTTTTCTAATTATGTCTATAAATATATAAAATATTATCGATATTTATCAATTTTGAGAACATGAAGAAGTCGAAAGAAGTCATCAAAGTTGAGCTGATCAAACATTTCGAGTGAATCAAATATCTATATTATTTAGGCTATATATACATCATAAAAATATTCATTTAAAATCTGCTCTTCGTCTATTGCCCACTTTAATGCATTTTTGCAGGGTATTCCAAAACCACTCGAAGAACTTTCAAGACAACAACAAAACAACAACAACAACAACAACAACAACAACAACAACAACAACAACAACAACAACAACAACAACAACAACAACAACAGCACACAATTAATGCTTTAATACGTTCTGCGCTTGGCAGCTGCGTGCGTTTGCCTCACTAAAATGTTATTGACCTGCTGGCTGGAGGCTGACAGTTGGCTGTTGTTTGGCTGGTTGCCTGGTTTGTGCCATGATTCCATTCCATTCCATGCCTTAGCAGCATAGCTTTTGGCTGCGATTCCTTGCTATCATGGCCAAATCGGTCGTCAACGCATCGCAATGTTATGTCTCCCTCTCCCTCTCTTCCTCTTCCTCTCCCTCTCTCACTCACTCACTCTCTATCTGTCTCTTTCATGCTTTGCTACTGCTTTTATTTGATATGTGTTGCGCCATGATTTTCATCATCTACTAAATGTTTTTCTTGGCTTTCAAGTTCTTCTTGACTGTGCGCGTGTGTGTGTGTATGTGAGTGTGTATGTGTGTGTGTGTGTTAGCCAGCTTGTTTTGCCATTTTGCTGGCTGCTGCCTGCCTCGACAGCCACAGCCACAGCCAGAGCCACAGCCACTCGGCTACCTATGCACAGCTCTTTGGCTTTTGTAACTTGTTAGTTTTCTTTAGTGCCCATCCACAAGTTTCAGCTCTCCTCATGTTCTTGTCTTGTTTTCCTATTAAGTCAAGAATTTTTATAGCATTTAGTTGGAAAAGCTCAACATATTTTTTACCCCTGCTACCGTAACGATGCCCTTGTATACACATCTCCTGCCCACTCACTCACTCCTCTCCCTCTCTCTCTCTCTCTCTCTTTCTCTTTCTCTGTCATTCCAAAGATATGTATGTACGCATAACTCGTGCCTGCTGTCAGCGCATTTGAGCTATGAGCTCTTGTGGTTTCTGCTTTTGGCTTTTTATTAGTTTCTTGTTGGTTTTCCTGCCTTCCTTCCCTGCTGGACATGGACATGTCGCAAGTGGTTTAGGCCTCCTGCTCAGCTCTGCAGCTCCTCAGCTAGGCCATGGGTCACTCAAGTCCACCCCACCATTTCAGGCTAACTAGTTACTAAATTGAGCGCATAAACTAAAACCAAAAATCAAGAGCAGCAGCAGAAAGAAAGAAAAAATAATATATAAAGGAAACTAGTTGATTTTGCAGCTCATAAATTACAGCAGGAAAACATGTTATAGCAGCGGGGCAAATAAACAAGCGACTGACTGGGCTGACTGTGTGGCCATTTCAATAGTGTTTACCAAGCACATAAAACACGAAAACAACGACAAAAGACAACTTGATGACAGATAAGCAGCAAAAAGTCAAGAGGGAGCTGCAAGAACACAGCTTGGACAATATTAAGCGTAGCTGAGCACTAAAACTGCTTGCAAATTATAGTTGAGAAGCGACTGCTAAAAGCTGATTCGCTATAAGAGCTGTGAGTGTTTGCACAGTTGAGTTTTAAGTGCATGGCTATATAGTTTAACTGAGCTGATTTAAGCTGGAAATAAAATTCTTACATTTTTGAGTTTGCTTTAAGAGTTGTCTTTAAGAGTTATTGCAGCTAAGTGCAAAGATTTTTGGTATAAGTTGGCCTAGGACTTGTGAAAAATCTTCGAGCTCTTTTAAAACTCATATATTTTGCCTCATTTACTAAATTCTATACTCTCTGCTCTTTAATTTCAATAACTAGCAAAATCATAAGCCTTTTACTTAATCTCGCTTTAAGTCTACCATAAAAATTAAAACATATAGAGACAAACTACAAAGCAAAAAAAATAAAAAAAAAAATAAATAAATAAAAACTGAAGCTAATACAGATTTCTATTTATTTCTAAGCACCATAGCCGGAATCTTGTAAAGTGCAAAAATATAAGAGTCTATATTCAAATAAAACAACAAATTCTATATTAGAATCAGAAAAAGTTCAATTTCATCGAAATACGCACAAAGCTCTTAAAAATTGCCTGAGAAGCCAACAAAAATTTGAGATAAACGCAGCAAAATGCGAACGAAATTTGTATTTTTATTAGCCACAGATGCAGATCGAGAGCCGTAGATATGGTCAGATACAGGCGACAATGGTCGAATACTCGAATGCTCGAATGCTCGACTGGGCAGTCATAAAATGGAAATCAAAAGATTTTAGCCAAATATTTTGCCAACAACAAAATGATTTATGAAATGTTTTGCATATGGACATGAATTTCTTTTTTCTTTGTGTTGGTTCAGGTCACAAAACAAAAATCCATAAAGAAACAAAAAACAACAAGAAACATATGAACATTAAACAACTCTCGACAAATGAACAAATATACGAGCGGCACAAATTGCGTTTGCCAGTTTATTTTTATGCCACAATTTGTGGCAAATCAATGAGAAGAAAAGAAATGAGAGGGAGACAGAGAGAGAGGGAGAGAGGGAGGGGAATAGAAAAACAAATTTTCGAAAAAAAAAAAAAACTAATTTTATGTGCTTCGCTTTTTCAGTCATGTTAAAAGCATAAACAATTTCACAAATTTCAGTTAACGAGAGAATGGAAAACAAAATAGCAGCAGCAGCAACAACAACAGCAACAGCAGCAACAGCAGCAACAGCAGCATCTGCAGCAGCCACTGCAATCAAAGCTGCCCCAAATTAATTTAAAAAGGCAGCAGAAGAAAGAAAGAGACAAAAGTTGTTGCTGCCACGCGCTTTTTGAACAACAACAAATTTTTTGTAATTTGTCTGGCTGGAATTTTAATGGTAAACAAAACGAGAGAAAAGGAGAATCCGCTCTATATGATTTGGACGTCAAAGCCGCTTTAAATAGACACCAAATTTATTTTGATGGCAAAAATCTATTTTTCTATTTCATCTCGCAATCATTTCTTAATCACTGGACATGCGACGTAGCATATTTGATGACCCAGAACTTAGCCACCTAATATTCATAATTGTTCTTGGTCTTGTTGTCGTACTTATTTTAATTGCTGCAACTTATTACTTCAAGAAAGGCGCTGATATCGAAACAAGTCTCCATTATGATAACAATATGGTAGTATAAACCCAAGGACGAAATTCATCGACAAAAACAACAATATTTTTCTAATCAATATAATTTAAAAAATTTATGTGAAATTAATAAAAACAAATTAATAAAACGATTAAATATTGAAAAGTATTTTTTGTTCTATATATAAATATATTTATATTGTATTTGAATGCAATTTTAAACAAAAAAATATTTATATATTTATACTATATATTTGAACTATAATTTGAATATAATAATCAAATGTTATATCAAATGTTATTTTTATTATTTAAAATTTAATATTTCAAAATTTTTTAGTTCGATAATTAAATAAAAAATTCCATACTTGATTAAAGAAAATTTAAAAATAAAAAAAGAACTTAAATCAGTATATCATATTTTGTTTGTTTATTTTATATTGAATTTTTTATTTATTTATTTTATTTTTTGAATTTTGGAATTTAAAATATTAATTGAATTAAGAGAAAATTCAGAAATGAAAAATAAAACAAACTCATGTTTTTTATTATTTGTGCTACTAGTATTTGTTTTTTAATTTTTTAATTAAAAATTTTATATTTTATTTTTATATGTTTGTCAATTTAATTTTTTAAATTTAATTGAACTCACTTTGAGCCATAGCCCAAAACTAGTTGCGAATGGCAAGCAAAATCAATGTTGATGGAATGAAAAACGTTGCTCGTCAAGCAAATCGTGAACCGAATGACAAAGGTCCGGAAAAAAAAACAACAACAACAACAACAAATATTTAACATGACCCCAAAGTCGAGTCGAGTCTAAAAATGGGCCAAATGAATCTAGCAGAGCCTGAACTAGAAAATAATAAAAAAGTCAAATGGAAAAACTCGGGCAACACGTAAAGCAAATTTTTGAATGGCGTAATTTGCTAGCGAAACGAGACGTGTAGAATGGCGGGGCGGGGTGGGCGTGGCAGCTGGGAAGCCACACAGATGCTGCAAATAGCTGAAACGGTTGAAACAGTTGAGCAATTGCAACAGCACAAATTTTATTTTAGATGCTTTGTTTAACTTTCGCATGTGGGCTACGGGCAGAGCGAAAGAGAGGGCATGAGACAGAGAGAGAGAGAGAGAGGGAATATAAAGAGACATAGCACAGCATTAGGCGCAATACGGAATTACTTGCAGAAAATAAAACAAATAAAACAAGTAAAACTTTTTCAACGTGCCTCCAGAGAGTTTGATGAGAGGCAGAGGAGGAGTAGCAAGGGGAGTAGGAGGAGTAAGAGGAGTAGAGTGAGAGAGGGCGAGAGTGTGAGCTATACTAGCTTAGACCAGCCTATGCCTATATATTTCTATAATAAACTCGATTCGCTTTTCATTTTCGTTTTCATTTTTATTTTGTGGGGCCTGTGTTGCCTTCTGCGTGCTGCTTTTGGCCAAGTTAGAGTGCGTAGGCGCGTTGGTCTGGGCAAACACTAAGTGGCATTGTCTTGGCAACTGGCGCGACAGCGCGTCCTTTGACCTAAATAATTAAATTCAGTGGAACTAGAGGAAGGCAAAAAATAAAGCAAAAGAAAACTTTGCTTTTAGCAGCAACTTGCGCTGTCCTTCGAGTCCTTGAGAGAACTAAACTTGTGCAGCAGCTGCTGCCTGCCTGCCTGCCTGCCTGGCAACCAGATCTTTACCAGCAGAGCTCCAGCTGCTGTTGCTGCTGCTCCTGCTCCTGCTGCTGCTGTTGCTCCTTTTTGCAGCAGTGCATTTCATTTAATTTGATGTTAAATTAATTTGCTCCATTGCAGCAGCGCGTCAAGGGAGAGAGAGAGAGAGAGGGCGAGAGAGAGGGCGAAGAAGAACCGAAGCACTTTATGCAGATTTCATTGCCTTTGTAAATATTTAGTTAATTTGAAGAGATTTTTAGCTGGCTGTCTTCAATTTTCAGCTCTGTACAGCAGAGACAGCAGACACAAGACAGCAGACACGAGACAGCTAATACTCAGTTCAGGGCATAGCGATTGCTAAACAGTTACGCAACCAAGTCCTCAGAATATAAACTGATTGGCAAGCCATTTATCATCCAGCTGTTTGGCAAAGTTTGCTCAAGCGATGCCTAGTTGAATACATGAGATAGTTGAAACTGTTTCTAGGCCAAGTTATTCAAAGTGTAATAGGAATTTAACTTAATAACAAAAAATATTCAGAAAACATTTTTACTAAATTTATATTATATTTTTAGATAATTTCTGTTATTATATATTAAGTATATATTATATTGTTATAAAATATATATATATATATATATATATATATATATATATATTTAATTTCCACAAAATTCATATCTTCATTTTCTCTTATCCCAATCAGCTCACACTTTTCTTGGTAGTTAATTAAGTTGTTGTAAAAATATTTTAATATTTATAATATGTTTTTTTTACCTTTTTTTTATATATTTATATATTTTAAATATACAATTTTATTATGTTGTTACAAATAATTGAAGTTTTATTTTCGTTTTTGTTTATATGTTTGTGTTATTGTTGTTATTATTTTTTTAATAATTTATTATTTTTAATAATGATTTTTTTAATAATTATTATTTTTAATAATTATTATTTTTAATAATTTTTGTTGTATTTTTGATTCATTATTAGTATACCCTGAACCCATAGAAAATGTGAAATCGGTGTATAATGGTTTTGTTATTTTTATATAAAATTTATTTATCTTCCTTTTTTTAAGATTTTATTTATGTTTTCGTGATGGGCATTAAACATTTTAAAAAGTTTGGTAAACACAATTTCCTTTAAACTGTCTGGCTAATGATTTTTTGTAACATATACCCTTCTCTTTCACTTCAATGAAAACTTTTACCAAAATATTTTAGCGCAAAAAAAAAACAACTCTCAAAAATGTGATCCTTTATCAAATGCATTTGAGCTATTCACAGAACTATTCGCAAATACAATTTTGTATGCAAATAAACAAATTCAAATTCAGCAAATATTTTCATTTTGATTTTGACTGAATCACGGGTTAAAGCGACTGACTGGCTGTAGTTGATGTTGTTGCTGCAACACTCTAGGCAATAGGCACTTGCAACTATCATCGTGAACAACCAGATGATGATGATGATGATCAAATTGTTATCATCAGCCAGCGACATGTGTGGCAAGCCAGAGGGCTAAACAATAAAAAACACATCGCAGGTTGGCTCGTTGTTATGCCAGCAACAGCAACAGCAACAACAGCAACAGCAACAGCAGCGACTGCCCCCAGCGGCAATCGACCAAAAGCCACCGCCCAGCTCCACTCGCCTGGGCCCTCAGGCGGCGTCAGCTGCTGCTGCTCAATGTTATTGTTGTAGTCATAGTTGTAGTTGCTGCCGTTGCTGCTGCTGTAAGTCAAGTTGAAGCTGCTGCAAATGTAAACAATGCAAACGGCAGCAGCAGCAACAACAACAACAACAGCAACAGCCGCTCGCCAGCAGGCGAAATGTAAATAAAATTTTTTTGTAAATTAACTGCCAGCCACGTGGCACCATCACACACACATACCCAGTGGCCACGCCCCCGCCCTCAGCTCTCCCCTCCTTTTTTTTTGGTGAGCTGCAGGAAATGTATCTACATATGTAACGTACAATATTCAAGATTGTTGTTCATATTGCTGCCAGGGCCGAGTTGCTGCTGCTGCTGCTGCTGTTGCTGTTGTTGCTACTGTTGCTGTTGCTGTTGTTGCTGTTGCTGCTGCTGTTGTTGCTTCTGTTTGTTTGCCATTTTAGCTTTTGTAACTTGTTCCATTTGTTCTGCACTTTTGCCGTAGTTTTCGCATTCACATTTTCTTTTTGGTTTTAGCTTTTCCGAGTGGGAAAACTGAACTGCAGCTACAGCTGCTGCTGCTGCTGTTGCTGCTGCCGCTGATGTTGCTGCTGTTGCATTCTCGTCAATAGTTTTGTTGCGAGTTTCGTTCTGGCACATTTGCCGCTTGCTTCGCTTTTATCTTCTTTCTTTTTCTGCTCGCACGAGTTGAGGCTGACTATAGTGGCTCTATAGTCGTTATATGGCCAGTACTTATGTCCAATGTAAGCGGAATGCGAAATGGTCGAGTTTGGTCTGCTGTCAGTCGTTGAGCATGGCTACTGTGGCTAACTGATTGCATTTGACCTAAAGAGCTACTAAAACGGCGACCGGAGTGTGTTAAGAGCAATATGAGCAAAAGTGCCTAGATCATATGCAGGGAATATAAAGAAGATATGAGTTTGTGCCTTGGAATTTACTCAAAGCGAAACATTCGGAATTTTGTATAAACCTTGTTTTCTTTTCATTACTTATTTAGTCAAAGTTTCTTTGTCTAACATTGCGTAAAGAATGATTAGAATATAAGATAAGCAAACATGATTTTAATAAAAAGCTGAAGTAGCTTCGTCAATGAAGCCAGCATATTTGAATACGAAAGTATTTGTTTATTTTATTTAAGAGCTAACTTATTAATAATAAAATTATATGCTGGCTTAGTACGTAACTATGGCTGCAGAGGCCTTCAGCTCTGGAGATCTATTTACTATTTACAGTAATGTACATACATTATTATTTTACTTAATTTATATGTTCTTAGATGTGATGGAATAAATTTGTTGTTTTCAAGTATTTCAGAATGTTAAGTATTTGCTTTGTTTTGTCAGATCATATCAGATATGATAAAATCTTTTAAAAGCTTTATTGAGCATTTTTATTAATATGCTAAAGAATTTTGAAATCTTTAAGCACACGTATATAGAACCATTTACTGAGATGAATCGGTATATATATTACAGTCAACGCAGTCACTAGAGAAATTGAAATAGAATAGATAGATAGCCTTCCCTATTCGTAAAGAAAATCATATAGAAATGTATATATAAAGAGAGGGAGAGAGAGAGAGTATGGCCAATGCGTATATAGAATATACTGAAAGTATTGCCAATTTATATAGTAACATATAGAAATATATATATATATGTATATAAAAAAGAGATTTTATACTTATTTATATAGAGGGCGAGAGGGAGAGTATGGCCAAATCGTACAGTATCAGATATAAATATATATAGAGACTGAGAGAGCATTGGCAATTCGTATATTACAATCGATTTAGTCAATATAGAACTTATAGAGAAAGTTTCATAATTTAGAGAGAGAGAGAGAGAGAGAGAGAGAGAGGAAGCGAGAGAGATTTCCAACTGTCTCTGCATATTAGCACATATATATCTTTATAGAGAGAGAGAGAGAGGAAGCGAGAGAGATTTCCAACTGTCTCTGTATATTAGCACATATGTATCTTTATAGAGAGAGAGAGAGAGAGAGAGAGAGAGAGAGAGAGAGAGAGAGAGAGGGAGAGAGAGAGAGTGAGAGAGAGAGAGAGAGGGAGAGAGAGAGAGAGAGAGAGAGAGAGAGAGAGAGAACAGGTATTGGCAATTTGTATTTGATACTAGAGAACTTGATATAGGGAGAGCATAGTCAATTCCCATACCACATATATAGAAAGAGCATTGCCGATTCGTCTAGCAGCTCACACATAGCAATCTATATCATTTTATTGGTTTCGTTCTGCTATCTATGCACTCAGCAGCTGCTGGAGCTGGGCGTAAGTCATACAGATAGAGAGGAAATGGCTGTTGCGAGTTCATATAACCGTGCAAGCCAAGCAACATGTGTGCCGTAAAAACTTTACAGCACAAAACAAAATTTAAAAAAAGAAAAAAAAAACAAATACAAGAGAAGAAGTATTTCATGTGCCTCTGCTCCTGGCCATACAGCATAATAAATTTATATACAGACGTTGATGTGCTGTAAATATTTTCCACATTGCCAACAACAAAGCTAGGAATGTGCAAATATACAGATACAGATATATATATGTATATATATATATTCACATTGGTATATATATCATATTTGGTATGAGTTTCACTTTTCAAAAGTTTCGACTGGCCAAATATTTTTGATATTTGCGCAAATGAAAATGAAATAGTTTCAAATAAGTTTGAATATGCACAAAAGTTGAAATTAGTCGGCCAACAAGTTCAAATGCAATTATAATAATGCAATTAACAGAATTGCAAATGCGAAAAAAATAACCAACTAAAAACTAAAACTAAAATAACATCTATATATTCGTAAATATTTAATGCAAAATATTAAACATTAAATTCACGAAAATTCATTTAAAATTTAAGACAGACAGAAAGTTGGGGAAAAAGTGTAAAAAGCGCATTCAAATGCAAACAGAAAAATCTGTTTAAAACAAACAAACAAAGGCGTCAAATTAAAGCAACAACAAAAATTTGACTTAAACAAATAGAATTATAAAAAAAAAAATTTTTAATCTAAACAGTTGCAGTCTATATGGAGTATTTTTATTCTAGCTCATTTATCGACTCGACTTGAGTTGTTTACAAAAACATTTGTTAAAAAGTTTTGCTGAAAGATTATGGCCAAGGCAAATAAATCAATGAGCATTTGTAAAGCAGATTCATTGATCATAGCTTGAACTGAAATTATGTCAACAAATGATGGAAATTTACATGTGTGAAAAAAAGTTGACATAAAGTTTGCAATTGTTAGAAATTTAGCAAAAGATTTCCAGGGAATTTCAATTGAATTATAAGATGAGGAAAAGCCTAAATATATCTTGGATTTCTATTGTGAACGAAAAAATGTGAATGTTATTCAATCATAATATAAATAAATCAAGCTGAGTGTATGAAGTAATTGTATAGAAATAACAGGCAGATAAAGAGAGTTGCTTTAATGAGGAAAGTCTATAATAATGAAATGAAAAATTAATTTTAAAAATATAAGGAATGTATGCAAAAATCAAGATAATCGGAATCTATATATAACATAGGGGATGTATCCAAACACCAACAAAAACGAACTCAGTATATGAGTCACAACAAATTTGTAGCCTACAGTATTTTTTGGGCGCCTAAAAAGCTTTTTATATAATTATCGATTATTATCGATTTTAAGAAATTGTCATGAGTTATTCATAAAAATCTGATAAATTTAGACTGCATATGGTAGGTGTAGAGCTATATATTTAAGTTACTAGTCATCAATTTTTGTGGATCACGGACAGCTAGAGGAACACAACTAAATCAACTCAGCTCATCATCTCAGTGAATATGATAACTATACTTTGAGAGCAATGTCACGCCCTCGTCTGCCTGTTAGATACAGCTGGAATTGCTCTCAGTAAATTATCCCAAAATCCTATTCAAGTCGCATGTGAAGCTTTAAATTTTCGGAGCTGTAATTTAGCCGCCATTGGCGCCCAAGTCAGGCTCGAAGCGCACTCCAATTTGTCGCTCGCATATAATTTCAACTGCAAATGAGGCCAAAGGCAATATGTCAGCAGGGGGCGTGGCAGCACAAGGGCCACGCGCAAATGTGGCCATATCAAATTTTGTTTTGCCTTCTTTTTTATTTGGCTTACTCTCAAGTTGCAGCACGCATTGGCGGCGGCTCATGTCGATGCGCTGCTGCGTTTCATTAGGCACAAATTCACAAATGGCAGAAAAAAAACACACATACACACACACACAGAAAACCAACTCTAAATTCAAAAAGAGAACCATGTGTGTGTGTGTTGTTTGTGTGTGTGCAAAGTCAAATGTGGCTGAAAATTTTTGTAAATAAAGAAATTTTTGTGCGGCTTGTGTAAATTTGTGCAGATTGCGCCAAATTGCATTGCGCCCAACGTGGGGCGCATTGAAAGCAATCCAAACAGAGTGAAGCCCCCTCAGATGCGACCGTTCTAGAGCAGGCGCTGCTTAAATCAAACAAATGTGCAAAATTAGCATTTGGACATTTCAATTGCTAAATTTGAAATATTATTGACATGTTTATGCGGTGTGAAGTGATTGAAGGGTATTAGAGAAGGCAGAAGAAGTGTAGGGTATAGAGTTGAAGAGTGAACTGACTCGATGAGCCGTAGAGTATATGGGAGTAGTTGAATGGAAGTGTGTATGAAACTATATGGAATATAATATATGAATATATGGAATATAATATAGAGAAGAAGAGTAGCAAGTTCGGTTCTATAGACTGTAGGGTATAAGAAAAGCCAGATGAAATAACTAGTTCAATACACAATAAAATGTAGGATATTTAGAGATGCAATGACCTTCATCTGCACTCACTCAGTAGAATCTAAGCAATTATAGCCTGTAAGAAGACTAACTTTGAGTATCGAGAGCTATAGTGATCTAAAAAAAAAAACACTGTAGGGTAACCATAATGTGCAGTGGAGCAAATGAATCTCAGATGTAACAAAAAGAGCTAAACATTGTCTATATATATACTATAAAGGCTTTTAAGTAACTTGCAGCTCTGCATTGACTATAGATAGACTAATACAGTCTCTAATATTAGCAGTTTACAGGGTATCAGAGGGGTCCATCTAAAACTCATTCTACTTCAGCTAAGGCCAACTGATACATTCTTGTTATCGGGCAAGCAGTTTGCAAATATGATTGAATCACAAAATTTACTTTAATTAGCAGCTGATATGATGCAGCGAAACATCTAAATACATATATATCCACAAACAATATGGAACAAGGTTTGCTGTCTGTGTGTGTGTGTGTGCGTTGAGCGGGCGTGGCAGCTGACAAGTTTGTTTAGTCAATTGAAACAATGCCGAGTTATTGTTGGGGTCGTAGCAGCACCAGCACCACCAGCACCACCAGCAGCAGCAGGCGATGCATTGTTGCTATTATTTACACTATTGACAGCATCATCAGCAGCAGCAACAACAAACAACAACAACAACGACAACAACAACATCATTATCAACATCATCATCATGCAGCTCAATCCTCATCATATCAGTCAATAACAATAGAGCTTAAAACGTTCGCCATGTTCAACAATGCAAAGGTTGTTCATGGCTTGACTGCATATATTTATGAGTGTGTGTGTAGGAGGATGGGTGTGCGTGTGTGTGTGTGTGTGTATGTCAATGTGTGTGTATGTCAATGTCATCAAATATACTTGGCCTATCATTTAACTCTTGCTCGCTTAGCAATTAACATTTGCATGTAATCAAATCTCTGGCAGCTATTTTTACAGCTTCATTGTTAAGCACTACAGTGAACACTCGTTAGCGAGACAATGAGATTTTTTTTGCTTCTTTGTTTTTGGGTTAATCTGCTCGCTCAACAGCCTTGACCCTTTTGTAAATCGCTTCCTTGCGGGCGTCAATCATGCAAATTCTTGTTATCACACCTCCGCCCACTCAGGTAACCACGCAGGTAATATCGAAATTAAAACACGCCTCAGGTGGGTCGCTGCTAATGCGCCTTATTATTGTATTTCAATTAATTTCGTGGAATGCTGCGTAACTGTTATCGACATGTCCATTTGGGTCACGCCCCCAACCCACACTCTCAACTCCCACTCCCACTCCCACTCTCTCTCTCTCTCCCACTCTTACTCCCAATATCCCTTGACTAGCTAATGACGAATATCCGACATGCGAACCGCATTTCGACCCAAA
The DNA here is from genome assembly GCA_035045345.1 of Drosophila hamatofila. Lineage (NCBI taxonomy): Eukaryota > Metazoa > Arthropoda > Insecta > Diptera > Drosophilidae > Drosophila > Drosophila hamatofila. Next base: position 4,896,623 of record JAWNPA010000032.1, read on the forward strand.
CTGACCTCAGCACGCAAAACGTCCTGCGCCAAGGAGGCGTATCTTTTGGATTCCTTCTTCCTTCTTGTTTCACTCGAACTCGAGCTCTACATGCGAATGCCAATGCTCAAATCTTTAGAATGTGACAGGCAGACAGACGACGTTAGACGTCTCTGAATGCTTCGCTGCCATGCCAACACGTCCCACTAATATGGCCCCAAAAGGCTTCGGTGCCAATGCACGATTATGGCTATGCGAAGGGTTTTCTGGCATCCTTTTGTTTCAGCTGTGGTTGGCTGCTGTGGCTGCTGTGGCTGCTGCGGCTCCTGTTCGGTTTCAGCTGCTCACATAATGTGACCAAATGTGTGTAGCCAAACAATAAATGAAAATTGTGTGCAATTGTCGTGCCTTCAGAGTTGAGCTTACAGCCTTCAGCTTTCAGCCAGCAAAAATCCCACAGCAAGTTCAAACCTCGAACCCTTTGCCAAAATGTACTTTTTTCCAGCTTGCTGGTATACAAGTTGTTATTGTTATTGTTGCTGTTGTTGTCTTTGTTGCTTGCTTGATGCTCATTTCATGTCTGCTTGTTTAGCGTTGTTTTTCTTCTTGAGAGCTGAGGCTGTTAATCAGTGAGCATGTTGACTTGGAGAGCTTTGTTATCGGAGTTTGTGCTTAAAGATACAGATACAGCTAGACATAGATGCAGATAGAGCTTGGATATACACAGTTAGATAGAGGCAAGAGACTCAACAGCAATGCATTTTATAATATTTACTGGCGCAGTGGAAAATTTTACGCTTTAGAGTGTAATAAGGAGCTCATGAGAGAGTTACAGTGGAACAACTGCTAATTTAAGCTCTCTGATTCTTTTATTATATATTTTAGATTATAGATTATGTATTGATTTAGTATTTCACGTAATCATCTGTGATATGATATATATGTATATAAATATAAGATATATATAATTTATATAAATGTGGAAATCTATGAACATTTGCATGTCATCCATCTGCTAATTTAAGCTTGATTATTTTATTATATTGCCGAACTTTCGTGTCACAAATATGTATAAGTTTTTTTATATTTTTTATATTTTTGTATTTTTTTGGTATTTTTATTTTTAATTTTAATTTTATTTTTTATTTTTTATTTTTAATTTTTTTTTTTTTTTGGTATTTTTATTTTTTTTTTTTTTGTTAACGGGAACTTTAAAGCTCTCATTCAGACATTTTATTTTAAGACATATTTAGGATTTCAACTTAATGAATATGAAGGCATAGTAAAAACTTGTTTAATCGAATTTCTAACCATTATCGATAACACAGCGTTGCCAGACTGTTTAGCTTGAGAAAGATCAAAGTGTTTTGGTTTGTCTTCATCTGAATACTTCTAAAAAGCTATGTTTAATGCATTGAATACCTCTCTATATTGCCGTCAATTTAAACCCAATTTTCGTTCGTTTTCTTCTTTTTGTTTTTTTCAAGTAAAAAACTATTAAATATTTATGAATCTTTTCTAATTTTGTTTTTGGCTATTTATAGAAGACCGTGAGCACTTTCTCAAAAGTTGTCTTCATTTTTGCCTGGCTCCAACATCTGTTTTTGCTTTAACCATCCTAGTGTGGTGGTAGCCGGCGTGTCTCGTTATCCTTTTTTTATTTGAAGTTTGCTTAATGCCAAGTAAATAGTAAACACACACACACACACCCAGTAATACAGAGAGATGAGTATAACAGAGTCATGCTTAGATGGGCATTGACATTAAGAGGGTTAGGGGCATTCCATTCCATTGTTTCCTTTTTCTTTTTTTTTTCTGTTTTCTTTGTTGTTGTTTAGCTCGTGCCACAAATGAGGCTGGAGGCCAGTTGCTTGTGGTTAAGTTTGTTGGCTCCACACACGTTGGACTAGAGAGTCTCTTCCTCTTCCTCTTCTCACTTCTCACCTCTCTCTCTCCCCCCTCCAAACTGACTTTGTCTTTTCGCTGGGACTGCTCATTTCATGGCTTGTTGCTGACTATTTTGCCGTATTATTGGCGTTAAGTTGCCTGTTACCTATGAACCCGGCTACAACAATGGAGTAGTTGATGCCGCTGCTGCTGCTGCCTGGTCGCTGGCTCTTATCTGCTCGCATTATCATCATTATCTTCAATTTAATGCGTGCCAGACGGACGGCGAGCACTCGACAATTTTTTCCTTTGCTTCTCTTTTGCTGCATCGCTTTGTTTTTGCGGCTTTGGTCCTGGCAGCCACTTCCTGCCATTTGCCTGCTGCTGCTGCTGCGGCTTCTACTACTACTCTGCTTCTTCTGCTTTGCTTTTCTTTTTTTTCTTTTTGTACTCTATGTAATGCCACTTTATATGCCGCAGTTGATGCCTTTAGAGGCTTTTGTGTTTACGCCATGTTAAGCCCTGGAATCCTTAATGCCAGAGGACATCGCCCAACCCCCAATCCTCCTCCCTGCCCCTTCACTCGCTCATCTCACTGTCACCCTGTCTATTGGCACATGTGTATTGGCATTTGCTTCGTCGATTTTCCACAACATGCTGTGCCTATTTGCCTAGTTGGCCATCCCTAGGCCATCCCCCTCTTCCCACTCTCCCCACTCGCTCTTGTCTCTCATTCATTGCTGCTGAGGCTGGTGTTAAGGTTCAAACATGGCGCAAGGTCGTTTCAGCCAACCGAAGCGGGCAACATTTACATTTACATTTCCATTGCCCGCTCTACAGACTTCCATTTCCATTTCCATCTCCATCCGGAACGTGCTTGGGCTGATGCTGCTGCTTCTGCTGCTGCTGTTGCCTTTTTATGCATGATCTCATCGCTGACTGGCAGCCAAGGAGGAGTGGGCAAGCAGGAGGCGTGGCAGCATGCGACAGAGCGTTCGACATATCTCTTTTGCTTTGGGCCTTATCCGGCTGTAACTGCTTTTGGGCTCCCTGTTCCTCGTCTCCTTTCCCCCACTCTCTCACTCTCTCTCTGTGTTCTTTTGAAAGGCCAGACAAAAAGTTAATTGCCTGACATTAAACTATGAAAATGATAGGCGCCAGGACACACACAGGACACACAGGACATATAGAGAACATGTCCTGCGGGAGCACACACGCACACGCACGCATTATCAATATTTTGTGTGTGTGAGTGTGTCTGGACTGTAAAATTTTTGTTGTGCCTCGTGCTAAGCTGCGCGCGACTTAAGCACCTCGAAATCCCCTTTGCAAAATAAAAACCAAAAGCATTTGACAGCAACCCAGCCAGCAGTGTCAGGGTTGTCGGCTTAAAATCAAATCTAAAGTCAAGCAGAAGTCAGAGCAGAGCAGAGCCACCAATTCTAATTCCAATTCCAGCGGCAATCCTCGCCAGCAGCTGTCTGACTGGGGCGCCCAGGTAAGATCCGATTAGGCTCATCAGCAACAGCAGCAGCAGGAGTAGGTGGAGCAGCCGCCGCCGCCGCCGCCGCCGCCAAGGCGCACACGCGAGGGCAGCCCAATAAATTAGGGTTTCAGCTTAAAACTTGATCAAATGCATTTGGGGCCAAGCACTCGCAAAGCCAGCGGGCAAACACGTCTGAACAACGGCCCCCAACAACTGAACTCAACTCTCAACTCGCACCCAATTGAGTTGCCATTTCGAGAACGGCGCTGTGACCCTGTTGCCAATTGCAGATTTAACTCGGACACAAGTTATATGTATATACGTATATATTGGGAATCATATATTGTGTGGCATGAGCTGTAGACGAGTCGAGTCGAGTCGAGTCGAAGCAAGCCTAAGCGCTAAGCGCAGCAAATCAAGTTCAATTTGTGTGGCAAATGGGCATTAGGGGAATGCTCTGGCAGCGCCCGAAGTAACGTTTACGAATGTGCGCAGCAAAAGGGGTAGGGCTGAAATTTTGTAAGTGACTCATAAGTGGATAATTAGAGGTGGGAGAGAGAGAGAGAGAGAGGGACTGAGTCTGAGAGAGAGAGAGAGAGAGAGAGAGAGAGAGAGAGAGAGAAGCAGGGTAAAAAGGTAGGTCTAAGAGGGTCTTCTTTGAATGATATTCATTGCATTTAAACGGATAGATATAGGGAGAGAGACAGAGAGAGAGATAAAGAAAAGAGTGAGAGCGCGAAAGAAACAAGGAGAGAGAGGGGAGAGAGAGAGAGAGAGAGAGAGAGAGCGAGAGAGAGAGAGAGAGAGAGAGAGAGAGAGAGAGAGAGAGACATATAAAGAGTGAGAGCGCGAAAGAGTCAAGGAGAGAGGAAGTGAAATAGATATAGAGTAATATAAAGCGGCAGAGAGAGAAAGAGACTGAGAGATAAAGAAAGGAGTAAGAGCGCGAAAGAGTCAAGGAGAGAGAGAGAGACATATAAAGAGTGAGAGCACGAGAGTCAAGGAGAGAGGAAGTGAAATAGATATAGAGTAATATAAAGCGGGAGAAATAGAGAGAGAGAGAGAGAGAGAGAGAGAGAGAGAGACAGTAATAGTCGAAAGAGAGGGAAGGTGAGATTGATAAGATAGGGATGGAGAGAGTGAAATATACAGAAAGCAAAGAGAGAGATAGAGCGAGGGAGAGAGAGAAAAGGGTAGAGAACAATATATTGACGAAAGTGAGAACGAGAGCTAAAAGAGCAGTAGGACGCAGAGATGAAAACAAAATTGGGACGTGAATGAGAGAAAGTCTTGATGTTTCTCCAAGAGTGCTTTTTTTTCTTGAGTCCCAAATAAAACTATTTTCTTCCAACTTCCAACATATATTATTCTATCAAGAGCATTGACTTCAAAGAAGTATAAGAAGTCACTTACTTTGAATAGTACAAAATATACTAGAAATTGTATAAGCATAAACCCATTCTCAATTATAGACATATTCTAATGAATACTAGACAAAATCTCATTCAAAACATTTACACCTATACCGTATAGAACACTATTTAAAACACCCCCTAGACTAAAACTCATTCACAATAGCGCATCTACCCCATTAAAGACTCTTTAAAATTTTGGTAATTTCGGTGACATTTTGTCATTTTGTGGTTATTAGCAGCGCGTTGCTCAGATGATTTGTCCTGGACGAAGGACCTGCAATTTATTGCTCGCAATTTGTCAATGACTTATTGAAGGCGATTAGACAAAGGAGATGAAAGCCGCTGGCGTTGCCAGATTATGCAGAGAAAGAGTGAGGGAGAGAGAGAGAGAGAGAGAGAGAGAGAGAGAGAGGAAGGAAGGCCGACTTGATGTAGGTAAGGCTGTTTGGGGCAGCAGCTGATAAATTTGTAGGTGTCAATGGGAGCGACGAGCGAAAGCCTAAGTGAATTTTTATTGTTGGCCGTAAATCAGAAAATTGCCAACTGTTAAATTTTGGTGTGTGGCAGAAATGAATTAAATGAGGGAGAATTGTTGAATTGGCAAATTGGAAAATCGTCAAAACATTTTAGCCTCAAACTGAGACAATTAAATTTGTTTTTGATTTCATTTGCCAGGCAAACGAAAGCTGCTCTTGCTCTGTTGGCTCTGACAGCAAACAGAGACAGGTTGAATGTGTGTGTGTGTTGCCTTTTGGCCCGCAGCAAGTGAGTAACCACAAAGGCTGGCCTCCTGTTTTGCTGGCCAGTGCCTTGTTGCCTCAACTCTTTTGCTTTCGATCAACAGGCTTCGAACTTTGCTTAAAAACGCATTTAGCCCGGCCAGTTGAGGGCAGGCCTGGTCCTTTTGGAGTCACATTTGACCGCAACTGGCAAATGCTTGCCCACATATCGCAACAGCCCCACTCCCCTTACCGACTCTCTTTGACCACGCCCCCTGTTTGCTGGCCATGCCATGTCCGCCTGCTGTTGACCACGCCTCAGCTGCAATTACTTGTAGAGCGTCTCTGCTGTTTGTCTCTGTCAGCGTTTGGCTAAGCTTTTACTTTACTTAAGTTTTTACGTTGCATGTTTGAATGCTCGCTTCAAGCGGGTATATTAGTTTTTAGTGTCATCTGTGTTTTCCTGCATGAGCTATAGAGCTCTAGCTAGCTAAGCAACGAAGCAGAATTTTTGTAATTTATAGATTCCTATTTTGACTGATTTCCAAATCTATATTTTTGGGGGCGTGGCAGAGTACAAGTATTTTACAGTCAGTCATACCCGTCTGCAACTTACTTCTTACTTCTTTCTCTTCTTTGCGGATCCAGCTTTGAGCTTTAGTATCGTATTTAGTATCCTTTTATTCGATGAAAAAATCTAAATTTCAATCTAAATTCAACAGCTTCTGTTTAGAGCACGAGTATTTTTCAGTCAGTTATACCCGACTCTCACACTTTTTACTTCTTTCCCTTTTTTCCAACTCCAGCTTAACTCTGAGCCTTATCATTGATCTCCTTATTAAATAAAAGAATCCTCATTTTATCCCAAATTCAACAACATTATTTGAAGAACGAGTATTTTGTAGTCAGTCATGCCCGCCTTTCACCCTCTTACATCTTTCTCTTATTTCCAGTTCCAGCTTAACTTTGAACTACGCCATTCTTGAATGTCAATTAATAAACATTACAATTAGAAATCGTTGCGTTTATTTTGCGGTTTGTCGCGTTTACTGCAAACTATTTCCAATTAAGCAAACAACAAATATTAATTTTAATGCCGCCTATAAATGCAAATTAGACTTGCTGGCTGGCTGGCAACTGGTGGGCGTGGCATGTGAATGAATGGGGCCCCGTTTGTATTTTAATTAAACCGCAGTCGAAACATTTAACCAAAGTTCACAATCCGAATTCATTTCACATATTTATTCATCTTTATATCAACTCATATGCTTCAATTAGCTCAATCAATGTGTGTGGGCGTGGCACTCACTGTGTGACCGAGTGTTTATTCAGCTTCTTTTTTTTTTTAACATATAACTATATAACAGAGTTATGCATGTTGGGGCATCTAATTAGCTACAGTTCAGGCAGAGTACGACATTTGTTTTGTTTGACATTGCGCATACGACACGTGGGAGTTGGAAAAAAATGTGAGCATTGCGTGTTGACAAAGCATATGGAAAAAGAAAACCTGTCTAGTTATAGTGACAACAGCTAAAAACTCTATTCAAAATCTTAAGTGAAATCTAAAAATGGCGTGCATAACAAATGAATTCTCTTTAGCAATTATGAAGCATTAAAAAGTTTGCTCAAGCTCAAGGTGTGAAACTAAACTGGCGATTTCTTCTGTGTTTGATACCAATTAATGTGTGGGAATATTTGGGGTATATTGGTTTTGTGAAAATGTATGAAAGAGGCAAAAGAAAGATACATAGGCAATTATAAAGCATTAAAAAGTTTGATCAAGCTCAAGGTGTGAAGCTAAACTGGCGATTTCTTCTGTGTTTGATACCCATTAATGTGTGGGACTATTTAGGGCATATTGGTTTTGTGAAAATGTTTGAAAGACGCAAAAGAAAGAGACATAGGCAGAGCCTATGAAGCATATATATTTTAAATCAGGGCGATAAGCTGAATCGATATAGCCCTCCATGTCTGTTCGTATGAGCGATAGGAACTCGTTAACGATCGAAACTAGAGGCAAGAAGATTGGAGTGTACATTTCTCTATGTCCTATACTGTACGTAGTTTATCATTATTTCCAATAATAATCGATAATCGATTATCGATAATTTTATTTCTAATAGCATAATAACTCTGCACAGAGTTTCTAGTATCTCCTAATCCTAGCACTCCCGACGAAATTCACTCTTACTTGTTAAGTATAAATAGTTTTTTTTTTTCTGCTTATATTCCGAATTCAAGACTTCAGCTCAGCGCATGCCAAACTTAAAATACTTGAACAGTATTTTTAGCATATTCTTTGTATAATATATTGTGTTTTGCTTGTTGTTACCAACTCGGCTTGCTTGTTCTATGAGGGAACTGTCTGTCTATGACATCAACAAGCAAATATGCAGCTAATTTATTGCTGCATTTTGTGTTGTATAATAAATTATATAATTTCATTGCCAGTGCAAAAATGTTTTGTCTTTTATTATTATGCTAATTGAATGTAGTAGGTAGGTTTGAGTATGTGGTACGAGTGTGTGGGTGTGCGTAGATAGATGGAATTTATTTTGTTTGAACAGAGTCAACAATGTTAAGTTATGTTATAAATATTACTAATATTTTAAGTTTTTTTCTTTTTATTTTATTTTTAGTCTGAGCTAAGTTGTAGCTTTAAGAGAAGCCTTCGAAATTTCTTTAAAAATAAAATCTATTTTATCTATCTATCCAGGAAATATGTAAGAAAACTTTTTTTTTCTATGGCAATTGAAATTGTATATTGACAAAAGCATAGTAAATATTTTTTGATTAATATATATATTCCATATTTTATCATCTATCAATAAAAATAGATCTAAAAGCATGTACAATATTTATTTATTTATTTTTTTACTTATTTAACTTGCTTTCCTTTATTATCTGCACTCTGAGTTAGAAGACTTTTCAGTCTACCCTCGCTTGTAAGCGCATTCTGTATTTCAACTATTCAAATATAGCTCTTGCTTGTCCAGTCTTGTTTTTTCCTTTTGTCACAGTCATTGAAGTTTTTAGCCAGTCAATGATTGGATCGCACTCACTGAATTAATCAACAGCTGCGACTTTGTCAGCGCTGGCTCATGGCTCAAAATAGATGCAAACGCAATTAGTGTGGGTGTCCAGCCACAGAGACATTAAGAGAGAGAGAGAGACAGCGAGAGAGTGAATGAGAGAGAGAGTGTGTGTGTCTGTCAGGCAAGAGCAGCAGTTGCATTTGGATAGCTTTTCGACCTGGCTAACTGCTAATTACCATGTGCGATGTTCTTGTGGTTTTCTATTTGAATTAATTACGCATTTGATGGTTGACCTCAACTGTTGCTGTTGTTGTTGTTGCTGCTGCTGCAGTCATTGTTGTTGCTGTGTTGCTGGCGTTGTCGTTGTCGTCGTTGACTGCTGTAGTTGACTGAGCAATTGCCGTTAGCCATATTTTGGGTTTTAGCTTTTATTTGGCTTTTGATTAGCTCTAATAGCCACATGCGCTAATGTGCCATGGGCGTGTAATGCAACGCTTAACCCAACATTTAACTGCAACTTGTTGCAACAACAACAGCAACAGTAACAACAGCAAATGACATTGACTACGCTGCTTGGCCACACATAAATTGCTATACTACAATAATTACTTGCGTTCAGCATTTAAATTTGTTTAATAAATATTAGCTATATCAACAGATACGAAATTATTTTTAATAATTTTAAATCAAATTAAAGTTTAATTTAAAATATTAAAAAAATTAAAAGAAAAAAATTTCTTATATTTTTAAAATAATTTTAATAATATATATATCAATGCTAAAAATTGTTCATACCATATTTTTTATGAATTTCTAAATATGGTTTAGTTAATTTTTCTTCTATTTATAAACCTAGTTTTTATTACATATATTACTAAAATTAGATTAAAAATTTTCGTATATAATTTTAATTATATATGTTATTAAAATTATAACTAAAAAAAAAATTCCAAATTTAGTTTTATAAAAATATTGAAAATTTTTCATACAAAATGTTTTTTTTTTTTTAGAAAATTTGAAATATATTTTTAATATTGGCATTTTTAGTTTTAATAAATACTATCTCATATTTATATAATTACAAAATTAAATTAAAATATACCTAATATTCCAGTTCAAAATATATTTAAATTAAAATGAAAACCTCAAAATAAAGAAGAAATAATTAATCCGAATTCACATTAAAATTCGATTAACAAAAAATTTTAAGATTAATTTTGTAATTTAAAATACATTTAAAAGCGATTTCTAGTCACAAAATTAACCCCAAATGGTAAGTAGAATTCACAATTAAAAGTCAAGCTACTAATTATTCAGCTCTTTCTATTTTTTCAGTGCATATATATACATATGATTACACTCCATACTTTATGCAAATATTAGACCTCGCTCTCGTTTGTCGTCGTCGTCGTCGTTGTTGTTTAGGGACTCTGTTTGAATGGATGCTGTTTTTGCTGCCCTTGCACTTGCAGCTGGGCAATTTGAACAACGTTTTAACAAATGTGTCAGCACCATTGTTAAGCAGCTCTCGGTTGCAGCCATAATAAGTGAGTAAGCGACAAAGGGTTGGGGGTAAAGTGGGCGAGGGGGCGTGGCAGAGCTGTGGTCATGTCTGGTCACTTCATTATGCAGCTATTTATTTAGTTTGTTGCCCAGTGTAATTGCCGAGCTATGCTAATTAGACATTGGCCACCGAGGTCAACTAATGTGCCACGCCCACAAAAACTACGAGACGCCGATTGCAAAGGCGAAGTTCAAGTGGCTAACAAATAATGTCAAACACATTTGTCAGCATCAGTTGTGGGAAAAAGCGGAAATAATTAATGAAATGCAAAGGGCGTAGAGAAATGAATCAAGTGAGTGAATCATTCAATTAAACCATGTCGCAACCCTAATCCTAAGCCAGTCTTGTGTATATAGATCTTTACAGTATATATACAATATTCAAAAATTGAAACCCTAATGTACATAGATATTTATATTCGTATTCAATTGGTACTCACAGTTGACATTCAGTGTGGTCACAGCCTCCAGGCGTTTGCCCTCGTTCATGGCGCGATTCCGCACGACGCACCTGTATTTGGCGCCATCGTCCTCGCGGCGTGGTGTAATCGTGAGCGTGGCATTGGTGGGTTGATCCTTGGTGCCACCACGCAATAAAGTGGCTGGCAGTTGAGTATTTGAGCCTTCGCGATACCAGCTGAAGTGGGAGAGAGAAAAAGAAAGTTAGACAGTTTGAACTCATAAGAAGAAGCAAAGGTAAAAGAATTTTTAGAATATGTAGAGTAGCTTGTAAAAGTTACTCAAAAAGAGAGACTAATCTATTTGAAGAGTTACTTTTAGAAAATAGACTAATAGAGAATATGCACAGTATAATAATTGAATCAGAGATTAACATATGAAGTAAAGAAGTTGACAGATCTTATAGAGAGTTGGTGATAGGAAGAGAGTAGCTTATAATAATAGTAGTTATTAGAAATAACTCGTAGAAAGCACAAGATAAAGTGGGATGCTAACTAAGAGAGTAGCTTTTAGAGACACAAACGTAGAGAGAGAAGAGGATTAGCTGGGGAGTAGAAAGCCTCACAGAAAAAAAAAACTGCATAGGAGGACATAATTATAAATAATATTTAAATTATAGAATGAGTAGCTTAGAGTGAAAAGAGTGAGAGAGAGAGAGAGAGAAAGAGATAGAGAGAGAGGGAGAGAGAGAGAGAGACGAAGCCTCAGTAGGAATAGTCTTTAAAGGAGGTTGCCTATACAGGCTCTAGCATGTAGAGAGACTCCGCAAAATCAGATCAGCTTGAGAGAATAAGATTATAGAGAAATTGGCTTATGCATAGATTAACTATCAACTGGATATTAAAAAAAAAATTATGATAGAGTAACTTTTCTTATATGAAAAGAATTACTTCTAAAGAGGCATCGCCTTTATAGTAACCCAAGTTCATTATAATCCCAGCATATAGAGACATCAACTAATAAGAAAAGCTTAGCAACTTACGTAATTGTTGGATCCGGTGAGCCGCCAATGCTGCTGCATGTCAGCTCCATGGGCTTATCCTCGGTGGCCACGGCAATGGTGCCAGGCGAGATGACAGGTGGATGCGGTGGTGTGAGCACAGTTAGATTATGAAATTCCTGATGGACATCGGCGCCGGTGCCTTTGGCCTTGATGCGGCACTCAAAGCGCCCATTGTCGCGATTGTAGGAGACATTCTTAATCTGCAGATCATAAATGCCGCGCTCCGGTTGAAAGTCGAGTCTGCAAAGAGCCCAGCAAATGGGGGAAATAATAATTAAATGATATATATAAATTTATATCAACCTAATGCTAATTAAATATAATAAAAATTTCAATTTATTTGATTTGAAATTCGACTTTATTCGACTCCATTCAACGCCCCAAGCGCAGCGCGCACCAAACACTAATTGTGCTAATATTGAAGTTTTACGGCGATGTCCTGCTGAGGGTTCTGGCTGCTGCTGCCGTTGCTACGAGACCCGCAGGTGGTTCAACTTTAAACGATTCGCAATATAAATAAATAGCAAATGTTAATATTTGAGCAGGTGCAAAAAAAAATTTATATATATATATATATATATATATAAATAAAGGTGAGGGCAACGCGGCTGCGATGTTGTGTGACAGCAACATAAATAAAATCAACGTTCAATAAATGTTTGCATATTTTTGCTAGACGTGAACTTCGATTGACGATAACGATGACAACGCAACGAGGCGGGCGAGGGCCGTTCGGCCAGACGCTAGCAACCGATTGGTAAACATAATGTCAACATTTTGCAATGCTCGTTCGTGTTAGTGAAAAGCGAGTATATTCGGGGCCATGTGCAGAAAGTAAATGTTCTAATTTTTCTGACTCCCTCTAGCTTTTATAACAGTGTCTACTGTATCTCCCTCTCCTCTTTCTGGTGCTCCTTTTATATTATAATGCCTTCTTTCTCACTTCTCCGTTTCTCCGTCTCTCACTCTCTCTCTCTCTCTCTCTCTTTCTCTCTTATTTCACACTTTTCTCTTTTATCTCCATTCTCTTTTATCTCCATTCTCTTATCTCTCTAATCTTATCCTTTCTATTTTCCTCTCTTCCTACTCTTTTCTCTTTCTCTATTTTGCTCTCTTTCTACTCTATTGATTTCTCTCTCTACTTGCTTGTCTTTTTTTCTGTTCTCTCTCTCTTCCTACTCTTTTCTCTCTCTCTCTCTATTTTTCTCTCTTCCTAATGTATTGATTTCTCTCTCTACTTTCCTGTCTTTTTATTCTGTTCTCTCTCTCTCTCTCTTTCTTTTCACTTCTCTCCCTATTTTTATCTTTCTCCACTCTACTCTCTACTTTCTCTATTCACTTCTATCTCCTCTCTTTACTCTCTTCTGTCGTTACCTTCTTATCTCTTTCCTGTTTTGCTATCTCGCTCTATTCTCATGTCTCTCTATTTACTTCCTTTTCTCTAAAGTTCTTCCTCAACTCTCTTCTCTCTCTCTCTACTCCTTACGCTTGGCTAACAAATTATATTTGCATTTCATCTCCTCTCAAGCTTCACTCACAGTTACTTACACCCCACTGTGGGCGTGGCACTCTTAGAACTGAGCTGCTCTACCAATAGACCCATAAATGCCTAGGCTACATTTCTCTATATGCGACTGGCTTTCATTGCTTTTCTTCATTGAGCGCGCATCATGCAGTCAGTTATGCTCGTTTCTACTTGCCCATTGTTGTTCAGTTTCAAGAGTTTCCTTGTTGCTGTGCAAATTTAATTGAATGTGAGCCGATGAAATACAACAACAACAACAATACCAGAAATTGTTTGTAATTCCCCAATTTTAATTGTGGAAAATTTTGCAAAAACTTTTCTTAATTGAATTTTCTATATTTGCACAAGGCTCGGAACAAAAACGAATTCCCCATTCGCCAGATAATCAATACGAAATCAATCAAATTTCAGGCGTGGGCACAACATTTCCCAAGCTGTATCTCAATTTTAAGCTGCACCACCAGCACCACCACCAACCATCGGCAAGTAGGTTGTGCACCAAAGTTGCTATTTGTTAGTGTTTTTCTATTTTTTTGAAGACCTTAACTTTAATGGGGCATTTTTGATGGTGAAAGGCTGTCTTGTATATATGTAAGATATATAATCTGTAAGCAATATTGTGCTTTATCTATGAGTTATCTTTAAATATGGGCTATATAGGTTTAGCTACTCGATTTGACTGTGTTTAATATACTTGATAGTTATACTATATCTGATACTGATATACTATATCGGATGATAATTTATTAAACTTAGCCTTAAGGATTTTGAATATAGAGCTAAGCACTCGAAGTGTAGCCTATTCAAGAAACAATAAATCCAAAACTGATTTTAATTCCCATCTTTGAAAATGTGTGAAAATAAAAAAAAATCAGAATATATATTTTAAAATATATATTATAAATATATTTAATATGTATATTTTTTTATATTGTATTTATTTTAGCTAATATTTTAGTCTTATTTTTGTTATATTTATATAAACAGTAGACAATGCAATATCTGATACTGATATACTATATCGGATGATAGTTTATTAGACTCAGCCTTAAGAATTTTGAATATAGAGCTAAGCACATGAAGTGTAACCTATTCAACGGATATTAAATCCAAAACTGATTTTAAGTACCTTCTTTGAAAATGTGTGAAAATAAAAAATAAAAAAGTCAGAATCAATTTAATTAATGCTACAAAAAATATAAAATAAATAAATAATATGAAATAAGTAAATATATTATAAGTATATATAAATATTTTAAAATATATATTATAAATATATTTACTATGCATATTTTTTTATTGTATTTATTTTAATTGATATTTATTATAGTCTTCTTCTGGTTATATTTCTATATAAACTAGACCTATTCTACATATAAAGTAGTTCATTTATCTAATAAGTTGCTTTACTTCACATCACTTTCAAAATTCGTAAACTTGCCATCTGTAAGCATATTTAAACTTCGACTATGGCTTCATCTGCTCCATTAAAATGTTTTTTTTTTTTTTTTTTTTCGTTTGCTTCACATTTTCTTATCCCAAATAAAAATAGATTTCTGGCAATTTTTTACAATTTCCTCCGTCATTCAGTGATTATTATTGCTCGCCGGTTGTCCTGGACAACTAGTGAAAATTGATGCAGAGCTTTTGGCTTGGCTTGTCCACTTGGCTGGTCAACGGATCGATACCAATAGGACATAGCAGCCAGCAGCAGCATCAGTTTATTAAATTGTCAAACAAGATGACACCCACACAAACACACACAAGCACACTGGGCTCAAGTTCATTTGTCAAGTCCAGAGGCAAAATGCCAAGGCGTGACAGGACATGGAGTAGGCACTTGATAAGAACGCGAACGAAATTCCCTCAGCACAACAACTACTTTTAGCGTCTAGACGCATTTTATGATGCTCATTGACAGCATTCAGTCAACAGCTTTAACCAGTCCTATTACACAGCTGTCTCCTTCGCTGAGCTCTTTTCTTATCCCTTTGCTAATTGCCGCCGCACTGCAAAAAAACAGACTGAATTGAATTTGTCCGACGAGCACGTGAAATGTACAGTAAAGTAAAACCACAAACGAACTTGCTCAATCTCTACGCGCAGACAACGTTGTTGACCCACAAAAAAATACAAATGGAGGCAAACAAAAAAATTATTGTAGCCAGGCAAATTGAGTCAATTCTCTGCAGGCTCTGTGTCCTTCGTCTAGTTGAAAATTTCTAGTTTTTATTTCAATTTTTTTTTTTTGCTTTTCTATTCTGTTTTTTCTATTTTCTGTATTTTGCCTCTGTATTATTATTTTTCTATTTGGCCACGCTGTCTCCGGCGACCGAACGTAGCTGCTCATTTGCAGCCGGCGCTTGGGGACCAGCCCAAAATACACCGTACCAAATAAAATGAAAGCGCGCGCGCGCGGTGCAAATTATAAAAATTGCTGGCAAAGCGCACTGGGCTCCACTCATCGCCTGTCGCTTGGGGAAAACGCGAATCTTTTTTTTAACTTTTGTTTGTCCTTTTTCTGTGCAATGCAGCAAGCGTTCGCTTCAAGCATTTAAACAGGCGCTGGGTGAGAGCGGACAGTGCGCGTGTCGCAAGTCCTTGAGCGACAAAAGTTCCTGCGGGATTTATTGTATAGCCACTGTGTTGTTTAATACTCGTTCAGGGTGCAAAGAGAGTTTATTGGCTTCTAGAGAGACTTTATTGTTTGTATACTCTAGCTGAAGTCGAGCAGCGAGTGTGTCGCAGTCCTTTTGAGAATTTTCAGCTAATGCCACTGTGTTGTTTAATACTCGCTCAAGGGAAGGAGAGCATATCGGCTGAGAAAGAGAGTAGGAGTCTTGTCTGTCCAAATCCCATTCGGGGGGATTTCTGTATAGGGATTGTGTTGTTTAATACTCTTTCAGAGTGAAAAGAGAGCATATTAGCCTCTAGAGTATAGTTTTATATAATCACGATCTCTCGATCTTCTCTATAGATCTCTCTCGATCTACTCCATGGATCTTTCTCGATCAACTCCATAGATCTCTCTCGATCTATTCCATTGAACTTTCTCGATCTACTCCATAAATCTCTCTCGATCTACTCCATAGATCTTTCTCAATCTACTTCAAAGATCTTTCTCAATTTACTCCACAGATCTCTCTCGATCTACTCCATAGATCTCTCTCGATCTTCTGTATGGATCTCTTCAGATCACCTCTTTTCTTTCTTTCTTTTCTTCATCTCCTCTCCAGATATATCTTGATCAATCACAAACTTTATTCTACATACTTTTAAAGCAGACATTTTCACGCTTAGAAGTTGGTTCAGAGTTGAGCTGTTCTTTAAGCATATCTCCTACTTTTTGTAATAAATTCTCAAATTCTCAATATTCTAAATCTGTTTTTCTAACCAGAGCCTGTGTCAAACAGTCCATTTAGTCCAATTAGAGCAACCTTAGTCTGTTCTTTATTTAATCTACACATTTTTTTCTTTTTATTTTTAAACTAAACGCCTCTGGCTGTTGCCTACTGCAATTTGCTCGCATGCCAGAGCCAAAGGCGCGTGTCGACGTTTCGGTTCGTTGTGCTTGGAATTCGATTCGTTTAGTAGATGCCAATGCACATTCTAAATATATATATATATACTTATATATATATATATTTATATGTCTTTAATATCTGTCTCTCTGGCCTTGCCTTTGTCGCCTTCAATCTGGCGCTAAACGTTAAACGGCCATTGCCGCAGCCAATTATTTGGTTATGGGGACATTCCGGTACATGTTTTGGTTTCAGCTTTCAACTCCATTTTCAATGTGTCTGTCTGACTGTGTGTGTGTGTGTGTGTGTGTGTGTGTCTGATTGTGTCTGTGTGTAGTCTACTTTTTGGCACTGCAATTCAGAGGATGTTCCAGCGAATGAAAAACGCTTTTAATGCGAGTAGAGAGCGATTTGAGGTAGCTTCCACCTCATATAAAGAAGCCTATACAAGACTGAGAAAGTTCCAAATAAGACAAGATTAAGAAATTTCCAATAAAACATGTTGGATTGCAGATTTGTTTCGCACATAATAATCTTGTTTATTTTTAAGCACTTGAACTAAACAAAATCTATACGAAATCTAAATCTAGATACGAGAGATCTAAATCTAGATCAATAACAAAAGATACGGCAAAAGAGATGAAGATACATTGTAGAAAAAACTCTCCAAGTAGCCTATGCCAGTCTAAGAAATTTCAAATGAGATATTCTAATTTGAAATTGTCCTCACAGAATTATTTCAACTAAACTAAATCTTAAGAAATTAAATCTTAAGCCGATCCTTACGTTTCTCTATTTTTTTCAATTTCAATTCAATTCTCAGCGAATTCTCGCCTCATTTTCAACTAGTTGTCTCAATGATTTTCGCTCAATACCAGAACTAAGAATCGCCCATTGCCACGCATTCCACTTGCATTCCTCGAATGTTCAGTCTGTGTCTGGCTCGTTAAATGAAATGTTTAACGATATATTAGCTGCAGGCGCTGCCCCTGCCCCTCCTTTCCTCCATACGACTCTGCTCTGCTTTGCTCCTCAGTTTTGATTCTCTGCGCGCCTCTGGGTCTTCATTTTGTGGGCTTCGATGAACCAAAAAAAAAAAAAAAGAAGAAGAAAAAAATCGCAGCGTCCAAAATACGCCGTAATTTCACTTTTGCAGCGACAGCTATGGCCGCAGCCACAAAGATACAGATATGCCAAACAGATACAGATACAGAACCGTTTATATATATAGATGTGTATGTGTATATGAATATAGTAGGTATATATAGCGTCTATGCCTAGGCTACTACAATATTGTTGCCGTTCGTTGTTCGCTGCTTGTTAGCTTTCGGCACAAATTGCAGTAAAAATGTTTTTTACAATTTGCCTGGGAACTGGGCCTCAGCTCGAGCCAACGACTGTTTGCGCTCTGAATTGCTTGCGCTTGGGCAGTGAATTGGGTGTATTGGTTGTATTGGTTGTATTGCCTAATACGTTTGTATATAGTATAGTAGACCAGTCTGGATTAGAAGGGATAGTACTATAGTTAACTCGATCGCTACCTGAGTATAAGTCTATCGATACTTAACTATGGCTAACTATCGATAGCTAAGCATGAGTCTATCGTTACCTAACTATAGTGTCTAAAAGAAAGCTTTGCATTTATACTGTAGTAGGTCCATAGGAGTTAGAGGGGATAGCAGCTATAGTTAACTCAATCGATACCTAAGTATAGGTCTATCGATACTTAGCTAAAGTGCTATCATCTCTAATTCTTCTAGTATGAATGCAAAGGCTTCTATTAAATAAAAGAAATGTTGAACTCATTTATACTAGACTTAGTTCTAAAACTCTTTAAGTTTTTATACGCAATAAATCGAGGATATATTATCTCAAGTAAAACATTGATTATGATGGCGCTGTCCTCACATTCGGACAGACAATTTGGAGTTTATAGAGACTATATCCAAAAATATATAGAAGATATAACTACGCCTATTGCAAATCAGAGAAGACTTCCACTTTTTTAGATTTTTGGACTTTGCATATATAGAAGCTATATCTAAGTCTACTTGAGGTGTGGCAAATCGAAATAAAATCCTCATATTCTATTAAGAATGCAGATGATATATTTTCTGACCTTCTCCATCTCCATCGATCGTGGCAAACTGTGTCAAAATTTAACTCTTCTACTGAACGAGTATCACACAAGTCGGCTACTACCAATTGAATCTAACTCTAACTTTTCTTTCTTTTTATATTTTTTGGAATTTCTATTTGCTGTTTTGTTGATTTGCTTTTACACACACGCTCACACACACACACACACACACATGTTGGACAGCCTGGAATAGCTGCTCCTGCTGCCGTTCCAGCTCCAGCTCCAGCTCCAGCTCCCACTCCCGCTGCTGCTGCTGGCCATTTCATTTGGCTGGCTGGCACAAACGCGAATGCATTTTGTGGCCTCGACTGGGCACTTAAAATTTATGCGTTGCCACACATAAAGAAAGCAGAAAAAAAAGAGGAAAGAAACGGCAAACGAGTCAAGCCAGGCGAAACATTAAAAACAGGCCGAGTGAGCACACAACGAGAGCCGGAAACGGAAGTCACAAGGCACGAAGCAAATAATAAAAAAAAAAATATATACACAATTGCAAAATGGCGCGAGTGAGTAAAGGCAATGAAAATGAAACATAAACAGGCAGAGAGACATACGTGTGTGTGTGTGTGTGTGTTTATGTGTGTGTGTGCGTAGCTCATAATTGTGTGAATGTTTAACACGCGCCAGCATTGACATTAAGGATTCAGCAGATATATGACCAGCAGCAGCACAGTTGGCCGGTCTCGTTTCAATTGCCAAGAACTTGATTTTAATTAAGTTGCACAACCAACCCACACACACACACACACACACACACACACATACATAAATCTCACATGTATGCGACATTTAATTAACTTAACAAATGGCCAGCAAACGCTGACATAACAATATAACTGCAAATAGCATCAGGAACAGCAACTGTCATAACAATTTCCAGCCAACCCGCACGAATTTTCATCATCATCATCATCATCATTTAATTGTATCTCTGACGCATTTAACTCACCTATAGCCCGAACTCAATTGCACTTCGCCAATGGCCACGTTGTCGAATTGCGCCGGATTTGATATCGAGCGCGTCCAGAAGAATGAAAAATCATTTGCCTCGTATTTCTCGGTGAAGCGACACTTCAGCACGAGATCCGCATTCTCGCGTGTGTCAATTGATTCATCGCCCAGCACCAAGCAGCAGCTGCTCAATGTTGTCAAGAGAACTGCAAGAAAACATGACAAAAATAAATATATTATTAATAACTTGTTCAACAATGAACATGAACATGAATATAAAAAATAATCTCAACTTTTTGCTGAAGAGAAAACATTGTATGCAGATATGTTTTTCATATTTATGTACTATATTATTTTATACTAAAGTTTGCATATTACTTTATGAATGTAATTAAAAATATTTTAAAGTATGAATTTTGATTTTTTTTATATGAATAATATTATATTTTTTATATGAATAATATATTAATTTTATATGAATAATATTATAATATTATTGTTATTGCATAATTTTTTGTACATTTTTTGTATTTTAAATAAGTTGAATTCTTATCATTATAAAATTTTCTTTTAAATATGTCTTTCATTTTTTAATGATTATAATTTTTTATTTATTATATATTCATTATTTTTAAATTTGTTTATATTATTTTTTTTTAAATTTATTTATTATATTTAAGTTTGTTTATTACTAAAAAATTTATTTTTAATATTTTTTATTATTTGGTTTTAAATATATTTATATATTTATATATAAATATTTAGATTTTTTAATCATATTAAATATATTAGTTAGATTTTGACTAATAACATGTTAAAATTCGAAATTCCACTAGTTAAGTCAAAAATAAATCAAATTAAATTTGAAAATTTTGACAAATGATAACTGCTTATAATAGAACAAATATTTATGAATATTAAAAATTAACATTTTCTTTGATCTATTTTATCGACATAAATCACACAACATTTTATTTTTTAAATACGTATACACATGTTAGATTATATATATATATATATATATGAAGTAAATAATCTCAAAAGATACATTCAGTCTCCCATGAATAAATAACTATTTAAAGCCTCATTTTCACCACAAACAATTTCGCACTTTATATAATATTTTTTCGTAGCTTGATTTCATAAATAATTTCGCCCATTTACGAAAATTCGTTGCGCCACAAACACATTTCTTATGCATATTTGAAACTTTTATATGCGAGTTTTTATTTCATTTTGTTGTATTTCGTTTTTTATTTTTTTGATGTGCGCTAAGAGATTGACAACTTTTCAATTTTGATGAAACATAAGAAGCTTTCGTTTCGTTTCGTTTCGTTTTGGGCTGTTGCCTCCTGCCAAACCGCAGTGTTTATTTAATTTTTAATAAACCATTATAGGTAAGCCTCAAACGCAGTCGCTTCTAACTTATCAATGCTGTCAAGGTATACAAATATAATAAAGTGAAAAGAAAAATAAAAAAAAATACAGACAGAAACAACAACAACAACAACAAAAACAACAAGTTGCCTGAGCCGTTGTCCCTCACATTAAAAAGCAGAAGAAAAATGTGAAATCAAACGACAAAGTTCTCAAGTCCTCAAGAACTTGGCATAGGTGCGTGCGTAGCTCTCTCAGGCTGTCGCTTGCAGCCCCAGTCCCAACCCCAACCCCAGCCCCAACAGCGGCCCCAACTCGGTCGAGGCATTACTTTTACTTTGCTGCGTAAATTTCGAGTAGAATTTATGGCCGCTTTATATTTGGCATCAAATATGCATGAGCCAGCGTTTAAGCCAGTTTCCAAGTTCCAATTTCTGGTGCTGCTTTCGGGCTGTGGCAATAAATTTGTGCATTTGGCTGCCGACTGTCGCTGCCATGTGCTAAATTTAAAGATTGTTTCACAATTCCAGAGCTAGCCTATTAAGGGGGCGAGTTGAGTTGAGTTGAGTTGAGTTTTTCAGCTATTCACATTAGGGCCCAATAATCGTTAAAATCCAAAGCGCAAAAAAAACAGAGAAAAAAATAAAGAAAAGTTATGCGTGAAGCAGCCATGAAAATCGCATTAAAATTAATTTGACAGCCGTCTGGCAGCCAGTCCTACCGAATTGTATTTAAGTAATACGAGACGAAGACACGAAGCAAGGTGGCAAATGGATTTCTCGTTCACACACACACACACTCTCTCTCTCTCTCTCTCTCTCTCTCTCTCTCTCTCTCTCTCTCTCTCTCTCTCTCTCTCTCTCTCTCTCTCTCTCTCTCTTTTTAGGAGAGAGTGCTATCTAGCTGGACGCATCAGTTCTCATTTTCTTGCCGAATTTATGTCAAAAGTTTTCCTTCTCTCAC
Source organism: Drosophila hamatofila (assembly GCA_035045345.1). NCBI lineage: Eukaryota > Metazoa > Arthropoda > Insecta > Diptera > Drosophilidae > Drosophila > Drosophila hamatofila. The sequence continues at coordinate 4,918,649 of JAWNPA010000032.1, forward strand.
ATACTCTCTCTATCTCTCTCTTTGTTGTTGTTGCTCCCATTCATTTATTTCTTAGCCATTGCCATTAAAGTTACTTTTTGGCGCTGGCCTCGCAGCATTCGCTTCCTTTAGCCATTTCACAGCGTCGTCTGTCAACGCATTTTGTCTGCTCATTTCGCTTGACTGCCTCAACTGCTGCTGCTGCTGCTTCTGCTGCTGCTGCACGCGTTTCAGTCCTTTTTAGTCTTTCCATTTTTGCAGTTGCGTTTCTAATTAAAACTTTCAAGTCGACAGCGGCCAGCCAGGCGTTCGTCCATTCGCTAGCACTTAGGCAAATTGCCAGAATTGCAAACGTCAACGAATTGTTCGCATTCTCTCTCTCTCTCTCTCTCTCTCTCTCTTTTTCTTTGTCTCGCTCTCTATCTAGCAACGAGTTCATGTAGCATTTCTCATTTCTTTTGAAATAGGTCAAGATATGTTTTGTGATACTCGCATCTTCAGAATTATAGGCGAGAGTCTAAGAGACTCGCTCTTTGCTTAGCACTCGCTACTTGGCTTTCATTACTCGTTACTTCTAGGACTGTGAAAAGTAAAGAGTGTTGAGTGGAAGTAATGAACATTGCTTGAACAGAAAGAGAAATCAATATTCTTTCTGGCTCTTCTTACTCGATACACTCGTTACTTCAAGGCGAGTGGGAACTAAGAAAACTTACTATTATGAGAAAAGGTAGAGAGAGAGAGAATATTAAGAGTGATCTAAGAGAGAAACATTATTAAGAGGCATCAATACTCTTTCTCTCTCTTTTCTAGCAATACTCGTCACTTTTCAATCATTTATTTGCACTCATTACTTCACACTCGTTACTTTTGCTATCTTTTCTAATTTCTAGCTATTCGTTGCCTTGTTTCCTTCAACTAACTACTACAATTCTTACCAATGGTTACTAGTTACTCGCTTTTTGTGTTGTATGGTTTGTCTTGTCCTGCACTTGTTACTCAAACCTCTATTCACTATTCAATTTATTCGCCTTAGTCCCTTAGCTTTATTTTACAATTTTACGTTCTTTTTTACAATTCCTTACTTCACCTAACGCAACATTTTTTCTATTTTAAATATAACTTTTGTCTAGTTCTTTCATATTCCCGATTTGTTACTGTCTGTTGTAGCACTCGTTGTTATTTGTTTGTCACATTGAACATATTCTATTTGTTATTTGGTATTTCTTTACAGTTCTAATTTTATCTCTTTCATGGCTTTCACTCTTCCTTTCTAGATCTTTCTTGCCATCTTCAACTCCTTGCTCTATTACTCACTCTCCTTTCGCTGTCTACCCCACCTCCTGCCATTATCTATCTCTTTTTTCCGCTTCTTAATTATATACATTCACAATCCATGGATATGAGTGCACACTTGACTGATTACGCATACGCCACGTGTACGCAAATATAACTAATTTTTTACAAACAAAAAAAGGAACAACAGAGACACACCCACACACACACCCATACACACACACACACACGCTCACCGAGAGAGATAACTGTTTACGCATAAATTTTGCGGCTGACTGCAGTTTGGTATGCAAATATTGACATATGCAAAAATAAAAGCAAATTCCCCGAATGCTATCAATATCACATTAATTGACATGTACATATAAAACGATACAAAATGTCGGCCCAGCTATTGAGACACGTCACAGACAGAGACAGAGAGAGAGAGAGAGGGAGTGAGGGAGTGAGAGATCCCGCAGCGAAAAGGACCTGAGGTGAATGAATGATGGCTGAATGCTGGCTGCCAGCACGGATGCTTGAATGAATGAATGAATGACGCCTCGTCTCGTCTGCTGCTTGACATTAAAAATGCAGGAAAAGTCGTCAACGGGCGGCAGTTAACTGCAGTTAATGAGCTGGCAAACGGTGCAAAAAGGCACTTGCAGCTAATTAAATTATCATTATACATAAAAAATACAAAAAGCAAACGAAACGAGTGAATGAAGTCGAAGAAAATTTTCTTATAATTGCTGGACGGGAAATTAAAAATCATAAAATATACAGCGAACTGGCGCCGGCCAAAGATGCTCGACGAACAAAATTTGCTTGAGCAAATGAAAAATTCAATTTCCGTTGCAAATTTGCTAAATTCTCATAAACTGTAAACGCTAATGGAAATAAAATATAGAAGAAGAAAAAAAAAAGGATAGTCCCCTTTTGTACATAAAGAAGGCAGAGATAGATGAGAGCCTTTCTTATGGGTTTCTTTTGGCTTCACTGTAAAGAAATTACACAGAAATGCGAAGCTGAAGTGAAGCAAACAAATGTAGGAAGTGAATTGAATTACATAAACATTGATTCCACGTATGCTTTACAATTTCTAATATAAACAAATCAAAAATAATAATAGACACACATATTAAAAAAAAAATTCAATAGAAAAAAGCAATAGCAGTAAGATGCTTTTGTAAAGCAAACAAAGAAACCATGTGGAACATGCCTAAAATGGCTATTTTAAAGAAGGTTTCTAAGAATTACAAATAAAATAAAGTGAACATAAAGATATAAAAAATATATATATATATTTATATATATATTTAAAACATGTATAAAATAAAAAAATTCCTAATGCTAAATATATGAATAGAATTTTTTTGAAATGCTGAAAATATTTTATGACATTTTATATGATTTTTTTATGTATGTATGTATTTTATATTTTTTTTTTTTTTTTTTTTGTATTCTCTAAATATTTTTTATAGTTTTGCTACAAATTTTTTATATTTTTGTTGTATTTTATATGGGTTATTTTTTATGTATGTATTTAAAATTTTTTTTTTTTTTTTTTTTTGTATTTTTTAAATATTTGTAATAATTTTGAATTTTTAATTTATATGCTACAAATTTTTTATATTTTTGTTGTATTTTATATTTGCTTTTTTTGTATTACAAATCTTTTTTTTTTTTTCAATTTTTAAACTTATATTTAACTTATAAATTATATTTATTTATTTATATATAAAAATTATATATATATTTTTCATTTATTAAAATAATTAATGAAATTTTAAGCCTGAATCTTTAATTCTTTTTATTGATACAAATATAAATTGCATACTTTTAGGTGGTCATAGGCTATGATTTTACTCGAAATTTAATCAACAAAAATTTGAGCTGGCAGAAAATGAAGTTCTCATTATATTTTCTACTCTGGCCAATGAATTTTTACAATTTGCAGCAAAGCATATCGAATGAGCCCCATAGGAACAATCAGCTTTTTATTTAGGTAGAGACGCAAAGGGGCAGCCAAAGCACAGCATTCATTCTCTACTTAATTTCAGCTTTTTATTTGTATTTGTTTTTCATTTTGGCTAAACATCAAATGCTTAATCAATATGCAGCTCATAAAGTCAGCCAACAACAGTCAATTCATTGCAGGCAAACAATTCAATATTCAAAATTGAACAAATCTTTTGATTTCTCTGAATGCATTTTCATGTTCGCTGGCATTTTGCTAAGTCGGCCAGACAATTGTTTGCGGCGGGTCGAGTCGAGTTAAGTCTTCCTTTCACACGTCCGCTTTTTGTTGGCATAGTTTGACACAGCTCCAACGCAATTATTACGTGAGAATTATATCAAAATTGGTAACAATGGCGCGTGGGCGTGGTGGGGGGGGGGGGCCAGGCTAACCAAATTGCAGCTGCCAAGTAGATTGCCAGCAGCAGCAGCAGCAGCTGCTGCGTGTGTGTGTGTGAGTGTGTGTGTGTGTGACTGCCTGCAGGGAAAAAGTGCAGAAGGCAACACGACACGAGCTAAAGCAATGCCAGCACACACACAGAGTGAGAGGGAGAGAGAGAGAAGGAGTGAGGGAGGCAGCAATGCACGAGTCGAGTGAATTTGCTCTTGTTAATTGCATGTTCTGCATATCACTTATAAATGCACTCGCACACACACACACACACACACGCTGTGGCAGCACTTTACACTTGCAAGTTTACACACACACACACACACACAATGTCTGGTAAAAGTTTTGCCATAATTGGATTTTCAAAGTTAATTACCAGCATTGAATTTGGCTGTAAGAACACACCAAACAGTTGTCTGCAGATATATATGTGTGTGTGTGTGTGTGTGTGTGTGTGTGTGTGTGTGTGTGGTATATGTTACAGCTTCGCTCGATTACAATGTAATTTGGTATGGATTTTGTGCCTTTTTAATGGCCACACAGAGGCAAAGTCTTTGTCTTTTGATCTAAGCCCCAATCAATGGGCAGGCAAAAGTTGTTGGACGCCTGTCTGTCTAAGCGTATGCAAACTAATACTAGCAAAAAGGATAGAGACCAGCAGAGAGAGGGAGAGAGATAGAGAGAAAGAGAGACTCCAAGAAAAGGCAAATAAGATTATGTGTTATTATTTAGCCGGCGGCAACAAATCTCTTCGACTGGCAATGCACCAAAAACTTTGCCAATTCAAAATCTCAGCAGCTCACACTCCTCTCTCTCTCTCTCTCTCTCTCTCTCTCTCTCTCTCTCTCTCTAACTCTACCCCTCACTTGCTCTCAATGGCTGCTTGGTGTGCCTTTAATGTCTTTATATATGCATGGCAAACAGGCCAAAAGAGCTGCACAAGAAAAAAACTCGCACTGCAATGGCGCACACATAAAATGCAACATAATTTTCTTATGACTCACACACACACATACCGAGACAGGTGTGTGTGTGGGTGTAACAATGAATGTTATCTGCTTAAGCTGCGCCTCGTTTATCCTGGCAGCAGTCGCAGGCACTGCGAGCTGCTGTCTGCCGAGGCAGCAAAAGTCAACGAAACGGAAGAAGATTGCAATTTAAGGGGCCCAGCGCAGCGAGAGAGAGAGAGAGAGAGAGAGAGAGAGAGAGAGAGAGAGAGAGAGAGAGAGAAGAAGAGAAGTAACAGAGAAGTTTTCTTTTTTTTTTTTTGAAGGTGCAGTAAACATGATTTTTTTTTCTACCATTTTCTGTGTCTGCTGCAGCAGCATCTGTAAAGACAGCAGCAAAAATATTGATGGCCCTGTTGTAAGTTCGCTTTGTGCACAGTAAAAGTCAAGAAGGCCAAAGGTGCGACGGAAACCAACTTAAAAGAGTTAAACTGAGAGAGGAAGAGAGCGGAGCGAGGGGGGGGGGAGGGAGAGCAAAAGAACGTGAGATGCCAGCGAACTGCAGCTTAACCCATTAGGCAACAAGCTTCAAGGGCAATTTATATAATATAGAAGAGACAAATTTCGAGTCATCAATGTGAAATATAATAACATTATATTTCATATAGAAAAATGTTATATAAAGTATCATATGGAAACTATTTTATTGCAAGAAAAAGAAATTAATGATTTGAGATAAATTCCTATGATGTTAAATGAGTAGAAAAATAGAACTTAAAGTAATATTGTAGGAAAGGCTGACAAATATGAGCATATGTCATATTTTTATGTGTATGAACAGTTAAGGTAGGAGAGAAAGAAACAGATATATAACATTGCATATTAAAGGAATATGAGAATTGGGAAAAAGGGTCCATAAAACAGCTTTGAAAGATGTTGAAAAGCTAAAGCTTATAGATGAATGGAAAAGATAAACATAGAGCGCGAAACATACTGGGAGTGAAAAGGAACAGTGAGAGAGTGAGACAGATAGAGAGGGAGAGATACGCATAGTGGGGCAGAGCGATGGAGATAAAAAGAGAGAAAAAAACTTTGAAAGACAGAAATCGAATGAGAAACTTTCTGGCAAATAAAGAAAGAGAGCTCACACGAGTAAGCCAGACACAGAGTGAAATGACGAAAGACAGAGATAGAGGAATAGCAGGATAAATAACAAAGAGAGATCAGCTTACCAAAGACCTTAAGACAGAGTATGTAGGAACAATTAGAAAAAGAAAGAAATATTAAGACAGAAATTCAGCTAAGCATCCAATTAAATTAAAAACTTAAAAAAAAACAAGTAAGAAAACTCTAGTCGAGAGTGCTCGACTAGATAATACCCTGAACCAAACAAACACAAAATACATTTAATATGGTTAAATACTTAGACTTCAATATATTTCAAATATATATATATTGAAGTCTAAGTATTTAACCATATTAAATGTATTTTTTGTTTGTTTGGTTCCGGGTATTATATATATATATATATATGTATATAGTTATATATATATATATATATATATATATATATATATATATATATATATATATATATATATATATATATATATATATATATATATATATATATATATATATATATATATATATATATATAATATAAACATATATATATATATTAATTAAATAAAAATTATTATAAGCTTATATATCACCAAAGCTTGAAAATAAAAATATTTTTAATTTTTTTAAAAAGCCCGCCTGTTCAATGCTGCAGATCAGTGCTTAAAAGTTCATTTTAATAGTGATGATACTTTGCAGCATGTACATACATATGGATAAATTGGAACATGTATATGTAAGGGTGTATGTGTGTAACGCTCGAAAATACTTGCAATTATACATACAAACATTTATGTATATGTAGAAATGTAGGACTATGTTAGCATATACATGTGTGCATACATATGTATTGCCAAAACAAATTAATAGATGGCGCAACGCGCTTTAGTTATTTGAAATTAGAAACATTCTATATTATGAACATTATCATTTGATTCTGTTAAACTTAGCATATGCTATAAAGTTGCTTAAGATGTAAATAGAAAAGAAAATGTAAATATTTGCGTGGGTAAAAGAATTGAATAATTTATTTATTTTCAATTTATTAAAAATAAAAAATCATTCACATATTTTCACTGCAATTTAAAGAATTTGTTCAAATTTATGGTCGCTATCCAAAATGTTGACTTTCCATTTTATTAAGACACCAAGACTCAAACCGAGAAATTCTCGATGAACGTTCACCTCGATCACCTCAAAAAGTCACCTCATGCTCTCATGCTAAAAAGATTGAAAAATTAAATTCTACCGACTTTGCCTCCGAAGTCGAAAGGCGCGCCTCGCCTTTAATAACAACGCCACCTCGCCACTTAAAATCGAAACGACAAAACTGCAATAAGTTGACCGCTAGAGCGCCATCTAGTAAAACTAAACTAAACTAACAGCTGAGAATTTTAACACAATAAATCGCAATTTGATTCTTAGAATATGCTAGAAGAGGTTTGAGTGTATGTGTGCACACGTATAGGAAAACTCTTTTTGCTGCTGCCACGTGCGTTTGTTAGTTGGCCAAACGTTTTGTTTATTAATTTGTGTTGACTAAACGGAATTTAATGAAACTTTTAGCATATTATGTACATATTCTATTGAATATTTTACATTTTATAAAAATGCCAACTCATTCACAATTAGCTATACATGCAACTGACCTTCAAAGGGGAGTTTGGTCACATTTGGAGCCGGTATCCAAAATATAACAAAAATTGAAATTCTGTAAAATTCATCTAAACCTATATGCAAAATTTGGAGACTCTAGCTTTAAAGATGTAGGAGATATAATTTTAAAACGGATTTTCGATAGGGTTTTTAATCGATAAAAAAAAAACGGGAGTAGTTATCGTTTTTTGGAGATAAACTCGATCTGCGCGTGCAATGCACGGACCTAACAAAAAAATTTCAAGTCTCTAGCTCTTATATCTTCTAAGATCGACGCGTTCAAACATACGGACAGACGGACGGACGGACGGACGGACAGACGGACGGACGGACAGACGGACGGACGGACGGACGGACAGACGGACATGGCTAAATCGACTCAGCTCGTTGCCCTGATCAAGAATATATATACTTTATGGGGTCGGCCACGCCTCCTTCTGACTGTTACATACATTTAACAAAACCATTATACCCTGATTTCCCATTTTCAATGGGTTCAGGGTATAAAAACTTTAAGGCATTCTTGCAAATTTTATATAAATACATTTTATTTTAAATAAAATTTATAAATTCTTCTCGCTCAGCAACAAAAAAATATTTCTTTCAAATAACAAATAAAGCTGAAAAAACAAACTTATGGTATATGCCAACTATTTACCACTAAATTTAATTCGAATTAGTAAACAGTTTGAGCTCTTATAAAATTGCTAAAATTCAATAAATTCCGCTCAATAATCAAACACAAAACAATGAACTTGAGCAATTGCAAATGCAAAGCCTAAACTCAAGTTCACAATTCAAATATTACAAAAATTTGGAGTAGAGGAAGAGGAAGAGGAAGAGAAAGAGACGCATATCATAGTTTGTTTGCGGAGGCAAAAACTTTAAAACTTTAATTAATTCGGTTAAGACAACAACAGCAGCTGCGTTTGAGAGCTGAACTTTTAGTCTGATTTTCAGCTGACAAGAGCAGCTAAGGAATTTTACTACTGTGCGTGTATGTGTGTGTATATGTGTATATGTGTGTGTGTGTGCGACTCTTGCATTATCAAAACTATTTTGCAAGTGTAAACAAACAAAAGTTTTTCGCAACTGGACGAAAATTTCGCACACGCGCACTCCATGGGTTAAGCGAGTTGAAGTCGGAGAAATCACAGATCTTTGGGATTTGAGTCTGTTCTTTTTCTTGAATGCTGGGGGTAAGTGTGCTAGGTAAGGTACCGTTATTTCATTATCAGTTTTGCATGACAATGCACAAAAAGCGACAAGCCAAGGTGAGAGCGAGAGCGTGAGAGAGAGAGAGAGACAGAGTGTGACTCGAGTCAAGAGTCGAGTCGAGTTGAAAACTTTGCAACATTGCTGCAGTGCATGATTTTTTTTTTCTGCCTTTTCATGCAACACCGAAACGGGCCAAAAATTGCTTTGGCCAAAGTGGTAAAACCGGTTCAAGTTGCAAGCTAAGATACATACACATATGAGCCACGCCTCCCTCTCTGCCCCTCCCACACATGCTGATAGTGCGAATGTGTGCGGTTAACATGGCTTAAGAAACTTTTGCGGCAAAGTTTTCCATTTTTTTTTAAAATTTTTTTTTTGTTGCCTTTTGTTGTTGTTTTTGCTGTTGGCCGAATTGCAACAACAGATAAGTTGCAACTTTCAAAACTTGCCCCCAAAAATGTTTTCTGTTTTCTTTACATTTTCGAATTGTTGTTTTTTGCGTTTACATTTCGCTTCTTTTTTTTTTTTTTTTTTGTGTCATGTTTACAGGATGCCCTCTTTTACACTGCAACAACAACAGCCAGGCAAATGCAGTTTTTGTTATTTTCTTTTTCTTTTTCTGCTTCTTTTTTTTTTTTTTTGTGCCAAAAAACTTTGTGGCTGCAACACTTGTTGAGTGAGAAAAAAAAAAAATATATATAACACTGAAATCTTTATGAATTAACAGCTGACTGTAGTGTGGAGATATGATATCGTGAGAGTTTTGAGTTTACTTGAAGTTTGCTCTTCTTGATATTGTTTTTCTTTTCGAGCAAACGGAAGTTCCAAGAGTATTTGACATAATAATGAATATTTCAATAACGACGTCATATTTAATACAGTACTTTACGTTTTTTTTTTTTTTTTTTTTTTTTTTTTTTGGAGTTATCGAAAGAGACAAAAATAAACTTTTTGCTATGGAACATATTCCTCCTCAGATTCTGTCTTCTTTTTCATATTCCTTATATGAATAATCTATATCCAATATTATACATTCTATATTCCTCATTCCATTCTATCTTATTTCTTTTATTCCATATCTTTTATCCTCCATCGTTCATCTTACATATCCTATCTTCAATCTGCAATTTTCTATCTAACATTTTCTATTCTCAATATTTTATCCTTTATCCTCTATTGTCTATCCTCTACAGTTAATCTTCCATATTCTATTTTCCACATTCCATTCCATTCCATTTTATTTTAATTTTTATTTATTTGTATTTTCCTTTAATTTTCTATATTCTATCTTTTATCCCTCATTCTTCATCGTTTATCTTTCATCTTCCATATTTCACCTTTGATCTACCATATAAAATCTTCTATTCTTTATCCTCTACCCTTTATCCTTTATCGTCTATCCTCTATCTTTAATCTCATATTTTCCATCTTTCATCTTTCATCTCCTTTCTCATTTATCTCATTTGATTAACACCTAAAATTTCCAGCGCATTTGACAGTCTGGCATCTCCATCGCTCTCTTCCACCCAGTACATGCTTATGGCTTGCACTGCACCACCCGTCAGCCTGCAGCAACCACATAGTCCGCACCCTAGAGAACATCTCTCCCGGCAGCCCAAACTTTTGCACTAGATGCGGCCGCCAAAGGAAAAGTATAAAAAACGCAGCCAAAAGAACTTTTTTCTCTCTTCCTTTTTTTTTTTGCAAACGCTTACCCAAACTCATATGCCACGCCCCCTCCGCCCGCTTTGCACTTCCTCAGCTGTATCACTTGATCAACAGTGCAAAATTCAATTTCACTTTTGGCACGCAAAAAAACTTTTGACTTTTTCGGTGGGGCACATCACTTATCATATTCGAATTGCTTGCACCACCCTGACCACCCACACAAACGCTAAGCAGGTGGTGCGAAACTCTTAGCTTCAATAAACTTTTCGACTTTAAGACCGAGAACCGCGCGTCGAAATTTCATTTATAAAAAATTGCATTGCAGAAGCTGCACAAAGCGCAAAATTAACCAGCAAAAAAGAAAGGCGGGTTTAGATTGAGGGGAACAGAAATGGGAGTGGGAGTGGCCGTGGCTGTGGGGCAGTGGGGCGGAAGGTGGTTGGGAGGCCTTCACAGTTTATTACAATGTGCTGCTGCTGGCGTTGCAAGTCCCCTGGTGCATGCAGCAGCGAAAAGCAGTGGAGACAAATTTACTCAGTGAAAACACCCAGAGGCAATCTGTAAGATACAAAAGTATCTTTTGCCAGCTGCGGCGACGCATTGCTGCCTGCGAACTGGGCAAAAGTAATGACCAAAGCACGAGCTACACAAAAAAAAAGAAAACAAAAAAAAAAGAAGAAAAGTAAAACAAGTTAGTTGTTGCTGTTGTTGCCTCTACTGCTGCTGTTGCTTTTTACGCCCGTTGGCCACTTGAGAGGAAATATCCGAGCATTTGAACATTTACGCTTCATCGATTGCGGACCAACTTGCGCCCGGTTAAGACACAGAGAGAAAGATGGTGAAAAAAACAGCAGCAGCAGCAGCAGCAGCAGCAGCCCGTAAAGTATCTGCCAGATAGAAACGAGTGCGCACAAGGTAGCAAAGTTTGCTGCCCAAACAAATAAACCACAGAGCTGACCGAACCAAACCCGTCCCGTCCCGTCCCCTCTGTCATCGTCGTCGTGGCTAAAAACTTTTGTTTGCCCAAGTGCAGCGAGCAAAGCGATAAAAAGCCACAGCACGAAACCTAGCTGAGCCACTGAACAGTTGAAAGACAGGGCGCAGTCGAAGTGGGCTGCTAAACTCGTTGGGCTGACCAGGCCCAAGTTTACGACCAGCTTCCACCATTTGGCCACACATTTGTTGACAGCGTTGACGGCGTGCCTGACTGTGTGTGTGTGTGTGTGTGGGTGAGTGGCGCAAGGGGCGGCGGATAGCAAGCCAATTGATGCGGGCGGCCTCAATGGGCGTGCCTGACAATTTTCCCATTAGCAGCGGGCTAGACAGGCATTTGGATGATTAAAATATATGCATATGTTGGCAGTAAAACAACATACAAAAAATAAATTTAAAAAAACTAAAAAAAATTTAAAAATAATAATAATTGTAAGTTTAAAATATAATTATTTGATTACAAATTTAAAAAGTATATAACAAAAAATGTGCAAAAATTTAATTGTAAATTTAAAGCATTTAAAAACAAAATATATGCAAAAAAAAAAAAAAAAAATGCAACTATAAATTAAAAATATTGTATAATAAAACATATTTTTACAAAGATAATACAACAATTTATATATAATATATATATATAAATTTACAATATATATATACAAATATTTAAAAAAAAGAATTTAAAAAAATTAATAAAATATTTATGTTAAAAATAATATACTCATATAAAATATGCAATAAAGATATACAAATAAAAAAATATATGCATATTACACATTTAATATTTTATACTTTACTTTTATAATATAAATATTATTTAGTATATAAAAAAGTGAAATATATGTTTGAAAAAAATCAAATTGAATTTCAATATGTTAATTAATATGATTATAAAATATAAACAATAAAATTTATAAAAATAATACTATATAAAAAAGCATACAAATTCAATGAAAATATTTGACGAAAATTGAATATTTTCCGTGTTTCACAAACAATTTGCTGCAGCTGAGCTGTAAAAGCGCTTGCCACACGCGCTTGCAACTTCATTTTTCATATGCTCAATGGGGCATGCTGCTAATTGGCAGCCAAAGCCAAATGCGAGAAGATGCGCTCAGCAGCAGCATCAGCATCAGCAGCAGCTCAGCTGCAGCTCAGCTTAGCTGTCAGCGCGAGCAAAGCGAATAGCAGAAGAAGCAGAGGAAGAAGCGCAGCAGCAGCAGCAGCACCAGCAACTAGCAAAACTTAATGAACGAGAAAGCAAATGACATTTATAATACTAGGAGTTAAGAGTTAAAAGCAACTAAATAGTTTTAAGTTTAATGCTCGACGAAGCTGAGCCACGGAGCAAGTCATCAATATGGGAAAGTAAGTGGAAATGGAAGAGCTCAAGGGCAGGCAGACTGTATGGAGAGCAGGAGAGGGTTGTAAAGAGGATATGTAAATCGATATATATATATATGTATATATATATATGTATATATATATATATGTATATATAAGCTGGGCTAATAGTTGAGTCTATAGCCGTCTATGGCTTTCCTTCGATTATAAATTTTTTGTCATGAATCCTTACATAGATTAGACTCTCTAAGCCAGCCCAGAATTGGGCAATTCGAATCATAATCAGATTATATAGATATATACACAAAAAAGGGTTTAAAAAATTAAAATAAGATACTCGGATCATAAAACCAAATTATAAAACAAATTATTATATTAAAATTTTATAGCAAATCATTAAAATGAAATAAAACATTTTTAATCATATTATAAAATATAATAAAATGCATACATATATTTCTAAGCTAACTCCATATAGGACTTCTGTTTACAGTAAAATGCTGACTACAAATTTATCATAAGGGGAATACCCTTACTCTACGCAACTCAGTTGCCTTATAGAACACTATATATTCCAATTAAATACATTTTTTGTTTAAGCTCCAACTTTTTGCACGCTTGCAACTATCAAACTTTATTCAACAATTATTTGCTTGGCGTTGTTTACATTTCTAAAAACTCGTTGACTGCAAAAACAACTAGAATAAATCCACTCATATATATTTATTTGTTCATTAATTAGGCAACAATTGGCTTTCATTGAGTTTTACTACCTTAATTGAATATACTAAATTTCACAACATTATTTATATTTTTTACAAGCTTAAAAACTACTATTTTGATTATTTGTTTTATTTTCATTTTCAAATTTATTTTCATTTTTTTCCCTGATATTCAAAGCGCAGCAATCAAACAAGTTAAATGATATACGAAATACCTAAATATTTATAACTACTTTTTTTTTAGCCATAATTATTATTTTGCTTTTCGGAGTTCATCTCGAGTAGTAATAATAATAATAATAATAATAAATGCATTTATCTGCTTCGCTGGGCATTTATCACATCTGTTTTTCTTCTTCTTTTTCGCCACGCATAAATTTGAAAAATGTTTTGCAAATAAATTATTTGCATGCAAATATATAAACAGAGACATACAGATGTATATGTATGTACATATATTTTGATAATTTATGCTTGCTAACAGAATTTTTTCCATTGCCAATTAAAATGTGCTCGAAAATTTGCAGCTGTTAATATTGTAATAATTTTCAAATTTTGTATCGCCCTTTTTTTGTTTCTCTTTGTTTTTTGCATATTGCAAAATCAACAACAGAAATTGCGATTTTTTATATTTTTTGCGCATGTTACTGAAGCATATTCATTTTATACCCTGAGAACTCATTGAAAAAGGGGAGAATTGGGGCATCAAGTTTTTGTTCAAGTATGTGTAATGGGCAGAAGTAGGCGTGGCAGAGGCTATATAGAGATGAGGTGATAGAGTCCATTAATAAAGTTGATATAAACTAGTACAGAAGTAGGCGTGGCAGAGGCCATAAAGAGATGAGGTGATAGAGTCCATTAATAAAGGTTATATACTATTAAAGATAGACTTAACATTTTGAAATATAGTAGGAAATGTTTGAATTTCATGATCGATAACTTGTCCGTTAACTATAATAATCGATAACATCGATAACCCGAAGTGTCTCAAAAGAATTCAAAAATTTTGAAAAGAAGAGCTTTGGGTTCAACTCTCAAATGTGCATATGATTATTGGGGCTCTAGAATAACTATGTCAATGAATAGGAACACAGAGATAGAACATCTAGAAACCAAATTCTTGAATAGTTAATTTCCCATAGTTGAATTTATATAGGCACAGTCCATGTGCATATGGACAACAGATTCTTATAGCAAACCCAGCTCTGCTTACAGCTCTTCTTATAGTTCAGGGTATCTGCTAGTCGATCACTCGCATGCACCACATTCTCACATATCTCTTCTCTTTTTTTGATTTAGCTGTTTTGTGCTTGGGTCTCGTTTTTTTTTTTTCACAAGCTTTTCTCTTTATGCTTTGTCGGCCACAAAGGACACGAGTCGCATCGTGTGCTAAGCAGCATCACAGGAAACCGGAAAAAGGAAAAATCACTGGCAATTTGCATAAGATACAATTGAGTGAGTGTCGTCGGCGTTTTTCTTTTCATTTTCTTTTGCTTGTTTTTTGTCTTTCTCTTTTTTTTTTTTGTGTTTAGGTACACATACATATATACATACATACACACATATATTTTCGTGCGCATTATTTTGCCTTTGTACGCTCGTGTAATGAATTATCATATTTCATGTGGCTTCCACTCGCACACACGCCAAATGTTTGCATTCAAATTTGTGACCCAACCAAGGAACATATATACATGTGTATGTATGTGTATATGTCTTTGTCGAATGCGACCAAGCCGCAAAAAAATGAGTTACACAAACGAAATGCCGCAAAGTATGCAATAAAAAGAAGCAAGCAATGCTTGAGCTGCTTAACTTTAGTTGAAGTGTTACCCCAAGAGATACTCAGTAATGTGCTCAAGTATCTCTGTGTGTGTGTGTGTGCGTGTATTATAAGTCAAGGTATCTTAGAAGTCATAGTTTGCTATGCTAGCTGACAAGTGCACGCCGAGCTTGTTACATACTTAAAAGTTTTGTTATAATGCAATAATGTCATGTACGTCTTTTGAATGTTGAGTCACTCTAAAAAAAATTGTGCTCTGGTACACAGATTACTTCTGATGATACACAGATTACTGCAGATGCTTCACAAGCGATTGTTAGCTATGAGGCCAAATTAGCATATGTTTAGTATTTTATTATATTTTTGTTCATTTTTATTTACTTAAATTTTTAGAATTTCAATTTTTTATTGTACTTTCCATTATTCTAACTAAAATTGTATTTTAACTAAAATTTTTACCTATTTGTGCAAAATTATTTTTGTATGTATATTATAAATTTATTTTAATATTATATATAGTTCTTTTATTTTTATTTATATTTTATAATTTTTAATTTTTAAATTTGTTGTTTTAATTTTTTTTTATTTTTAAAAACATGTTTTTTATATTTTTATTAATTTGTGTGTTTAAATATTTGTTTTTATTTATGTTTTTTTATATATATATTTATTAATGTAAGTTTTTTTTTTAATTTTAAAAAATATATTTTTCATATTTTTAATAATTTATTTTTTTTTTTTAAATTTGTGTGTTTTTTTTATATATATTTATTAATGTATTTTTTATTTTTTTAATAGGTGTTTTAAATATATTTTGTTTATATATTTTTTTAAATATTATTTTTGAATATTATTTCTGTTTCTTAATAATGTTTTCTTATGCTTACATTATTTGTAATTTATAATATTTTAATTTTACAATAAATATACATATTTTATTTCAATATAGAAAGACATATTATATTAAATTTGATTTATTTTGTTGGTAATGCGTATATTGTATGTCTTGTGTGGTCAACTTGAGAGCATAAATTATTAGAAATATTTTGGTAATAAATTGAAGAAATCAGTTTATATTGTGTTAGCTGCTTCTACATTTATATACATATATATTTCTATATCGCTTTTATATCTACTCTACTCTCCTCGCTTGTTCTGCTCGAGCTTTAATTTTTCATTCACAGGGTATTTGGTAAAAAACAAGCGCTCGCCCACAAACAAATACTGTAGGAGCAGCGCCGGGAGTCACAGTTGCTGAAAAGAGCATTACAAGCAGCAGCAGACAAGACAGCAGCAGCAGCTGCTCTCCGGCAGCGGCGGCGTAAATATAATTCATGAAAATAAACGTATAGCCAAAATAAAGTCGAGCATCGAGATTGGAGAAAAAGAAGCGGCAGCAAAGGAGTCAGCCACAAAAAGCAACAGCAGCAAAGACAACAACGTTGCTGCTGTTGATTTGGGTCGTGGCAAGGACTTAGCAGCTTAGTCTACAGTTGGCTGCTGCAATTGTTGTTCAGCTGCTCCTGCTGCGGCATCTTGGCAAGAAATGACACTAAAAATATGTCAGCAAAAGCAAGAAATATAAAAAACCCCACCAAAAAAAAAAGAGTAAAGCAACTCAAACTCTCAGCAACTGTCCATCTGTTTGTCTCACAGTCCCTTTCGCCCTTCGCTTTTTTTTCCCCACTGAAAATATGCTTTGCAACAGCTTTTATAAACTGAGTGGCCGCCGCTGTTCACTTTGAGTCTTGTCGCTGAACATTTCATTCATTTGTTTTGCGGTTTTGCCAGCTCTTTTTGGCTGCAGCGAGAGATTTTAATTTTTGTATGCGCCCTCATGTATTTTTGTTAACATTTTTCACAGCATTCATGCATGCGCTCACCTAAGCTGCGACTCCGACTCCGACTCTGACTCTGACACTGGACATGGCAAAAAGCTCGACATGTGGGTTAGCTCTCATGTGTCATGAGTTAGACTTCTCTCTCTCTCTCACTCTCACTCTTCCTCTCTTTCACTCTCCACACAACATTTTGACTGCCACTCAACTGCAGCTGGTTTGGAATTACACGCTTGTTACTCATGCAACGCGGTGCAGCTTAACACGGTGCTCCAACTCGCGATTCTGGCTAAACAATTGCAAAGTCTCAAAATGCGGCTGACAAAGAACGCTGCATTTGGGGGTGGGGAGAGGAGAGAAGCGAAGCGGAAGGGGCAATTGCAATTGCAATTGCAGTTGCACTCGTTTGCAGCCTTTCGATTTGCAAATTGCATAACAATTCGCCAGTTGCCAGTTGAAAAACTTTTCAAGTGAGTCGCCGCAACGGCTGCTGATGTGGGCGAGTGGGCGTGGGCATAGGCGTGGCAAGACAGGGCTCATAGCGCGCCAGACTTGGCAAGTTGAAGTCGGCTTGAATTAATGCTTCAAGAGATTTTTAGGTAACAACTAAGGCAACTTTAAACAGAGATTAAAATTGCAGCAAAATTAGTTCAGTTCATGAGCTGGTTCACATGAACACTAGAAAACAAACCCAAGTTTAGCTAAGTCTACATATTTTTTTTTTTAGAGAATGTAGTCGAAAACAGTTCAGTTCGTGAACTAGTTCGTCATAAAAACTAGTGAAATTTTAAAGCATAGAAAACAACAAACTTTAGCTAAGTCTACATATTATTATTATAGAGAATGTAGTCGAAAATAGTTCAGTTCGCGAACTAGTTCAGCATAAAAACTATATTACTATGAAATGCCAGGCAAATGGCATTTAAGCACCCACATATATATTTTTTAAATTGGAGAAAATTTAATTTTAAAATAACTAGTTCATAATATAGTTCCCTTGAATTTCATTAAACACTTAGAAAACAAAAATATTAGACGTTACTTACTTCAATGAAAATAGATTATTTAACTCTTGGAACTAGTTCAATTGTTACAATTTGCAGATCACGAACAGAGATTACAAAGAACAAATTTCGCAACAAACTTTGCTAAAGATTACTTTCCATCCAGCTATTTAGTCATCAAAAGAAGTTGAACAAAAGTTGAGCTCACGAACCAGTTCTATTTCAAACCAGCATTGAAAGCAACAGTTCTATTTCAAACCAGCATTGAATGACTAAAAAGATTTGTATTTGTAAAGAAATCAAATCAAACTGAATGCACTTTTCACTGCGTTCAAGTGAACTAGTTAAATTCGGTTTACTTCATGGCATTGGCATTCAGAGCAAGTGAAGAAGGTATAAATAGCTTTAAGCCACTGAATGGCCAACATTGCGTATACGCAATGTTGTATCATCAATCTAACCAACTAGCTAACTCTTGAGTAATCCCAACTCTCACTTCATCCACTATTTTTATGATAATTTTCTAGTAATATTATTGCATAGCAATTTTGAAATGGCAAACATTGTGCAGCTGTCAGCGAAGAACTGTAAAGCCCCCAAGCTCCACTCTCTCTCTCTCTCTCTCTCTCTCTCACTCTTTCTCACTCTCTTGACTTTTATTATATTGTACAATATTTTAATGTTAGATGGAGAAAGAAGAAAATTACTTTCATTTTCCTCGGAATTGGTTTTACAAGCAGCAAAAGCCAAGTTAAAAAACTTTCGAGCCAAAACAAGCAAAGAAAAGAAAAAAAATAAACTTTTCTCTACTCATTCGTAGCTGCTCCTTTTTTTTCGCCATGTAAAAAATGCAACAGTATGCCACGCCCCCATGCGCCCAACCTTTCGCTGTTGCATTACAACACTCAGCCGAGACTTGGAATTCGCTCGCTATCCCTCACTCTCTCACACTCTCTCTCTCTCCCTCTCTTTCGAGCAATATATGCAAAGCAAAAGTTTTTAATTTAGCGCCAACTTAGCGCTGAGACTTACAAACGCAAAGCAACTGCAAGAGAAATGACACGGCGTGCAGCAGCAGGCGAGGGGGCGTGGCATAGTTGTTGCGGAAATATGCTTTAAAAAAAAAAAATAAAGAATAATCAACTTGTGCTCAGATTGCAGCCAGCTGCTGCCCAAGAAATGGCCAACGCCTGCCTGGTCTGCCTTGCCTCCTAACTAATTCCCAAGCTGCAATTTTAGCAAGTCGAAATCCCCATTCAGTTGTTGTTACTCCTCTGATGGACTGGATGGATGTTTGCAACAGCAACAAGAAGAAGAAGGAGCAACAGCAGTTGCAGCAGCAGCAGCAGCAGCAACAGCCAAGCGCATCTCATGCGTAAATCTGCCCCCGAGCAGTCAGCACGAACAAATGGACAATGCTAACGGCTTAAGTCCGCCATCAGGCTGACTGCGTTGGGCCTCAGCACACCTCACCCCACCTCAACCCACCTTAGTTCCATGAAGAGCTTAGAGCACGGCAAAAGGCATTCCGAATGCCGACTCAGCCGGGCTCTGCTCGACTGCTGTTCGCCACAGCATGAAGCGAAGCAAGCTTGAAGCTCACTGAACCAGCCACACGCATCAGCTTCAGTTTATAATTCACAGCTGAGTGTGAAACAAAGCCTTGAATAGTAATAACACTTAAAGGTGAAAGTTGCAGGAATCTTTGCCAGCACTCTGAATCACTTGAGCATACATGTGTGTATATGCTATGCAACAGCAAATACTTAAGAAATTGAATTTTTGAACAGATATTTATACTTTAATTACTCTCAATTACTTTGGTAGTTGAAAAGGATATATAATATTATAAAAATAAGTGCTTTACCCTAAATTACATTCGTAATTAAATGTTTGCAAACAAAGAATATGGGATTTAATTGCGCTTATTTACTCTGATAACTCTTTAATTACTCACAATTACTTGGGTAATTAATAGGTGAATATACATTATAAATGAAATTAATATTTTACTCTGGAACTACTTTCAATTACATAGGTAATTAATAAGTTAAATAAATTAACTTGTTTTCATTATTTTTGTACTTAAAAAATTAAAATAAAATTACTAAATGAAGCTCACGCAGAGAATTATAAATATTTTTAATTACTGGTACAAAGAATTGCTGTTAATGTTATCCTTAATTATTTAGATTTTATCAAAAATTAAATATCATTTTTTAGGGTCAAAAATCTTGTACGGAAAAAGATTGACTAATATCAATTATTTATGGTATTCAAAAAAAAAAAAAAAATGTTTTGAAAATATTCTAGTTTTTATATTCATAAAAATATTATTAAATATTTATGGAATTAAATTAAATTCAACTTGAAAACAATATCAACTCTCTGCATAGAATTGCCTTAAAATTAAATATATATTTTTTAAATTGTTACCATACATTTTTAGCTTAATCAATTCTATATATTTTAGCTGCTAGTTTCGGAATACTGAAAGTCCCGGATAATAGCCCAAACTATAAGCCCTCTATTTATATGTATATATATGCTATTTTTACTCTTCATCTCTATAATGGTCCATCATAATCCTCACATCCTTTCGCACTTCCATTCAGTTTGCCAACTAACATAAATCGCTCAACTCAATTCAAGTTGAGTTTTAGTTTAGTTCTGCCTTTTTTTTTTTTTTTTTTTGTTTCTGCGCACCTTTTAAACTTGAACTAGTTCAGAGCCAGTGCCATATGAGGAATGGGTAGCTGGATCATGCTATATACAAGCTGCTCAGTTGGTCAGCAACGGGACGGGGCTTTGTGTGGTGGAGTTGGCTGAAATGCAACTTTTATTTTTGTTACATTTCACAATTTTTTCGTTGTTGTTGTTGCTGGTCATGTTTTTTTCCCATTTATTTTTTTTTCGGAATTCTTGTTTTTTTTTTTATATGTTATTTAACCCTTGTCAAGTCGCGGCCCCAAAAAGAACGAACGAACGAACAAAAAGTGGAATATTCGGGTCACTTGACGCACAGCAAACAACAACAAGCAAGAGCAGGAGACGGACGCCGAAGAACAGGAGCTGGGAAATTTATTGTGCGTCGTTGTCGACGCCAGTTTTTAGTTTTTGGTCAGAGGTACGATTGCCAAAAAGACAACAACAACAACAACAACAAGAACTAAAACAAACGTGCTGCTGTTGTTGTGCATTTGCTCCAGTTTGAATTCCCTTCGCACACACACCTCGCTTCATTGACTGGGAAATCGTTTGGGTGTATTTTTGCTTTTGGTTCTTATATAGGTTGACAGCATTTTATTTTTTTTTATTTTCTGGATTTTTTCTATTTTGTTTTAATTTATTGAAGCACTTTTCAAAAAGCGCGACATTGTTGACCGGCCATATAGATAATATTAATAGCTTCTCAAGTGGTCAAGCCAAAATACAGAGGAAAATAGAAAAAAGGTGAATGCCTCTCTCTAATGGCCCCTACCTAATCTATGTGGGGGCTCCCAATGATAGGCGTCGTCGTCCCCCATCAAAAAAAAAAAAAAAAACATTTGCGTGAAAGATGTCACGCCATAAACGTTGTTTATTGAACCATTAGGATAGACGATAGAGGCTAACGCTCGTACAATCTGTGAGCACAAAAAAAAAGTATATATAAAACAGTTCAATAAAATGCTGTGACAAATGAGCAGGCGAGCCAGTTCACAACTGCAGCACCGATTGAGGTACCAAAATTCATTTTAAATAGGAAAATAAAAGTTTTGGAAAATGATATAATAGTGTTTAACGATCATAGTTTCGGAATGAGTTGACTAATTGAGTTTTCATTTGATATATTGACTATAGGAACTTTATTTTTTTGGTTTAAAATGAATTACTTATAAATATAGCTTTATTTAAAATTTTATTATATAATATATAACCATCGTAACTCGGGAACTACTTGAGATGTATAGCTTAAAATTGGTACAGAAACAATAGAAGTCATATATTCGTTATTATAAGTCAACGAATAGACATAAAAAGACATATAAAGATCTAGATAGGATTATAATTTAGGAAATTAATGAAGGATTTCATATATATGATGTATGAACTATTATATCTATTACTGATAGATAATGAATGAAAGATTTTTTATATATGATATATAAACTCTTATATATATTATTATTTGTTATATATTATTATATTATTATTATCATATATTATATATTATAGTTAGATATTGAATTAACATGACTTTTCAAGTCAAATAGACTTTCCATATCATACCTACAAGTACAACTTTTTTCTTGTCATGTATAATTTATATATATATATATATTGTATATTGTTTATATATATATTGTATAACTTTAGTTTCAGTTCAAGTAACTCACAATATCTGCAATGCTACGCAAGACGGCCAGTGTTATATTCTTTCATGGTTCGGGCGATACGGGACCCAATGTGCTCGAATGGGTGCGTGGTCTGATTGGACGCGACTTTGCTGGCTCGCATATCAGATATCTGTTTCCCACAGCACGTAAGCAGAAGTATACGCCGTTTGACGGCGAGATATCCACAGTGTGGTTTAATCGATCTTCCATTCATATTGATGCGCCCGAAGAAGTGGAGAGTATGTCGGGAAGTGACGATATAGCCAATGAACTCATACAGAACGAAGTGGATCGAGGAGTGCCAACGAATCGCATTATTGTCGGTGGTTTCTCCATGGGTGGTGCTCTAGCGCTGCACACAGGCTATCGCCTGAATACAGATTTGGCGGGCGTATTCGCCCACTCTGCGTTCCTGAATCGCGAGTCGATTGTCTACGAGTCGCTAGCAGGTAAATCGGAGCATCCAGAACTGTGCATGTACCATGGCACAGATGACGATGTCGTTGCGTACGAATGGGGTCAAGATACCTTCGACAAGCTGCAGAACTTGGGCGTAAGTGGAACATTTTTGACCTTGGATGATGCAGCACACGAGCTGACGGAGAGCTCAATGTTGGATGTCGAACAGTGGATACTAAAGAGGTTGCCTTAGACTAGAGGGAGTTATAGACAATTTAAGTAATTACTTGAACCTGCTAGAATATTTTAGTAACTAGACAACACTGCACAAATAAAGCATTTCGCATCACTCTACACTAAAAGTTCTCTATAATTTTTACTTTTTTATCCATCTCAGTGAATTTTATTTAAAATAAACTTTAGCCATTTTCCAGCACTGCTTTGCATTGGCTAACCTTTTACGCTTAATTGTCTAATTTTTTCTCTTTTTTTTCTACTCCTCTTTCTCTGTAGGAATTGAGTAACGCTATGGGCAACCACATCGAAGTTTCCCTCTGCTCCTGGACACATTTGCAACAGCTCCGCCTCTATTTATACACTTCAGCACCTGTTTAAATAGCCAAGTTTGTTGCACAGCTAATTAAGTCAAGTTTATGCAAAAGGGGTTCTGCACTCGCTACGTTTTCGCACGTTCGCACCTGCGCCAGCCCCATTTCGGTCTAGTCTCCAACACGCTGCCCTCCACTGCTGTTGGCTGCTGTGAGCTGCTAATGCTTTTGTTTTCCCACACAGGGAGAGTGTGAGTGAGACTCTATATAGCCCCAGCCATCGGCACAGCTGATGTTAAGTTCTGTTGCAGCTCAGTCCTTCTATCGTCTGGCCTCTTCGCTCTTGTTTTTGTGCTCCCATTGTAATGTGTAAATGAGCTAGTTCTGATGAGCCGCGCTGCTGCTGCTCGCCCTGCTCCCAAAAGCCTAGCCACAATGACACTGATGGATTTGCTGTTAATCAATATGAAATGAGCAGAGCTACCTCACTGCCTCTCTCTCTCTCTCTCTCTCTCTCTCTCTCTCTATCTCTTCCTCTCTCCCTCAGCATAAGCGCTGTAGCTTTTTGCTGCTTTGACGCTTTGGGGGCCCCCTACACAGCTCCATGAGGTTTCACACACACAGAACTCCTGTTGCCTGGCCAGGCATACGGCCAAGTGTTGGTTAACGTGCAAAAAAGAATTCGTTTATTTTTGCGCTTAACTTTTGTTATATGAGAAAATATTGTACAAGTTTTTTAATTGCTTTTACGCTTAAAAAACACGCAAATGGCGAATGTGTGTGTGTGTGTGTGTGTGTGTGAGTGTTGAACAACAACTTTATTTATATTTCAGTTGCATATTTGGCAACACTAAAAAGTCGACAAAAACTGAAACTATTCAGAAAAGTTAATTTTCGGTAACAAAAATACTTTTTCCCAACAATTGCCAAGTAAAGTTTAAGCTCGATATATATATACATATATAGAGATATATATTTATATACATATATATATCTCTTTAATTCTGGTAGCCTCCTGAGTGATTTATGTTTACAAATGGAATTTATGAGCAAGTCACATAAAAGACAATTCATAAATATTTATATATAAATTGTGTCAGACCGAAACCGAAACAATTAACTTAATCGATTGGGTGGGCGTTCGAGGGGCGGGGCAGTAGACGGGCTCTCGCCACAACAAACGACTCTCGATTGATTACTTAAAAATTATGTGTGAAACCCCAAAAATAAAGCCAACAGAAACAGCAACAGCAACAGAAACAGCAAAAATATATAAGCTGAGAACTTTTGCTGTGAAGTTTTCAAATTAATTCGTGTCTTTAGGCAACCGCAGCCAAAACTTTGCAATTGGCAAGCGCTTGAGAAATCTACGTTAGCAGAACAATAAAAAAATTCAAAAATAGAAAAATGTCCCATTAGCTAGGGCTCGACTAGTTAGATACCCTCTATACGTATACTAGTTTTCTCAAGCAAGCAATTGGAGATCAAAGAAAGAGCTCATAGAAAGACTCTTTAGGGAACTCTTCGAATTTTTAAGGTATATCTATCGATCAATCAATATGACACAAATCTGACATATATTAAATTTGAAAACCAATTGCTTTTAAATTTAATTTAAATTTGAAACCTGAACCTGACGACATATAACTATAATAACTAAATCTAATTCAAAATACTTTTAACTCAGCTCGAATTCTCTTCTCCATCTATACACATACATTCACAAAGATCGTGTAACTCTCTGCTCCACTCACTCTTTACAGGGTATAATACATGCAATTTATATGTTGTATATAAAACAGTCTTCAAGGCAATTAGCATATGTCTGCCGCATACATTTTTGTGTATATACATATATATCTGCGATCAGTGCTTTTGCGTGCAAGTGTGCTTAATTTTAATTGAAATTCATTTACATTTAAAGCCAACAATTATGCGCATTTTCCCAGGCCAACATAACAGATACACACACACACACACACACACACACACACATTTGTATATAAACAAAGGAAACAATTTGTAAACGATGAAGCGCACAAGATAAAGGCAAAGCAAAGCAAAAAATAAAAAAATTTGCATAAATTAAAATACCAGTGAGATAAAACGATGCTAAAAACACAACATTTAACTGCAAATATACCCTGGTGTATAGACGCACGCATAGGTTATAGAAAATAAACGTCGCCTATTGTCGTTTATCTACTTGGAATACTTTTCGGTCCATAATGCATTTTATGGCCAGCTGCTGCCGGTTGAAGGATTATATTGAGTAAATGTTTGTAATCTCGTAATCGATGCAATTTATATGAAAATACTAAACAAATTGCATAAGATGCATAAACACAAACAATCTCCATCTCTCTCTCTCTCTCTCTCTGCATATCTATGTAATACAATCAAAAACTTTGTTAAGCGCATTACGCATGCTGGGAGCGAGGGAGACAGCCAGAGGGGGTGGGTAAGTGTGTCTGTGTGTGTGCGTATGTGTAAGCTCTTGCTTGACCAATGGCAATGGCCTTCTTCTCCCACTTCTCTCTATCTCTCTCCCCCCACTTCTTCTTTGTTGTTGTTGGCAGCTGCTCATTGTGCATGAAGTTTACATCAAATTGTTTGCCACACATGAACATTTGTTGTTGTTGTTGTTGCTTTTGCTATTGTTGCAAGAAATGGAAAGTTTTGGAGGCTGGCTGGCTGGCTGGGTGGGTGAAGGGGGCGTGTCTGCCGGTTACATGATGCTCAGCTGTGCAATGCAAACACGTGCCTAATTTCACATTTCATATATTGCGTATTGTGCTCAGATTTTGTGCGCAAGCCCTAGAAAACTTTTGCGCAAAACCAAAAATTCCATTTAAAAACAGGTAATAGAAACGTCGCACAAATGACTGACAACGAACATTAAAGCTTATTCGACTTTAAGCTGCAATTTGTGCACGATTTGTATCGTACTGAATTTATGAGTATTTTCAGAGTTGAAAATTTCAGGTCAATTCTTGGAATAGATTTAAACTCATTGCTCATTTGTTTGTGTAAGCATTTTGGAAACAGATATTCCTTTTGGTAGTTACTGAAAGGTTTGCAATGACTGGCTATTACAGCTAAACGGAACTAGTTCAATCGGACTAGTCCTTTATAAATAAAAAGGAAAGAGCTAGCTCAATAGAATCAATAACAGATTCATTTATCTATATGCTCAACTCATTGCTAGTTCAAGAGAACTAGTTCAATAAAAATAATAAGAGATTACATTACAAGTTATTCAATATGAATTACTCATTGTTTATCTACATATAATTCTTATTCAATAGAACTAGCTTAATATAACTTATAAAAGATTAATTTATCCATATTCTCATTACAAAGTATTCAATAGAAATTACTCATTGTATATCTATATGGCTTGTTTAAGAAAACTAGCTCAGTATAACTTATTAGAGATAACTTCATTACAAATTATTCAATAGAAATTATTCATTGCTAGATATATGACTTATTCAAGAGAACTAGCCCAAAAGAACTGATTAAACCTAACCATTTATTTATATAACTCGTTCAACCGAATTTACTTAATATAAATCATTGTTTATCTATATGGCTTTCTCGGTAGTATTATTGAAGTTAACTCTATAAATAACCTCATATATAATATATTCACTGATTGCATATATAGCTGTAATAAAAAAGAACTAAATTTATTTTTCTCTGTTTCTTTCTCAGCCTCTTTTAATCACCCTTCCTTCCTTCTCAGTAGTTTTTCTTCAAGGTATTTTTTCATTTCATTCAATTGCCTTTTGCAACACTACTAAAGCAGAAGTTTCATAGCCACAAGCTTCTGTCACATGACACAAAGCTGAGTGTTATAAAACTTCTCAAATATTTGCCTTTATGCATCAAATGCTTTGAGATGGATCCAAATATTATAGAAAAATAAACAATATATATATTTTTTAAAATTTTTAAAACACAAAAACAAGTCAAATTTATGCAGAAAATAATTAATTTAAAATTTTATAATAACAAAATCTAGAAACTCTTAAATACCTTTAGCAAAAACTTTTGAGCAACTGAAATTTAGAAAATCAAATAATGCAAACACACAGACACACAGATTCACACACACACACACACCCATACACACTCATACACAAACATTAATTTGTACAAAAAAGTTTGCTAAACAAAGGCACCCCTCAATAATTCAAATTAAATATGCAAATCAACAAATTATAAAGCACAAACAGACAGAGAGAGAGAGAGAAAAAAGTTTAGAGAAATCCTAAATAAATGAGCTAATGGCAAACAATTTTTAAAGTTTCCTTTGCAGTTGGAAAGAGCAAATAAAAACAAAATGATATAAAAAAAAACACACACACACACAGAGATTGGACAAATATTTGCCACAAACGTACAAAAATTCAGGCAGGCAATGAAAATTGTTGGCCAAGCATTTATTTTCACAGCCAAATTAAGTTTTTTCTTTTTTCCATTTTCTTTCTTTTTTTTTTTTTTGTCCCCTTTGGGAATGAAGCACGTTTAATTGTGCGTGCACAATTTGCACACACACACACACTCGCAGAGAGTCAATTTAGTGTAAAATTTAAAATGATTCTCTCTCCTTTTTTTTAGTGCCAGCAAAAACCTGGCTAAAGACAAAGGATAAAGCAGCCCAATGAAAAACTTAAAACATGTGTTTCGCCAACTCTAGAAATGAGTTGCAGAATTGTGCATATGACACAATAAAGTTGCGTAATTCATAACCCGAAAGCAGAGAAAGAAAAAACTTGAACAGAGAACAACGAAAATATAAAATAAGAAATGAAAAAGAAAATGAACTTGCGAAAAAAACAAAAACAAAAACAAACAAAAAATGAAAACAAGACAAAAGGCAGCCCACGAAAACAAATGAGAAATGTTCAATGCGAGCGAGCAGACAGAAGGCAGAAGGCACGCGGCTATGAGCTGTGGGTTGTGCATGACGGCACAATGCTCGCTCAGGCAGATACTAAACAGCTAAAGTGAACTTAAGGGATAATAAATTAACAATGCCTGTATTTTGAGTGGATTTCAGCTGAACCTGCCACATAGATCAATTATTCAGTTTTTTTTTTTTAGTTGATTTAAGTTATTTGTTTAATATTATTAAATTAACTTATTCGATTAATTTATTAATAAATTTAATTTTTTTGGTATTTATTTATTAAATTAATATAATTTGTTGATATATATTATTAATTTTTTGGTATTTATTTATTATATTAATATAATTTTATTTTTAAATTTAATAATTTTCGTTACTTTTTTTATTTATTTTATTTTTTGTTCCTTTTTTATTTATTTAATTTCTTTATTTTGTTTATATATATATTTTTTTTTAAATTCATGTACGTTTTTTATTAAGTTTTTTTTTTTTACTTAATGTCTTATAAAAAGAAGTATTTTATTGTATTCATTTGAACTCTTTTTTTATTTATTTTTATTTATTTTATTTTTTTTGTTTAATTTGTGTCACCTATTTATATAGATATTCTACATTCTTAATTTTTAACATATTAAAGCTTAACATGCGATAAGGCCAACTAATATACCCCTTTGACACCATCTGCGGTCACTAAAAAAAAAAAAGCTGTGAAGAGTAAAGAATGTAAACAAGTACGATTTAAAGTCGACTACAAATTGCTGTGGTACGCACAAAAAATGAAGAGCTAACAAGTGACACGACTTGCATATACCCTGCCTGTTGTTAGCTGCTATAAATAACTATAAAGTGAGAGCTTAAATTGTTTCGTCTGTTGCAATAATATTGAAAATATCAATTGAGAAAATTATTATAAATTTTTGTAATGCTACGATACCCCATTTATACACTTTTAGAAAATATAAGCCACCTTTAAAAAGTGTAACTTACGAGAAGAAAATTACAAAAACAAATTCAAGCACAATTAAAATGAACAAAAAATATAAACAACTAAAAATTTCATTGTTTTTGTAGATTTTTCTTTTTGGCATGAATCGGCGAACGTGCTGTGCATGCGATTGGTGAGTGGGCGGAGGGCGTGACCAGTTGCACACAGACACACACACACACACACACACACACACACACACACATGTGCAGTACAAATTGCCATCCAGCAGCACGTCGACAAAAATGATAAACAGAATCTATTGCATACTTTGTGGCGCAGCAGTCGAGGAGAAAGAGGAAGAGCAGGAGTTGAAGGAGACGGCGTAAAAACATTGTTGATAAGGCTCAGGCAGCAGACAAAGTTG
This sequence comes from Drosophila hamatofila, assembly GCA_035045345.1. Taxonomy (NCBI): domain Eukaryota; kingdom Metazoa; phylum Arthropoda; class Insecta; order Diptera; family Drosophilidae; genus Drosophila; species Drosophila hamatofila. The sequence goes on from JAWNPA010000032.1 coordinate 4,948,204, forward strand.
CCAGGGCGTAGGTAAAATGGACGGCATGCTGCCAGGGTTGTCATCATCAACAAAGTAATCATGCGTTGCGCCCACACATTCTTCCTCTCTCTCTCTCTCTCTCTCTCTCTCTCTCTCCCTCTCTTCCTCTATCTCTCTTCTCTTAGCAGATGCAAAAGTTTGCCCAGCTGGCACAAGTTGCGGCTGCTTCTTCTTTTTCTTTTTCTTTTTCTTCTACTCTAGCAGAGTTGTTGCTTGTTTCATATTTTACGTTTTTGCCAGCAAAATTGTATTATTAAAATGCAAAATTGAAAATGGTTGCGACGTGCGAGCTGCAGCTGCTGTAGATGGGCGTCAGGGGGCGGTGCGGCGACAGTGACAAAGCGCATGCATATGAGCGATGCGTGACAAAGAAGAAGCAGAGGGAAGCACCAGAAAACCAACAGACAGAGCCAACAAAAAACAGAGAAATACAAAAAATTAACCTGCTTTAATATTCAACCTAAATTTAGGATTTTGTTGTTGTCGTTTAGACTCCTTAGACATCTATTGATTTAATTTCCAGTTAATAAATTCACTTTAAACTTACGCGCACGCACCCAGCTTTCTTTTATAGCCAGCTCTTTAACTAGGAGATATAACCATAAAGGTAGCTTACCTGCAAAGAGAAGAAAAGAAAAAGAAAATGAGACGTAAGTAATTGAAGGCGATAAGGTAGAGCTTATATAGATAGAATGTTAAATATTTTATTATAGCCGAATGTGAATTACTCTGAAAATGTAGCTGAAAACTTAAGCTAATACCTAGCTTGTAAATGTATCATGAAATTAAAGCTAAATTCAATTAACATATATGAAGTAATTCAAATAATAAAAAAAAACTCATCCGACAGTCAAATTTAACTTGAGGATAAATTGTAAATTCTTTTTCATGGAATAATCAAAGAAAATGCTTGAAATCGAATATGAATTTGCTAAATATAAGATATACAAAATATCAGGCTGACAAATTTAAGTTATCTTATTTTATTTTTAAAGATGTTCAAAGATATTTATGAAAGAAACCTTTCCAAAAATGTATCTTAAGTAAAAACAATAGGAACAAGAGGATAAGATAAAACTTTTGTTCGAATTCTTTTCAAATGTTAAATTTAATGAGTAAACGGAGCAAGAGATACGATCCAAAATATACATACACACATATATCTATACAATTTAACATAAGAATATATGCAAAAATTTCATTTAGGTACAAAAACTATCTAGATTTAAAAAAAATGTTCTATTTAGCTATAGAGTATATAGCGAAAAGTCTCTGTAAAGTAAAATAATCCGCATGCAGATCGCAAAAATGTTGGCGCTCTTTGCATTTGCAATTCATTAAAAGATTAGCAGCTGGCGCTATATATGGCCACAAATGGAATGAAGGAGAGCTGACAAACGAAATGAAATGAAATGAAACGAGATGAAATGAAACGTAATGCGAAAGGACAAAGTGAGTAGTGCGCTGCCACAGCAGAGAGAACGGAGAGGAGAGTGTAAAATTTCATTTAATTACATGAAATACGCTAAGCGCTTAGCGGCTAATGTGGCTGGTAATAGGAGTGAAAGAGATAAGGCAATGTGCGAGTGTGTGTGTGTGTGTGAGCGTGTATGTGACATTGAACAGGAAGCTCAGATTTCACATTTTACATGCAGCACAGCAAGAGACAAACACAAAAACAAATTCAGTTCGCAAAAAAAATATATATATGTGTATGTAATGGGAGACAAGCAAAGCTGATGGCAGCGATAACGGGAGAATGAGAAGGGGGGAGGGGGACAACCATAGCGGCTAATAATGACGTTTACATGAGAGACAAGCAGCAGCAGCAAAACAGAAGCAGCAAAAAGCGCAAGGGAAATATGAATATGCATAAGAATAAGAGTGGGAGCGGGAGAGACGACGAGCCGAAGCAGGCAGTCAGTCAGTCACACAAGGCAAATGAAGAAAACAACAAGAATGACAACAATAAAAACAACAACAGCAGCTCAAAATGCAAGGCTGAAACAAAAGACGAAAAACGCAAAAGGAGACGATAGCAAAAAATATTTCACACCCAAAGCCAAGTGGAGGGAGTGCGAGCGAGAGCAGAAGCATTTGGAGTGAGGGTAAAGAGGACGCAAACCACCTGAGGCTATATACAAAATTTTGCAAGCGTAGCGCAAACGGGCAGCGGCTGACTTCAATGCGGCATTGTTGTCATAACTGAAGGAGCGATAAGTGGAGAGTGTAGAGTGGAGAGAGAGCGAGAAGGAGAGCGAGCTACACATGTCTGCGGGCGCACTTGTCAATGTGAAGGGTTCGATTAAGTGCGAGTGCGAGCGGTAGAGAGTGAGCTGAAGAATTGCCTAGAGGCTGAATTTGTATTGGGGCAAAGGCTGCCGCTGATGACAAAATGATAAGGGACCGGAAATTTGCAAAGATAGGCAACCAGAGCGAGAGCAAACGAATGCTGGGCTGTGAGTGAGAGGGAGACAGCACGAGAGGGCGGCATGCCAAAAGCAAACAACAATGCAAACAACACACAAATAAATGAAGGAGAAGAAGAAGAAGACGAAGGGCAAATAGCTGCAACTGAGAGAAGATGATGCTCGCTGTAATCTTCTAATCTTATACAGATGCGGCTGCTGCTGCTGCTGCTGTTGTTGCTGCATAAATATTGTTGCAACAAATGAGCCAAGTAACTCACAAATTGAAATGCCCAATTTCCGGCAGCTAGAGAACAACAAATCCATATGATAAACTAAAGAAACAGAAACTGAACTGAACTGAAAGAGGAAAATAAATCAAAATTAAATTATCAAAACAAAAGCTGAAGAAGACAGGAAATGTTGTTTCAGGTAGAAAACAAAACGAAAAACAACAACAATAAAACTTCATCCAAATCGAGATGATGAGGAAAAGACCCAAAAATACAATTTAACAATAATTTTGTAAAGAGTTATAAGTAGAGCATTCAGTTGATAGCTGCTTGCAGCTATTTAATAGGTACAGTCACGCAATTTTCGATAGTGGCTAGAGATCTTTTATATTGAAAAGATTTGTTAAGTTGGTGAACTATTTTTGGGAGCATAAATCAAATGTAGAATGAAGTTTACTTATAGAAGAAGGCAAGAGCAAGAGTGTGAAGCATCATTATCACGCGTTGTACAACACTATAAAATAGTTTGGTACGTAATTCATATACTGCTTGAAAAAGTGCAGAGTTATAGAAAATCTTATTGAAGAACTCTTTTGTATCACGTATTAATAATATATGTGTAGACTAAATAAATCGTTATACAACACTATAAAATGGGAAACCATACAAACAGATGGATTCTGAGATTTCCAAAACTATTTGTCTTGAATTTTTAGTTAATTCTACACAACAAATTGAAAGAGTTTATATCAGCAGACATTATCAAACGTTGTTCAACACTGTCAAAAAGCAGTTATTAAGAAAATACTTGCAAGATTAAAATTCAAAAGTATCTGATTTTTCTGAACTTTTGTTGTATAAACATATTTTCTAGTCAAATTAAATGTCGTTAGTCAACACTAGTAAGAATTAACTATGATAAGAACCCCTTCTCTCTTTCTGTCTATCTCTATTCTTTACTCTAAAACACTTTTCATATTACTTAATCAAATGTCATTTCAAATAATATTCAAGCTTACTAACGAAATAAGAGATTTAAGATACATTCCCAAAAGTATATACCACATCTCAAAATTGTTGTTGATATATGTTAAGCTTCAAGCAAACTTTGCATTGAAAGATCTTTATTTATATCAATCTAATGCTTAGTTAAGCCAACATAAGTTGGGTCCGCATTCAGAATATTACTCAATTCTTTCGACATCCATTTTTTTGGGGGAAAATAAGTAAAACTCACGCGGAGCTAATTTGCATAAGGGCACGTCGAAAGGTTTTTTATTCTTTTTTTTTTTTTTTTTTTTTGTCATTGATAGGGTCAACCCGAATATAAATATATATGTATATATATTTATTTATGTATGTGTGTGTATAAAGAAAAGGGAATTCGCGCGTTTCGAAAACAGGCCGCATTATAAGGCATGCGGCAAATATTTGCGGCATTGACGAGTTCCTGGAAGGGCGTGCCGCGAAATAAATACATAAAATATGAAGACAGGAGAGAGTATCCGACTAAGGAATACCTTCAAAATTCCTTGGAATACCTGAACTTCAAGTTGATTTCGAATATTTCTAGATAAAGGTATATACAACGTGCTCTGCTAACTACTTTTATGTGGGATTGTACTAGCAAAGATATGCAAGATTATAAATATTTTTTTTTTTTATATTTGTTATACGTTATATTATAATATATATCAAATTTGTGCTATTTACTTTGAAAAATCAATGTAAAAGTTCAAATTTGGTCCATATAATGTTGAGATATTTGAATTAAGTCTTCAAATGAAGAGAGAAACTTATACAACACATGTTATACCAGTACATATATATATATATATATATATATATATATATATAAAACTTCTCTATATTCTACGGACTCCAATTTTATATTCAAGCATATGAACCTAAAAGCATGTCTCGTCACTCTACTCCTCATCTTAGACATTCAAATATCTTTACCTTTTTAACTACAGCCACACCTCCAACTATATTTACATCCACCTCAACAAAATCATATTACCCCATTCTACTCCATTTTCAATGAGTAAAGGGTATAGGGAAAAGATAAGAAGAGCCACTTAAAGCTGTGGCAAAAGCCCAGATAAAGGGGCAAGAAAAAAAATATATAAACGGCAGATGTTTTGCACGAAACTTAATTACAATCAAGCAAGCTGAGATTGAAGGTTGAGATGCAGCAGCAGCAGCAACAGCAGAAAGAAAAACAGCTCAAGTATTTCGAAACAACTCTTCTTAAATGCCTGGCGGCAGCTGAACAGGTAGAAAAAGCTGCTGCTGCTGCTGCTGCTGCTTTTGTCGCTAAATGCAACTGCAAATGCAACTGCAACAGAGACGCCGGCGACAACAACAACAACAACAACAACAGCAATAACAGCAGCAGCAGCAACAACAATTTATGGCATCTGCTGGCATTTTGTTAGCAGCTTCTTCTTTTCTTCTCTTTTTAGTTTTTTGTATTTTTTTTTTTTTTTTGGTTAGCGGCTGTTGAACGTTTTTTAGGTCAACGAAATGCCAACAGAGACGATGATGCGAGCAAACATAAATAAGGAGAATCGCAGAGGTGGAGCGAGCTGAGGGAGTGGAGTGGGGGTAGCCATGTGGTAGACAGGTAAACAAAGCTAAGGCGACGGCCATTTTAGAAACGCGTCTATAAATCTGTGTGGGAGAGAGAGAGAGAGAGGCGAGGAGAGAAGAGCAGAGAAGAGAGAAGAGAGCAGAGCAAGCAGCGATAAAGTCATTTGCATAGTTCTTTTGATAGCCACAAAAAAGCAACAACAACAACAACAACAATAGCATCGCACCTACAATAAGCAAAGAAAGGGAAAGAGACAGAGACAGAAAGTGTGAGAGGGAGAGGGGAGCGGCAGAGCAATAAAGATCCAGCTGCAGCATGCGGCGATAACCTTTCGAAATCAAATTAGAAATGTAAAGAAACGTAAAAAGAAACCAACAAAAGACCAAAAAGTAAAAAAAAAAAAGAAAAAAACAACAGCTAGAAAACAATCGAATTTAGAGTTAAAGATTAAAGCAAAGAATGCAGAACAAGAAGAAAAACAAAAAACATGTGTAAACATCAAAAGAGAAGCTGCAAAGCTGCGCAGTGGGTGGATGAGAATAATTAAAATTTCATATCATTTGTATTGTTGGGGCACGCTAATGGGATCTACTATGAGAAGAGTGGGGCGAAATTGTAGAACTACAAATTGATAAATAACAAAAGTTTATAAGCTATATAAATAAAATAGACTTTCGGTATAAATTTATTGAGTTACTATACTACAGTTTTGAAATGCTTTATCTCAATTTTATTTCAATAATTTTCACGTTTTGAACTGAACTTCCTTTTTCTTCTCTTGATGACATTCTCCTTAAGTCTCGATAGCACTTTAGTTAATATCGATTACCTTAAAGTTAAGTATCGATAATGAATTGAAGTGCTATCCACTCTAATTCCTATTGGTTTACTACATAATTTACTACCATAAAATACTACATAGCTTCGCAGCATCCGCCCGCCCTCTGTCTCGCTCTCTCTCCCCTTTCTCTCTCTCTCTCTTTCTCTGTCATATCTTTTTGACTGCCTGCGTGTTTCGTGTCTTGTAACAATTTTTTTATGACGTTTCATGTTACGTAGACAAAAAAAAAAATGAAAAGAAAAATAATATTTGTTTGGTAGACAACTGGAATCAATATGACATATAGATATATATATATATATATGAATCGATTCATATGGAGATGATGTTGCTTGGGGCAGCACCGGTTTCTTAGTATCTCCCCGTCTCTTTCACTCACTCCAAAATGATTATGAAATCGAATTTAATAAAAGACTGAACAGCAGCAGCTGAATTTTTTTTACCTGTTACCTGTCCGCCGAGCAGGTGTTATGATTATTATCATATTTTTTAAAGAGCGCCGTAGCGGATCATTAATAAGAGAAGAGCCTAAAACCATAAGAAAAACGAAAAAAAAATTTATATATATACTAATAACAAACTCTGCTTAAAGTTAATTAGTCATATTTAGATTTTTATTTTTGGTATCGTTTCGGGCTCTAATGACTTTTATATCGAGAATTATGCAAATGATGCTGATAGGCATTTGATAGGCCTCAAGAAAAGTAGCTCAAGAACTTTTTTTTTTTTTTTTTTTTTTTTTTTTGTTTGTTTATTCAAGTGTAGAATCTTTACAATGCAAATTAGTAATATAACAACACATTTCGAACATAAAATATGAAGCCTAACCTTCTGATATGTACAGGAGGATATATAAATATACAAATATTAGTGCATTAACGTGGTCTAATATTTTTGGCAAAACCTAAGCGTTTTAGCCGCCTTAGTGGCCTTGCAGGGAGCAATCGTCTCGCCAGTCTGCTGCGGTGTCTAACCAATCTGTCAGCATATCTGCTCGTGTGTCTCCCAATCTGTTCCTCCACAGTGTGCAGTTCCAGATCTCTATGCAGGGTAGAGTCGCGGACATACCATGGGCAATTTGTAATTGCCCGCAATGCTCGATTTTGCAGGACCTGTATGCGCTTATAGTTGGATTTGGCAGATATTCCCCAAATCTGCACACCGTAGAGCCAAATCGGGGCTATGCAGTGGATATAGACCGCTCTCTTAGCCTTAAGTGACATAGTGCTACGTCTATTAATCAGCCACCGCAGTTGTTGCATGCGTTGCCCACATCTCTTGGCCGTAGCCTTTAAGTGAGGTCCAAATGTTAGGCGTTTGTCGAGGGTGATGCCAAGATACTTTGCCTGCGAAGGTTGTTCCAGTATAACACCATCTAACCGTATAGGCGGGGTGTGTCTGATCAGTTTTTTTAACGTAAAGCATGGATTGGTGGTCTTCTGTGGATTTACCTTCATATTCCATCTTTTGCACCAAGCTGTCAGAGTATTCAGATATCTTTCCACTCCGTTTGCTGCCTCAGTGCGGCATTTCGAACTGTAGAGTACTGCAATGTCGTCTGCATATGTAGCGAGAAGAGCTTTGCTAGGAGTTTCCATGTGGTGCACGCTAGGGGAGGGTAAGTCAGCTGTGTATATGGAGTAGAGCAACGGCCCTAATACGCTACCCTGTGGAACTCCAGCTCTCATCTGACAAGGAGTCGAGTAGATGTTCCGTACTCTGACCATAAACTGTCGGCCATCCAGGTACGATCGTAAGATCCCGAAGTAAGGCGCTGGGAAGAGCTTTTTTATTTTGCTTAGAAGTCCTAGATGCCAGACCCGATCAAATGCTTGCTGCATATCAACGAAAACCGTATTGCAATATTCCAGATCATCAAAGGCTTGAAGAATGTGCTTCGTCAGCCTGTGAACCTGCTCCACAGTTCCATGTCCTTCCCGAAAGCCAAACTGGTGTTCCGGTAAAATGTGACATTCCCTGATTATATTACCAAGTCGATTGGCAATAAGTCTCTCCCATACTTTGGATAATGACGACAGGAGACTTATTGGGCGGTACGACTCAGGGTCATCCTCTGGCTTTCCTGGTTTATGGATCATTAGAATAGCAGCCATCTTCCACTGTTTAGGAAAGAATTGCACCCTCAGCATGGCATTAAATATTATACCTATAAAGATGATCGCCCGAGTAGGGAGTGCTTTTAGCGTTGCATTACATATTCTGTCATAACCAGGTGCTTTCTTCGTCGGCAGGGACTTTATGACTTCAGCAATTTCCTCAACCCTTACTGCCTTAATGGGTAGGGACATTTGTAGAGGTGTCTGCAGACTATTAGTGGTCTCTTGGAGCTGATCATCAGTGGCAAATTCGAAGGGCGTGAACCTGGCCTCTAAGTGCTTCGCAAACGAATTCGCCTGCTCATCTTCGTTCCTAGCAAGATCACCGCTAGGACACCGGATTGGTACCTGTCTAAACGGCTGTCTCTTAAGTGACTTAGTGCACTTCCAAAGCGAGTATCCAGCATCAACTGTATAATCAAGCGAAGCCAGCTTCTGCTCAAAGAAGTTGCTTCGAAGTTCTCTCAACACATTTCGTAGTTGCTTAGCAGCCCGGTTCCATAAAAAGCTCAAGAACTGTCCTCAAAACAAAGCAGCAACAAAAAATCTTATGCTAATTACCTGAAAACATTTATAATTTATGCGAGTAGTAGAAAATATCGAACTGTTTGCTTGCTTGCCACCTGTGCGGACTGCTTCTTTTTACCTGCTATTGATTACAAATGGTTAAACAATGAGGCCGAATTTGTTCGCTTTTTTCCTTTTACTTGGGCTCTGTGTGTGTGTGTGTGTGTGTGTGTTTGTGGCGCCCTCTGTTGGCCAACTTTTGCTTAGGTGTCGCTTGAGTCAAGTGTTTATCTTGGCATTTTCACACTCGCAAGACTTTGCCTGCTCTCTCTCTCTTTCTCTCTCTCTCTCTCTCTCTCTCTCTCTCTCTTTCTCTTCCACATTGCAATCTCTTCTCAGAATCCTTGCGCTTCATTTACGTTGATTTTGTCGCCTTCGCTTGCTCTAAATATTTCCTGGTTAGTCCTTGACAAACAAGCCAGCGGCCAGAGTGTGTGTGTGTTCCTGTCTCACTCCCCCATCTCTCCCCTCTCTGTCTCTCCCATCTCTGTCTCTCTCTCTCTCTTTGTCTGTCTCCCTCAGCTATTCCTGCTTGCACCTGCGTCTGGCTGCTCTAATTTTGCGCTTCCTTTTAGCCAGCACGCAAAGCAGCCGCAGGCTCTCTCCGCAATTTCCACGCGTGGCGTCCGCTTCCTGGCCGCATCCTGCCTGACTCTGCCGCTCTGCCTCTGCGTGGCTTGGCCTGGCAGTGGCGCGCTTACATTTAATAATTAAAACGCCACCGCAGCGCACAAATTATTAAAGTGTCAACGCAGCCGCCTTGGCGAGCGACTGCCACGACAGCAGTCAGCAGGCGCATCCTGCCAGCCAGCTCACAGCTCACAGCTCACAGATGTCCTGGCCTGGCCTGGCCAATCCTTTCGGCAGCCACAGCCCCGCTCATTAGACCAGCTCTTGGCTTTGCTTAGCCACAATTTTAGCGCCTTTTAATTATTATTTTCTGTTGCAACCATTTTACAAATGAAAATGACGAAAATCCAAATTTGTTTTTCTCTCTTTTTTGTTCCCCCTCTAATTTTTGGGCGGCGGTTTTTTTAGCATCCCCTGCGGTGCATTTGCCACGCCCCTTGCAACAGTTTCAGCTGCTGTTCAAATTGCCATCAGCTGCTGTTGGTCGAGTTTAATTCATTGCAATCGTTTTTGCAGTTGACACTTTGCTTGATGATAATTATTGTCGCCTTTATACCCTGTAGCAGCACTGAGATGGGCGTGGCAGTTGCTTAATTTTTAACGAATCTAGGAGGCAAACGATTTCAGGCTGCGCTCAGTCAGTAAAATGTTTACGAATGTTGCTTAAAGCAAAAAGCTGTGAAAATAAGCTCTCTCTAAAGAGAATTTAATGCCTGAGGGAGACTTTCTGAGCTACAAATTTTATGTTAATATTGAAAGCAATCAAACAAAAGTTTTCTAAATTGATTTTGAAATGACAAAATATATGTCTCGTTAAAGAACTTATTCAACTAAAATATGCTTCTATTTAATCAAATTTCTCAGCTTAAATTGATCTAATTCTAGAGACTTTCTCTCTGTGAGAGAATTTCTAGAGGCACATTGAGAGGACAAAACTTGAATTTATCAGGAACTAACTCTTGAATATATTTCTGTACAATTATTTCTTTAAATAAAATCAAAATAATCGAAGCAGAAAATCTCAAATATTGTAATTAAATAAATATCTTCTTCCGTGAGATAATTTTAAAGCGAAGAAAAAATTTACAATTAAATTTGTAATTAAAAATTCATGAAATAAAAGATAAACTAAAAAGATATAATAAAAATATTTCTACAAAATGAGAATTTTTACAGTAAAGAATATAAAAGTATATTAAATTTTAAAATTCGGGAAAGTATTATTCTTGAAAAATATTTTAGAGAATTAATTGAAATAAGCAATCACAAGTTCTTTAATATTTTGATTGCCTTTACTTTTCACAACTAGAAATATTCCGACTATACGTTGCAAGTCAGAGTTGAAGATTTAAATTTATATATATTAAAAATAAATAAAATATTTGTTTAGAAGTATATTTTATTTTTAATATCTAGTATATATTTATGTAAGCTATACATTACAAGTTGAGTTTATATAAATATATAAAATATTTAAAAAATAAATAAAATATTGCTTTAAAAATATATTTTATTTATTTTTAATATAAATATTTTAAAACTAAATAAAATACTTTTAATATATTTCATATTTATATGTAATTTATTCATTTCAACTCTGACTTGCAACTTTTAGTCATAGTATTTGCTAGTCGTTCATCTACGTTTCTCTCACGCCTTCAGCTGCACCTCTTTACCTGACTGGGAATCTGTTTTCTTTATGTATGTTTTTAATATTTTTATGCACTTTATGCACACACACGCACACTCACATGTCGTAATTTTTGTTGCTATCTGCCACTCACACATACATAGAATTCCCCTTACCCAATACCCATTACCATTTCCAGTTCTCAGTTCCCAGTTCTCAGTTCCCATTTCAGTTTTATGCACAGCGCAAACTTTTCTTTCTTTGTCAGCACTACAGTGCCACGCCCCTGGCCGCCCACCTTGCAGAATTTCTTGTGACTTGACATGGTTTCCTTTCTGGTCCGCCGCTCTATCAATCATCTCGCAGGTAGCAAACTTTTTGCCACATCTATGGGAGAGTCTAACTCGACGGATGCTGCTGAAGCAGCTGCTTTTCACATTAAATTTCCAGTTGCCAATTTTAGTTTTTTAATTAAGAAATAAAAAAGCCAGAGAAATGGTGAAATATTCAGACTACTTTTAAAATTCAAATGAATAAATTTTAAAAGAAATATATTTATATATATATATATATATTCTTCTTAGCAGTTGACGTCGCAGCTGACTCATTAACAGTGCTTTAACAGAGCGCTGTTAAAAGTTTACAGCTCTTGACGCACTTTCGTCATTTCTTTGTGTGTGATTCATCACAAAAACAAAGACGGAAATAAGTTTGTTTGGCTTTAGCTCGTTTAATACGGGTATTATTATTATTATTATTATAAGTGTCTGGGTGTGTGTGAGTGTATATGTGTGTGTGTCTGTGCGTAAAAACTTGATGAAATTCGTCTGAGTAAGCCGCATAAAAGACAACAACAACAACAAAATGCTCAGAAATTTTGGCAAAAATTTTAACTCTTCAAGTTTACTTTTAAATATCTTTAGAATAACAGGGGAGAGGTGACTTAAGATAATAGAAAAGAGATAAAACCTAGATAGACGAATTTTTAAAAGCAATGCTTGCATGAAATGTGTAAAAAGAAAAATTGAGCTTGGGCAATTGCTGAATTCAGTTGGATTTGAATATTATGAAAGTAGTTTTTGTAATTTCAAAATATAAGTTTAACTGAAAATTTTAAAAAGTTTAAAATTTGCATTATTTTTGCAATTTTTTTTTTTTTTTTTTTTTTTTTTGCCGCGAAGGCTGAAAATTCGAACCATATATCGAACCATATAGTTTAATATTGGAAAAATGATTCTTATCCATCATTTCTTATCCATCTGTTAGTCTATCTCTTTCACCATTTCTCCCTCTGTTTCTCTCTCTCTCTCTCTCTCTCACACCATCTCTCACTTTATTTCTCTCTGTTTTTCCCTTGTCTAACAAAGAATTTAATATACATTTATAATTCATACGTCTAGAATGTATATGTATATATTTATCTCTCTCTCTCTATATATATCTCTCTCTATATCTCTTTACACCTCCCTGTCGCTTTATCTCTGGCATAAAAAGAAGAAAGAAAGAAATCCGTAAACTGTTAAATTTGAGGCTTTGATGAAGACAATTTGATTGCTGTTTTTGCTGCTGCTGCTGTTGCTGCTGCTGTTGTTGTTGTTGTTGATTGTGATTTGTATCTGTGTGTGTCGTATGTGTGTGTTTGTCGCATGTTTCATAGTGCAAGCTGCAATTCACTCTAAAACTCTAAAACTCAATCTTTGCATGGATCTAGAAAATGTTTCTAAACGGGTTTCCCTTGAGTTTAGCTGCTGCTGCTGTTGTTATCATTGTAACTGTGTTTATGTGTCAAACTGTTGGCAGTTATGCGATTCACACACACACACACACACACACAAGTGCATATACAAACACACACATACACTCGAATGCACATAATGTAGTTGCCATGGCCAGAGAAATTTCTTCTTTTTTTCCGAGTTGAGTTGAGGGAGTTGGAAGGCAAACGTAAAATTCTCATCATATGTTGCATGTGTGTGCATGAATGTGTTTGTGTGTGTCACATATGTGTGGGTGTGTGTGTGTGTGGGGGGAATTCAACGTTGCTCGTCTGTTTTGTGCCTAATGACATTTGTACATACAAGCAGAGGAAGCAGCAACAAGCTTGTGAGACGACAAGCAAGCAACTCAACAACTCTAACAACTTTGACAACAACAACAACTTTAACAACAGCAGCAAACAGATTTTAGATCTTGTGTGATGTGAGAAAAGTGAAGCAGTGAAAACATTTTAAAAGCATTTGCTAATGTTAATCTATGATAGCAACAACAACAACAACAAAATGCAAAAGTTGCTGCAGCCACCAAAAAAAGCAGAAATCGACAACAAAAATGATAAAGTAAACAAACATTTTTGCAGGCGACCCCAAAAAAGAAAAGGCAATTGAAACACACATAAATTGAAAATGCATTGGCAAAGGGCTCAACGGCTGCACAGAGAGGGGGGGCGTGGCAGCAGGCAACTGGCAAAGGGAGCTGCACTTGGGGCTTTCAATAAGCCCAGCAGTGCGTGACAACATTTCTTTATCATTTTTTTTTTCTCTTCTGTTTCACAAAGGACCACGCCCACTGGGCTCAGGCGGCAACTGTAAATTTTCGAGTTTATGTGGCAAAAATGACAACCAATATGGAAACACGCCCATACGCCCACACACGTCCAGCCAGCGTCCCCCCCAAAATATTGCAAAAGCACAACAAATGTGGCTATCAAGTGCCACACCCCTGGCCCCTCACATTTACCCCCCGCAACATTCACATGCTGCAACTGACATTTGTTTGTTTGTTGCCGCCAACAACAGCAGCAACAACAACAACAACAACAGCAGCAGCAGGCAAATTGGCAGGCGCCCATTGAAAAACGCGACACGCATTCGAAAAATGCATTTTTGGCCGCATGAAAATTTTGCATGAAATTGCGGTTTTTGGGCGAAAGCGCTTCAAAGTTCTGGCGCCATTTTGCGCCACGGCTAAAAAGAGCCACACATTTTACAACAGCAACAACAAATGCTCAAATATGTATGAGTGTGAGTCTGTGTCTGTGTGTGTCTGTGTGTGTGTGTGTGCCTGCGTTGACAAGGACGATTTTTCCATAATTATTATGATGATGCTTGGCATTTGGCAAACATGCAAACAGCGAGCGGACAGAGCTGAGCGCATAACGATGGCCAGCAGATGAGCCATTTTATTGCCTCTGCATTTGTGGCATGCGTATGACAGAAGGGCGGGGGGGCTGGGTGGATGGGGCGTGGCAGCCGTTCATGGCTGTTGTTGGTTGGAGAACTCGCGTCGACAAGCCACAGGGCAATTGTTTATGCGCGTTTATTACAGCCAAAGTGCTGTGCGCTTGAATGGGTTCAATATGGTAATATGAGAACTAGTTCCAGTTCAAATGAACTAGTTCCAGCAAAAGTGAACTAGTTGAAAACAAAACAATAACAGAGTAAGCATACTTAGTTACATAATAAAACAAAAAGTACATTTAAGTGAACTAGTTCAAGCAAAAGAACTTGCTAGAAATGGTAATGTAACAATTTTAATAACAATGTAGAACAAATGAGAATGAAACAAACAAAAAATCCATTGAAAAAATGTGCTTGCAGTAAGCGGAACTAGTTCCACCAAAACTTAACAAAAATTGAACAAGTTCCGGATCAGAACATACAAGTTCCACCTAATGAATTATATATAGAATTTTTTAAAAGTCACATTTAAATATAGTTCTTCTGAACTAGTTCCGACATTAGTTCATTAATATTAACGCATAAATGAATTGACTATATATTCAAATCGCTTCCCAGCTCATTAAAATAAATAGCTAGCAGTAGTGCGTTTTTTTTTTTTTAAAGAACCAGGAACTGGAATACTTGTCACGAAATGAACTACTAAACTTTTTTCGTTAATAATAAAACAACTACTTGTCCAATTACTACATAGAAAACAAACTCATAAGCAAATATAATGTAGCGAACACACACTAAGAGCAACTAGTTCATATGAACCATGAATAGGAATCAGTTAAATTGAATTAAATAACGTTCAAATATTTCACTTTAATCAATTCCATTGATTTTCATTAACAAAACTTGTTCGTCTCTTGCTTTGGAACTAGTTCAAGAAACTAGTGCACACAACCATATCCATATCGCATATCGAAGTGCGTGAACTACGTGCCGTACATGAAAATTGAATATCCCTGGCTGGCCGAGAGCCTCGTTTAGGTCACGCGGTGCGTTTGGGGGGAGGGAAGCTGTTGCTCCGCCTGCGGAACTGCGGAACTAGAGCACTTAATAGCAAAAGTTCAGCGCAATGCTTTAGCAATCGGAATACTCTCGAACGAAATAAGCAAGAGAACGAAAAGGGGCGAGGAAGGCGGGAGGCGGTAAGTGGGTCTGGCATATAGAATAGGACATCATGAGCGGCAGCGATTCGGTTGCATGCGGCGTCTGGTTTTGATTTGAAAGACGTCAAAGTGCGGAATGCAGCCAGCGGACAGAGCAGACCAAACCGGACAGACACGCGGACGGATAGACAGATAGACAGACAGACTGTTGATAACTGTTTACTGGTTCCCAGTTGGAAACGGAGAACCAGCAGAAAGAGCGGACAAACGTTGCGCTAATTATTGCGCATCATTGATTTTAGCTGAGATGAAAATGTGCTGAAACAGGAGGCGCAAAAGGGAAGAGCTTGAGCTATCAATGACAGCCACTGTGCGAACGAGTGTGAGTGTGTGTGTATGTGTGTGTGTGTGTATGTGTGTGTGTGTGTGAGTGTATGCTGTGTGTTTCAATTTCGAAATACAAGCTAAGAGAGCTGAGTATGAGTGTCTGTCTGTGTGTGTGTGTTTGCGGCAAGCAGCTCGTTCGTTTGTCATGAATGAAATGAGCTTTTCTCGATGAGACGCCGATATTAAGAACCACAAAAAAAAAAAGAAGAAAATTAATACAAAATACGAAGAATAGAAAAAAATTCTAAATGTTAAGAGTTGCACAAGATATACTCTTTAAGTATATGGAATATGAGGGCATATGTTATATGAGGGTCTTATTTCACTAAACTAGCACTTTTTGATGAGATGATATTTAGATATATTAAAAAAATATGAGAATTTAACATAAAAATTGTATATCGCATACTATGTATAACTAAAACTTGCCTTTCTCAAGAAAACAATATTACAAAAAAAAAAAAAAAAAAAACTAGATACAATAAAAATACAAAATGTTAAGAGTTGCACAAGTAATACTGTTTAAATATATTTTGAGGATATATTCTATATGAGAATCTGGTAACTCGATAAGACGCCCTATTATTGGTATAGAAAAAAGCAACAAAATACTAAATGTTTAAAAATACTAAATAATACTATTTGTAAATATATTGATGGTCTATACTATTTGAGAATCCAATATAAAAATATATCTCATATTACATAAAAGATTGCTCACATTACTTTATACTCGAGCTGGAAAAGCGAAGAGCTCAAAATCTTATGACAGCTTTATACAATATAATAGCCAATCTGAATGATTTCATTATATATACATAAATTACAAGAGAAACAGTCAAAAGTAACTCTAAATATGTGTATTTCAGACTGAGTTCACATAGTTAGAAAACAAAAAGAAATGATCTAAGAGACCCACTCATTGGAGTTGATAGAGTTTCATAGCTGCCTGCTTTGGTCTGCTACACATTTGTTTATAAAATATCAATGCCCAATTTAGCTAGCATATAAATACAACCACAATGAGATTTGGTCGGGTCTCTCTCGCTGTCTGCAGCATCTCATGTTTACAGTTGATTAGGATTTTAGCCAATTACAATTACATTTGGAGCAGCTGCTGCTTAGCGACAGCCACAACAAACGATTTTCACTTTCTCACTTTTCAAATATTTCTTTTTGCTTTTTTACTTCATCTCATTTTTTTATGAAGTAATTGTGAGCGTTTTTGTTTATGTTTGTTAGTTGAGGTTGTCTTTTTTCTTAGTTGCACTTTCTAATTTACTTTCATAGAGCGATGCGTGAGAGCAAAAAAAAAAAAAAAATGAAGTCAAAGAAGTCAGAGACACAAAGTTCATAAATCTAACGAAAAATTGTCACAGCTCTCAAGTTATTAATTGGATTTCATAAGCCTCGAGTCAAACTTTGAAATACTTTTTCTTGCTTCATTAGGAAATTAGAAACTGGGAAAATGTGAAAAACTTTAAAACCACTTACACAGTGCCGGCCACCAGTGAAAGGCTGCGATCATTTAGTTAACACGGAACTTACCTAAAATGAAAAGAGTTGAACAAACATTTAATAATTAATTGAGAGTTTAAAGAAAATCAAATGAAATTTATATATAAACTATCATTAGTTAATTAATTGCTCCAGGGGGAAGAAACTAACAGCTTTGGGGAAGTTATTAAGGCAATCAAATCAGTTGAGCAATTGTACGATCCATCAATATTTCATGATTTCACAAATGTCATGAGGAAATATTTTTATAATCCATCATTAAATTGTGTTGAAATTCATTAAAATATGTCAGAAAATCAATAAATAATTAATTAAAGAAGCAATTATAAATAAATACAATATTTGTAATACAATATATGATTATAAATATAATTTAAAATCAATTGATAATATAACCAGCAAATTTATTAAGCATTCATTAATAATATTATATTTATTTTAAAAAATATTGTTAAATTTTAATTGATTTTTTTGTGTTCATTTTAAAGACATTTTAATGTGTTTAGCATATTTAAATAAAAATTTTTATATAGTTTAAATTAAATAATTGGTTTATTAATATTTTTATATATTTATATATTTTTTGTTTCTATTTATTTTTAAATTATTTTTACTATCTATCTATTGTCTATATAAATATTTTTATTTTTTTTTTATTTTTTTTTTTTTTATTTTTTTTTATTATTATTATTTTTTTTTTTGTATTTATTTTTTTATATTTTTATGTATTTATATTGAAATTTTTTTAGACAATTAATTTATTTACTTAATTTTTTCCAACTAAATTTCTGTTAAAATTATTTATTTTTAAATTTTTTTTTTTTTTGTAATATTTAATTTTGTATTTGTTTATGTTTAATTTTATGCATACATTTTTTTCTATATAAATTAGAGTATATATGCATATGAAACCATATTTTACTTTTCGGTTTTGTTTTAAGCTGTACATAATGTACTTTCATTGAGATATATATGTTTTAATATAAAAATTAAAAACAATAAAGTAAAGCAATTGTAAAGCTTTTTCCTGTGAGATCCCAAAAGATACTTTTAGTTTTATTATTATTATTTTTTTTTTTTTCAAGCTGAATTATACTCAATTTTCCATTGGCAGTTTGTTGATTTGTGTATAAAAATAAAGACTCAAAAATAATAAAGCAAAACAATTGCAAAGCCTTTTGCACAGACCAAAAATAATAAACAAATTGAATTAAAAATATAATTAAATTTCTCATTTATTTATTTAGTTGCAAATTCCATTTTTATTTATTTATTTATTTTTTTTTTTAAATGTGCATTTTATGGTTCACACAAACTGCAACCATACAGTTTTAGTCACGTGGCAATAAAATTGCATTTTTCCTACTTTAAATACGTTCGCCAAGCTTCCCGCTCCCCTCTTCCCACATTTTCCCCCATCTCCCTGGCTATACACAAAAAAGCAATTTACTAGCAATTTTCCCAATCAAAAAATGTGAAGGAAAAAAAAAATAAAACCAAAAACAAGGGGAAGCTTATAAATAGCCTGCGACTGAACGGAGAGAGGCCAACTACACAACTTGAGGCTGCAACAATGCAACTGCAGCTCCACTTTGTCTCACACAGCACCCATCCCTGCCTCCCCCCTCTCCCTCTCTCTCCCTCTCTCTCTCTCTCTATCTCTGCCACATTTCGAGCTGCAAGTGCCACCCGCTTTGCGGCACATTCCTCAATCAATTTCGTTGGCTGCTGTGGCTGCTGCAACTGGATCTGGCTATGGCTGCTTCTTATTTACTTTGCATTAATTAAACATGCTGCCACCTACTACTGCCACGCCTCCCTCCCCCCCTCTCTCTCTCACTCTGTGTAGATTTTTCATTGGCAAACCCCGGACGTACAGCAGCAGCAACAGCAACATCTGCAACAATCTTCGTTTTATATTTAAATGTCTGTCGAGACGCACGTGCAGCAGTTCCTGCTCCCATCTCTCGCCCTCCCTCTCTCTCTCTGCCTCTTCCCTTGGCTCATCCGCATTCGTCTCTGTCAAGTGGCAGTGCATCAGCTGCCTCATTCTCTCCCTCTTCCACCCTTACCCCCTCCCCTCTCACTCTCCTCTGCATTTGTGCTCCACACAGTTTGTCATTGTAACAATTTCAATGTTTCGCTTGTCAATTTCGCTTGCTGCGGCTGCATCCTCAGCTAATACACTAAAAACTCCAGTGAAAAGGGCGCTGCAGTAGGGGCGTGGCAGTCTCCACCTGAAGACTTAAACTAATGGCACACTCCTACCCCCCCTGCACCACACCGCACCCACTCCTCTCCATCCATTCCTCACTCAATTGCATTTTCTTAATTTTTCACTTTTTGGTTTTGCCTTAAGAAAATTGTCAGCCACTTAAAAGTTGTTGAGTTTTTCGAGTTTTCCGCATTTTTCCGGGGGAAAAGGCTTCTTCATCATCATCATCTCTTTAATCATCGGGCTGATGGGTTTTAATTGCTTTACCTTGACATTTGCTTTCATTTTGAGTCGGTTAGGAAGTTTTTATTACGACAGCGCGAATTAGTTTTTTGATTTTCAAGGAATGAAAAGTTCAAGTTTGACTGAAAGTTCTTAATCATAGTGACATCTAGATATATATATATTTAGCTGTTTGTTCTAATCAAAGCATAACTAAATAATGGATAGAGTTTCTTATTGCAAGAAAATTTGACTTTCAAGTAATAGTAAACTAATTAATACTTTTAAGACTATTTCAAAAAACTTTTTAGGAGAATAACAAATTTTTAAAAATATTTATATAATAAATTAAAATATATGAATACATTAATATATTTAAAAAAAAAATAAAAATGTAAAAAAAAAATATTTAAATCGAATTTGTTTCATAAAATATTGCAAAAAAATATATTTATAAAATTAAAAAAAAATTAAATAAATAGTTGTAGCTTAAAATAATTTGTTTTTATAAGCTTTACAATTTTTTTTTAAACAAAAGCTTGCAAAATTCTATGATGTATAAAATAAATCGAAGCTCTAAAAAAAATTAGTTTTAAGTCTTAAAGTTTTTTATATAAAAAACTTTTTCTCAAAAATTGAATGTTTTTTTATGAAACTACATTTTTCTTAACACTTTTATAAATTTTTCATTTTCATTAAAACAGTTTTAATAAAAATAAATCTTAAACAATGTTTTATATAATAATATTGATATAAAATTGAGAAACAATTATTTTTTATCTTAAAATTTCATCTTTACTTAACTCTTATCTCTTATCAAGATATCTTAAGAGAGAGAGAGAGAGATAGAGAGTTACAGTTAGAGTAAGACAGAGAGTAAGAGATAGTAAGAACAACGAGCTCATCTGCATTCACATTCTTTTGCTGTCGCTGTCGCCGTCGCTGCCTCTGTCAACGTTGACTGCACCGCAGCTACGTGACTTGCGCTTGATTTATAACCGCGCACAGCGAATGGCATAAGCAAATAAAATAAATAAATAGTAGAAGAAACAGAAGATGAAGAAGAAGAAGCAGAGAGAGCAGAGGGAGTAGAGTGGGGGCAGCCAAGTAAATTGTTTGCAAGCTTAACGCACCGACAGCTGTGGTGTGTGTGTGTGTGTGTATGTGTGTGTGTGTGTGTGTGTGTGTTGTGTGTGTGTGTGTGTGTATGTGTGTGTGTGTGTTGTGTGTGGTTGGTTGGTTGGCCCCACTGTGCGGCATGTTTAACCCGCGATGCTTAAAAACTCATTAGCAGCCCCCTTTTGCTGCTGTTGCTGCTTCTGCTGCCAACTGCAACTTGTTGCGTCGTCCATTGGTCACGCCCACCCACACTCACACACACTCACACACACACACATACTCGCATGTAAAACCGCAAACAGCTGCCCGACTCACGAGTGTTGGGCAACATCACTCGCCCCTTTGCTTGGCAGTTTGTCATGCTTGATCCAAAATCCACTTGTCAAATGCAGGCGACAGACAGTTCGAAAAAAAAAAACAAAACAAAAGAACAAGAAGAAGAAGAAGCGTTGAAGTAAGCGCCACCAGCGCCACGTCGACTTATGAGTGTCACAACAAAACTATTTATTTTGCTCTCTTACTCTCTCTTTCCCCCCTTGGCACACAGTATCATCTAAATGCCACGCCCCCCGTTTTCCCACTCCATTTGCTGGCACTTCATTTCTTTAAAACTCAGCGCCAAACGACATTGAAATTAAATTGTCTGTGCTTAAAGTGGGAAAAAGAAAATGTGTGGGCCAGAGATAAGAGGGGGAGGAGGTCAGGAAAACGCGGAAAATTGTGCGAAAGAAAAATAGCGGCAACTGCTTTTAATGTTGATCTTGGGCTCGAGCTAATGATTGCACAAATTGAATGACAACGAAGATACTTTCATATAATTGAAATATTTTTAAATTGAAAATCGAATCAGAATTGAATTTTCTTCTTCTGGTAGTATATGTTTATAAGCATATATATGGTATATATATATAAGAACTGTTGCGTACACAAAGCATTTGATTGTTTAAATGTTTCTAAAGCGGAAACATGTGTTTATTTTTAGTAGTAGTAGAGAGCACTTCATATGGCTGCTCTATAATTATGTAAATTCCATTGAGAATTGTGAAGAAATTTATTGAACTGGCAGATACTCTAATTGACTTAGTTTCGTATAGGTAGAAGAGTGATTTCAAATTGATTTATTCTCCTTTTAATATAAGAGTTTAGGATTTGAGTATCTTCTTCTGAATTAGAAGTAATTTAGTCTTCTATTGGTATAAGAGTAAAGCAATTTGATTACATTTGAGTTCCAAGTTAACGAACTCTTGTTTGGCGTAGTCTTATAACAATATAAGACTAAGCATACCAATATAAGATGAAGTCAAATGAGACTGAGGATGTTTGGTCTTATATTATTTTAAAGCTAAACTTCCTTTAGTCTTATATTATAAGACAAAGGCGAATTATTCTTATAATATGATTCCAAAATAGATGAATCTGAGCTACTTTTATCTTATACAAATGTAAGAGTAACTCAAATGAGACTGAAGAATTTAGTCTTATATGGTTAAAAGACAGAGGAAGGCTAGGATTTCATTTTATAACACTTAGAAAGTTTGTAGTTGTATTGTTCTAAGACTGAGTTAGATCAGTCTTATTCAGGCAGTCTGGTCTTATATTATCATAAGACTGATTATATTTTCGGTGCTAAATATGTTTATATCACGTCGTCTTTTATTGTTATATGATTGGGGAAGTTTAGTCTTATATAGTTAGATTAAAAGACATAGTCATAAGATTGTTATAAGAGTGAGTAAGATAGGTCTTATACTCAATAGAAGACAAAGCCAAAAGTAACACCAAAACGACTTAAGTCTTATACTGAGGAAGCTTATAACAATAAATTTAGTCACATATCAATAAAATATTTAGACTCATCCAATTTGAATCTCTCAACTTTGTAAATTAAATTATTTGCTCTGCTTTATAGAACTTCCAATTTCTATCAATCAATGATATATCGTTTTACAATCATTAAGAAACATAACTGAAACAATTCATAATTAAATATCAATCAATTTCGAAACAATTTAAAGTTATTTCCCTGCCTTGCTCTAGGCCTAAGCCACATTAATTACGAGTGGAAAGGCGTGCAAAAACCTTTACGATATGAAATAAACTGAATGACTGAGAGTCTCAAGTAACACAATTGTTTCAAAAGCAATGCATAATCATCGGCTACAATTCAAAAAGATCATGCAAATACTAAGAGTTCAACACGAAATTTCTGGACAGTAAAATTTACAAGCTGCGAGCAGCAGGTGAGAAACGTTTGCGACTGCGTCAATTGTTTGTGCACCTTTTGTGGCAGCTGCAACAAATAAAGTACAACTGCTCGACTCTTGTGTACTTAGGTGTACTTTGTATATGTTTATGTGTGTGTGTGTGTATGTGTGTGTGTGTGTGTCTGAGGCAATAAACCCAATTCGAGTTCATAAAGTGCATACAACATTTGAATGCTGTTTGTTGCTTATTGCGGCTTTCTCCTAACTGAACGTTGAGCAAGCCGCTGGAGTTCATTTGAAATTTGTAACTAGCCGCAAATGAAGCGCATAAAAAACCAGCGAAATTAGATGGAAGTGCACGACTATAAAAATACCCTGAAGTGTGTGATGAGCATAATAAACTACATGATAGGGAATACAAAATATGTAGAAGCTGAACGTTATGGATTAGAAGAATTCTAAATATCAAGTTTGTTCAAATTTTATATCGATTTTTATCGATTTCACAGTACAAATTATCGATGACACGGCAGAAGATTCAAAGAGAGAGTCAGAGAGAGAGAGAGAGAGAGAGAGAGAGGGAGAGAGAGAGGGAGAGAGAGAGACTGACTTCAGTTCTATAAATGGTCTGAATATGCTTGACGTTCAATATTAATTTTTATCGACTTAAAATCAAAATATATCGAATATATCGAGCCAAAATTAGACTCATGCTTTAGGAAATCGTCATAATTCTAGCTTTTCTACTTGCTCAGACAGCAAGAGTTACCTCGACTCTGCTATTAAGTCCGATCCAGAAAATATATATAAAGAAAATATATATTGAATTCAGCCACGCCTCCTACCTCCTCGTACATACCTCTCCACACAGGCATAATGCTCTGTCCAACATATTTCCAATGGAGTACAGAGTATAAAAGCAACAATACGACACACTTAAATGGAGCACCTTAAATTTGTTGCCTCACGCTAATTAAGCAGCAGGTGCCAGAAAGAGAAAGAGAGTGGCGAGGAGAGAGAGAGAGACACTGAGGTGCGTGTGTTAAAGAGCAGTCGCTGACATTCAGCTGTCAGCTAAGCGGCACACGCCTATAAAACCAGCTATACCCGAACACCCAGTACCTCCAAGTCCCCCCCCCCCCTCTCTCTCTCTCTCTCGCTCTCTCTTTCGAGTTCCTCTACCACAAATATTTACATAAAAAATATTTCAATTTCAATGTGCCACAAAAGAGAAAAGGCAACAAAAGCAAGAATAATATTTTTTACTATTGCTGCAAAACAATAAAACAAAAACTGGAAGAAGAAGAAGCAACAAAAACAACAATTTCAACTATGAAACATTTCGTTTATACACGAGTATATTCACATACATATATATGTATATATATATATATAAATTTTTATTGAGAGAGCGCACGAAATTATGAGCGAAAAAAATATTTATACAATGAATTAATTAGCAGCATAGTGCAATATGCTCTCTTCTTCTTCTCTTCTTTGATAGCCCTCGAAACTTTACGATGGATCGTAAAGGGGAGGCAGGAAAAAACAGACATTCATAACATAAAAAAACGATATATCTATGAAGTGCTCTGTGGAGTACCCCAAATGCTGCCAAATGAACATTAAGAAACTAATTTGAAAATAAATTTTTTAACTACTTTCATTATTATACAAAAGGAAAATAATTATAAACAACAACTTTTATGTAGTGGAATATTAAGTTATTTCAAAATAAACAAAACTTATGATAGCTTAAACTTATGATTTATTTATTTATATAACATATATAATAAATATACGTAGTAGAGAAAAATAAATTAGATTTAAATATTTTTTATTTATTTTATTTTATTATTATTATTATTTTTTTTTTTTTCATTTATATATTATTTTTATATATTATATTTCATATATTATATTTTATTTTAGTTTATTTTATGCTTTATATATTTTTTAAATATTTTTTTTTTATTTTTATATTATTTTTTTTTTTTTATTTTATAGTTTATAATTTATTGACTTATTTATTTAAATTTTTCAATTGGCATAATTCACACTTTTTTTCATTTTTTATTTGTCTTTTATATGTTTGAATATAGTTTTCATTCATCAAATTTATATTTGAACTCTTATAATTTATCAATATATCTAGAATATTTATTTGCAGACATAGTTCAGATAAGATAGCAGTAAAACTAGCTGTGCTTCTATAAGGATCATTATGATATAGGGGCAATATATGTACATATTTGTTTACCTATTCATAAAGTCTTATCATCATGTAAATAGTTATATTATATTGTTCACTGACTTTAAGGCGCTTATCTTTTTATTATCAGCAGCAGTAAGCAAACTAGGCAAACAGACTCAGTAAACGGCATAATGTATAAAAGTTTCTAAACTCTTTATATCAAAAGTTTTGCAAGTCTCTTTAACATAAGTATCTAAGGCTGATTGTATTGCTTTGACAGAAGTTTAAAAGAGAAGTCCAGGCATTGATTAAATCTTCTCTTCTAAGCACTGACCATCTGTGCATATCTCAGCAGTATTCGCTTCATTGTAATCAAAACACAAAAGTGTTTAGCAGTTTGCATTATATGCCTCAGCAAGCTGCTTTTATGAGCTACTGTTATGGCTAAGCCTATTACAAATATATGTATGTCTTCTACTATTCTAGCCAACCTTGAATAGCCTAAACGCCTCTAAAGCTGTTCATTAGGGGTATTAACTCAAACGTTACAACAGCTGACAAACGAATTCCATATTTTATTAAATTTAAATATGAATAAATTCAAAGAATTTTTGTACAGAAAATAGCCAAAGACAAAAAAGAACAAGAATCAAACTTGACAAAAGATAAATACATTTTTGACTTGTTTTGAAATATTGTTGACTAAATGCATAAATAAATTCTAGCTAAATAATTGACATATTGCAAAAAATAAAATTGGCATTTAATATTGCTGTAAACAGGTATATATATTTTTATAGTCTGAGTATCTATGTATGTTTGTGTGTGTGTGTGTGTCTGGCATAAATAAATAAATTAATATGTTTATTGTTGGCATTTAAAAGGTGAAATTGGCTGGCAAATGGCAGGTGGGGCACGCTAACGACAATTGCAACGATTGAAATTTATACGCTTTATCAAATATTCATGTAAACATGACAAACAAAAGTGCAGCAACAACAACAACAGCAACAGCAATGCGCTATAAACCTGTGTAAAATTAATTAAAATGCATTTCATTTATAAAATTTAAAATGTCATTTTTATTATTATCCTAGGCAAATGGGCAAATCGAGGCGTGGCAATCAGACACGCACAAATAACATAATAATTGAAATTAATTAATATTTAATATGCTGCACTGAGCATTTACATGTTGCGGCTATTGAACGCTAGATGGCGCTCCGCCTCTCCCTCTCTCTTTCTCACTCTCTTTCTCTTTCTATCATTACTTTAAAATGAATATTTAATATGCTGCACTGCACATTTTGCTGCTGCTTAACGCTAGATGGCGCTGCAAACAACATTGCCATACTCACTTACAATCTGTTGGCTTCCCTCCCTTTGTCTCTCTCTCTCTCTGTCTCTCCTTTGCTGCGTAATTAATTTGCCATTAAGTATGTGCAAAATTAATGAAATGATTTGTCACACGACATTCGCAAACTGACAGCACCAAATCCAATTGAGTATGTTGTGTTAATCAAGTTCTTCAAGAGTTGATCCCAGCACCCCAAAAACTCCACCCCAACCCCCAAATCGAATCATCATCAGCAACTGCCGTTGCTGCTGGCCAATCAAGCGTGGCAAAAACGCTAAAATACATTGATTTTGTGGCACTATTAAGCGCATTTCGAATGCCTAAGAAGCACGCAAACAACTAGGCAACTAGGCAAGGGTGTGAAAGGCTCGTGTGAGCTAAGCCCGACAACAACGTCGTCGCATGTCCTTGACATATGAGAGACAGAGCAGACAATGCGAGGATTATGCTGGTTAGCTGGCGAGATAATGACTATAGATAGCATTGCCATAGATGGATGGATGGATGGATGGATGCCTCTGCTCACACAGATATCACAGATATCACACCGAAAAGCCAAAGTCAAAGACCAGATTGAAATCAAAGGGCATATCGATGACTCCTGCTGCGGGGCAGCCGGGCAGCAGCTGCTAATGCCCATTGACATAATTACGCAAAGTAGTTGCCAAAGGTAACGTTGCAATACATACATACATATATCTATATACCTATGTATATATATACCTATGCATACGTATATCTAAATATATGGCAGCCATTGACACAGTCGCGGCCACGTCGCAGCTAGCGCAAAAAACTTTTTAAACTTATTACCGCAAACGCCTTACAGTTAATACACTTAACAGTGGGGCAAGGGCGCAGGGGCAAAGTATGTTTGGGGCATTCCCGCCTAGGCAGCGGGCTCAAGACTTTAAGCAGCCTGCGGCAATGACTTTAAAATTTATTGCCCAACACATTTAGGCAAATGTTGGGCATATTATCCTCAGGCACACACACAAACACACACACACACACACACACACACTTCAGCTTAAAGCGAGGGCTGTTAAGCATATTTTATAAACTAAAGTCATTTAACTTCAGGCTAAGGTGCATGTTAAGTAGGAGTTTTGTGTGCTTGTGCTAGACAAAAGCTTTTTTGAAGTTTTTTGTATATATATTTTATTTTAACTCTCATATTGCACATTTTATAAGTTCCTGGTAAAGTTCATGTTAAACTTAAGATTAAGGCTTTAGAGTTGTCTTTTGCATAAATAAACTTTCTCGAAGCTAGAAGGCTTTATGAGTATTTCTATATGTGATAACTAAAAGTAGACTGACTTATTTGACATATTTCTAAACCTCATTGTAAAGCTCATGCCAAATATGAACTTTTAGTGTTAGAGTTTTTCTTTGTCTTAGGAACCGTATTAATACTATTTTTGTTATATTTTTAAGCATTACAAGAAATCATAGAGAAATACTTAAAGAGAATTACTTATTTTAACCTCATTGCAAAGTTCATGTTAAGTGTCAACTTGTAGTTTGGGGATAAGTTTATGTTATAAGTGAGCTTTATGTTAAATATAAAGACTATTTTACATACACCTATGGGATTATAACAGCCCGAAGCCCGCATTTAGCAGGTAAACTTATTTAGCCTCATTATAAACCCCATGTTAAAATGCAACTTAACATTCTTTACTTCCTTTTCGATATTTACATAATTTATATAAATTTTTATTGGAGTATCTACAGCTAACATGAAAGAAAGTCCTTGAACCTCATTGTAAATTGTGTTTTCAAGTTTTAAACTTTTCCGACATTAGCTTCAAATATTTAAATTATATTGTCTAACCATTTATTGGAGTATTAGGAGTAGAAACCCTCGAATTGGCACTCGCTGCGCGTGTTAGTCATTGCAAATAGAGAATTTTGTGTGTGTGAGTGTGTGTGTTTGGGAGGGAGCAAAGCGTTGTGTTTATAGGGTCTTGGATCTTGGGTCTAGGGTTTTTTCTGTTAAGGGAACTGTCGGAGGGTTGGCAAGTTGGGCTAGGGCAGCGTGTAATGAAAATTACATGCGCCGCAGGCCAGGCTGCAAAACTTCTAAGCGGCGGCAGCAGCAGCAGCAGCAGCAGCAGCAGCAATCGGCAGCAGTTTTCCGGGCCAAATGTTTGTCGGGGGCAACCGAAGAAGTTGCAGAAGAAGCAGACACAGCAACCACACACACACACACACACACACACACACACACACACACACACACACACAGAGGGCAACAAAAGCGTAAACCTCACGACTGTTTGACTTGTGTTTGTTTGTCCTTGAATTTTCCTTTTGAAAAGCAGACGCCACAGCAACCATACGCCGCCGCCTCTTCCTCCACCTCCTCCCTCCTCTTCCTCCTCCTCCTCTTGCTCCTCCTGCCTTGTAGCCCACTTTTGGCCCATCTCTTTAACCATTCAGTTATTATTACAAGCACATTTTCATTGCCTTTCTGCGTGATTCGTGGAGCTGTATCGCGGATTGCTGTGAGGGGTAACTGGCTTTTGCTGGCGCCGTCAAGCATTGGAATTCCTTTGTACAAATATATATACATATAGACATACTTACATATATATATATATACACACATATATATAGTGTCTATATGTACTTTGTTAAGGCAGCCCAAATTGATTTTCCCTCAGCTGCGCTTAACGGCGGCATTCGCCATCAGCTTTTGGTTTTGGCTCGCGCTGCGGCTCAGTTGTCAATTGAATGATTGCGTTTTATTTGCTTTACTTTTACAATTTTGCAATCGCAGCATCGTCACGCCCCCCTTTTGTATATATATGTATATATATCTCTACTGTCTCGCCTCCTCTCTAGACGGCATCATTTGTCAGCGCGTTCGAAATTTGACAGGTGATTAGCGTGACAAACATTTTCGAGCATTGCACTTTGGGGCTGTGTGGGGAGGCTAAACAAAATTTTATTAAAAAGCGAGTGAGAGATAAAAATTGTGGGTGTGGCAAGGAAGTTGAATTATTCTCTTGTCAGAGTTCATTTAAAGCTGAGAATGAATTTGCTTAAAATTACTTTAAGAATTTGCAGAAATGTTTTGAGTTTTTTTTTTGAAATGAGATATTTATGCTTCGAGTTAGCAAAAGTTTGTAACTTTGTTTACTCACTAATTAAACTTGGATAAGATCTCTTTTGGAGCAGCTTTAATAGAGTTTAATATATATATATTTGTTCTTTTTTATTCGCATTAAATTTTATTTATATTGGAGTTCAGACTTTGTCTTTTCTACCTTTAAAGAACTTTAGATTTATAGATCTAATTTAGATTTATTATATATTGGATTGATACATTTTTAAGCCATCAATTATATGTCCTTAAGACTTCAGCATTGCCTTACTTATTCTATTACAACATCAACTTTTTATCACATATATTAAAGTAATATGCATTTGCCAAGGATCATCAGAGAAGAATCTTGATCTTAGATAGAATTTTCATCTAGAGCTTACATCTAATAACGAAAATCCATTTCGAACTGGGACTTAAGAACAAGCATAATATATTAAACGATCTAGACAATCCTTATGTCCTTTCTCTCAGAACAATTTAAAATTAAATTTCTAATTAATCCCATCTATGTTTCCCTATAATTATTATTATTATTATTATTGTTATATTATCAATTTTATATTATTATTATTATTATTGTTATATTATCAATTTTATAATATTATTATTATTATTATTATTGTTATATTATCAATTTTATATTATTTTATTATTGGTATAAGCTCATATAAC
Source organism: Drosophila hamatofila (assembly GCA_035045345.1). Lineage (NCBI taxonomy): Eukaryota > Metazoa > Arthropoda > Insecta > Diptera > Drosophilidae > Drosophila > Drosophila hamatofila. The sequence continues at coordinate 4,978,586 of JAWNPA010000032.1, forward strand.
CAGTTCCACTTATTGTACAAATATGATACTTAATTATTTCCAGCTCAGTTCTCATCTCATCACATTTTCTGTACATATCTCAACTGCTTTTATTTCAAATTTTAATTATTCAATTATATGCCACTCATATATCATTTGCCTGTTATGCATTTTCTTATTTCTCATTTCAATATTTTTTCATCTGCTCATTTATTCAGTGCCACAACTCTCATATTTCACTTGGCAACTTGGGCAAAGTTTTCTATTTATTTCCAAATATAATTCTTTTTCAAATTTGTTCTGCAATTAATTGCATTCGCGCCGCCAGACAAACAGACCCCAGGCACCCACAAACAGCAACCCCAACCCCCACCGTCATTGCCATTGCCATTGCCATTGCCTCTGCCATTTCCCTTACTGTTTGCTCTGGCTTAAAACCAACAAAATGAGCATTTAGCATTTTGGATTTGTGAAACACGCAGAAGGCTGGAAAAATGAGATGCACAACTCACACAGCAAAAAAATAACAATCTAAAAGGCAATGGCTAACCCTTCCCATGCAGCTGAAATCAGTGCTCAGCCCTTAAACCTCTTCCCACCCCTTCCCCAAATCTCATTCTCTTTCTCCCCCTGCCACACGCTAAACGAATGCAATTCGTCGTTTCGTTGCTTTTACTTGGTTTCTCAAGCATATCAATTCACTTTTGCATCCCCTGCCAGGGGGTAGCTGCAGCAGCAAAGGGGCTGTCTCTGCTTACTCTTCTTCTTCTTCTTTCAGCTGTCTATCTTTGCTAAAGCAACATTGTAAAATACAAAAGCAAAACAACAACAGCAACAATAACAAATTATACAAAATGAACTGTAAACCTTTTTTTTTCGGCACGCATTGTTTTTGTCAGCAGTGCTAAATCTGAGCAGAGGGTTGCAGCAACAACAACAACAACAACAACAACAACAACCCCCCCAGGTATTATTGCGTTACGCCCATGCACAAAGAAATGAAATAAAATTTTACGCTATGCAAAACATTTTTCTAATCAAACATTCCATTTCATTTGTTGAAAAGTGTCCAAAACGGGGGTGGGGGAGTGCCAGGGGGTGGCTTCCACCCTATAGCCTATAGCTGGAGCAGAGCAGTGTCTCAAGTGTAAAATTCATTTGCATTCACAGTTGTCACTTGGCAATGGCAAAACACCACCCCAAACCCCCCAGCCCTAAACCCCAACCCCGCCCAGCAACCCTTACTACCCGCAAGGCTAAAGACCAAATCCCGCTGGCAGTTTTTATGGTTTGCTAATGCGCATTTAGTCGGAATCAATTGATGAGAAATGCGTTAATAAATCAAAGTGAAATAAAAAGAAATTTCCATCACACATATACATATATATATACATATAGTAAACTACCCCATATAACACCATACAAGCAGCCCTTAGAGCCAGCCGCACTGACAGCCCTCGGCCAGGCTCGAGCTTTATTAATTTCACTAGCCAAAGTGCACTTCAAACATTTTTTTTCGGCTATAATTGATTTCACTTTGCACTCCGATACAATTTTTTAATGCCCAAACTTATGGAAATATAAATATAAAAAAAAAAAATACAGAAAATTGCAAAAAAGTTCAATTTATGCGTTTTTTATCAATATCTTTTTTTTTGTTAACAATTTCTCGTTGCAATGTTATTTTTTCTGCTTGCTTCTACCATTGTTTGGCCGTTTGTTTTATTATATTATATATACTCTCTCTATATATATAGACGATATTATTTTTTGATGCACATGCAACGCGCAGAAATTTTCATTTTATTGAGTTTCATTGAAGCGCATAAAATTGCAATAAAAGTCTATTCATGCTATAATGCGAGTCGAACGTAAAAGCAACCCCACACAGGCAGTAGCCACGCCCCTCCCCTCTACGCCCCGCCTCAAATTCAAAATAAATATACAACATTTTGAATTATGAATGGAAATTTAAGTCCAATATGCGTTTAATTAAAAACTTTAAGCAGCAACGAGCGAATTAAGCTGGAAATTAAATAAAGAGTAGAGAGAGAGAGAGAGAAAGAGAGGGAGAGAGAGAGAGGGAGAGTGAGAGGGTGCAATGTGCAGGGTAGCCGATAGTCCATCTGCTCTGCTCTATAAAAATTGCTCAATTTTTGATTAATTTTTATCTTTGTCTTCTTCTTCTTTCTGGCTTTTACAATTCCGAGTTCAGGTTTGGGGGTTAAAACAATTGAGCAGCCTTGGCGGCAAGCTGCTGTGCATTAATTATGAAATATGTTATTATTAATGGGTCTATGGATTACGAGTTCAGCGTAAAGTTAACGAGTTAACAAGGCTTGAAGAAATGTTATTGCAGAGTTCTCTTTAAACTTGCAAGAACGAAACTTGAGATGCATAAAGTAGGAAAGTCTTCTAAATAAACAAGTCAGGAGTAGTGGGGAGTGTTCGACTAGGCGAAACCTATTTTAGTTGGGAGTACCTGACTAGAAGATACCGGCAAGTAAATGTGTTCTAGTGGGAAGTGCTCCACTAAAAGAGATACCTGGAAGCCTTAAGAGTGTTTCTAGTGAGAAATGCCCGACTAGGATATACCGGGAAGCCTTTAAACCAATTAAGAGTGTTTCTAGTGGGGAGTATCCGACTAGCAGATGCTGGCAAACCAGCATAAAGCTGCTTTTACAATCATTTTACGCTTCTCTTATGGGGTTTACTATGGGTAGCTTGATATTGAATAACTTTTTGCCTTAGTTGAACTTTCCTAATGACATTACAGAGCATAATAATGCCATCTATATATGTCTATTTGCCACAGCACACGTCTTTAATGTGAAACTCGTGCTGTGTATAAAGGTATAAAGGAATATATACTTAAAGTTTCAAGACTCTAGCTTACGAGAGCATAATCTATGATCTTACGAACAAACAGAGAAGCTGCCATAGTTAGATCAACTCAGCTCATTGTCCTCATTAAGCATATATATGTATACTTTATAGTTCTTGCCTACGCTAAGATCACACTTTCAATGTAAAAGAGATTAACGTTTGCTTCTCAGTAATCTTTTTCTCATCTAGAGTAACTAGAAAACGTTTAAGACATTTAACATATATCGTATATATATCAAATATAACTCCAGGTAAGAAATACCATTTAAAAAGCTCTGTCAAGTCTCTCGTGAACCTCAACCAATCTACATAAATTCTATTTCAAGACTTTGACATATTATCTAACTGCAAAGATAACCCAGACTTCTTCAGGCTGTGTAATTGCTTTATGAAAACTTTTGTCTACCTTAAACAGGCAGAAAATCTCTGCACATTCGCCTCAATCTCGGCGCAGCAGCTCACCAAGTGCCCAAATCAATGTCAAGCTCAAGCAGCGCCAGCGAAGCCCACAAACTTAGCACGAGTTGAGGCCGAGAGCGACCCAAGGACCGACAGTTCGGGGAACTGTCTGGCTGCGAACGCCCACAGCAATGCAGCAAAAAGGACTGCAGATAGATGGAGCTAAAACGGACTCTGGAGAGTGTGGAGTGTGGAGGAGTGAGGTGTGGAGTGAAGTTTGGTTGTAGGCTGCTGGCCTAGATCACAATCGCTTGGCCAAAAAGACTTGGGGCCCGGCTCTGGGCCATAAATATCTGGAGACGTGGCTCAAGGGGCAGCTGCATGAAAAGCAATCAGTGTATTGACCACAATAATTTTGACATGTTGCGCATACAAATTAGAGCACAACTCGCTGGGCAAAGGCAGCAGCGGCGAGGTCGGGGGCGGGGGCGGGGCAGCGGCAGAGCCCCCGAAAGCCAATCTCAATGCGAAGCCAAAGAAACAGCTGCAAAAATATACGAAAAAAAAAAAAACACACGGCAAACAGAAGCCGCAAAAGCGACAAGCGATGAGCTCCAAACACACACAATGGAGTGGGGGCAGCCAACGCAA